>VICG01000002.1:450000-1650000 GCA_008692225.1 Monilinia fructicola | reverse complement strand
CTTTTCGAAAAGGCATTTGGATTAGTCTGGAATGAAACTACCTCAATGTATCTCATGAATTCCACACAATATGCTCTCCTTTCTGGCGCCAACCCCACGGTGACATTTTCTCTCGCCAACACTATTTCGGGAGGCTCTATTGTCAATATTCAACTTCCAATTGGTGCATTTGCTCTCCGAGCATCTTACCCATTTGTCGACAACACTACCTACTACTTCCCCCTCAAGCGCGCTGCAAACGACACACAATACACACTTGGTCGCACTTTTCTGCAGGAAGCTTATTTGACCGTTGACTATGATCGTGGCAATTTCTCTATAAACCAATGTACTTGGATCGACGGTGCAGCTTCCAGCGTAGTTGCCATCAGAGCCCCCTCAATTGGAACCTCAAACCCCAGCAACGACACTAGCTCTTCATTAGACAAGGTCTCTCCAAAACTTCTGTCACCCGGCGCGATAGCCGGTATTGCCATCGGGGCCCTCGCCCTCATCTTCATACCCCTCACTCTACTTATCCTCCATTGCCGCAACCACCACACACTATTCCGCGACCCACAATTCATCGGTGACAACCTCGCGCTAACAAACATTCAAAGCAACTATCCTGCCGAAACCGAAAAGAAATCTATTGTCCCTTCAGAAGATATTTCCCTCGTTGCTAGCTCCGAGCGGGGATATTTTAGATATCAAGATCCGAAGCTAAAACATGCACCATATATCTCCTCGAATAATTCTCTAAATGAGAGTATACGTACTTCGAATAGTGAGCTAGATAATACCGAAAGAAAAATTTATCAATTAAGCGGAGAGAGCAAGAGACCAGAGTTGGAGAATACGGATATGGGGTATAGGTTTGAGCTTGCTGAAGAAAGATCTCTTCCAATAGAGTTATCGGGGGAGAGTATGAGGGTTGAGGAGTTAATGTCGCCGACTTTGGGGGAGGAGGAAAGATTTGTGCAGTTAAGGGAACTGGGAAATAGTAGGATTGAGCGACCAGGGAAATCTGTGGAAATTGTAAGAGCGAGGGAGGGGGTGACGAGTTGGGATAACGACTGGCCAGAGACACCGGAGACGGGTGTGGTTATGGGATATGGCCCTTGTGAGAGGAATAAATGTGGCGATACTATAGCGGGTAGTGGCTCGCTTAATACCACTCTCAGGGGAAGCGACATCAGGAGTATGAATGATGGCCCGGGCTCCAGCGACCGGGGCCCGGATGACTTTTCGGATGCGGCAAAGAGTTATAAGACGGGTTTCCTATGATACATCGGGTAAATGATTGGGAAAAGCGGGAACCTTCCCATAATTGAGGGTTGAATATGCATTAACAGGCCTTCATAGGTTGCAGATGATATTTACTAAAAGGATTCGACTTTCGATCTCTTTCTTGTTCCCTGGATTTAAATACACCACATTCGTGAGAAATTTGTAATATAATTAGCGCAGGCATTTCATATTGATAGAGCAATGAAAGTATGGCATAAAGCTTGGTCATACATTCACTAGCTTGGTTGCCTCGAGAACTCCATCCATCCAGCGCAGCGGTTTCTCCAACAAACTTATAGACTTTTTAGTTTGAATGACAAATTATCAGAGCTACATGGCCCTTTTTTGTATCAAACTCTGGCAAACAAAAACTTGACGCTTAGAGTAGATTGTAGAGAGGATGAGTTTCGTATAACCTCCTTCAAGGAATCCGGGTTCGTAACTGACTCGGTTTTGGATTTGGTTTTGGATACCAACTTCCACCTCATCCACTGTGGTACGTTCTAATAGTTTATCTCGATCATGAAACAACCTGCTTACATACATTTGTGATGCTATTTTCTGTCATTCCATACTCTTGCTCCATATCTGGAGTAAAGAAGAGATTTTGGACAATATTAGTGGGGGCCAGAATGTGATTGAAAATAGACCTTGCGTCCAAATTTCCACAATAGCGGCGGGGTCAACGGCTTCCCCCTCTCTCAATCCGATATCTTTCTCTCTGGGATTTTCTCTTATGAGGACAAGTCTACTTTGAAACACTTTTGTAGCTTTTCCCGACATCAAGTTATCGCCGGAAACTGCATGGTGTATGAGATTCCTGATCGAAAATATCCTCGAAGTAGCGTTCCCAGTGGCATGATCCTTGGAAAGATAGATGAAAGAACTATATGATCATTGGTATTATTTCATGACCGCAACATCATGGTGCGCCTCTGAATTGGTCTATAAATTGGTTTGCCAACGTTCGCCTCCTCCCGACTTCTCCACCCAACTGGCCATCGGATCCCGTAGCAGCTGCAGTATTCTCCCCTTCCAATCTTCTCCTCATTCCCTCAAAGCCCTCACTCCTTTTCTTGGTCTGAACACCCACCATCCAACCTGGTAATCTCCATCGTGTAATAGCTGCGGGAAGCACATCGTTTCGCCAGCAATAACCAATAATCCAGCCCACTACAGCAGAGATAACGGAACCTGGGAATTGGGAAAGGCCGAGTTGAATGGCGAGGAGATATATATACGATTTGTCTGAGAAAGTGACACCAACAAAATTATCCTCAGTCATGGGTGCAGAAGTGGCTGCAACTTTGTATTTGTATTGATGTGGAATGACGGCATGATATTGGGCCAGGATAGCGAAGATAAGAGCCGTAGGTCCTGCGGGCAGGTAGTTTATGGCGTAGAGGGAAAGAGGCCGCAAAAGAACGAGCAAGATTGGCGATATTATAGAAGTGAAGCAGAAAGATATTAAAAGAAACGACTAAATATCATTCTCAACAAATACACATGATAGGGCCAGGGTTGAAATACTTACGGCAAATCTACGAGATCCCCATAACCTTTCCACAACTCTCATATTATAGTATGTTATCGCGCCAAAGAACACCTCCGTAGAATTGGTATAGCACAATTGATAAGTGAACATGCGCCATAACTGATGGTATCGTAGTAGATGAGGATCGGCTTGTATGTAGAATAAATGCTTTGAATCTGTGATGCTGGCGAGGAAAGAGGTTGCAACTATACCGTAGACAAGGCTACGCGTTACTGGCACATCTGTGAAGCCGGTAGAGAGCATAGCGACGAGTAGATTGACGATGTGAAGTTCTGGATACTCATCAATTAGGATTCTGCTTCAATAGCAACTGAGGTGGTTGAACATCGGTTTGGAATAATACTTCCACTAAGGTCTGAAAGCAGAAGCCAGATTGGCCTCTTCAGCCTTATGGATGGTGACAATGGATGGATAATCACTGATAATAGGCTAATAAGCTTACGGAGGAGTACATGGATGGGATTCTATACTACAGAGTACTACATCCAGTCTCGATTTTTATAACTTTCATAAATCGTATAGTAAGATTTAGGGCTAATTAATCCATGGATATATATGTATTGTAATATAGTAAATTAATTGTATAAAAATACTCTTTATTCCTTGTTTTGTGGAAGAGACCATAGTTCTATATAATTGATAACGTGCCTTTGTTCATTGTTATCTAGTAGCGAAGCTTACTAATCCAATCTCTTTTTCCACCATTCTACCACGCATAAGGTCCCGCTATAAGGTTACCATGCTTGAAGGCTGATTTGTCTTCTCTGTACGGAGTACAGTTCATCTGCCGTTTTTGCTCCATTCTGAAGCAATAATTCCTTGATTTCATCCCTGCGATAAACATCACCAAGATCTTCTTTCGGTCGGTACACTTCGCCATTAAGATAGTACTCTGAATCTCTGCCTAAACAAACCCAGCCGTAGTGTGGCATGCCAGAAAAAACTAGATCCAGCGGAGTCTTCCCTACATCGGAGATAGGAGAAGGGTTTGCTCCTCTTTCTAACAACAATTTGACGCATTCCAAGTGGAGATTGGCCGAAGCTTAGTGAAGGGGGGTCCAGCCAAAGACATTGGCGAAAGATGCACTCACTCCAAAATCTAAGAAAGTTTCGACCATACGAATGTTCCCAAATGCGGCGGCTTTTTATAAATTTCGTGTACTTCATGCGAACTTGTATGATTGACATTGGCGCCTTTGAAGACCAAATAAATCAGAACTAAATATTCTTTAGCAAGCTGGAGTCGTCGTCACGAGGATAATCTAGCACCTACTCTCTTGGTGTTCAATATCAGCATTGGCAGTGAGTGCCGTTCTTCGATAACTATCCTCAATGTCTACTGGAGTTTTCTTCTCATCGACAATGATTTTCACGAGCTCTTTGTTTTTTCGAAATGTAGCACGATGCAAAAGCGGCTGGCCATTAAAGTTTTTTGAGCTGGCATCTACACCATTATTCAATGGTACTTCAACTGCCTTTGCATGGCCACATTCCACTGCAATAAAGCAAGCGGTGTTGAAGAAGTCTCTTGCTTGGAGAGCCCTGTTTTTCCGATTGTAACTTCGTGATCTATCAGTGCACTCCTCAGTTTCGAGGGGGTAAGAAAGAACAAAATTTTCTACTTAAAAAGGCCTATCCGATATCAACTCTATCATGAATGTCGTCAATATTTCCATACTGAGTGGAGTATACTTTCCACCATATGAACCACAGCTTTCCTGTTTCTTCCACTCGTCTTTCACGTAGGATGGAATATATAGCATGTCAGCCACAATTTGTCTTACAACGCTTCCAAGATGCTCTAACAATGTAGGGTTGGTTTTGTGGTCCATGTAAATAAATGCAACCACAGGTTCAGATTTGTCCTCTGCCGCTATCAGTTTCAAATGCCGTATTATGATCGATCTATCCACTACATCAGCCCCAAGATCAAATTCGGAATAACGCATGCTCATACGCTAGGACACTTTTGCCTGCTCCCGCTACAAACTGTGAGTGTCCGCTGTCTTTAGACTAAGGCTAAAACTTACGTTTTCCTGTATACCAGAGCTTTGAGGAGCGTCCTTTTCTCCAGTTTTTAAAAGGCATTGAGTTCAAAAGCCACTTTCCAGCATCCGGGCGGCCCTCTACCTGACTTAATAGATCAACGTGTCTCTTCTCAAAATTGGATTCAAATAGCCAGTTAAGAATCTCGTCACGTTCTTTTCGGTCGATGTTTTTCTCAATGGCTTCAATGCTGTGGCCCGCACTTTTCATCTCCGCATATCCAGCAAAGTTGATGCACCGGTAAAGTTGTTCTTTTGCGGCGAGCATTTCAGAGAATAGTTTGTCAAATTCACTGTCCTCTTTTAACAGCGAATCCTTGAACGAATTGACCCATTTCTCTAACAACCTATTAGCCATATCATACCAGCCTGGATATTGATCACCCACCGAACTTTCCGTCGTGGTCTTCAATCGCAATCGCGCATATCTCCAAGCAACAACAGAAGACTTTAGTAATACGACTTCTGAAAACAGAAAGTCTACGATTGCCATGCAGATAACCACTGATGATTCCAATTTCCTTGAAGAGATCCTTCAATGCAGCAAAGAATTATTCCAGGGGCTCTACTTTCTTTTGTGGCGCTGCAAATACCTGGAAGACTAGAGCAAAAGCTTTCAGAATTATGGTGGCTGGAGTGGCAACCGGCACTGCCTATATCAAAGTTGATGAGGAGTCGAGGTATAACAGAGTAAAAGAGACTGGCTGTCACTACGATTTCACAGACATTGGTTTAAAATGTCTATAGGTTTTTCAGCGGCCTCAATGTGTCTATCGACGCGCCGACAAACATTATCAAAAAGATTATTTTTATCCTTTTCCCCTAGTGTACTTTGAAGTATCTCTGGCCATCTCGAAGGCTCACGAATTGCCTCCATGAAAACATCAACATTACCATGACCAATACTCTGGCGCTTTGCAACGCTGAGAAACTTTCGCTGTGCATCTTCCCAGAGAATCAAGAGATCATCTTCGAGAAATAGTGCGGTCTCTGGCGGCATCTCTAACAGAATTCAGGACTCCTTTTGAGATTATCAATATGCTAGGAAGTTGGGAACTTGAACTTAGCACAAAATTGATCCGATGCAAACGAAGAGGTGGAAGACATCAGTAGAGGACTAAAATTTTGTTACATTGAATCACTTTGGTAGTGGGGGTAAACCACTCACATGTTCAGGATCTCTCGTTGGGACAGTCTGGTTATTTGCGGCTGAGCCGCTAGCGTGCCCGCACTTGGAATTTGAGTTACTTCCAAGGCTGGATGAGTTTCGCTTACTTTCCTCTTTCTCCCCCCTAAACAAACTTTAAAATTTGGGCTGACCCATATGAATACGACGAGTAGTAATGTATTTGTCATTGGGTCAAAACTGTTCCACACAGTATATCATATGCCACCTTGGCTTTGCTTAAAGATGCAGTGGCCGGTGCAAGGATTCTAGCCACTCAGGTGAAGCTTACCCGCAAGGGTCCATTAATTATTCAATATTCATCTACAGTACAGTGGGAGAACAACACTGTACTATCTCAGTTTGCTCACAATGATACCATGGCATAAGGTTATGATATTTTAAAAATTATCAGTTCTGCCCCATGTATCGGCAATTCTCTATGACTTCCTATAAGCGGAATATCTTAATAACCATATGCATCCATATAACCTTATCACATGGCAGCACGTAGAACACAAACGTACCCTGCCCCTCGGCTAGATGGACCATCTCAGTATTTCAATGGTTTTTGGCATCAGGAAACCATAATCCCCCCAAGTGATAGGCTCTGATCCTTGTTCTAAGATACTGATGCAGACTCAACCGTGAGAGGGAGGAAAATAAGGCGCCCGCCCTCAAAACTAGCATTCCCTGTCTCGACTCCTTCATGTTCTAATCGAAATGATGCGTTCCTTAACCGAATGATATAATTACAAGCCAGTCGCGCAAAGCCACTTACACAACGAAGCTCATTCAACGTACTTTGATCGCTATCTACGTATAGTTATCACTGTCTTATATAGCCTCAGCACTTGCCAAACGCCTGGCGACATATTACCATATGGCACAGATAACTCGAATCTCTCGACTTTCTAGATACTACTGAAACGCAGCAGACCACATGATCTAACATGGGACCACTGCAATGTTCAAAACAACAGAATTTATCGGGAAATTGTAGACGCATTGCTATTTCAACTTTGTTTCTCAAGCTCGCCATCCATAGAGAGTAATAAATCAAGAAAATGCAATGGCTTTGCTCCCAAGCATAGATACGACATTATCTTCCACCAAACTTTGTTATGAATACTCCCGGCTCATGGTCACTATGACAATTGGCAGGTCCAAATCTAAATTTTGGATTAACGAATTCGCAATTCAAACTAGGTCCAGACCAGAGGCCAACAGCCTAACAGTTACAGGAAACATGCTACATAATATTGGGTGGTCGAAGAGAAGGACAAAACTTCTATTTGGCCTAAACGCGAAAGATAGAGGAGGCATCAATATAAGAAGTATCTGTCGCATGCGGTACCATACAGCAAGTCACATATCTACCGAATGAGCACGCCCGCCCTCTGACATTTTCTCATCATTACGGTGAGTGCATGAACTCCGTAGTTTGAGCAATGGCATTGAGATATTGCGATAGTTGAAATCTATATTAGATGCCATATGCCGTACCTTTCGTTCCCTGTCCAAATGAACCTAGCTTGAAATTTCACCATCCAGTCATTCTGTTCTGCCTCAATGCTCAATTCATTTGAAGCAGAAACACGCTCAATCCTACGATTCGTACCTTTTAACCTAAATACTAAAATCAAGCGCATCTTCAGAGGAAGAAGAAGAAGAAGAAGAAGAAGAAGAAGAAGAATTGTCATTTCTGGCACGATGACCATCGTTCCCAGTAGACTTCAAATAACTAGGAAGCTTCTGTTCGCTTTCTCTTATTTGCACTCGAAGTCGGGATCATTGAAGCCGAAACTGAAGCTGGCCTCTTGGAAGCAGTCGTGCTAGCAATCCCACATCCATTGTTGCCAGCCCCCACTCGGCGTTGCCTCTGAACCTCAGTATTTGCGAGGTATGTCCATGGAAGGCATCTTTGGCGCTTGCACTGAACTCGGACGCTGGATGTATGTTTCGGCGACGTGTCTCCGAAAATCTTGAAGACCAGGTAGACTTCTGCATGCGTTTGAGGCTTTTGGCGTCGATGAAGGAATATCAACAGTGTCCGCTTGAAGATTATTTGCTGTTTCTCCCACCAAGGGTGACATATACGTCGATTTCTCCACACCTTTCCATTTCGGTTTCTCGCCGGGGAATGTTGACAACTCATCTGCAACTTGCGAACACATTGGTAAGGACGACGATTTCCCAATAGGAAGAGGACTTACAAAGTATCTCCCAAGTCCATCTCTCCGCCATCCAGTATTTCTCTCCATCCGGAATATTCACATATGTAACCAGCTCAGTGCGATCATGACTTGCGGATAGAATATCCAGGACTTGTTCCTCGGCATAGCCGTAACTGATTGCTTTGGAAAGCATTATATCGTAGATGCTTTTATAGACCTCCATATTGATTTATCGATGGTCACGCCGTAGAGTTGTTGGTGTAAGGTTTTGGGTGTTCAGTTTGGAAAGTCAAAAATGCTCAAGGAGTAGAAGTATATCGAACCCCGGTTTTCAAAGTCACTTTTAAATGAACATAGATGCAATATGGTCGAACTTTGAACATGGAAGCTGGAAGGGAAATCGTCCCAAGTGTAGCGAAGGTCTCGCTTCTTGTCATCTCCATGCACTGTTCCAAAAGCAGCCCCGTCCCGAAACATAGCCACCTGCGAGAATTCACCCGCGAATCCAACAAAGCAGAACGAAATGGAATGAACAACGATAGAACATCTATCCGGCTCCTCTTCTACATCAGCCAAAGGTCCCAACAATCTGCCTCGCTTACAGCCAGCCTGCTCTACCCCCAGAAACTTACTAAGACTTGATTCATGGCAAGTATCTCATTGAGTTGTTCGCCATGTGTTTATGATTCCCGAAGAGGGCTTTAATCAAGAGGCGAGGATAGACGGATGGTTTTATAGGGGTTTGTTTCCATGGTGAGAGGGCGTTGGGCAATTGATTGGTGCACTTGTACATGGTATTGGTATTCAAGGAAATACCTGCGGCTGTTTGTAAGACGAATGCAGAATTAGTGGGAAGTAAATTACACGTCTCGGCTGCACCCGCCTGTTCAATCACCATCCCTTCCTGCCGAGGAGTTGAGCAGAGTTCAGATCCGTTGATCCTGAGCAAGTCGAATAATCCCCATAATGTCCCTGTACATAGACCAATTTTCCGCTATCAATAATCCATCCCCACGGCCATCGTTGATCAAATTACACATGCAACTGTTCTCCAAGGTAAATAATCCAACAAAGGTAAAAATATCAATATTCACCCGAAGAAAGGGATGAAATCAAGAAAAGCGAACCGAAGCGAGGTCATCGACATCAAGCAAGGCAACCAATACAACCTTTCGCACCTCACCTCGCTCAACTCCTGGCCTCACCCAATACGGACGAACCCAGGAGATGATACTTGAAATCTAATCGTACCATGCATCATGCCATACACCATCAAAAGCCAGGGAGCAGGTGAAAAGAAAAAACGAATGAATATTAAAACTTATTTGTAGCTAGAAAGAAGTACGTGAACTCGAAGAGAAAATAAAATTATCGATCCCAAGAAATTTTCCGCATTCAAACGACGAAATCCTTACGCGTGCTCGCCCTCCCCGAAATTGAATTAAAACGTTCTGATGGAACAACTTTGTAACAGTTAATGGGATGGTAGTAAAACATTTCTCGAATCAAGATTTTACAGATACGCTTTCATCCAGGTGTTCGAAATCGTACGCGGGAGTATGTGAATGCCCTGCGTCGACTCCAGCCCCAAGCCCATTGATGTCATTGTTGCGAGGCCATTCGGCTTGGTCCAATTGATCATGTTGTTGCTGATGATGATTTTGTTCATTTGTATCGTGATTGTGACGTTTTAGTTGTTCCTCTTTCGCGATCGCAGTAGTCTGCTCATGTTCATTGACACCCTCCGCATCAGCGTTCTCTTCCGGCTGTGCTTCGGCACCGGAAACATCAACCCCAACATCTATGCCGGCGTCTACACCCACAGCAGCAACGTCATCCCCATAATCCACTGCGTTCCTCCGAGCTTGGGCTCGAGCCTCTTCTTCGGCAGTCGCCTGCTCAATCCAGGGTAGTAGTTTCGACTCGATGTTACTCTCAATATACCCATTTCCATTCTGTTTACTTGGACTACTACTCATCACCACATCCGACCAAGGCATCTCGTGTTTCCCTGTCATATCATCCCTCTCATTAACATGCACACCGTTGACGTTAATCTCATCTCCATTCCATACCTCCTGTGCTTTATCTTGCTCTTGTGCGTCGTGTGGCCACGAATGCTTATTGCTAGGTTCGATCTGTGTACTTGTATCCGGCCATTCCAGCCCCTTGTTTTCCTCACTATGTTCCCAAGGAGTACTGGTTGGCACAGAATAGTTCGCCCAGGCTGGATCTGCATCGAACGATTCATTGGCACTGACAGCATTGGACGACAAGTGTCCATAGTAATGACCGCTCACATCTCCATATCCGCCCATATTGACACCAGCCGAATTGCTCAGGAAACTATCGATGTTATTCGTAGGATCTGCTTCATTTACCAGTGTAGATTCGCTGTCCACAGTCGCATGGGACACGAAACTGATGTTCTCATTAGACATGTCGAAGTGTTGGGCAGGATATGAATAGCCTGTTGTATCAAATGAGGATTGAAGACCAGCTGTGTGCGGAGGGGTGGCAAGACCTTGTACAAAGGAGTCAAGAATATTAGGCTGCTGCATGTGGAGAGGTGATTCAGGCCAGGAGTTGTAGGGCTCGAGATTTGCAAGGTTATGATTATTGGGGTGTGGTGGGGGTGACATGCACATGTGGCGCGGAGGAGCTGGGTCAACATAGCGCCAGGTAGTATCAATCCCTTCTCCACTGCGAGCTTTATGAAATGTCCAAATAAGAATGGCTCGTCGGATGAACGGCATTCGTTCACCGGCTGAAGACTGTAGCTCTTGGTACATGGAAATTTGATCAACATATCCTCGAATGGAGTTTATGGGACGACCTAAACCATCTCCACCATATGCCTGTGGCAGACGTTTCTTTTCGAGCTCAAAATGTAGGTTCATGAGCTGTGTGAATGTATACGCCCAGGTCTCAGCAGGTATGGCGACTTTAATTCGAGTTTCGCTGTCAGTCCTCCCAAGGACTGTCATTGGCAATGGCGTGCCTTCTAAAACAGGGTCTCTGGTAGGGTCGCCGTAAAGCTCTGCGGGTTTGATCAGGCTCGTCACAGATTGCCAATCAAATCCAGCAAATTCTCTGCTCGGTATGGACATCTCCAATCGAGTCAACAGCTCACTATTATCTGGAGCATGGGTTTTCATCAAATCCAACGAAACATCCATATGGATGATGTCGCAATTCAGATCATTGTTAGAGTGTAACTGTGCTAAGTGAGGAAACTTCTGTCTCCAGTGCAGTATTGATTCCAGGCTTCCGCGTGGTTTTGGTGATGACAAGCCCGAGTATCGATGAAGCACTAGACCATCTCTTCGGAGATCTTGTTCGGTCCTCATGACGCCGTTTCGCTCATTTGGGACAGCGAAGGGTGTCATGAGTAACCAGAAAGCAGCAGGCTTCATAGGGTGATGATTACTGAGTATTATTTGATCGAGACCATCATATTGGTCATGACGTCTGCTAGGAAGTCGACCTTGGGAAAGTGCTATAAGTGTAGGATCCTTCTTGAAAGAATCTTCAAACCCATTCTTAGGACCCTTATTCGGTGGAAATAGACGCTGATCTGATGAATATTAGATTACGCTTCAAATGTCCCGTCAAGGATTTCTTACATAGTGCAGGATGAGGAGTCAGGAAACCCTTCAAGACTTGGATGTGACTAGACACTTGCTTTCTCGTGCGCATCATCGTAGGGTCTGGGCGTTGGCCGGGAGGAAGCGTATTCTTGTATGCAATCCAAAGATATTCCTTGATCAGCTCATTTCGGCCATGAGGTTTACCCCGAAACGAAAATTTCCGTCTTCCCATATAAGGGATGGCAAGAAGAGCTTGAAGGCTGTTAGTCTCTTTTCTATGTGACAATACTCCAAATCTACTAACCATCAAGAAATGCATTTTCAAGTTCCTCTGGCCACTTTGAGTCGCTCACAGGATTTCCATCTCTATTTGCCCGAGCTCGATATGCTTGATACTGAGGCGAATCAACTATCGGATTGCGATTACTGTGCCTGTTAAAACGTTGTTGCCGGTTGTGTCGCTTACGCAGTTCCAACGTGTTGCCCACAGGTGGGCGCAGGGGTTGTGATGGTAGAGTAGGCATAGAATACATTGACCTTTCTTGGCCCCTCATGGGGTGTCTCTTATTATCATGATATATGTTTGCCGACGCCAGCTCGTGAAGCTGAGCGTTACCCGCAGAATCCGAAAGAGGCTCCTTGAGTCTTGACAGTCCACTGGGTTCGTCCAGTTGAAGCTGTTGCGATGAGTATCCTGATGGCAAAATATTCCGGGGTTCTTCCATCGACTAGATGGTGTAATTTAGGTTTCGAGAATGCTTCGACGGGGTTCAAATTCCAGTCAGTGTAGCATTTGCACCCAAATTTGAGGTAGGCTGTGCAAGAAAAATGTGTTTGGGCTCGACGAAGAATCAAGATTGCAGGAAGAAATGTTTGGAGGAATGGCAGAATGAAGTTGCACGAGGGAATGTCATAGGTTAAGAATGAAGTAGGAAGGCCCTGGCAGCTTATCAAGGAAGCGAAGTAAATTGGATGTATATAGTTAGGATGCAGGGCTGTTTCGATGGGGATCAACCAGATCTACCTTCATTGACAGCCCAGGTAAACGTTTGCAAACGCCACAAAGCTTACAGAGCTCAAAGACCAAAATAGCCCCACCTGTGATCTCACTGATGTAAGGAAATCGTGTTGCGGGGAAAGTCACAACAACGTGAGGAATGCTTCATCTGCGCGAGCATGTAATTTCCTCATCAATTTTCTTCGATGCCTACGAGTATAATTGTGATGAACAGTCCACCTACAATAGCAAATAGGAGGTAAATAATCATCTACTAATCATCACATAGGATGATTTCGCATCTTTCTCTTTGTATGGCGCCCATCAAGGGAGAAGTAAGAAATTGGTAATTGCAATCCCATCTCAAAACCCCTCTAAACTTACTATAGCGAATGATCCAAATCGCGCAAAATGGCGAACACAACCAATAATTAGATTAAGAAAAGTAATTTCCCTTCCGTTCAGGCATAAAAGGGTTTCCATCGAGGGTTTTCTGTGCAGGGGGTGCTACTGAATAGTTTTGTGAATAGCTTCGGCAAGGGAGATAGACGCTTGCCATTTTGCGAATAATATAATCCAAGGAATTTGATCTTGGTGGAATATGCGAATTATTGATAAATACCTACAGTAAGTTCCCTCAATCCAAATCCGCATCATTTCCTTCAATATTGAATTTTTTGCGACCTCCTCCAGTAAGATTTTGTAGAGCCACCTTGTTGACTTGTGATCCAACTTTCTTCTGCATTTTTTCAATCTCTTCTTCTGCGTCAACAGTTTCTTCGGAAGCAAAGTCAATGACCAGGCGACGGCCAAGAAGATGAGTATCCTTAAGAGCCTCTAGTGCATTCTCCGCTTCACGAGCCGTAATGAAGTCCGCAAAAGCGAAACCGCGTGTTGAATGATCGAACTTTTTGGGCATACGCACCGATCGGAGCTGTCCATATGTTCCGAATAGTTTTCGAATGTCGGCTTTGGAAGCTTCAAATGGTAAATTCTTGACAATGAGTTTCGTGCGTTTACCTGCCAGCTTCTTAGCCCTGTCTTCTTTCCTCTTCTCCTCGGCAGCATCGGCTCCTTTGTGAGACGCCTTGACCAGCAATTTGTGATTGTCAAGTGTGTATCCATCCATCGCCTTGATTGCCGCCTGTGCTTGAGACTTGGTCCTAAATTCTATGAAGCCAAAACCCATACTAAGAACTTGGCCAGGCTTCTTCGGATCCGTCTTCGTATTAACGCGTGCCGATAGAAAGCCATCAAGGGGCTTGAAAACCTCCGTGAGACGTTGAGTGGTCGTGACGAAGTTAAGATTACGGACGAATAAGGTACTTGTATCCACATTTTCAACGCCACTTTCTGTTTCGAGTAGATCAGATGTTGAGAATTTAGGATCTGCTGCTTTATCTGCATTCCTACTAATTGTTGCCACTGGTTGAACAGGTGCAGGGCCCGTGAAGAGGTCCTTGGGCGCCTTCTCTAAGAAAAGTACTGTGTCCTTCATGCGTCGGTATGCAAGGCTTGCAAATGCTGCTCTTGCGTGTGTTGGTTGTGCAAACTCAACAATTGCGATCGTACCAGTTGGAGGCATAAGAACACGGATAACCTGACCAAACTCTTCGAACATCTTCCGAAGCTCTTCTAAAGTCATGCCATAGGTGAAATTTTTGACCAATATGGCAGTATCTCCACGCTCGCGTCTCTTGAACGCATCAAGATCGACTCCATTATTTGCAAAGTACGACTTGGTCTCTTGAATAACTGAAGTCTCGGCAATGGCTTGCTTGACTCCAGCATCTGCCGAAGTTGGGTCAAGAAGTTCGGATTTTGATACTCCTAGGCGTTCAGCCACCGATGAATTCACAGCATCCTGATTCATATACAAAGAGTTCCAATTGAAGGTGTTGGAGGAAGATTCAGCCTTTTTCTTAAGAAGTCTTTGCTTCTTCAATGGGAGTTTTGCTATCGCAAACTCATCTAGCTTGTTATCTCGTTTGGCAGCAGCAGGTAATATATGCAACAACCTTCCTTGGAAAGGTTCGCCGTCCACGTTATGATACGCTTCAGCAGCTGCATTTGGGTCTGCGTATTGCACTAGCACAAAGCCCTTACTGGCACCTTTGGGATCCACCGGTAAGTGTATCTAAAATTTTGGTCAGCGAGCTCTCCTGGAGCCAATCAAAACAGACATGGAAAATGGTCATGATAGCTTTCAGAAACCACGAAGCATCTACTAAAATATTCGTCCAGTTCACATCACATGCTTTGGCGCATAAGCTGTCCCTATCTGGATATTCATCATAAAGCTGGAAGGATAAGGAAATGTGCCAGCAAGCTTCGTTGCATACCTCTTCTAGAGCCCCGTATTGTTCAAAATGCTTCCGCAGGTCATCCTCCGTGGCACTGTATGGTAGATTTCGCACAAACAATCGTCCACTGGCTTTGATCGTTTCTAGTGTTGCGTCTAGTTCTGAAGGTGGATTTTTCGTCTCTTCTTCGACAGCTTCTGCTTCTTCGACATCCATCTCTTCAACTGGTGCACTGGGCTCTGCCTCTCCCGCGACCACCTCTTCGACATCCTTGACATCCAAGTTTTGTGTTTTAGGAATGATATCTTCTGGATCCATTATATCTAACAATCGGCTCGTATGGCTTCTTAACCAATCATCATCCGTGGCTTCAGCATTATTGGATGGCGTGTCAGTCATTGCCTCGTCTACTTGGTTCGCATTATCGGCAGCAATGATTGAGGCAACTGGCGCAGCAGGTGCTTGTGGTTCGGCGGGCTTCGCAGGAGCCTTCTTAACCTTACTAGGCACCGACTGATATTCGTCATCGCTTTCTCCTTCCGGCAATTCAATGGCTTGTAGTTTCGTTGGCGGTTCCTCCATGTCATTGTCCATGGTCCCAGCTTTCCACATATTCGAATTCGACTTCGAAGCAGGTTGCATGACCTCCAAGAACTCCTGCAGCTTTGGATCCGCAACATCAACATCACTTCGCTTTCTCTTCGTTCCCGTATTGAGACTTTCGGAGGCTTTCGCATCAGCCTCTTGCTTGAGCTGTCTTAGTTTACTATTTTCTCGTTCCTGCTCACGTTGTGCTTTTCTCGATATGGGTAAAGTTGAATCTGAGATCTTCGATGGTGTAAGTAGAAAACTTGGAAGCAATTGAAACTCTCAGCATCACTTACAGGTCTAGCAATCTCCACACCAATCTTTGACATTCGTACAAATGACTTGTTGAAGTATTTGACTGCTTTTGACGCTTCTTCAGGTGTTTTGTAGCCGATATAGCCAATTCTCCTGTGAGCAATCAATTTTGCATCTGTAATTTCTTGCTTTGCGCCGAAATGAGTTTTGAATTCATCCTCGGTGATATTTGGAGGAAGTCCCTTGATGAATATGCGCGAAGAGGCCATATTTGATGGGGGTTGGGTTTGAAAAGTGGTCGAAACTTGTGTATACTGTAATGGAAGAATTTGTTGACTTGATGTGATAAATTGTTCGTTCTTTGCTGGTTCCAAGGTTGTGATGTGAAAGGGCTGAGTCTTGATCATCCATAAAATATTTTTTTTTCATGGGGATGATTATCCGCAGCGGAGTCTTTCCAAGAAGGTTACTATGTACTAGGTATTCCAAGGTTATACTAGTACTGTATTAGTATTCTCACATAATACATATTTTTCCTTAGCCTTGAGGTTAAAGTCGAGGTGTCACAGGATGATCCGTGCATTGATTCTCGATGTACCGACCTAGCAGGTTCCTTCCTAGTTAGTACAGCCGGAGTGAGGAAGTACAGTGAGGAAGTACAGTTATTAGTAGGTTCAGTTACTACAGTACAGTACCGAGTCGGCATACTACAGTACGACTTCATGGGTGACGGGAGTACTCGGTACCTCCAGCTACCTAGGTAGGTGTGTACTATGGATCAAGATTCTCCTATCATGATGGGTTTGTTTCTACTGCATACGGACTGTATCCTCCGTATATGTTACTGTAGGGGTGTAAAAAGTCAACATCTCTAGATACCTTAACTACCTAGGTGCCCGTGGACCTTGTAAGTTGTCTTCATTTCTTCGATTGGAATAAAGCAAAGATAAAGACAAAGATAAAGCTACTTGATGCTGTTGTAGGCGTCAGTCTATTCTCAAATCTTGATACATACCTACCTAGCGAGTAGGTACTCGAGTAGACCACCAGGACTACCTAGGTCATCATCACTTAACCTTGGAAATCTGTAATGTGGAATCTCGAAGCTGGAATCTCGAATCTGGAATCTTTATTATTGCCTACCAAGTGGGAAACCCACAATCTCTTGTCCTTGTCAATCTTTCTTTGGGCTAGTATTGTCCATGTCCAGTACCTACCTAGGTATTTGCCTACAGTTGTACCTGGTGTACCTCCCTAGTACTTGTTATCAATATCAATTTCCGTCACCCAGCCATCAAATCACATCGCACTCGCATGGGATAACTTCGGTTAAACTCTCAGCCTTTGGTCTCCTTCCTCCTTTCTCCACAACCAACACGCATGATTGTATTCTAGAAGAACAATCCCCCATATTCCGCGATAACTTGACAAATCCAAATAAATATTTACATTATACATTTTGCAAATTCAATACGCATCGTCCCTCCCCAATCCACAATCCACAGTCCAAACCAAGAAAAAAATACAAGAATGGCAGCTCCACCACAACAAGCAGAAGAAGCCCTTGTGGGTATGTATTAGTCCCGACCTTTTCATCATTTATCTACAACTTTCTCAAAGCCTCTGTTTTCTGCTGTACCCTAACTAACTTTGGTGTCTGGCAGCCCAGATTAAGTCGGTCGATATGGTGAGCCAATTTTGCTCTATGCGATGATCTGCGATGGCAGCTAAATAATTCTACAGAGCGACGACATGTCAGATGAGGCTATTGAAGTTTGTATGTTGAAACTTCTTCAATCGATGCGATTCTAGAGCAGGCTACGAGAGAAACGGAATGAATGCATCGACGAAATACTGATGACGTATATAGGCCGACAAGCGATGGCCAAACATTCGGTCGAGAAAGTAAGAGAGTTGCAAGTCTTGTTGGGCCTCCTTTTCACATGCTAACAGAATCTATCATAGGATATCGCCCAATATGTCAAGAAAGCCGTATGTGTTCTACTTTGCGCCTACAAAGACAACAAAAGATGAGGTACTAAAGAGTTATATTAGTTTGATGAGAAAAGAGGTCCAACATGGCATTGTATCGTTGGTCGCAATTTTGGATCATTTGTCACCCATGGTATTTCCATCCTTGATTCGTGATTTTCTTGTCGCTCCTATCTGACTTTTCTGCAGAAACAAAACACTTCATCTATTTCTATCTAGGTCACTGCGCGATCCTCCTCTTCAAGACCCAATAAATGTTTCGTTCCCACCGATGCACGGCACGAATGCCTCTCGCTCATTTGACTAAAAGCTTCAATGTAAGAAAGGAAGGGATCTGGAAAGAGGGCAAGCAATGATACGTTGAATGGGTGTTAAGGAAAGGGACACCAACAAATTGGCCTGGCGTTTTTCGATTCTCGAGTATGTTATGATATCAGGAAAAATTTGAACCGGGATCTTTACCAACTAGATGTGCAAATCGCAATTCTAAATTCTTATATTTTGTGAAGTTGTGGAATAGAGTGCAGTCAGAGCGCAAAGGCCGTTTATCGCTTCAAGTGCTTCCAGCCCAGCCGTTCTCTATGTTACTACCTTTCTTTTGACTCGGGCTTTCAATTTGGACCACGGGATACCTCACTAATAAGCGCTCTACACATTTTCACGAACTTTACGACTCGGTGGGATTTTGAAATCAGAATTCATATCGCGGGTCTCATTTATTTCCCAGAAATTACAGCCTTTCCGGACTTGAATGATGGCCAAGGTAGCTCTCGAAATGAGTGGGTGGGTCTTAGTTTATATATCTTCTATAAACGAGAGATGGAAACTAGTTGATCATCAATCAGACCATACCCAGGGATCTATTACGCGCCTTGTGATTTGATCTTGAACTGGTTGGACAAGCGCGGAATGCTCAAGTCATAGAATATCCTAAGCGCTCAATGCATCATAGGAAGCGCAAATTCCACAGTTTACATTTAGCTCTCTCTGAGCTATCTCAACCCCTTCCCTTCCCTTTCCTTCCCAATCTATTCAATCTACTCTTTTGGGTTATATTCAATGAATCTTGCTCCGACCTATATACCCCGCTTCCCCGTTTTACTTCCACAACCGAGCAAACCTCAGCACCTGGGTACATACTCAAGTATCACCTATACCCCCTCCTCCCTCCTTGTCACATCCCCCCAAACGTAAGATCCAGCTCACCATTTCCCTCGGATCGTTGAAACATGAGAGTAGGAGTTTGCAAGTGACGTCCAACCCATGGCCAACACGAGCGTAAGCGCAGCAGATCCCTCGTATATCATCCCAACCCAACTCCAACACAACTGCTAACATTGCATGCACTACAACCAACACCAAGCACCAACCCAGCCCAACCCACAAATCCCCACCACCAAGCGCGGTACCTCCACGCCCAAACACCACTCCTCCCTTCGTCCCACACAACAAAAAACCCCACCCCACCCAACCCTCAGCCGCAACGAAACCCCCAATCCAATCCAATCCAATCCAATCCGACAACGATCTACCAACCAACACACGGGTGCCCACCAACCCGGCCCGAAACCCCCCCTCGAACTTCAACGTTCAACACTCGATTCATCCTCCCCGTTTTCCATCACCTCGACTTCCCCCCTCATCGAGCACATCCTCCGCAGCCGCGCCGTTCCGCAACTTCACTCATGAGTCATGACCTTCATAGCCATAGCCATAGCCATACCCAAAGCCCACCACAGCAGCGACACCCCACTCCGCAGGTGCAACATCCCCCCTACCTATAACCTACAACCTACAACCTACAACCTACAACCTATAACCGTAAAACGAACGTATCAACCGCCGCCCCTATCCCCACCTCGAATCCCTACCCATCCCCAACCCCAACCAACGTCTCACGCGCGGGCGCCTACAGCGGTAAATTTTTATATCCGTGTCCGTCTCCGTCTCCGTCTCCGTCTCCGTACCCATACCCATACTCAGAATCTCCCCCTCCCTCAGCAAAAACGTCAAGCGTGTACTAGACTAGACTAAAACCAAGATCTGTATCTGTATCTGTATCTGTATCAACATCAACATCATGAGTAAGGGTGCAACAGCCAACAGCCAACAGCCAACAACATGTTAGATGTTGGATGTGGGGGTGAAGTTGAATGTTGAACGTTGAATGTTGAGTGCGATGTCAGCTTACCTACCTACCTACCTACCTACCTACCTACCTACCCACCAACTAGCTTACTCACGATTTGCGCGTCGGGTTATGATGTGCGAAGGATCGGCCTGTTTGTTTGTCGTGGGTGCGCGGTGGGAGCGAGGGAATAGTGTGCTTACATATCCATCGCATTTGGGCCTTTCCCCCCTTCCCCTCCCCTCCCCCCACGCTACCAGGGTCTGCGAGGAACATGACAGAAGATGCATGCAGGAGCCGTTGTGTGTTATCAAGCAAGTATCCAGCACATCATATCACATAAGCATTCACATGCAAGACCATGGACACGGTAGACGTAATCATGGATTGTAAAATCTTAGATCTTTGTTCTTCTCTGCGCTACGAGCTTTTTGCTGCAAGGAGGTCTGTCCTTGAGTCCCATCTCTCACGACCTACCATATGCAATCGATCCCCATGACCATCTGTATAGCTTTCATCTTATCGCCATCTCCAATATGCAATACCCATATGTGCAGAAACAAAGCATCCATCAACCCCCATCATTCAAAGTACTCAATCGTCCATCCCTTCATCTCATTCCTAATCCCAAAGCCAGCCAAACAAAACAAAAACTCAGTAGATCCGCATTTCGCATTTTGCATCCAGGCATATCCATAACCAGGTACCCATAAACTCCTTTTGATTCAATGGATCTGTGAAAGAAAGAAAAATGACGCCGATCCGTCCTGGTTCCGATCCCAAAGGGTATTTATTTAAAGCTCCGTCCATGGAGCAAAAATCTCAGATTTTTTAAAACAAGAATGCAAAAGAAAATGGCGATGGTAAAGTAGAAAAAAAAGTATTCGGTTTTTATGCCGTGGTAATGCCCATATGACTCCGTATGCAAAAAAACAGAGAGAAAGCAGTAGAGTTCACTACTCCAGTGGTAGCGCGTAATGTATTCGCAGATGATATAGAGAGGGTTGCAGCCAAACGTGCCGTCGCAGTTTGAGGTTTAATGGGTGTTGTGTAATTCGAGCGAGGGTGAAATGTGTAGTTGCTAATGTTTCGATATCGACGAGAGATTGTTGGTTACTGACTTGCTAGTGAAGCAAAGTCAGTCGTCGTGTATAGCAAGCCCTTGTGTACAGTTTCTTCATTCTTCGATGATCCCCTCCAAAATCTGTCTCTTCAAGTCGCTCAAGCGCTCATGCATCGCGAGCAGGTCGTCTTCCTGTGAAGGATTCTTGACCTTCGATCTTGCCAATTCATTATGGAGCTTGAGATACACTGGGTAAAATTGTTTGTAGTGTTGAGCCAGGTCCAACACGCCGGGTCTCAAGTGGCGGCTGCTACCGGTGGATGAGACGGATGAGGCAACGCTGGATGACTTTTGGTGGCGTTTGTGAATAGGAGATCGATTGTTGCGAGTGTTTGATGAGGTGCGGTGATTAGCAGGTGAGGCGGAAGCTGACGATCGGTCGCCGCTCGACGTATTTTCAAAGTCTGAGGCATTTGTTGGTGGTGAGGAAGCCAATGGTGAGGATTTTTGTGGAGAGTTCGCTTTTCCTTTGAACGAGTTCGAGGATGAGGTTGTCGAAGTGGAACTTGGCCGAGAAGATTGACTAGCGTCTGAGACTCGATGTGAAAGATTACTCTCCTTCTTGGTCTTCTTACTCAATGGCAAGCTCGAATCGCTGGAGTCCACTTCCTCGTCGCGAAGGCGTTTGGTGCTGGCTTTTTTAATTGGTGCCTTGGCAACTTGAGCCTTCTTCACTGGAATATCTTCATCATCGGATTCGCTAACAAATTGGGAAGATAAAGGCTTTGCCATAGCTGATTTTGGCTTGTCGACCTCTTTCTTTGCGGGTTTTGGTTTTGATGTAGTTGCTGCTGTTTTGGCAGGATTCTTAGAAAGTAATCTTTTGGCCTGAGCTTCTTTTTCGCTAAGCTTCTTGGTTTTGCTTGTTGATGGTCCTGAAGCTGATCGAGCCGTAGCCTCACCTTTGGCTTTTGAAACGACTTTATCGCCGAATACATCTTCCTCGTCGCCGGAATCGCGGTTCTTCGATCCGTTCGATTTAGATTTCGCAACAGGGCCATTGGCGATTTGAGCTTGTAGCTTGCTAAGGGATTTTCCAGTGCCTCGTTCTGATTTGGGTAAGAGCTTTTCCCACTGGGGTTCTGATAACCCCAATCTCATCTTATCGAAAACCTTAACAGCATTATCGATTGCTCGTTGGCGCTCAGCGTCGCTGTCATAATTGAAATTGAATACATCGAGCTCTTTGTAGTAATTTTTTCGAAGTTCCCACTTTCCTGTCGATGCATTGAGATCCCCACCTTCGACATTGCCTGCTTCAGGTCATCCTTCGGACCAGCGATTCGATTGTTGAGTTCTTTCTCAGACATCGGTTGGAGGGCAAGTAGGTGAACTACAGGCTTTCTACTACTCTTGGCCTGTTCGGCTTGTTGCTGGGAAAGAGACTTGGTCGCACCTAAAGCTGGACTTCCCACTCCAGAAAGGGCGGGACTGACTGGCATCGACTTGGATGTATCGCTTCCGAGCCCCATGTCCAAAAACTTTGTATTATTCTTGACCTTTCTTTTTGATCTAATGAAATTAGTTCCCTGGCCCAGTTACATTGCAATCGAGTGACTACTCACGTATTCTCGTCTTTCTTTGCTTGAGCCGTAGCCATAGACTCTTTTAAGTTGTCCAATGCTGCATCGCCTGTAGTTGCAGCAACTGATCTCTTGCTCGCCTTTGTGTTTTCCGTTTTATAGCGTGGTTGCGCTCCTGGTCCTGATAACTTCTTGTTGGCCAACATGACCTCATCGAGCGTCCTTGAGTTCGACATTTCCGAGTTGGTATCGTGAGAATTCGCTGTCTGAAATACTTCGTATTGAAAAGGGTCGTGATAAACGGAAAGTCTGTGGGATTTGTTGCCATATATCAAATTCTAGTTTGCACAATAGAAAATCAATTAGCCATTACTTCCACTTGAACAATCAAGCTAATTGTTGTTGCCCTTGATAGTGAGCAATTGTTGCCGTACATGATGGTACCGCACATCATCAAAATATTGAAGCCAAGAGGGGGGTCTCTTACAGGACTGGAACCCAATGATAACTCTATTGATTTTCCATTCTGAAAACATTTGATCATGTCCTCGATCATTCCATCGCTCAAGGTCAAGCCGATAGCCGGTGTAATATTTGTGGCCGACTTGTTGGAGGGAGGGTTGCTCTCCAGCTTCAAGCCGCCTTGAGGAATATCTAACGAAGGAGACATTTTGGGGTTTTGACGGAACGACTCGGCTCGAAGGGTAAAATATGAAGTCTTCTTGTTCGTAGGATTGTATGATTCGTAGGATATGGAAGATGTGGAAGATGTTCGTTCGTTTCTCTGGCTCTGGCCAGGGATCGGTTTTAAATGACGTTCAGCATGAAGTTCGAATCACAAAACCATCTATCGGCAAAAGGAGTGAATGATTGTGATATTCTATGCAATCAATGAATGGTAATTTTAGTGTGAATCTTGAAATGAGCCTGAATGAATGATTTGGGATCTGATCACACAGAGAATAGAAGAACAAGAATTAGTTTGTATGAATGAATCACTCTCGCAATCAATGAAGTGATGGAGGTGGAAGAAGAGTGAAATGGTAGGAAACTCTACAGTAGGAATCTCTCTCTACTCCGTACGGTCAGGAAGTGTTCGGAGAGACATGAGTAGCCCTTTGTGTTGGAGAAGCTAAACTGGGTCGGGGTTGTAGGCTGGTATGGGTATTTAGGACTGCTCGCCTCCACATCAGATCATTTTGATTCGTTGTAAGATGCACAAGATGCACAAACTAAAGCTACTAAAGCGACTAAGGATGATTTGGAAAAGCGTGGATACGATTGTGTGGGTGTTTAGGTTGTCTGAACAATATGGGACCCTCTTTTTTATTTATTTGGAAAGTAAGAGAGGAACCTTGAAGTAGGTGGTAGGTGGTAGTACATGTACATACAAAACCTAGAGGCTAGAGGGTTTGACCGTGTTGTATGAATCTCTCATGATATGTTTGGTGGGGGAAAGGGGGGAAAGGGGGGAAGGGAGGGAGGCAGGTAAAGGGACAGAGGGAGGGAGGGAGGGAGGGAGAGAGGGATGGATGGGTGGGTGGGTAGAGACTCGAGAGACGATGATGGATGGATGATGGGAAAGGAGGAGGAGGAGGAGGAGGAGAAGGAGGAGAAGAAGGGGAAGGGGAAGGGGAAAAAAGGAACAATCATAAGATTCCCTTTCTTCCGCTCATTCAATCATTATGATTGTATATATATTAGTATTAGTGTTAGTATTATATTGTTAATAATTGATTGTGTTTGTAATTATTATTACAATAATATTATCATTATTACTACTACGGTACTACCATTGCCATTACTACTATTACTCTTACTCTTCCTTCCTGCTGTTATCGTCATGCAAGTTATTGTTGGCTTGCTGTCTTGAGGTCACCCTCCCTCTCCCTCTCCCTCCTCTCTCCCCTCTAGAATTAATTCTCTATTCTGCACCATACCAGACTACTACTACTACTACCTACTACCTACTACCTACTACCTACTACCTACTACCTACTACCTACTACCTCCACCACTCCCTCCCTCCCTTCCTCCCTCCCTCTCGCTCCCTCCTACCTGACCTGACCTGACCTGACCTGACCTAACTGACGACCCTTTGAGATGATTTTCCCGTACGATTCACCGACTGGGATTCCTGTGATTACAGCATCGACAGGGATATTAGTTAAGTTAACCTTGGAAGTATTTACAAGTCATTTACAGTACCCGACGGAGTAGTAAGGATGCATCGTATAATCGGATGGTAGAATGTGATTATGATATATGTCTGGGGCGTCGCTTTGCAGTAGTAGTTCAAGTGTTTTAATACAGAGCACATCGTAGGTAAGAAAGAGGAACCTTGGAATAACAAGAAGGGTTGCAGGTGTGCAGAGTAAGTTGTACACCGAACCTTGGAATCTTATACAACCGAACGTACAACATAACATGTAAGACGTACTTTGTACAACCTTGAACGCCTTCATGTAAAAATGTTTCTATAGGATGAATAATAAATCAATAAATTAATAAATAAATAGATAGATAAATAAATAAATAATAAAATAAATAAATAAATAATAGAATAAATAAATAAATATAAATAAATAAATAAATAAATAAATAAATAAATAAATAAATAAATAAATAAATAAATAAATAAATAAATAAATAAATAAATAAATAAATAAATAAATAAATAAATAAATAAATAAATAAATAAATAAATAAATAAATAAATAAATAAATAAATAAATAAATAAATAAATAAATAAATAAATAAATAAATAAATAAATAAATAAATAAATAAATAAATAAATAAATAAATAAATAAATAAATAAATAAATAAATAAATAAATAAATAAATAAATAAATAAATAAATAAAAATAAATAAATAATATAATAAATAAATAAATAAATAAATAAATAAATAAATAAATAAATAAATAAATAAATAAATAAATAAATAAATAAATTAATAAATCAATAAATAGATACTCGAGTATATCTTACAAGTACAATACTCATCCAAGTACAGTAAAGTACCTCAGCCTCTCTATCCAATATCCATCCATCTCGCCTTCACTCCCTCTCTCCCTTTCTCCCTCTCTCCCATATGAATCTGTGATGGAACTTTGAAGCCCGCCTGTTGGTGGCAAAATTGAGGGTAACACGGTTATGAAACCAAACTTTATTTATATAAAGTTTTCGATACCCTTATTCAATCCTATTTATTATGATTATTGCTATTATTGTTATATGTTATTGTTATTGTTGTTATTGTTGTTATTATTGTTATTGTTATTGTTGTTATTATACTACTCCGGATGTTTTGGTACCTACAGTAAGATCAAAATCACATCTACCCGTTCGTACTCGTGAGTCTTGAGTACCTCTTAACTTTTGACTCTTAACTCTTAACTCTTGACTCTTGATTTTTGACTCTTGACTCGGAGCCATTGACCCCAAACTCTTGAGCTACGACTTCGAAACTTAAGTCTTTCATTTGTTTGATTCATGCACATTACCCCAGCACAGTCAGTCCGTCAGTCAGTCCGTGTTTTAGTTCTAGAATACTCCACTCTCGTTGTCATGTCCCTCCGGGTGTCTACCCTACAACATCCGTAAGTCTTTGAACCTCCAGCCAGGGCTTTCTGAGCCTTTCTCATATCCCCCCGGGTGCCGGTACTGTATCATCTACCTTGACCCATCTTTCCTATACCCATCGCCAATTCTGAAGCCTCTTTTGGGCTTGGAATCGAGGTACGAATGACAGAAAATGGTAAGAGCTTCCAAAATCCTGCTGACTGCCAATATCAAAATCAGTAAGATCTCAATCATCTCATACCGTTGTTCGTCATTCCGCTTACTGTATCAGGCCAAGAACACCCAACACAGCCTTCAGCTCTCTCTCTCTTACCTCTTGCGATGTTTATTTTTAAGTCAGATTAAGTTTAGTCGAGGGATCAAGGTATTGTTCCAAGGTATCCACGGCAGCCAGCTTCAAATCTTTTGTACTGCACTGCGCTGCGCTGCGCTGCACTGCTGCCGTACAGTGTCTGTACTGTACCTGACTTGAACGGATTCGCATCCAGGATTCTAGATCCGAGTTGATCATTGGCTTCTGACAGGGATAGTTTGGATGGTTTTTTTGGCACTGTGATAGAGACCAAACCTCCGAAACACAAAACAAAATTAATTCGATTATTGATTCGAAATTCCATAAAACCTTAATGAGGTCAAGAAGAGTACGGGACCAATACTGAGTACTGAGTACTGAGTGTTGAGTACCGGTGTTGAATGTATTAGATCGTTCAGATCATTCATCCATATCATCTATATCATTCATATCATTCAGGTCCATCCATCGAGATGTGGAAATCTGCTACAGTCCCGGTACATGAAAATCGACTTTCCTCTTTCAGGGCCCGAGTTCTTCGTCATACAGGGTTCGGGAATCCCATCTAAGACAAGAGAATTGGATTGGATTCTCCCGATTTATCCGCCATGCCTTTTCGGTCCCTAGTCTGCCTATCATTGAACCTGCTGAACAAGCGTCACAGAGAAAAAGAGATGATTTAGATGGCGATGTTAATCCTTCTTCTTCCACTCGGCATAACAAATTAACAATCCAATCCATAAATGCCGCCTCAAATTGGAATACCCCAGGAAAAGTGTCTCCTCAGATATATCCGGATGGCCACGCCCAGAAAAGGTCTCGGATGGAATGGGCGTTACCTGAACCCTTTTCGGGCAGCTCGTTGGCATTGTTGAACTAACGTTACACTAAGGAACATGTGAGGCAGTAAAAGAGATGCGTTTTCCTTTTCTTTTCTCACTGATAAAATGCGCTGGGTAATTCTGATAGGTGTATAGTTATATATGTGTATTGGCGTGAGATAGATTCTTCTTTTCCAACCTACCGACGCCATATTTACTACTGTATCCTGTTTACGATACTCTGAAGCATACAAACTAACTTACTTACCCCTTCATTTACCCAGTAGCGACCGATTTCACCGAACCATACCTAGGTCAACATGAGATTCAACAAACTTACAAGGTCTTGTATTTCGGGACGAATAGATTAAAAATGTTAAAATGCAGTTCAAAACTGCCCCATCTCGGCGTCACGTAACATCCCGAAAAGAATAATCAATCCGAACTTCTGATCTTACAACAAGTGAATGAGGGGTAGATATATTGTCAGCCGTCAATTGCATCTTAGTGTTAAGCTTTCGATGCCCTAGTAACTGCAACATATCACGAGTGAACTTCAAATTCAAGACGTCGAACTTACTTCTGACCATCCAATTATTATCCGGAGGAGCATCCTATTCGTCCAAACCATCGTGAAAAGTAGGCAATTAGTTCTTGCGTCTCATCATCGGAAATCAGTCAAGTAATTCAATAATTACTTGGGTGAATCAAAAATTCGCCAAAATAACTTTCTTAACCATATCCGCGAAAATCTCACACCGTCACCTCTTTGGGAAATATTCCACTCTTCATCATCATACGTTCCCATATGCAAAAGAACATTCTTTCGCAACATGTCGTATCACCACACACCATATTCGTCAGCAGAATGCCCTACGGGCTGGCTGGGGGCGGGCTGGCCGGGGGGCTGGCTGGATACCCAAGGTCACCTTGTATTGATTAGTACTTGATACCTTATCAATCCGAATATTCCATGTGCATATGGTAACTCAACCTTTTATTCTCTGCTTCAAGGATCAGACAGAGTAAGAGATATACAGAGTACGGATGGTACAATTCATCCGTTCATCAAAATCGTCAATTTGGCTTGCCTGATCAACCTTCATCATATCCATCATCAATCCCTGTCTCGCGCTCTCTGGTCTTGCAGCAAGTACATTCACCCCAACCCATGTCTCAAAGCCTCGGTCCGTCATACCTTGTCCGCCTCTTCCCTTTGGGGATCTACTGTAGCAAAGTTCACTCGCAAGCACTGCTTAGGATTTCAATCTCTCTGCAAGAGCGCGTGGAGAAAATGGGTAGTACCGGTGGCTCGAGTGCTTTTGATGGGCAAAAGGACTTTCGTCCTCCCATCAGAGCCAGGCTCGGTCAAGTTAGGTATAGTGTTGTTTCCTTTTGGGGGATCTAACTTGCTTGAGCTTGTCACAATGTCACCACCAAGAGTGGGGGAGTCTGCGATCAAATCTCGATTGGCGTTCGTTTTCTCTTCATGATCTCAGAGTTTCAATCACTACGTTTGTACTATGATGCAGGTGTTACAAAGGTTTGACAAGGTGAGTAATTGGATGCTTCTAACCATTTACTATCATGGTGGCTTTGTTGTCTTTCATCCATTTGTGAAGGGTAGATGCGTTATCATGCTTTGCGATTTTAAAGCATGAAGCTTCTTTATTTGATTACATATATATCACTTGAATTATACTTGGTGTTGTTTTGGGTCTATGCCGGGGTAAGAATCTATAAAATAGTATATCTTTTAAATTCTTTTTTTATATATTATAAAACTTATATTTTTAAGAATTTAAATATACTAGACGTTTATTTTTTAACTTAATAATACTATAAAGCATTATTTATAATTTTTGATGGATTCGTTGATTTATTATTATTTTTTAAAATAAATTCCGGTTTCAGTTAATTTTTATCCTGGCATAGACCCAAAACAACACCAAGTAAGTAAACTTCAATCACCTCACCTCAATTACATTTGGGTTTCCGGAAAAGCAGCCCGTGAGGCGTTAGCTTTCCTTAGCCTTACCTTGAGAATTATTAGGCGATCCTTCGGGAAAGAGGGGCTTGAAAAAGTATGGCTGGCGTGCCTGCGTTCGTGGCTATTTCTGGTATGACAGCTGCGGATTATTACCTTTATTTGATTCTTCCCTCACGGTACGGGTAATATGTAGGTAGGTAGGCAGGTAGGCAGGTAGGCAGGTAGGCAGGTAGGTCTATATTCTTACTTGCCTCAAGATCTTCATACCTTTCATCTATCAGAAAAATGCCAAGTAAGTAACGGATTGGAGCGTGTTTGCACAAGAAGGATTGGAGGAATGAAACCGGGCGAGAGACGAGACGAAACCCTTGAGAAACGAAACGAAATGAAGGATCAATCCATCATTATTATTATTATTATTTTTTTTTTTTTGAAAATGCGTAAGAACGTTTGATGCTTCGATCTCTTCTTTATTAACACAGTACGTTAACCTTACATGTTTTCTTTTCCGTTTGAACTTTGATTAGGGTTTCCGTTGGGTTCGGTTGATCATGAAGGGGTTGTTATGATCTAGATTCTGATTCTAACCATTTTTCTTGATCTTTGAAGATGCTACGAGGGATGATCATTGCCTCGGGTGTAACACTTTCGAGCAGCTTGGATGCTTGCATACTAAACATCAATAGTACAGGTGGGCTACTGCACGTCACGTTTGATGCACACCACGTGCGATGCGGATACCTACTTTGTGTATGTGACCCGTTTTCCAACTTTTCGTTTTTTATTTTTAAAAGATATAGAAGAATGGAAGAAGGAAGGGAGGAAGGAAGGAAAGACGGAAAGAGAGAAAGAAAACTTCAAAGTTGGAAGTTGGAATTCCATTTTCGCATTTGACTCAATTTTGTTTATTTGGTGGTGTTGAAATTGCGGTTGCGGTAGGACCTCTCCACATTTTCCAGTGGCAGTGTGTGACCTCCAGATATATGAGAAGGTGCGGGGTGGAGGATCAATCATTTCAGACAAGGGGAACCGATCCAGATGCTTCAATACTAGTGTGTGTATGTGTGTGTGTGTGTGTGTGTGTGTGTGAAGTCTCATCAATTCTGGAAAGAGGAAGTGAGGTTGCGAGAGATGGCAAGGAATGCGATGAGAATAAGTGCTGAATATCAAATCATTCCCTGAACAATACTTGTGAAAATACATGGAACGTTTTACCTCTCTCATATACATCGATCTTGGAGATATTGCCACGCATGAAGTCGTTGAGACATCTGAAGCTTGCAATGCCAAGTCTGTGAATGCCATCATCTCCTCATTTGAACTGAGCAAGAACATGGGTAGACGAGAAAATCACGGTTCTCTATACTCTTTTGAAGACAAGCAGGGACAGATTTGAAACATTTCACCCCATGCAAAGTTCATTTGGCTTTATATTTCTCTTTACTTTATCTGTTCACCACCCTGTTACAATACACGGTCAGCACATGGAAATTGCAGATATTTGTATATATATACAATTTATTTCTCTTCGATTACTGCATTGATCATTTGAGATCATATTCCTGGGAGAAAGATAGTTGTTAGTGTTCAACACGTTGAACACCTCCTCACCAGAGTATCAGAAATTTACTCTGAAAGATATCAGATTTTATATGAACTTTATATCTGCTGAGGTATCTTGGAGATTACGCAAGTAATAGTATCACTTCGCGACTCTCCTGGATCTTCTGAACAGCTTGATCTTTTGAGAACAGTATGATAATCCCAACTGCAACATGAATGGCCTGCTAATATGCTCTCTGCCACGCATGCCGTTATCTCCATTATTCCGTATGGTGGTGACTTGTAGGCAATGGCGAGATCAGAATCAGTTCTACATACACTTTCGAGCGTAATATCGTAGCCCCTTTTCTTCATAGCCGTGGATGAATCGACTAATATAAGGATTAAGATGAAAATGCAAGGGATGCAGATCAACGAACTTTGACTTGTCGATACTTACATGACAGCGCTCTCGGCACAAAATATCAAAAAGAAAGAAAAGAAAATCAATAAAGAATCAAACACAGACCTGTGTACAATGGAGATCGATGTCTTTATCTATTTTGTAAATTCGATCTAGACATTGATATCTTTTAACCACACTCATCGAATTTCCACAATTAATTGTTCAAGATACCATAGTGCCAACCAAATCATAACGTCATGGATTAGTACTGCATTGCTTAGTGCGTACTTGGTATATGTGAGGTAGTACCCTTCATCAACATCGCATTTCAACTTAATTTCTTTTTTCCCATCGCCCTCGATTCCAAGACTAAACAACATCGGTGTATGTGCATGCCTTCTGTATCGACACCTCGTTCTCTATTCCCTCAAACTCCACGATACCTCAATCTCAAATTGCTCACATTATACTCTACTACTACAGCCAGGATGGCCAACGAAAATCGATCACAGAGCTTTGGGAAAGCTCATCGATCTCTCAATGGTACGTCAAGACGTATGAATTGACGGCAGGAGGAAAGGAGGGAAGAATCGAATATTGACGCTTGGGATTGAGAAACAGTGATGAAAAAACCGCTCGGGCAATTTGGGAAAGGTACTGGCTTTTATAGAAATGGAAAGTGTGACGTTGGGCCAGAGGATACGGGAAATCATTCTATTGCTGGTACTTATCTTTCCTTTCCTTTCCTTTCCTCTTCCGCCCAGAAATTTCAACTGAATATTTCCAAAAAGCAACCCTAACAGACAGCTTCCTCGATTTTTCTCCGCTTCCCGCGGCAACAACTTACGTGGTATCGGGCTCACTGGAGGAGACCAAATGGTGTCTGTGTGCCAGTCGCTGGAGGGAAGCCATGGAAGCTGCGCAGGATTCTAGCGAGAAGGATCTGGTCCCCAAAGTGCATTTACACGCAACTCACGAGAGAGCTTTGTACGTTGCCTTGCCCATCCCTCCTTGACCACTTCCGAAACTGGGCACGAAGAATCCGTTTCTCTTCCCATCGATTCCCCACGCGGTTGATGTCCATATGACTCGAAAGCTGTGGGCAAAATGTGGCATCGCAAGCGCAGCGGCGGCGGAGAAAGGCAAAACGCACACTGACACACAAATCAGGGATTCGGTATCGCTCGGGGATTTGAAGAGATATGCTGCCGAGCCTGAAGCCGCAAACGCGAGTACAGTTCCCCAAAGCCGAAAGGGAAATCATGGGCCCGGGGGTGTGCCGACGAAGGAGAGGACTGAGTTGGCGGGCGCCGGGGAAATGACGGGGAGTCGGCAGAGGGGTAATTATTAGGGGTACGGAGGACGATCGAAGATGTGGTTTAAATGGCTATGGTGGTTGGTAATTCAATGCTTCTGCGACATTTGGTTGGGGGGGTGGAGTGGTTGGGGTGTGATGTGCTGGGCGAGGTGATTCATGGGATAATTCGCTGTCATCATGGGGCACTCAAATGACAAGCGAAGTACAGGCATCCAAAAAGTCCCATCTTATGAAAGAAACTGCAGATTCTTGATCTGAGCTTCGCCTTCACAGTTTATCGTGTCGATGCTGGAATGCTAGCATGCATATGTGTACTTCCGATGCTATCATGAACGACCGCAACTGGTACCACGCCTCAAGTGATGCCCAACATACATTCTCGCACACTTCGTAGTTGCATGATTCACTACATGACCTGGAGAAAATGAAAGCATGAGCAAGGACTTGGAAGAGAGTTACCATTTTTGACCAGGGTGTGGATTTCACGTTGGTGTGTTCCCTTAGAAGTTGTTATTGACCTGGATCCGATTACTTCCACTCTCGTCATCTCGCAGGTGGATTTTTCACCACAAATCTCCTAAGAAACGCGATGATTCCGTGCTTCAGAATCCATACGATGATGTGGGGAAAAACCCTCAGATTCGAATCGCGACTCGAGATCATTTGTTTGGGGGATGCATGGAGTTTTGTCCTTGTTTTGTATGATGCGGTGTCGTAGACTATGTTTGGATGTACTCTGGAGTATGTAATCTTACATCCATCAATAGAGCCATTTACCAATATGGATATATATGCCCCATGAAATGTTCCATCGTGCTACCCTGCCTGTCGCTTCGACTGCGATCGCATCTTTCTGTCTTCTCGCCGCAAGTCAAGCCAGCCCAATCATACAGTAGGTAGGTGTGTAGGAGGAGGGAAGAACATGGGCGTAATCACACAAGCTCTATGTCATCAACTACACTCAGATACTTCTTCAGTGGTGATTCAATAGCCGAGATTCAGAATCACGATTACACCCCCGCGATTTTGCCTCCGCATGCATGTGATCTACCCATGGAGATTGCAACATCCACACTTCTAATCACCGATGTAGGTTCTCTCATTTCGAGAGCGCGTGGTTTGTTTGCCGGTGTGAATCTTGCAACTACGCCGCAACATACGCTTATCATACACGATGGGGTATCCGAAGCGGGAGCGCCTCTTTCATATTCACTCCTCCAATCAAATATCTAAATGCGTCTAATGGCCTGGCATTCCTTGAATAATAAGATATGGTAGCCACAGAAAAGCATTCGAGATATTTAAATGAGGGATCTTCTACCCCGAAACGACTTTACTCCCACCCAATAGCTTCCCGTGATTCTGCAGGACCTTGAATGAATGCCAAAGATGTCTCGAGCAAATTACAAACCATCGCACCCAAATTCCACAGTCGCGAGACTTTCCAGCCCTACCACGACGCCGTGGGTGAGCCTAGCAACACGGATATTGTCCAACCCAAAGAATGGGAGGACTATGAAGAAAATACAGGTGCAACGAAGCTTTTCCATAACGTGGATGCAGGCCCCTCATCTACATCGGCAAGCCTCGCTAGACAGCGTTGCCACCTTCCTCTCCACGCCCAAATCCCAATCGCGTCGCCAACTCCCATACCAACCTCATCCCCTCTTCACCCTGTCCCTCTCCCTCTCCCTCCTACAGCTCCCGCGCCAAATCTCCCACCCCCACTCCCACCCCCCGCCGTATCCAGCTCAACAAAACGCACCATGCGCCTCCAGCCCCGCGGCATCCACCACTTCAACCCCGCCGCCAACGAGAACTGGCGCGAGATCCTACAAGCCTATCTCTCCTACACCTTCCAGGACCCGGACATCCTCGAAGAAGCACTCGAGGAGCCGCACAACGGCGTGACGCGCGTGGGGAACACGATGCGCACCTGCATGGACGGGAACGAGGCCATGTCGAAGCTGGGAGAGCGGGTCATCAAGTTGGTGTTGGGGGAGCAGTATTACCTATTGAGTGTTCCCGAGGGTAGGTCTGTGCCTTCTTGCACGCGCTCGATCTGCGGCTGGAGGCTGTTATGCTGACTTTTGATCGCTGAATAGCGTCGGCGTCCCAGATCACGAATCGCATTCTCGACCGCACCTCTCTCTGCACACATCCTACCATAGCATCTTGTATTCGTGCGCAGCCCTCGATCCCAAGGCGATGGTCCAACATCAAAGAACTTATCAAGGAAGACTTGCGTGAAGATAGCACCCGCATAGTTAGCCGGGCTGTCAAGGCCGTCATTGGGGCGGTCTTTTTAGATGGTGGGATGGACAGTGCGAAAAAGGTGATGGAGAATCTACAGATGGGGATCAGGATGCCGCCGGGAGGTAGAGGGTGAGAGGGAGAATGGAAGGATGATCTGCAGATCGCTTGGGATAGTACGATGGCGTCGGATCTCTTCTTTTGTAGATAATCGATATAATCTGAAATATCTACAACCAGACCACTGCCGATCGTCGAGACACATGATATATAAACGGACATATCTATTCAACCAAAATGCTGAACTATCATAGACCTGCGGGCTGCTGGACCTTCATAAAGCGCTGATGGACAATTATTTCAATGCTCACAAGGCACACTAGGTATAGCTACTACGTACGTACACGTGATTAGTCAATTCTTGTTGCATGTCGCATCTTATTCCTTCGTTAGTGGCCGCTTATGCATCATTTACATAAGCAGGCAGATTGCTTTACGTGACCAAGCAATGCTGCCTAGAAAGTCGACACGAATCTCATGAAGCTTAACTGAGATTGACCACTAACGAGAGAGAAGAAACCAGTGCTGAGGTGTTCATGGTTATTATAATTTCGTCATGGGAAGTTCGACAGTTCCACTGTCTGCACGTCGTCTCGACCAATAACCATGGTTTTGACAAATTCTCCATGAGGGGCCTCCCCGAGATCTCTCTACCAAAGTTATAAATATCTAAACAATTCCGCTCCACTCCGAAGAGTATATAATAATTTCTCAGATTTGCTTTTGAGCATGCAATCTTCGACTGAACATCATTCCACCATATAGGAAGTGCAAAAACGAGAAGGTATTATAGGACCGATTAATTACTACTTGACATTCATCGGTGTCCCAAGTGGAGCAATTCTAGCTCATAAGCTCTTGCTATCAATTATTTGGAACGAATTGAACGATGCTTGATGAAATTGCATCATAAGTGAATGTAAACAGATGGTACGGCGCCCCTACATATCCGCCCCTTTATACAGCGTTTGCTAAAACGTGAGCTAGAAGGAGTAAATACAAATTCATACGATTTGGTTTAACTCGAGTACGAAACAGACAGATGACTATTAGTTTGGTATTAATCTCTACATGAGCACTTGCTATCTAACAAACAGTGAGCAATTTAAGAGCAATTGAACGGTGCACAGACCATTTCAAACATTCAGGAAAAGCTCCCAAGTAAACGGCCAATATCTCTTCAAAGCTTTACAGGCTTATGGAATTTAACTCTGCGGTGCTCGCAACTCGTTTTCTCTGGAGAGAGCACTGACACGGGCTTAGCCGGGTACGATCAAGGAAAATCTTCCTGCATGTGCCACAGGGGACATCTCACGCAATCAGCTTCCAGCAGAATTTTCGACCCAGAACCCATAAAAGCTGCATCACCCCCCTCATCTTACACACTTTCATTTACACTCCTTCACTTACTTTCTCTTCATCGAAAATCCATCTATTGACCATCAATAGATTGATCCCACATACCCTAGACAGTCAGACAATCTTTCAGAGATATACTCACGTGAGTAACACTTGGTACCCTCGTCCTGCTTGACATGGCTTGATGATTCTGTCCAAATTTGTTTGAAGGCCAGCGCAGTCAAGTCAATCCATCAACAGCTCACTACCATCAAGTGACCTATCAAACAAATCATCTTCAATCATTGGCCCATCACCCCTACTCATTATAAAAAGGATTAAGCACACGAAATGCCAAGACACAATTCTGGTGCCAGCCGCGTACCAACTCATTATTACCCCAACACTACAATACCACCATACAGAATCGAGGTGGATTCCCATCCGCTGCAAGCGAAGACTGTCTTGGGCAGTGACGCCTACATAAACCAAAGGCCACCTGCCCCTAGACAGAAGTTTGTTCATTTCGCTCTCAAGAACATGGACACCGAACTGAATGAATATGATACGAAGCAAATTGATGAAAGACATAAGAACAATGCCGCTGCTCTTAACTTCACCAATCATTCTAGGAACGAGAGAACTCCATTATCGTCAGAATTGTACCTCAGATTGGCTCAAGCTCGATTATCCCATTTTCATACAGTTCCAAGGAAACCGATGGAACGACCTATCCGAATGGATTTTCAGGCTCGGAATGACAACTCAGCCCCAGATAATCACCTTGGGCTGGTGGCTGCCAATACTCCAATTCAATATCCTCCGCGTGTCCCAACCCCTCCCATAAACAGAGATCCACCACCCCCACCTCGGCTTGAACGGGTTGCCTACACCGGACTTTGAGGATACTTGCGATGATCGTCCCGAGTTCTGCGAATGTCTCGGGTGTTATGAAGTTGAGAGATCAATGAATATTGTTGAGAGTAGGGGGGAGGCATTGGCTTATTCGAAGATGGAAGATCAATGTGAGACGATTCTTCAAAAGTAAATGATCCAAAGTTAACCAGAGTAGATCAAGCAGCGATAGCTTATATAAAGGATGCAAGATCAGTATCAAGACAGCAAAGGCAAGACCCTGCTGTCGTAACAACGGAGGAATCTCGTGTATACGATATAATGCGCATCGGACACCCACAAAGTATTGCCTCTGTATCCTAAGAAGATTGTAGGTACGATTTCAAAAAGGTAACTACGCAAATCACCAATGGTTGTCATTGTCGTTGTTAATATCTGATATCAGGCGGCGATTTTCTTTGAGCATGATTGAGTGTGCATTTGACGGCTGGATTATGGTTCCATTATCGAATTTGACTCCCCCAAATAGTAACAAGCCTCTTCATGCCGTTTAAACCTGGAGGGCCTGTATACGGTCTCGCTCATGTCCCTGATATTAATGTATATATGCCGAATGCAACTTTCTTTTTCTAGCAGTTTATGTTTGCGTAGCCGTAGCTTGTGAATGATGACAAGTAATATATCTGGGAATCGACTTTCGACTTTCAGCAGCCTATCTGCGAACAAACATGGGCAGTGCATTTCCCATCTTCGTAGGTGTCAGAATGCGCCCACCTTCCACATTTAAGATGATAACTTTGTCGACAACGCTGTATCTATTCATCCGACCGGGTATTCGCTCATGGTATCAACCGCCAACATGAATCTCCAATGTGAAAACCCAATTAGGTGCATTTTTCGTAGAGATATTCAGTTGTTTACTTCTTAACATGTCGTTGAAGATGACTTTCGTTAATGAAATCGAGCTGTTCCAAATATGGTTAGTTCATAATTTATTTTTATGCCACGCGAGCAGGCATTCCCGTGCCCCGCCATAGAGTATCTCCAATTGAAGCTTCAACCCTTCAACCCCACCTCATCAACAAGCTTCATTACTCCGATCTCGCAAATCAAATACTTTTAAATAAATTCCAATACTGATATTGATATCAACCTCTCAAGAACCAATCTCGAGGTTAATTGTTAAATAATATCTATCTATCTATCTATCATCACAATGTCGGATCTCACTACAGTTTACACCAAGGATGCTGCTTTCCGTAAGGCCTTTCCAATGCCACTCGATTGATTTTGAGGAACTTCACTTCTTTTACGTCTCAATTCTGACAACCTCTTAGCAGCAGGACCTTACTCCCAAGCCATTAAGACTCCATCGACTATTTACTGCTCTGGACGTAAGTTTAATCTCTTGCTTCATTTCCATTTCCCACCCAAAACTCCCAGCTAATCCCTTCCCTTCCAGAAATCCCATGCACACCAGAAGGTGAAATCCTCACCCTCGAGACTTCTAGCATCTCTGCCATGACCGAGCTCTGTATCAAGAACTTATCTGCCGTTCTCAAGGAAGCTGGAAGCAGCATTGAGAAGGTCGTAAAGGTCAATGTGTTCTTGACTACTATGGATAACTTTGCGGAGATGAATGGAGTTTATGAGAAGCTTTTTAAGCACAAGCCTGCTAGAAGTGAGTTGATATACCTCTTTCATGAAGATGGATTGAGAGGGTGGATGGGTGTCTGATGCGGAGTGATTGAGACGGATTCTTAAAATGGCGTTTCTGGTAGAGGGAGGAATATGCTAATGACTCTTCGATAGGTTGTGTTGCCGTATACCAATTGCCAAAGGGTGTCCCTGTCGAGATCGAATGCATTGCTTTGGCTTAAAGCCGTGCGCAATAGCAGATGAGAAATACATAGATCTCCAAGAACCGTAAGAATGATGACGCCAAAGAAGTCTCATCTGCGGTTCTAGTATTGACTATATGAATATACCATGAAATAGCTAGTACACATATCATCCCTTCTTTAGTGCCCGAATATGTCACCTTCTTATCACTATTTTAGTAGCTGGAAATTCTGAAGTCAGAACTTAACTCCATTTAAACCGCATCATATATGATGTCAGTCGAGCATAAGATCATCGTAACTTAATAATGACATCAAGCTGTTTGTGGCTTTGATGGCTCGGACTCTCCGAATTCAGAGCGCGCTTCCAAAATGATCATGTCAGCCTTGATGCCTGGCAAGAGTGAACCCATCATCATGATATCAACATTGGAGTATATTGAGAAGCTACTGCGGACACGCTCTATCTTGAATTGAATATATAGATGATCCAGAGGTGATCGACTCATATTCTATATCTGACTGAATTATAGAGATATGTATGTCTATTAGAGCCCAAGTTGAGAGATGTGGAGCTTGATTATATACTGATTTCATCTTTTGATCTTGTAGAGAGCTTCCCAACCAGTGTTGGGATTGGTGTTTCCCTGAAGCCGTATACAGACCTGTATAATGTTAATTATCAAATCTTCCTCTATATTCTCTTATGACTAGAGATAAATCGAAAGACTTGAATCCTATCCGCAATGCCCATTCTGATCCTAACCAGGGCTAGATTTTCTTTAGCATGGCCATCCTAAGCATATTTTTGGGGCCTGGAATGCGTTTTAAGTATACTAGTCTTGGGAATTTAGGGCATTGTAGATGAAATTCTTAACCCGATATATCTTTTCTAATCCTTGAGTTCAATCATATCTACTAAAATGCATATAGCGTTTGAGCTAATACGTACAAGCGTAGTGACAAAAAGCTCGATATCAGCCAATAACACCCCTTTATACTAATTCCAACACTGTTCCCAACTTTTCACCCCCTCACTAAATACTCTGCTCCGTATTATATTCGTGATAGCCGCTCCATAGTATGAATGACTATCAGATCACGTTCAGTGCAGAATGAGTAATTTTTCAAATCGTTGAATTATAGGGCAGCTTGGCCATTATGTACTCTTACTCAGTCACTTTTTGGCGCAGTGCCAAATTCGAGACAGAAGCCAAAAGGACTCGAAAAAAAGTATTCAGACATCCAACCAACTGAGCCATCAAAACAGAACACGTCGAAAAACAAAATTAACCGATGAAACGCCATATCTTGTATCCCTCTCAGCTGCATCATAACTGACCAGCATAGTTAGAGGCAATATTTACTAAATTTAGTATAGGAGTTAAGTATTCCCTGACCCCACAAAGCCCAGGCGCCGCTTCTGGATGACTAAAATACCCATACTTTTCTAAAGGTGCTTGAACAGAACGTGTCATTACGCTGCCTCTAAATGTGGTATGATCAAACATCATATGTGGAGTTTGCAATCTTGCAACCTAGTATTGCAAATCTCCATGTTCCATTTCCAAACCATCTTATTCAGATCAAATGTAAATTATGGACTCGAAGTCATCAATCAAGTCTCCAGCATCTCTGCATCAAGGTCAAGTTCCGGCTGCCATCGCGCAACGGACGTTGAAATAGAGATGCACACGTCATCTTCCCACCATACATCCCTTCTCCCAATCGACATTAGCCTCACGAATCGATCACCCAATCACGCAATCGACCCTTCGCCCCCCTCACCCCCATCATACCCTCCCCCCATCTCCTTCCCTTACTCAGTACCACCACACCAACCCAAACGCCAAACCACGCGCCTCACCTCCGACCGCTCAACCACCCCGCCTAGCGTCCCCCCACACCCATCTCCACTCCAGCCTAGAACACCAAGACACACGCCCCCCAAAGCTAGCCCTCGACCGCCACGAGCCCCATGGCGGAAACGTCAAAAGTAAACGTGCGACAACGTGGGCCAATATTTGGCTTCCGCATCGCCCGTCTCGAGGGACACAGACACAGACACAGACACAGACACAGACACAGACGCATCGCACGGCGGCACGTCGCTAGCGCCGCGCACCCTCGCCTCACACGCGCATGACTCATGTCGCAAACAGCGTGTGCGTGTGCGTGCACACACCCACCCATCCATCCATCCATCCATCCACTCATTCACTCAACCAGCGGCGGCAGACCACGCTCGAAAGCCAAGAGGAGGAAGATAGATAGATAGATAGATAGATAGATAGATAGATAGATAGATAGATAGATTAGATAGATAGATAGATAGATAGATAGATAGATAGATAGATAGATAGATAGATAGATAGACAGATAGATAGACAGATAGATAGATAGAATAACAAAAGAACTCTCTCCACCACGACACCTTTAGTGCTGGTGCCAGCTATAGCTTGCCACCCCACATGCATGCATTCCTTGTCGTTCTGAGGCGAGATGGATGCAGCCTCAACTCCCCCCGCGCCCAAACCCCATACATAACCGCAGCCGTAACCGCAGCCGTAACCGAAATCCCAACCCCAACCCCAGCCCCCCAAACCCTAAAACAATTTCTCGCCTCCTTGAATCCTATCCATTCAACCCACAGAGCCGTAAGCGAGCGAACGAGCGACCCAATCAGAGGAGTCGATTTCCGGGTCTAGAATTTCGCAATCTATGCTGGTACAGGTTGGTGGGGATTTAGGAAACGCGGGGGTATGGCAGATGATGTAGGATTTCATTAAATAGCATGGGCTAGAGCATGAGTAAGCTGTAGTAACCCTGTCACATCATCTTCATTCATATGTATATCAAGATTCGGGTTATGCATCACATAATATCCCAAGTCAGAAAACTAATTTTTGGAGTGTACCAGGACTCCTATTTATCTCTTATATCTATTGACGAGCCCCATAATGTCTGCCTTTCAAACCCCCCAACTTGGGAAACCCCTGAATGCATTGCTTGAAACTGAAAAAAAGGAATGAATCATAAGGATCTATTACGCTGAGATAGTACTACTGCAGATAGCACTATCTTTATTCGTCGCCTCGTTGGTCAGTAAACATGCTTCCGATTGAAGCACCAGCATGAAGAAAAAGAAAGAGATTATGATAAGCCATAACACCACCAGTCATCACCACATTATAACCCGGTAGTTTATTTCCATCTCCAAACGCCAATGTGAACCAACGTATGAAAAAGACAAATAAAGACCGTCCCATATGATAATCGTATGTAATGTGACTTCTGGGTGAGCTCAACAGTGATGATGTCTGTAGCAAGCCAGCAAGCCAATGCCAAAGTAAGACTCGTCAGAAAAATAGTGGCCACTATTTACTAACAGTCTCGATGCTCCGTAGTAGGAGAAGTATGCTCGAAAGACAAATATTGGAGTCGGAAGTGTAGAAAGTAAGTATTGAATCAACGAGATAGAACCTTTCAAAACAGGCAATTCAACTCCTATAGCCGTGGCTATTGCGGAAGTGTGGACTCTCTTAAGTTACTCGGCGCTGCCTTCTTGTGGCGTCGACCAAGTAACGTTGCCCCATCGAGGCTGAGTTCGAAGGCGCCGTTTCTGTTTCTGACCTGTTGTCTTGCGGCTGCGGTCACTGCAGGACTGTGTTGTCCATATCCCTTCGGAGCTGCAGACTTTGTATTCAATTGAGTGTTGCGTAGAGCCTCGCCTACTTGTGCAACATCTGATTGCCCGGATTTTGGTACCTTGGAGGATACCCCGTTCTCATCGACATCGCCCTCATCACTCTCATCGAGATCTTCATCATTGATAGGGTTGAGGGGGTTCATGGCCGCGGCTCCTCTGTAACCTTGCTTGAAGTTCTTCTTGCGTTTAGCTTCCTCTTCTTGCCTATGAATCGAATAGCCAATGTCGAATACTTCGCGTAAATTGACAGCACCAGGACTTCGGAAATCCATAGGCCTACCACTAGGCGATTCCAGGAGGTCAGGGTTAAAGCCTCGTAAATTACCACCCAACTGTCTTTGGCGTTCAACGGCTGGAGTAGCAAGTGGTGGAGCATCAAGTGCAGCATATGTAGGTTGATCAGTACCTTTGATCCAAGGATGATTAAGGAATTCTTCAATCGAATATCGTTTTTTTTTTTGGATCCACCGTTAATAAATGCGAGACAAGGTCTTGTGCAGACTTCGAAATTTCATCCCACCAGGGAGAGAGGAATGTATATTGACCTTTCGCGACCTTTTCAGTCAAAGTTGCAATACTTTCGTCATAAAATGGCGGGAATCCACAGAGCAAGGTGTAGAGAACGCAACCCAATGCCCACATGTCGACACTCTTCGAATATCGTTCATCCTTGACAATTTCTGGGGCGGTATATCCGACAGTGCCACATGGTGTCATCGTTTGGGTATCCCATACGACCTTACTCAAGCCGAAATCGGCAATTTTGATTCTTCCAATACCACCAGATCCAACGCCCTTTATGAATTCACCTTCATCAACCTTGTCTTCATCTTCGGCGGATCTTGGCTTTGGGTTTTTGGTTGGAATATGGTCTATTCGCTCGAACAAAATATTTTCTGGCTTAATATCTCTGGTGTGATGTCAGCTGTGGCTTGATACGTGATCCGGGAGGAATTCTTACCTGTGGACAACACCTTGTACCTCGTGAAGGTAATGTAATGCCTCCGCAACCTGTGTGATAACATGTCTGGATAAGTCCTCGCTGAAATAGGTAAGTCGTACAATCTGATGGAATAATTCTCCACCCGGTGCCAGCTCTAGAACAAGATAATAGTATTGTTTGGACTCGGAAAATTCAATGAGTTTGATAATATTAGGATGATCTAGCCCTCGCATGATTTGAACTTCCTTGAGGATGTTCGCCCTCTAACATGATCAAGTTAGCACGATTGAAGATGACGTTGATGCTTTTAAAGGATAAAGAAAGAATTTCGCACCTCCACGCCCTTAGGCTGCTTCTTGTTGAAGTTTGGATGAAGATGAGCATCGCCCTACCACACATGTTGGCACGGTTCAAGAAATTAAGAAGACAACAACGAAAGATCTCATAGGTACTTACCTGATTAGAGTTCATCTCAAATTTTCGAACCACTTTGATTGCCACCTCTCCGGCTCTTCCTTCGGTATCTCTGGCTTTATAGACATTACTGAATGCTCCATCTCCCATCTTCTCGATGAGTTCCCATCGGTCCAGTCCTGGGTATCTTGGCAATCGATTTCTACTCTCATTCTCCTCCGCTAGCAGTCTTGCCAACTCATCCTCGTCGACTCTTCTCGGCTGACCGGCCATTTGGTTCTGTGCGGTTGCCCGCGGCACTTCATTCGCCGTGTGGGATATTACATTCGGATCTGATTTTGCAATGTGATGTTGAGCAGCCGAGGTGTGGGCAGCTTGGGTTCTTTTATTGTTATCTTCATTCGCCTTCGCGCCTCCCTTTCCTGAATTCATTATTAGTGTGCAAAGTGGGAAAGAGCCAAGAGGAACGAGAGAGGGAAGAGAGAGGCAGAGAGAGAAAAGAAAGGTTCAAGGTATTTTGGGATCCAAGTTCGCTTTTAAATTTAATTATAAAAGGTATTGGAACATACCACGATGGAGAGCATTTTTTATTGCCTGTGAGATGGATGACATCTTAGTAAATATTTTCGGATAATTTTGTTGAAACAAATCTCAGAATAATGAGATTTGATGGTCAAGAAACTCGTAAACGGTATGGGTACGGATACGCGGTACAAGAATATTTCCTGTACTGTTGAATGTATGTATGTATGTATGTACTTTGTATAGAACTAATAAGACAAGAGGGGGAAATGGTGGAATGTAGGATGTAGGAAGTAGGATGTAGGATAAGCAGGGGTCGGGATGGATTTTGAGTGGTGGATGTGAATTTGAGTTGATGGATGTGATTGAGGGCGGATTGAGGGAGGGAGTGAGTGAGTGATAAATTGGTTGATTGATTGATTGATTGATTGATTCCAAGGTTGCTGATTGATTCCAAGGTTGATTGATTGATTGTCTGATTGGCTGATTGACTGATTGACTGATTGACTGATTGATACTCTGATTGACTCTGATAGACTGATAAACTGATTGACTGACTGATTGTGTAAAAGGCGTTTTTCTTTGGAGAGGGGAAGGAAAACCGTATTGTGAAATTAAAGCAAGGGAAGGGAAGGGAAGGGAAGGAGAAGGACAGGAAGAACGAGGCTTTGTGTTTAGGTAATATAATATAAAATAATCTAATATAATATAATATATTGTAAACTGTAAATAAAGATAAAAATAAAATAAAATAAAAAAATAAAAATAAAATTATAAAAAAAAGATTTATATTGTTGTCTTTTATTTCACTTTACTTTGCTTTGCTTGGTGTTTATGTATTTTTACTTTTTTATCCCAAGAAAAGATATAAAGGGAAACAAAAACGCAGGTCTCAAAGACAAAAAAAAGCAGGTGAATCGCAATCAATATCAATCAACATCAACAGCAGCATCAGCGTCAACATCAACTTCAACATGGATCCAACAGGGGACTAAACTAAAATGGCCAACTAACTTGACGGGCTGATTAACCTTTTTTCCAAGCGGCGGCGGTGGTGGTGGTGGGTGGACTGGTGGTATGACGGCACAGGTATGACGATGACGGATGAGATATTGATTGTGATTTGATAAATGGGTGAATGATGCAGCTGAAATGATGAATAATAAACGATGATGATGATGATGAACGATGATGATGATGAAGCTCGCTAGTACTTCTTCTTTGTTTCGGCTCGCCTCGTCTTTTTGGATAATAGATAGTATAGTATCCTTTATTAGTATACTTATAGTATAATATCGTAGAGTTTGGATAGGGATTATATCAAGGTAATAGATACTCTGCTACCTAGATGAACGGTCTGGGCTGAAAAGGAGAAATCAAACTAAGAATAGCTTTTGAACGAAGCAGTTTTGGTAAATCGATATCAGACAGATGTTAGCTAGATATTAGGTCTCTTAAGATCATACCTAATATCTAATCTAATCTAATGTCTAATAGACTTTGTATCTTATAAATAGATAAGTTGACTAACTATTTAGGTAATAAGAGAGAGATACATATATATATATGGCAAACTAATGACTTCAAGAACTGATTATTTAAGAATAGCTTTGACGTTTTAATCTATATATCCTTTTTATCTAGAAGGGACAATGATATTCAAAATAAAACTATAAATCATACGTAAATCAAAACGATATAAAACGAGACAGACAAACGATATAAACGAGAAAAACGGTCTAAACGATACCTCTTTCTTTCAAGATCATTCTTCTTTTTGTCCTTTGTTTCGCCTTCCCTCTCCCCCCTCCCCCCCCCCTTCCCCTTATTGGGTACAATCGAAATGTATGCATGTCCATTCTACATTTTAAGATTAGTTGGGCATCCAAAGCCACACTTGGGCAATGCTAGTCTCAGCCTGGCTTAGCCATACTTTATTTTCTGTTTAGCGCATTTTCAGGGAAAACTCACACAAACGTCATAGACCTTCTCAGGATAATTAAGGTATTGCGGGAATATATGACGTCGATAGTCCGCGCTTACGGGTCGTTGCTTCATCATCCAGGTTATGTACTGTAGGTATGCATTGGCGTTGGTATCACATCCCAATTGCCTTCACTTTCCTTCGTTCCTTCTTCCCTCCTCCCTGCCCTCTTTTCCTCTTTTCCTCTCTCCCTCCTTCCCAGCACTGGCTAGCGAGATGGGTGAACAAGCATATGAACGTGTTACCGCAGCCCTGGTCTGCCACGACCTTCCCTGTTGGTACTCCTCGAGCAGGAGCAGGAGCAGGAGCAGGAGCGGGAGGATGACATGGATATTTATCTTTATATTAAAACGTACGCAAGTAGACTCGTAGAACGACGGACGACATTGTATTGTGATCTGACTGAAATCCACAAAGGCACATAAACAAATCAGAACATGTACCGCAAGTTACGCACGCACAAGAAGGAAAGAGGCATTATGAAATGGTGTACCCACGTGAAGATGCGGCATAACTACGCGCTGTGCGATCTTGGGGCGCAAAAAAGCCTGCTACGTATGTATGGTCGCCCAGATTGTCGATGAAGCTTTGCAGATATTCTGCACCTCCCATGTTTGGGATGTTGATTAGTCAAATATCTTGCTTAAGCTTGGTCAAAAGGTGGAACGTGACTTACCTGTTTTGAATGCTTCGATTTGTGGTTGTTAATGATAAGTGTAAATGTAATGGGGGGGGAAACGGCCTCTGTAATTAAGCATTAAGGTGGTGATAATACTCTGGATAGGCCTCGGTGGGCTGGCTAATTGAGCTGGTTCATGAAAAAAGGGGGAAAGTTATGGTTTGACGATGTAAAAAGGTCTTGTACGGTACAGGCGGATAAAAAGCACAATGGGGAGGGGGAAGGTACCAGCTCTTTATACACAATATGGTACGAGGATTAGTACTTTACTCTTCTTTAATCACTCATTGCACTTACTCACTCTTTTCCCTCAAGGTTGGTTCGGGCAGGTACTTAGTGACGACTATTGTGCTAATTGATTAATAGAAATAAATCATCGTAGTGCGCTTTCTTTTTACCCCGGCCTGAACCCAATCGAATGGAAATGAAGCTATAGATAATGAAAAAATCTGGTACACCTAGTATTATTGCAAGATGCGAAAACCTTCGGCTAGTCGAGAACGAATCCTGCTCGTAAACTGGTAGGTCGGTATCATCAATGGCCCTCCTTCCAGGAGGTGTCTATAGTTCAAAAGCTATAGCCAACGGGATTACGCTTGCCCCCTTAATTAACAAACAATTAAACCCAACCCGCCCACCACCTTCGCTATCTTCGCATATGTCATTTCCTAGGGCTCAATTCTATAAGATCTCTGCATCCTTTGATTAAAAGTCGTGTTTGAAGAAGAGAAACTTGGAAGTGTTAGCTAGTACCCTACCCTCCTCGAATAGTATCATATCCTGGATAATCTGACGTCCGAAGCTCTGGTCAATAGTTTGGCTCAAGTTCCCCTCATTTGGTTCATCATATGATGCAAAAAATGGCATTCCAAGTTGGAAGAGATCTCCCCGCGGGGCAAACGTCATCTTCATTTGCTTGCACTTTTTTTTCCGGGGTGACGCAAAGGATTGGATTTAGAAATACAAATACAAGCGCAAGTATCTCGAATAATGCAAACTACTCCAGTAGATTTCAAGTCGTGTAAATGGTTGTTTCTCATAAGCTAGCAAACTTTATGTCTGGGGTTATCTTTGGGTACTTTTGGGTTACATCTGGTATTTTTCGTTAGCGTAACTGTTTCCCTTAACTCGGGACTAGGCAATTGGATCCAGTGAACCGGTTCAATTTTCTTGAACGATCGTCTATACGTAGTCAGTAGAGCGCAAAAAAAATGAGTCAATCCAAATCATGGCATCTCTCAGCTCTCGAGCCCCTTGATCTGTTATGAACTTATGATGTTTAATACCCTCTGCGACTGTCGGAGGTTACTATCTTAGACGCGGCGTCGGATATACGATCAACAATCTGTCCAAATATGTAATAGGTTGTCGAAGTGAAGTCTGGAACATTGGCATATGCATAAGTTCTATGAGACCAATTTGAGGCTTAAGAAGCGGTTCGATATATATATAAAACTTAAATTTGATGGCCTATCTAGTTTGAAACTGCCATCGAAATCGATATCTGATATTGGATATTCAATGTAAGGTTATAACTGCCGAAAACGTCATCAGCTCCATGACCTCCGCGAGATCCATTCTATAAATTGCACCTCGAAATGCTTTCAGAATAAAGCGATGTGTTCAATTTACTTTCTTTCTCTTCTTGTTCATCTGCTCGCCTACCAATCTACATGTTTCTACAGCAGGCTTCACTCAAACATCCTTACGTCTTGATTAGAAACCATGAGGGTGAAGGCATCTCCATTGAGTCATTGTCATCCTCCACTTCAGCAAAGTTCTCACTGGCATCATAAGTGGCTGTTCAAGAGTTGGAAGGATGTAGGGTTGGCCCAAGTCTTGCCAATTCGCCCATATCTATCCACCCAACTGAGCATGCAACTACAATTTTGGACTTGGAACCTCACCGGCTTGGACTGATCGATACATCAAAGCCAGATACGGAGAGAGCGAGTAGCGAGTTGTTAGGAGGTCAATGTGCAAATGTCACATGGTCATCTACAACAATATATTAGAGCTTGAGGCATCACTCCGGACGATTCAACCTTTTAAAATGATGAGGGAAGATGAGAATCTTCATTTTCGAAAATCTCTACGCGGCCATTCATCATTCTCTCCGTTATAATGGAAGAAGAGGTTGACTCTCGCCTCACTCGCTTGGTTTACCCTACCCAAAACATACTAACAGGAACAGTTTGAAATTTCATACTCCAGAGAAACTCTTCATAAACTCTCCCCGAGGAATCAAACACTCCAAGCAGTCAACCAGGCTGGAAAGATCGAATATCAAAGAGAATATGGAGAATAAACCGGAGAGAAGCGAGAGGAACCAAAGGAAATATTCGACAAAAAATTCAACAGGAGCCTAGAGACATCTATCTCATCAATTAGGCTGTCTCCTACATTTTACACAAAATATACTCAAGATCATTCACATCTGTTTGATCGTTGCTATCAAAGTTTTATCTCAACCTCCAATTTCATTCAAAATTTTCACACTATGGCTTCATATTCGTCTATCAAGACTCTCCGAAGTGCTCCATAGCCCTTTTACGTTAGAAGGCTTTCATTAAGACCACTGCTATTGGTGCACTTCTTTCGAATATATGCCGGACAAGAATTCCAAGGCATTGGATAATTTAATACACGATGGCCTTTTACTAGGCTGGAAATATTAGACTGTTGGACTGGAAATAATTGAGCCCAGAGCTAGGCCAGAAATCCATGGAATGAAGGGGCAGAATTCAATACGAAAATGGTGGGAATAGTCATAGATAGAGAGAAAAAATACCAACAAACCAACAAAATATTCAATTAGACCTATCCAGAAAGCCACCGTGTCATCTCCTTCCTCATGATATCATACTCGCTGACAGATATTTCCCTAAAGTCATGTAGCGCCCAATAAAATCCCCACTAGATTCGCTAATCGAGGATTCGTCGCTTAGATCAGTCAGTCCAACCGACTAGATCACGCCGGCAAAAACTAAGCGTTACTACTTTAGACTGTTTGAAAGCTCGAGACTACCTCCACAGCCGAAGCTAAGAGACCCCTTCGGCATTTCTCAGTTTGGACGCTTGCGTTTAGCGTTGACAGGTCTAGACGCTCGGTCCGGCGTTTGCGAATATTGGTTCGGTTCAGCGTGTATGCTGGCTAGAGGAGGAAGCACTTCCCTCCGTTATTCTGGGGCAACCTATACCCACCCGTACGAAGCCCTGGTAGCTTTACATTATCACTTCATCCTTGTATGGTTTATCTAGCTAGATCTTTGATGCTGCAGTACCTCAGTAACGTTTCATGGAGTACTATCTTTCGTCCACGTGCTTCTCACTTTCACGCTTCCTCTCGCCCATCGCTTGGTTCTTTCTTACTCCTGGTTCCAATACCCCCAGACACCATAAGCTTCTTTTGAACTTCTATTACATAGCTACCTGGACTATATCTCGAACTGTTTGCTGATGTACAATTACAATGACAATCACACACCGGTGCGCAAATCTCCCATTACGTCAGGAGAAAGCTTGATAAGACAACAAGACATTCACAACTAGGAACATCCCACAAGCGACGATAGCAGTAAGGATGGCAACTCTAGTTGAACGCGGACTCTCAGCCCTAACAATATGTAGACCAGGCAGCTGATATAACCGTTGCTGTGCGATTGGCGTAGAAATTACTAACTCCTAGCTGGGTAGCCCACATCCATCGCATCCAGACCGCACTTCTCGCTCAGCTCTGATACTCTACTTCCTACTCTGGAGCTCTTATTATTATATAATATCGTTACCTCTAGCACTAAAGATCGCTATAATAATATCTACATAATCGGACGCGCAGAATAACCATGGCATTATAACGTTGTCAACATCATACAAGTACACAGCCACCGTCTCATTTATGACTCCAATAATTTCCCGATCTTGCAATTATATATCGATCCTTGCACTCACGGCATGAGATAAGTCCAGCTGCTTCATTACTACCCTAAAAGACCATAGGTCTTTCTAACCGAACTCTTAACCAATCATACCCCCTCACATTTCCATTTAGCATCCATCTCAAATCCCACCCTCCCACTCCGCAACTTCCCTGCTCCCTCCCCCTCACTACTCGCTCTCGGATCCAGCATCCCAACCCACCACGCCACAACCACAACCACAAAATCCCCACCCAGAGCCCACCACTCCCAAACACCAGCCCCAAAATCCATAAGCGAGAATACTACCTCGTGCCCCGCTCCCCCTTAACCCCCTCACTCCCTCTCCCTCCCATCTTCCCTTCTCGCCTCCCAAACCTCCACAACAAAGAAAGACACGCCCCTCCAAACCACAACCACAACCACAACCCCGCTCCCACCCAACCCAAAAAACACAAAGACGACGACCCAAAAAAAAAAACGAACAAAAAAAACAACCACGACAAAACGTGAGAGCTAGAAGTAGAGCCGCACAGTGACCATCTCAGCCACACGAACTCCCCTCCCTCCACAACCACACAAAAGAGACTTCCCACCCACTCCCCCAAGTAACGACACCAACCCAATCCCCTTCCATCCCTCCCCTCGCCCACATCCTCACCCCCAGTCCCCATCTCCCGATGCCATCCCGGCCATCGCATGCCCACTCACCCACCTAGGATATCATCCTGGAAGCCCGCAAGCCTTCAAGCACAGCACAGCATAGCACAGCACAACACAACCCCAACCCCCAAAAGATGCACACAAAACCCAAGATGCCCTTCCCACCACTCCACTCCACCACTCCACAACATACCAACACCACGTACCTTCCCTTCCGCACCGCGCATGGCACAGCCGGAGCTCCTCCTGCCCCCCCCCCCCCCGGGGACCCTCCCGCACATACTATATACGATCCTACATGTCACGCGCGCAAAGAGATTGCCATACCGCCAGGCAGCGTACCGCGAAAACCTTTACCAAGACTCTCGGATCACTTTGTGCCCATTCCCCTGCCTTTCTTTCTTTCCCTTTCCCTTGGGCCAAGGTCCACTACCCTGCACATCCAATCCACCTGCGAGCATCAGCTCCGCTTACCACACATCACATTCATTGCTTCTCTTGACTAAAGTATCAAATCCATGGATGCTGTAACTAGCTCAGTATATCATATTATTCTTTCTTTCATAAGTATATTGATCACAAAACAAGAGCCAAAGGGACACCATACACCCGCTGCACAATCCAAGATGGACAGGCCATCCTCCTCGCCCCAAAGAGGAGAAAAGAAAAGAGAGATAAGAATGCATGGAAGGATTCTTTTGCCTTAACTTAACCCCCATCACCAAGCCATTTACGGCATGAAGAACGAATCACAACGCAACGCCCCAAAAGCTGTCATATCGTATTACTCATGAATTCCATCCCCTTTATCGCCAAGATCATCAGATCAGTCCCGCTCTAGCGGCCTCTCCGCCCCCGTCTCCAAGCACCTCCTCCATCCTGGCCTTTCCCTTTCCAATCCCCCCTTCACCAACTCCCATCCTCCTCGCCACATATCTCTGCGCTACAAACACCTACTCCCAAACTCAGCGTCTCCTCCACCCATTCTGCAACCCATTCGCGCGGGTCTACTCCTCCACTCTCTATGATTTGTTGAATCTCCTCCGGTAATCCTGAATACACATCTGCGGATTCTGTTCCGAAGAATCCCGATTTTTCTTTGGAGGGAGATACTGCGGATGCCGGAGTCAAGGGTGCGGGGGCGTCAAGCCATTGAATCCATTTCGCGGGGAATAGCTTGAGTCAGGGTATGAAATGTGATGGCATGGACTGGATCTTGGAGGTAAATAGCAAAGGAGATCAATTCATCTGGCTTCGATTTTTCATCGACAACGCCCCATCTTTCTCAGTTACCGGACCTCCTTGGAACAAATCCTCTGGTGCTTCATGGGAAATTGCTTGAACAGCCATGAAGATATCGCTGCTGCGAACAGGGTTTTCGATTCGCTCAGGTCTTCAGTAGCTCTTTGAGCTGCAAGTTCGAGTCCACCATGTGCATCAAAGTACTCTTTCGAGTAGGCTTCCGCACTGACACGTACAAGTTTCGTTCCTTCGATAAGTCCTTTCACGGAGCCGATATCGCGATTATCGGTTCCTACGCGCCACCATGGTCCATCACTCCACCCTGCAGCACCTCCAGTATAACCAGCCTCGGATGCGCGACGAGCTGTTGATTCATGACCACGTTGAATGACAAGTAGGTCTCCTCCCTCGACTTGAGCCATCACACGGGAAAATGTAGAGTATATGAGAGGATCGAGGGAAAGGTATCCGATGAAATCATGGGTGATGTGAATCTGGAGTCGTTCGTGGGATGAAATGGGCGGTGCAAGAGTATGAAGAATATTTGTAAAGGTTGGAAGAGCTCTTGATCTCAACTCACCACCTTCATTTTTGATTAGCATATCTCTCGCTTGTGACTTAATCAAATCGAGATCTTACCAAAACCTCTTGAGAACGCCAACATTTCCTTTCACTTGTTCCGCCCATCGTTTAGCTTCTTCGTTCTGTTGGATTTCCTTGACTGCAGCTTGGGCTTGATTAACTGCTGCACTCGCCGTCGCTGTAGCCGTTGCAAAGACACTTCCCCATGACCATCCCCACCAGTTGATGGAGTTTCGGTTGCAGGTGGAGCAACTGGAGCTTTCTTTTCCGCTTCCTGAAGATCGCTACTAGTTGCTGAAGGTGTAAAGCTAGTATGGAATGATCGCGTGCTATCAACAGACTTTCGTGGTAAAGTAGGTTTCTCTTCACTTGATCTGTCCTCACTTCTGCGAGAAGCTGGAGGAGGAGTTGCTGTATTAGAACGTTTTACTTGTTGAATGCGAGGTGTATGTGGTCTGCTTGGTTGTTGAGTTCCAAGGTTTTCGAGTTCTGCAAGTAAATCTTGTTCTGATTGAGATGGTTGTTTCGCTTTATGTGATTTTGAAGGACCCTTGGAAGGAGGGACTTTGACTTTAACTTCGTCAATACCTTCTAAGAGTTCATTTAATTCATCATCAGTTGGCGCAGCTTTTGATTTCTTTGACGCCATGGTTGATTGATTGATTGATTGGTTGGTTGATTGATTGGTTGATTGATTGTGGTTGCTGGTGATGAATGGAAGGATGGAAGGATGGAAGGATGATGGATGATGGATGGTTGAATGGTTGAACAAGCACCTAGATACCTCGTAAGTGGATAGATAAATAGATGGATGGATGATATTATAACGTCTTCAAAGAGTTCCAAGTTATTGATGACTAATAAGTAAATAATACCAAAGGAATGAATATAATATAGATATTCACCTCAGTCCAGTCCAGTTTGGTTCAGTTCAGTTCAATTAAATTATCACCTATTCACTGACTTGAATCTTGAAAGTTATGTTTGTTGAGGTCGTCGTCATCGTCGTCGTTGTCGTCGTTGTCGTTATTCACAAAGCAAGCAAGCAAGCAAGCAAGCATACATAATTAAAAGTTCCTTCATGTTAGAACTCCCTCCTCCGTTCCGTAGTAATAAGTCTTACTACTTCCTATACCAGTATGGGGACGAGGCTAATGCAGCCTCACATAATGAATCAGAGAGAATCCGATCGTTTGATTGGCTCCAGCCACAGTTGAGGCGTTCTGCAAGATGCACCGCCATCTACCACCTTACAAGCCCAAGCCCAAGTCCAAATGGAAATAATTAGCCTTTTAAAGCAACCTTGAACCTTCGTAAAGTGAAAGTGATAAAATGATAAAATGAGAGAATCTGACCGACATCACATACTTTTGCATCAACAATAGCTTCATATCTTGAAAGTAGCATGTAATTGTTCATTGAGCTCTTTTGCTATTTCTCTTATAAATTTCTCCAATCAATTTGCTCTTCTCCTCTTGATCATTCTACCATACATTTTACTTTTTTCTTCCGCTTTCATTTCCAGCTGCAAAACTTATTAAAGTCTGAGACTTGTGGTCAAAAACTCGAACTCTCAGTTCAATTTGAGCCAACAAATCAACTCCTTATTGCTTTTATATCTTTCCTATCCTCTTCTCCCAGTCACAGAGGAAAACCCATCAGCCTTATTCAACATGGCGCGAATCAAGGTTCCTCCCATTGCCATTCAGGATTCTACCGCTGTCGTTGAAAAAGGAGTTGCTTCTTCCGAGTCTCAAGAAACTTCATCTACTTCTTTCACATCCTTTTCCTCAACGCCAATCTGTCCCAATTGTAACAATACTTTTACAGCGCTATCAGATACCGTAAGTGAACCCCCTATATACCCCTTCCTCCACCTCAATCATTTCATATTCACAACCCGTAGGACTTTCGTCGTCACGTGGCTGCATGTAGTCGACCATCCACAGCGGAATCAGTAGGAACTATTACTACTTCAGGCAGTTCTCTATCACCACCTCCCACCTCTCCTGGAAATTTGATTTCTGCTTCTAAATATTTGTCAAATGGAGATGGGCCAAAAGCAGATTTGCATTTTGATTACAATGCCGTTCAGGAGCCTGCTATCGTCAATGCCGAGGAAGAAGATTTAAATACGAAAGACCATGATCTGATTCAACCATACATCAACCCAAAATCCGAATTTGACTACTATGATCAAGTAGAAGGCCATGAGGAACTCGGTGTCGATATCAATGATCCGGATATTGGGCTTAAGTTCAAATATCCTAAACTTCCACCTATCTCACATTTTGAGAGATACCTCAAGAATCCCGGCGAAATGCCCTACGAAGAAGTCTACAGAAAAACCGAGATCATCGCTACAGTAAGTCACCGCTGCTACTTTATGATTTCGAAGTGTTCTACCTACATTACGATTCATCTCCTGCTTGACGTTGTGTGTGGGGTGGGGTAGAACATATTAATTAACATTTCCCTAGAATGTTCTAGCCGTCTGGCAGAAAGAGTTTGATGCAATTAATGATGAAATTAATGCATTCGAATCTCAAGAGAAAGAACGACTTCAAAACGAAAAAGAAGCAGAGAAAGCCGTAGAAGATGCAGACAGAGTTGCTGAGCAATTGGAAAGAGATGACCTGGTAGCCATTGCAAAAGAATGGGCTGTTGAATTAAAGTTAAAAGCCCCAGAATGGACGGCTTTCATGACTCAGTTTGATGAAGATGATGAATTTCGCCTACGTCTCGAAAGTCTTCGGGACCCACAATTCAGGACAAAACTCCAAAAGCAAGCTCTCGTCAGAGAACAAGAGAAGCAAAAGATGTTACAAAAAGAACTGAAAGAGCTGAACAAGCCAAAACTTCTCAATGAACCACTTCCTGAGATAAAGTTAACAAAAGAAGAGATAGAAGCCGAGAAGAGAAAGGCAGGACGTTTGATGGATCATACGAAATGGGACGATCTGAAGCAAGCCGATGTATACGGTTTCGAATATTCCTCCCATCCAAAACATCTTGGTGCACAACCAATTCCGATAGCATCTAGGAAGCGTGGTTTTGGTGAAGTAGATGTGGGAGAAGGTAGAAGTGGTCGAGCTCAACGGATGGCGACTAGGAAAATGTACGACCAGAGTACACCAGAGGATGAATCAGATGGTTTACCAGCAAAAAGACAACGAAAGATCCGAGTACTTGACGATGCTATTGGAGAGTTATCGAAGACCTCTCGAAAGCAAAGTCGAAGTCAAACTCCTATTAGGAGAACCTTCCCCTCTGGAAAACCGATTGGCAGGCCGCCGAAATCTCTGTCGAAGCTCAAGGATGTTCAACTTGCCTCGGGCGAAGATGAGCCGATGCCAGAGGATGATGCTATAAAAGAAGAAGATATTTCTCGACATCTACTGCCAGCCGAACAGGAAGAATTGCAGCAGTCGGCCGAATCACTTGTTAATCAAATCGCCGAAGAATTACCGATTGAACCGATTGTGAAGAAGAAGCATGCAGGTGGTAGGCCACGGAAGCATCCGCTTCCTGTTCCTGCTCCTGTGGCTGTTGTTAACATTATAACCCCCGCAGAAGAAGCTGCTACAGCACCATCCGAGACTCCTGCGGCAATCGTACCCCCTATCAAGCCAAGGGCTAAAGTTATCAAACCAAAGAAGCAGCCAGCCAAGTCAGCCAAGTCCGGCAGTCGAGTCAAGAAAGAACCCAATGTCGAACCAAGTGCCGAAACTGAAGAAGAGAATGCAATACTACCAACCACCGAACATGATGAGGACTCTGGCTCACAAGCAACTGGCCAATCAAGGCCCGGCAGCTCATCGTCGCAGTCAACTATTTCTTCTTATGGTAATCGTCAAAATAACCGTTCTTCAACCCGTGAGCAAACCCTAACTCGTGAAACTCGAATAGCTACTCGAAATCGTGCAGCTGCATCCGTTGAAAAATCCGGCTCGGTCCAGGAGTCTCCTAAGAAAGTTGTACGAGGGAAGCGTAATGGTGGATCGAGCGAAACTCCTGTCACTACCTCTCAACTACCAAAGGCACGGAAACCACGTGCAAAACAGGCAACAATCGAAGAGAATGGAGAGGTAGACCGACCACATGAGCCAATTATCAAAAAGGAAGCAACCCCTGCTGCGCACCCAATCATATCACCACCATCATCTCGGACTAAGCGCAAGCGAGCATCTGAAGCCGCTACCGAAGCGCCAACTGCCTCCCCTACCAAAAAAGCTCGCAAAGGTCGTCCTAGCAAATCATCATCAACCCCTGCAGATGGACCTCCCTTTGCATCGGCCTCATCACCTAAAATCAAAATCAATAAGAAAGCCAAAGGACCTCTTGCAAGAATTCTTCCACCTCGTGAACCTAGCACTCGTGCTCGTCGAGCCCCAAAAGCCATCCGAAATGCAGATGACGCTGGAGAGGACGAAGATGAGGATGAGGATGAGTTGAACATGCCAGCAACAGAATACGAGAGATACCAGGCTTTGGCTGACCCTAGAAGCCCCATCACATTGGGCAAGAGGATTCGAAAAAGTGTCATCGATCTAAGAACAGCTATGGAAGGCGGTGACGACGAGGATGGAGATGATGAGTTTGAAGCGTGATTAAGAGTGGGGTTTCCGATGGTTTCCGTTGTGGTAGCCAGGTCCTATTTCAAGATCTGAGCGTTGGTGTCTATGACATGAATTCCACCTTTGCCTCGAGTCTCCCTTGCAACTCGCTAAAGCTCTCCAAAAGCGCTGGCAGCCTGATACTGTTGCTACCTTTTTCAACTAAAAGCAAATAACTTCGCTTTTCGCATCGATATTATCGATCGAATTTACATAAACCAGAATCAGTCTGAGCTCATCAATTTAGACTCTTTTCACGATAAACGACTTCCTTAATACAACAAGTACATAAATTGAACGCACAACACGGATTATTCTTGCTAATTTCTCTTTTACTTTTCTTTATCCTCTATACATTCTTGTCCATAATAAATACACGGGAGTCATTGGACATATTATATGGCTTTCTTTGGGGTCTGGCGCAAGAATTGGATTTCACATTCATTATATATACGCAAGCGTACGGTGACGGGTGGATGAGGATTAATTCTTTTACCATTGTCACTGTTTCTCTGCGACAATGGCGTTTGAAAGTGGGATTTGTATTATCTTAATGATTGCATGAGTATGGACTCGGATATTGCATGCATGCATATGTATTGGAGGTCTGATGGCATTGGGACAAAAGGCTTCTTCTGTTAATACATATGTCATATGCCTTGGAGTTTGGATCCAGGAACGTTGGGACTGTTAATTTTCTTGTTTTCTCTCGAATCTCCTTTTGGTGCATAGGCTTATAGGAATAGATGGATGGTTGGGTTTGTTATCTAATTGAGACTTGGAATTACCTACATATCACTCATGGAAAATGAATCCCGTTACATAAAACTTGATTCGGAACTCGACTTGATTTCGAAATGAGACATACCAATGCTCATAAGTGGCGCAGATGTGCTATACTAGGTACGCAAGATGATATGGACGCCCACAATCCTCTTCGTAAACACCAGGCTGGAGATGAAAACCCTGCATGCACCCAGTACGTACAACTATCACACACCCCCCTTCCACTTCCACACACTCTCAAAATCTCAGCATCCCTATCCCCTCCCTACATGGCACCTGCACAATCGAGATTCATATAGCATTAACAATGCCCTGAAATTACTCACCCGCACACCTGCACACTCATGGAAGATACCACACGACTCTGCAGATGGATGGATGGATAGATAGACAGACAGACAGGTAGGAAACATAAAGAAGGGCGCTTCCCTCCCTCCCTCCCAGCTGCCCAGCATGGACCAGCATGCGCGAGCGCGGAGAGGGGTCCAGGACGCGGGAATGAAAAAGCTATGTGAGGGCCACGCGGTTGGGGAGAGGGGGATTTGGAACGTTGGTGCTGTTGTGTTGTGTTTGTTTCTATTTTGCTTCTGATTTTGATTTCTATCTCTATCTCTATCGCTATCGCTATCGCTATCTCTATCAATGCGAGGAAGAGGGAGGGAAAACTCGCCGCGGTGGGAGACGGGCTGTGCCATCTTTAGATGCTAATCTTTGTGGAAATCTCACTTGTCGTCGTAATTTTCGTTGCGTGTGTGCCTACGGCCTATCTTCGAGACCGGTGAAGCTTTTTATACCCGAGATGGTTGGAGCAGGTGGTGTTGAAGGTGAAAGGCAAAGAACCATATACACATCATGCAAATCCTTCGTTCCATCATGCAAACCCTTCATTCCATCATGATGCCACCCGCGCCGGTGCCGGCCCCCGCCCCCAAAACTCCCATTAATGAAAAGCCACCGGCTCCGCGTCGCCCCTCCTCCCGCCAAACCTGCCGGCCGTCGAATTCCTCACCCCCACCGCGCTGGCCACAAATCCCACGCCCCCAAACGCCACGCAGAACCACAGACCCGTGCAATACTGCTCAATGATTCCCTTCCCCTGGTTCGTGTCGACGGCCTGCACCACCGCACTGCTAAGCGCCAGACCGACGCCGGACCCGATCTGAAACGCCGTGTTGATCATGCCGCCACAGAGACTCTTGACGCTCGTGGGCACGCTCTCCAGCAGGATGATCGTGCACGAGCAGTAGACGATTGTGACGGCGGCGACGACGAGGAGGGATGTGGGGAGGACGTGGGAGAAGAAGTTGGTGGAGGTGGAGGTGAGGAGCGCGGCGGGGATCGGTGACGTCATCATCATGAGCATGCCGATGAGGAGCACGTTTTTGGTGTTGTAGCGCTCGAGGATCTTGCCGACGCTCATGGAGAAGATGAAGCCGGTTGCACCCATGGGGAGGAAGTAGAGGGCTGTGGTGCCGGGGGAGAGTCGGTTTACTTCTTGGGCTATGAGCACGATGTAGTAGAGGACGGTTTGGTAGCCGCCGTAGCATACTTGGGTGGGTGTGTTAGTATTGTGGAACTGGTGGGATGGAAGAAGGGGGGGGGGGTAGAAGGACGTAAGGGGAAGAGACAGAGATAGAGGGAAAGGGGAAATAGAAATCGAGCATACCGAAACCTGAAATCCACAATGCCGCGAAATTCTGTATTTTCCAAAGTGAGAGCGGCATGATAGGATGCGAAGCCCTCTTCTCCACATAAACAAAAATCCCCAAAACCGCCACCGAAAGTATCAACAAAACAATGATGAAAGCCTTACTCCACCCATACACCCCACCACTCGACAAGACAAATGAAAGCAAAATGAGACCGCCCGTCGACAACCCCGCCCCCAACAAATCCAAACTCGGCTTCTCCTGACCCTCCAAGCGATCCTTCGGCAAGATCCACTGTCCCAAGACGCCCAAACTGCCCGTCAACGCAGTGGAAACATAGAAAAGATATCGCCAGCCCAGACTCCCGGTTAAGAAGCCCCCAAAAATCAGGCCGGCGCAAAAGCCCACGGCGCCCGAAGCCGCGAAGAACGACAACGCAATCGTACGATCCTTGGCCACGAAATACGAAGAGATAATCCCCACCGCAGAAGGAACCGTCATCGCGGCTCCTATCCCCTGAAGCGCGCGGAAGATAGCCAGTTGGATGAAGGAAGTGGCGAAGCCGTTGGCGATGGTCCAAATCGATATCCAAAGCATCCCAATACAAAAGATAAGTTTGCGGCCAAACCGATCGCTTAGAACTCCTGCCAATAACAGGAACCCTCCAAAAGTCAAGGTGTACGCGCTGATGAGCCATTGCAAGTCACTTGCTTTGGCGCCAAATTCCTTTTGGACGGCTGGTAGGCTGATATTGACGCCTGTCATGAAAACGTTGTCCATGAGCTGGGCTCCGCATGTTGTCAAGAGGATGAGAGCGCCTCGGAGACTCTTGACGGCGCCAATATCCGGGTATGAAGTTTCTGCCAAATTCCTCGATGGCTCCTCGATTTGCACTTCGAAATATTCGCGTGGACTACCATCGCCTCCCACCCCAGCGCCAAGCCCATGTCGATGAGAACGCGAACCCGGTGTGTTGGGGGAAGGAGGTCGAGTCGAATACGGCGTGTTGAACTCGCTAGGTAGCTCTCTTATCGTACTGATTGGACCTGGCTTCGCAGCCTTCGGGAAAGAAATCGTGGCATGCTCTCTCTCCCTCTCTTTTCCATTTTCACTCTCCTTCCCAGATTCACCATGCGCCTCAAGAAACGCATCCTGATGCCCACTGATAGCACTGGCCGTCCTCGTCAAGCTCTCCAGATCCTCCGCACGAACGCTATCGCGAAAAGCCAAACGACCAGAAACATTTGAGCGTCGCCGGGCTTGCGTTCCTAGCCCTACACCCAAGCCTGCAGTATTTGGATCTTCATATTGCGAGTTTTTTCGTTCGGGGATGGGAAGGGGGGCAATATATTGAGTGGAGGAAGCTTCACCATTCGAAGCTGATGTTGCAAAAATAACCGTTAGTTATAAATTTTCCTGTATATATTTCCCCACGCTGGCGAGCGTGAAGGATCGAGCAAGCTCTTGCTTACCTGACATAGTTAAAATTTGACCAAAATTGCAAATAATATCAAACAATGCCAAGACTCGGAAGAAAAACAAGAGAAAGACAGAGATGAATACTAGGTACTTATCCTATAAAGAAATGGAACGACAGTTGGGTAGAAATCGACATGTTTTATACATTTCACATTGGCGCCCCAAAACCCCATATTTTCTTTTGGAGAGAAAAAAAAAATCAACATCATCGATAAGGCCCGGCCTATCACACCTTATCGAACCATTGAGGGTCTTTTCTTCCACTTACTACAGTACGTAGGTAGGTTGAGGGAGGTTTTCCGAAAACTACCTAGGTGGCTATTATTCCTGTTCCTGAACTCAACCAATACCGCAAGTTTGGCCTGCTTTGTAGGAATGAATGGCATCTCATTGACCATCGACCAATGACCAATGTTGCTAATTGTTGGAAAGTAGGTTGGCTCTATCCATCTACACCTTAAAAGTAAGATTTCTTATCAAAAACTTGTCTTATCATCACGAAATCATTAGGGGTCTCCAGCTCCAGCTTTCCCTCCACTTACCCAGGAAAGTTTTCCGAACAACTATCCTTGTGTCTAAAACTACTAGGTACAGACAGTACTCTGTACTGACCGTACTCCGTAATGCTAAACGACCGCTTGCGGGCCAATGATTCAACACTACCCGTGGACTACAGTACCAAGTGGACTTTACATGGGCTTTATTTGGCACAGTATGTACTACAGTATGTACAGTACAGTACAGTGCTGTATCATCATCAGTCTCCACATCTAAACAACGTCTAGATCATAGTGGGGATTTTATACCCGAACTGCTGCTTACCTACTTACCGAAGAGTGCTTGCTCACTGGGGAATTTCTCTTCGCTTCGAAGGCTGACAGTCGTATCTGAATTCGAATGAGAAGTATATCGAGTGACCGTTTGAACCTCGTATCCATCAGCTGTAGAGCTCTAGAGCTAACCGTGACAATATTGCTCACATATTTGATCACCCATGTCGGTGGTATATCAGCCCCGAGAACGGCTATCTATATCCAGCTCTGGTTGAATACCTACCTCCTCGCAGCCAGAATTTGAGTTTGCGCTTGCAGCCTTGCATCTATCAGCCTTCTAAGTACTTCGAAAGGACTTGCAGTAAGTAAGTTGATTCGGTCCAATAGTTGGTCCAGTTCAGTCGAGAATGCCAATGTTTTCCACCTGTTGTTATATATACATATTCACAAATAGGCATTTGGTGCGAAAAGGGACCATACTCAAGTGATTCTTCTAATTCAGCCTTGGAAGTTAATGTAAGACTGAATGAACCAACACATCTCCAGACCAACGCAATAGGAATCATCCAACTCATCATAATTCTAATTTCATCCAACTCCCTGCGCCACCATTGTAATTTTCGAAATAGAGGCTCCATCCTATACTATAATTCCCCACACACTGGGAGGGGCATATAACGCCAAACCAAATGCCAATTACATGCAACGCTCGAATATCAGCGCGCCTCTTTTTCCATATACTGGTATCCCTTTCCGTGATCATTTGAATCCATAAACTCCTTCGTCATCAAATTCAACGAGAAATATTGTGGCAGAACTATTGAAGGAAATCATATGATATAAAAAAGAAAAAGTAACGCAGAAATGAACATCGCTTAGCGAATCTTAAAAAAATTGAAGAGTAGAAAGCCAATCTTGTAGAACCGCTGGACATCGGCATCTTTCTGATGCCCCAAATTAATGCAGAAGCTGTTGGAAATTAGATTGCTGGAAAGTCGTGATTGGTTGTATCAACCCTCAAGATAATTCGACGATTATGAAGGTGGTGCGGATTTCTCGGCCTCCTCTTTCATCTTGTCCTCGTTCTTCTTTCTCTTATCGGCGGCTTTTTGTTCATCCTGTTTACGTTTTTCTTCAGCTTTTTGTACCCTATTTGCCTTTTTCTCGGCTGCGGTGAATATTTTTTTCTCTGCGGCTCGTTGAGCTGGTGGAGGTTTGGATGCATCATGGGGTTGTGTTGGATGTGCGTCTTCTTTGACTGGTTGTTTGCTTACAGGTGGTGTATCATTTTGTTGAGCTTCCTGTGCGGCCTTTTGCTTGGCTTTCTCTTTAGCCTCTTCTGTAGCTTTCTGTGCTTCTTCTAATTTCTTTGCCTTCTCCTTTTCCTTCGCTTCCTCAACCTTCTTCGCATTTTCTGCGGCTTGCTTGGTCTCTTCTGCCTTCTGCGCTTCGCTTTTTGGTGGTGGTTGAGTTTCCTTTTGTGGTTCCATTGGCTTCTGAATTTCTTGCTTTACAGGAATCCATTCCATCTTATCATCATCGAAGTGGTGGCTTTGTGTGTTAATTAGCTAAGGAGAACTTGAAGGATGAGTATAGCAACTTCATAAAACATACCCCTCAAAGTCCGTCAAGGTCAGTGATTTCTCATGGTACTCTGCCTCCAAGATTTCTTTATACGCAAATGGGATTTTGGCTGGCGCGCCCTCGAAGAATGTGTCCCGCAATGGGAAGATGTAAGTGTCCTGTGATTCTTAGCACAATTCATTACAACCATTCTCCGAATAAACTTACCCTGTATTCATGACCATCCTTGCAGCTCATCATTCCTTCTCCAGCTGGGTGTGTATAGTTGTATCTAGCAGTCGTAATATCGATGAACAATCCACTCGTAGTATCGACCCATCGCGCATCAATGACATTCAACTTGTCCGATTGCTCCCTGTTAATGTAATGAGGGTTAACCTCTAGCATGTAATCTCTACCTTCTGGAATACGTGGAGTCTTGTAATGAAAGACTGTCATATTGTAGTAAGAGGCGAGAAAGTGCATGGAATCTTCGGAAACTTGGACATCGGAGTCGGAATCCCATGGTAGAATCTAAAGGCATGAGGCTTTTGAAATCTTGGGTGCTTTTCAAGGACTATTCTTACCTTGCGATTCCACCACCAACCCAGTAAAGTACCATGCATAAGCCATGTTTCCACTCCAATATCGGAGAAGGTAGCTAAATAAGTTTGAATAAGATTCGAAAGTGCTTGTCTGCGTTCCCTATAGCCCAATTGCTTGTCGGCGAAGCTATACGAGAAACATTAGATTCTGTCATTGTGTACTGTCATGACTTTCTCCAGAAGGATTACATACCGGCCATCGTAATGTGGATGGAAGCTATCAACCTCATACTGTTAGCATACAATTTCATGGTGGTATTAAAGTCTCTTGGTTTGAAGTCTTGACTGATTCGTATATTACGTACACGCTCTCATCTGTCAAGGACAGCCTGGTTAGCAAGATTTCGACTGAACGAATTACACAACTCAAACAAAGGAGTGCCAATGACATCTCGATCGTCACAATACACTTTTAGAAGAACGTTGCGACTCGAGAACTTACGAAAATATTTCCCGCTTGGATCGCCTCTTCTCCCACTCATATCCTTGTGAGCCTTTGTGCGCACACTGTAAAAGTCTGCATCTCTTTTCTGGATAGCCAGCGCCGATACAGCTGACAAAAGTCCAGGTAAAGTGATGATCCAGGAAATGCGCATCTTCAATTGTCACGATGTAGTGATCAGCTTACAAAGAGGACAATTTCGACAGGGTTGTATAACCGTCTTGGCCCGGCTCTTTATCAATGTGGATGTGAAATGGATGGATGGATGGATGGATGGATGGATGGATGAATAGGTAGATGGGATGTGCCAAGAGATGTATGATGTCGTCTTCTATATCGTTTGCGTGTAGACAGAAGTATTGATTGAGATGGTATTACTTATATGCAAAGCAAAGAGATGCGAAACGAGGAAATACCTGTAGAAGATATATAGAAAATAGAAGAAGACGAAGATGCAGATGCAGAAGACGAAGAAGACGAAAAGAAAATGTAAATTTTCAAAGTTGCAATTGAAATAGTCCTCAAGGGAAAGTGGGAAAGATTAACGTGGGGAAGCACACGATCAAGTACTCTTTTGGCTCCTCGTCACCCAAGACAAGGGATTTAATATTTTCCAAGAAGTGATGAAGTGATTGATGAGTGGATCCAAATTTTGTACTAGTCTCTATAAAATGTGATCAAGGCTCATCTGGGCAAGGCTCAAGCAAACAAGTTGGGGTTAATGCATGAGGCATGTGTTAAGGCGGCATGGATGGTATGTGAAGGCAGTAAGTAAGGTGAAGGCAGTGAGTAAGAAGGAGGATCATACATACATGCATGTGGATGGATATATATCCGTGGATATGAAGACGAAGATGTTGAGGGAGATATTGAAGTATTGAAGTATTGCAGTATTGAAATATTGGATGAATTCGAAAAGTTAAATAGATATGGAGGCAAGTAGGTGTCTAGGCATGTTATGTAAGTGATATAAATATGAGATAGATACCATCATGTATCGAGTTGTTAATCCTCAAGGTAGGTACTGGTAGTCAGTCTCTACTCTAGGTGCATTTATCATTCATCAAAAGAGGTCCCCTCGCACCCAATCAACGCATGTATATATGGATGTGTGTGTGAGGATGATAACTTAGTGATGGGAGTGGGAGGGAGTAGGAGTTGGGAGGAAAGCAAACAAAGTCTAGAAGCAGTCGTCCGAACCGGCCGAGTGCGTGGAGACTACAGGATGGATTCTGGTCAGTCACAAGTTCATACAACCAACATTCAAATGATGTAAAAATGAATGCTCACTACTGCTCGGTAGATACTTAGGACTCATATATATCTGTATACAAGTAATGCTACCAGAGTACAACCGATAACGAACAAACCCTTTATACATTTTGTATTCTAGTATCGACTACCTTTTCCATTGCTTCAAAACCAACAGACTACATTTGATTGATATACACTGCAGAGTTCTTGTATCGGTTCAGAGCAATCCACTCGGTTGTGACAGGGGTTGGGTACAGTATCAAAAGGCTCGGCCACTCTTTCTTTTTGGGTGCGTAAGCAACTTACATATACGTACACATGGATTACGACGCTTTGGATATTATAACCTCAATAATTTTATTTCCCCAAGGGTTTGAAATTGATCCTACCACATCGTCACTTTTGCTCGGATACCAAGAAAGGTATCTTGCCTATGATACGACAGAGTAGCAATAAAGCATGGTGAGTATGATCTTGATATCTATTAAGCTACCAAGGGAGAGAGAAACAATGCAAGGCGGGGAGGGCAAAGAAAAAAGAATGTTAATCATTACTGAAAAAGGGTTTCAAAACTTGGGGAAAGCTGGATGGGTGGGTGGATGGATGGATGCATCCGTGGAATTGGAATTGGAATTGGAATTGGAATTCACAAAGGGTGAACTTGATTAGCCGCCGTCTTATTAGTTGCATTTGAGACCTTTCACTGGTGATATTGGTGATGGATGTCGGCAATGTGATGATGTGATTATATATTAACAACATGGTGTGAAAGAGAGCTAGCTGATTTGATTTGGATGGCGATTTATCCTTTGAATGTACGGAGGAGTAGGAGAATCAGTAGATAGATGACATCCAACCAACCTCCTTATCAATGGATGGATATATTATCTATACCTCCAGTCTACCGCAACTATTCTCCATTACTATATTGGCCCCCAAGTGTAGATAACAATTCATCCAATCGTGTATTCATCATCCCCTTACCGATCTATTCACCTCCAATGGGTGAAACGACAAGTTCATCCTTAAAATCCCTCTCGTCCCAATATATATATATATATATAATACCTACTAGATCATTACTAATCTCATCATCAAAGTCGTGCATCTATCACCCCTCCAGCAGATCAATCCTTCTCCAACAGGTGAAGGAAAGAACATGGAATCGAAACGACAATTCATCTGAAGAGAGAAGCAAACACCACCAATAATTCAAATGCCTCCCCCCTCTGTCAAATAACCACTCACTTGATCAAATCGTGTGTTGATTATTTGCACCTGGCACCCCTTGATAAGGCCGCGTCAGCTACGGGAAAAAAACAAAAAGAAACGCCAAGGAAACGCCACAATATCAAGCTTTTAGCCGAGGGTTGGCAAAGCTTACCTCCGCCTTCCATAGTACAGTACTGTCCGGAGTAAGATGCCTCCTCAACGACTAAGCCTTGTGCTTATCATCCTGTGATCTGATTCAAGGATGATTGTTATTAGGTGCCCAGGTGGTGATTAGCAACGTGCACTTGATCTGTATCTGTATCTGTATCCGTATCACGATACAACAAGTCACGAAATTCCTACGCATCTTTCATAACATACAACACAATATAATACTTACAGATCATTCATGGTCTGACAACACTACGCTGCAAACGTTGTAACTTATCAGACCAATCGATCATGCTAAGAATGAATAGGGGGATGATTGATGACAACCGGAACCCCGGAAGATACGACATTAGCTTCAAATCTCGAGAACTTTGAGTCGAGCCTCGCCTTTCTCTTCTTTGGAATGTCTTCATATTTATTATTCCCTTCTTCCTCATCATGATAAAAGCAGCAATGAGCCCCTGAGAGCTGAAAACTGTTTTCCGCAAATAGAGGGAAAAGCCACGCAAATCGCTCGGACTTCAACAAATGAAGCTTACGATTCCATCTTTATGAACAAATCCCAAGGCGTTCTTTTCAATAATAGAATCTGGTTAAGAAAAAAGAAAAAAGAAAAAAGAGGAAAGAAAAAAGGGGGAGTGATGACAACGAAACAAATGACTTGGATGAATATGTTTGATAAATACCTACCTACCTAGTATTCTTCTTTTCCTCTCATCCTTTCTTCTTGTTGTGCGGTTGTGTCCGAACAAAGTCACGAAGAACACCTCCAGCTAGTATATATATCCATGGATATATATGGATATATATATATGATCTTCACGTGTGCCTACTTTAAGATCTAAGACCACGTGAAAAGGTTAAATGTTAAAATGACTTTAGTGGGTTGTTAACTTGTTACTCAAGGACAGCACATTGCTGTGCACTGTAAAGTACAGTGTACAATGTACATTCATTCATCATTTATACTTCGATGTGTGGGGACACTGGGGAGGGATTCCAACTGAATCTTGCTGTCGGAAGCATTGCGTTGATCTTCAAGTGGACTTGTTATTATTCCCGAACAACTTAATCATCTGTCCATTCATATTATTTACTTTCTTTGTCCGACATGCACACTCAAAACTTAATGTCATCGTCAATCGGAGGTGTATTGTTACAAGAGCACCGGTACCTTACCTCCGTACCGTACTCGTGCACCTCTTCGTTGTCTCTGTTGTCACATACCGAATTGCGAATGGTTTGCCATTTGTACGAAAACTGTTTCCGTGTAATTGCAACAGAATTTTCGGACTTCTCGGGACTCTCGAGACACTACTTCGAGATGATAGAGCTTCGTGGACCACCTGGGCAGAGCTTGCTTTCGTACCGTTCTGGCGTAACCGGTACTGTACATACCACAGGCACTCCAGAATATTCTCCATATGCGTTCCATTACCTTCGAACTGTATCATGCCGCATTTGAGTACACACCTTGAACCTTCCTGCTTTACCGTAGTTTCCTACACTGACGTTTCGTTCATTCATATCAACTGCCATCTTTTCACTCACCATTCTATGACGAGAATGCAAGATGGGCCAGTCAATCAAAATCATATCCTCTGGGAAACGTAATGTGTGTTCTGAGATTTGTTTTTCATTCCATACTCGCTTGAGGCTTCAGGCTTCATAGCGATACCAACGCATCCCCTGTTCATTGCCATGAAAGCGATGGCCAAATCTCATTGCACTTCAAAAAGGCCTCGACTCGAAAACGTCAAAAGCCTACAACAGAATCTCAAGTCAATTTCTCACATTAGCCCGTGATAACATACATGACTTGGTTAGACGGTATACTTGCATAGATCGTATCATCTTGATACATTTTGAATTACGTATCTACCGTCCCGCCGCAGGTACCGTACCAGCGGTCAACAAATAGAACATTTCATCATTTCGTTACTTGTTCTTTCTTGTCTCTAGTTTAGACAAAAGCGGGCTGTTGAAGAATTGAGCCATGTCGATACTCCGTACATGTTCTTTAGGTTTGTGGCTGCGTGGTATTCAGCCTCTTTGAGCGGGGGGAGTGTTTCAATTGAGTCTTCACATCCAATGCTTATCTCCACTCGTTAACAGTCTTATGGCCTGGCCGCATCTTTTACTTGTTATCGTTAGATGTTATCATTCTTCACGGAAGCTCTAAATTAGAACATCTTCCTTGACGGCCAACGGCATGTTAGGCTGATCATTTAATTGAGATATTCACCGCCAAGAAAATATCAACGAATGGGAGCAAAAATAGATTTTGCTGTTATGAGTTCTATTTGCTTGTTGTAAACCTTCATATATTCAGAAGAAATTAAATCAATAGGATCGAAACAATGAAGTGCCGGTGTTCTGTATATGGGATTGCAGATGAACCCTGTTATATGTACTGGACTGAAAAGGGGTTCAGGCATTGAAGCATCTGCAAGATTTGTATGATTGGCCTTAAATAATCATCATCATCATCATCATCATTATTATTATTATTATTATTATTTTATTATTTTATTTCCTTTTTTGTTTCTTTGTTTCTTAATTCCGCTTCGCCCTTACATTTTCTTCCCTAAGATAAATTTAATGACTACAAACTCTGCTGGAATCATTTCTTTGCAATTTCGTACTTTACCAGATTTGATAAACTCTCTTCGCTATTCCTGTACGTTAAGCTTTATAAGGGTACAACCATAAAAAAATAATGGTGTTCAGGAATTTGATCAGTAATGAGATTCCCATAGAAGTGGTCAGGGTTCATCTTCGCATTCTGATGCGGAATACGATTTATCCGTTCAATATACCCTTGACACCTGCTATTTTCATGCGATCGGACATCTCGGATATTTTCTGGGGTATCATATGATCCACTTTTCCATGGCTCTGAATTTCTTGTTGGCTGTTACTGGTTAGAGGAGTTAACTTACGACAACATGTATCTCGTTTGATCACCTCTAGACACATGTGCTGAGCAAAGGCCACAGGGCAGACGAGCTGTCCTAACTCTAGCCAATGGCGACAGATACATTGAGAGATGTCATTGTCATGATCTCGGACAATACACATCCACGGACGGACGTTGACGGTTGGTGGGGTTCATTTATGCGGGAGATTTTGACATATGAAATGTAGCCACTTCGTTTCGGTGGTTAGACAAAGATTACCGATGTCCTTATATACAAGATCAAGTCATCCCTCTTAGAATCTTTCTGTATTCCTTTGGCAGTGTACATCTGAGTTTAGATCTATCTCGACATACTGCATCAATCAGAAATACATCGACAATTTGAAATGGCTTCCACGAATCAGGAGGAGGTGGTGGTATCATTGGAGTGATCACGCACTTATCTCTCTATGTTGTAGTAGTAGTATGTTGGAAAGATCTTTTGGTATATCTGAAAGTTAACATTCGACTAGTCCGTCGCCTTTGTCGCATACAAAGTGATATACAACCTTTATTTTCATCCACTCGCCAAATTCCCTGGCCCAAAATTAGCAGCTATTACAGATGGCTGGATGAGCTATTACAGGTTAGCCCCCTTACCCTCTGTTACCGCCCACTTAAGTCTAATGAAAACAAAACACAGTACCAATGGAGACTGGCACAAGGTTTTGATCCAATTACATGAGACATATGGCCCAGCTGTCAGATTTGCACCAAACGAATTGTGCGTTCCCTTATCTAGATCTCAAGGGGAATCAACTAATTCAAACACAGAGACTTTGCATCTCTCAAGCGTATCAAGATATTATGCTCATGGAAAGCAAGGAAAAGCACCATGGCTTAAAGGGAAGGCCTACAATACCGGTTCCGAAACCAACGTAGGCATTGTTCGTCAAGAGACCAGCTGTTCATCGAGAGATTCGAAAATCTCTTTCTCATGCTTTTAGTGCAAAAGCTCTTCGACTTCAAGAGGAAGTGGTGGCAGAATATATGGACTTGTTAGTTTCTCAGATCGCTCAACGTAAGGATGAAGAGAAGGGATTGAATATGTCACAAGTAAGTGTATCAAAGATAGTCTTGTCTTTGAAATATTATTAACCAAGATAGTGGTATAACTGGTTGACCTTTGATATTATTGGGGATCTCGCATTCGGAGAATCATTTTGATGCAGTCAAATCTGGACAAGGACATCCATGGATTGATCTCATTCTTGGTAGCATCCATCTGATGGCCATAGGGAATTGTGAAACGCTTCCCGATCCTCGACAACCCAATCGTCAAGAAAATCACCGAAGTTTTCTTGCTAAAAGACTTGAAGGAAAAGAGCAAGATACATTACCGAATTCGATGAAAAAGGCAACACAACGTATGGAACGAGGCGACGCTGACCGAGATGACTCTTCTCCCATCTGTTACGTGAGAAAGCCAACGGACCAAAGATCACCCCGAATTCATCTTGCGCAATCTACTACGCTTATTGTAGCCGGCTCGGAGACTACCGGTACCGCTCTCTCTCAGGAATGACCTACTTCCTTCTCAAGCAACCCGAAGCACTTCGCCATCTACAAGAAGAAATCCGCACGCATTCACAGCCAACAGCGACATCAACAGCGATTCTACAGCCTCACTCGCATACCTCTCAGCTGTAATCGAAGAAGGTCTCCGTCTCTACCCACCCGTGGCCACTGGACTTCCTCGCGACTCTCGGCGCCACCGTGACGGCTTTTTCGTTCCGCAGGTGCCGTCGTCAACGTCTCCGGCTACGTCGCAACACACAACGAAGAATATTTCACCGATGCATATGAATTCCACCCGAGCGATGGCTTTTCTCCCACCCACCCTCTCTACAACCCCCGTTACGCAAACGACAACAAAGATGCGAGCAAACCTTCTCCCTTGGTTCGAGAGGTTGCTTGGGTGTCAACTTGGCGTACATGGAAATGCGGGTCGTGTTGGCAAAATTGGTCTGGGCATTCGATTGGAAATTGGTCAACACGGATTTGGACTGGTTCCGCGATGCCAAGAACATTGCCTTGTGGAGCAACCCGGATTTGATGGTCAAGTTCACACCGGTCCAGAGATAAGATGAGATCTGAGCCTCGGGGCTGATTTCTCTCTCTGTTTCTCCTCACTTCTTCATCTCCCTCTTTATTTCATTCCGGGATTGATCATCTCGCGGCGAATCTTCTCAAATCTTTCTCCTATTGTTTTGATATACCGTATTTCTTTTGTTGCACACACTGGCTGGCTAGTCTGGGACCGGGAGTTTGGAGTGTTGGACACTTGGGTGTTATATGTTATATATATATCTACTGTATAGAATAAGAATAGACGGATGGAACACTGTTACCTCACAACCACCATTTTTCCCTCCCCCCCCCCCCAACATGCCATTTCGTTTCCTTTCGCTCCGATCAATGCGCAAATCTGCACGCTACTATCGCTGAATGCTTCACCCGTGCAAGAGTCTCGCCCACGACACACAAAGGCTCGCATGCCCTGCCCTGCCTGCCCTGCGTGTCTGGCTCGCCGCAAGGGCAGATTTAACTTTTTTCTCAGGGGCTGTCGTGGGTGTTGCACCCCCCCCCCCCCCCCTCTTGGTATTGTGCAAGCGTTGCGTTATCCTTCCAGGTGGGTTTCAAATGGCGGTTCAGCGTTTTGCGGGTTGGGGGTAGGATCTTGGTTTTTTTTTTTTTTTTTTTTTTTTCTTTTCTTTTGGGGTTGGATTTTTGTGGTTTTAGGGGGTGGGTGAAGGGGCTAGGTGTGTGGTGTGGCGGCTTGGATGGCGGTGGGGTGTGGGCGTGGTGTGGTCTGGTGTGGTGGGGGTGGGTGAGGAGTATGTAAATGAATGAATGAATGAATGAATGAATGGTGAGTAGGTGGGATATTTAACGTGAGTTTTAAGCTTCTTTTCAGAATTGGGGGATGGTGGGAATTGGAAGGGGACTTTGAGGGTGAGATTTGAGGGTGGGACTCGGAGGGAATGGGGGAATGATTGATTGCGGATGTTGGTAAGGGTTGTTGGTGTACGGGGTATTGTACGGAGTACAGTATGGTATTTTGGAGAATGGGGGGGTGTTGGGTGGTATTCGGTAAGGTAGGGGTGGGTGGTAGTTCTGCTTGGATTAAGATAAAATGGGTGAAGTGGGAGGTTTTGATGATGTTGCTATTGCTATTGCTATTGCTACTGCTACTGCTACTGCTGTAGTTACTGTGTTGAAGATATTTAGTTTCTTTTACTTCTCCTTCGGGCTTTCCTTCTCTTCCCTCAAGTTAACAGGGTCCTACAATGAATGGTACAAGTTACAACTAACGAATCTAAGTTCTAGAGCCAAGATACCACCAGTACCTAACCAACTGACTATTAGATTACCCAGCAGTCACACTGAACACAACATGAGCGCACAACACACAATACGATCAAAACAATTCCAGCAACCACAAATCCTCCCAGCTTGATATCTTCCCATGCCAATTTTAAACTTCAGATTCAAGATGATTCCCTTACCCGTTGCATGCTATCAAGCGTCTCAAACAGTTTAACCTACAGGCTACAGCAAATAGATTAAGAATCTGTGAGTCAAAAGTTAAGATCTGTTAATTAATCTAGGGTTTGGGTTCATCTTGTCTTATAGGATGATTTTTGATCCCTGTATCACTTTCTAGACGTTCTACAGGTAAGATCTCACACTTTACCTTCCACCAGTTCTACACTTGCTAGACCCCTTCATTGTTCCCGAAGAACGAATGACCAATACTTTACATACCCGTACGTACCACTAACTAACAACTCCCTAGGTAACGAACTAACTGCATCTACTAAAGTAATAATGGACATGTAATTCCCTGCAATCGATAAGCAAAAGAAGTATTCTAGCGGTTTTGCCCACGCGGACCTACAGAGTACATGCATGCATTATGGATATTCATTCTACTAGTAGGCTACGATGGAAAAAATTCTCTGGGACACATAATAAGTACATTTAGCCTACTTGTACATTGGAGGAGAGATGAACCCTTTAAATAATACCATGAAGAGCACTTTGGTAAAAGAGTGACATCGACAGGAGAATATCTGGCCAGGGTTGTTTTTGAGTTGTATGAATTGCTTGCTTTGTACATGTTTTTATGACAGCATCTCATCTGCGTTCTTGAGATATCTTTCCGGCGGTGACTCCATCCTTCCTCGAGACCTCTTTTCGTCGTTCTAGCTTGGCTTCATTGGGTGGGCCGTCTTGTTGTTTAATGTTTTAATATGAGGTGTGTGAGGTTGGGCTACACGATATACTCCATATAGAAAGGTAGGTCAAAATCTCGTCGTTACATCCGCAATGTGAGCGCATTTGAATGGATGCCGGGGGTGAAACTTTGAGGATTCTAAATGAGGGTGCTACGAGATTTAGGATATTGGATTGATATGTATCAATATATCTAGTATTCTTGTATTGGAAATCTCTTTGCTTTCTTTTCTTTCTCCTCTGCTTTCTCAATTGAGTCTTCTATTCATTCAATTTACTTCTTTCTATGTTACAAATCCGCAGAAACTTTAGAAGAGATAATCACTAATTCGCCATCCAGATCAACAGAATGTCACAAAATCAGCAGATAGACCCCTCCCATCCTTCAAACGATGTAGAGAAAGGCGCCTCTTCCTCCATCCCTCACGATCCCCTCGCCCTTTCTCCTCTAAATCACGAACCCACTCTGTCGCCACACCTATCGCCTCTCCTCCGTCAAAATCGCTTTTTTACCTTCACCAGCCAGATCGAGAGCTTCCTAGGTCTCGAAGCCCGCGGTATTCATCGTGTGCTCCCCGCCGAACAAACCACTAAAACTACGTTGTCATTTTTACAAATTGTCGTATTATGGTTCTCGATCAATACCGCGCCGCAGAACATCACACTTGCGAGTATTGCGCGGGTGTGTATGGCTTGGGCTTTGTGGATGCGACGCTTTGTAGTGTTTTTGGGGCAGTAGTGGGCGTGTTGCCGGTAGCGTATGTGGCGGGTTGGGGACCGTGGAGCGGGAATAGAACTCTGGTGTGTGTTTTTTTCGTTGGATTGTCTCTGATAAGCGATGCGGCTATTGGCATTCTTCTGTGTGGCCATTGACCTGAAGTCGTCGAACCATTGAGACTTCCTGACCCCTGAGATGAATGTCAGCTAACCGAAACTTTAGATCTGCGCGCGTTTTACAATGGGATGGTGGCCTGTGAAGATCTGTGTGATATTGAATGTGGTCATCTTGTTAGGATATTCAATGATCGATGCCGTAGTGGCCGGGCAAATGTTATCTGCAGTTTCACCCAACGGAAGTCTATCCGTGGAAGTGGGAATCGTCGTCTCAGCTGTTTTGACATTCACCGTCACCACATTCGCATCAAGATATTTCATCACTACGAGGGATATGCCTGGGTCCCACAAACATTCGTTCTTCTAATCCTTGCGGGAACTGCAGGTTCCAGATTCGACCTCAATAGTAAATCTACTGTCGAAGGCACAACCCTGGCGGGAAATCGTCTTTCATTCTTCTCAATCTGTCTCAGTGCAGCTATTACATACGCTCCCATAGCAGCTGACTTTTTCGTCTACTGCGATCCAAAAATTGCATCTCGATGGAAAGTCTTCGCCGCAACCCTACTCGGCCTCTCACTCTCCTTTACATTCACCTTCGTCATTGGAGCTGGTCTCGCCTCCGGCATTCCCCACAACCCCTCTTGGGAAGCAGCGGGCGCAGGCTCAGGTGCCCTAATAGTAGCCGGATTCGAGAACCTCGGTGGTTTTGGAAAGTTTTGCTCCGTGATTGCGGCGTTGGGCCTCATTGCCAATATGGTCCCCCGACATATTCTTGCGGCATTGATTTCCAAATCCTAGGTCGATACCCAGCCTTGGTTCCGAGATTCCTCTGGAACACCTTCGGAGTCGTAGTCTTCACCGTCTGCGCCCTCGCAGGCCGCAATGATCTTTCGGAAATCTTCACGAATTTTCTCTCATTGATGGGTTATTGGGTCGTCCTCTGGATCGCCATCACATTGGAGGAAGAATTCATCTTTAGACGACGCAAGAAGCCGACTTTTGTTTGGAGTGATTGGGATCAACAGGATAAGGTGCCCTTGGGGATCGCGGCGTTTGTGGCTTTTTGTATAGGATGGGTTGGTGCGATTTTGTGCATGAGTCAGTATTATTTTTATCGGGCCCTTGGCGAAGATGGTCGGGAGTGAGGGGGTGATATGGGGAATTATGTGGGGTTTGCTTGGGCAGGTCTGGTGTACCCTGGATTGCGATGGTGGGAGCTGAGGAAGTTTGGGAGGTAGAGGCGTGGGGAATGGGGGAATGGGGAACAGGATAGACATTGAGTGATTGGGCGGATCAGGATCATCATGAAAATCACGACACGGGACGTTACGACATGGGAAAAGTTACAAGGGAAAGGGATACTATGGTCCGGGCTCGCAGACTTGTTTACATGGCACTATATGATATGTATTGGATACGTTGGATATGTACAGAACAAATCTCTACGAAGAACACACTCTAGAATATACACAGTTAGAAACTTACCACCACACCCATTCCCTCCACTATGAAACATCCTTCGCGCCCGCCTAACTCAATCTATCATCATCTGATCAAGTCCGTTCTGATGCAGATCTGCGGATCTTCAGGGGCCTTGCCGCTGTCATTGCACGTGTTGTTTTACACTAGGTATCATTCATAGATCTTTTCCCCATCTCATCTCATCTCATCTCATCTCATTCCGTGCCGTGCCGTAAGGTTCTCGTCCAATCCCCAGATTTATCCGGGATCCTGAAACGTCGCTTCTTTCGTCAATCTCTAGGTACTATATGATGGGGTGCGGCATGATTGGAGTGCATGGAATCAGATGATGGGATGGGATGGGATGGGATGGATAAATGGAAAATTGAAAATGGGAGATGGACGGCAGCAACTAAATAAATACTTGTCATGTTTCATCGTGGTATCGGGCTCGGAAGGGGGGGGGGGGGGCAATTAGGCAACGGATCGTCATCGTCCGATGCCGAGCCGTCTTTTGGAAGGGAAATTTTGGGGTTCCGTTGGATTGGCTGGTGCTGGTGATGGTGGTGATGGCGTGGGTGATATTATCCGTCCCGTGTCGAGGTGCGAATGATCCGGGGAAATTTGGGAGGGGGAGGGGGTGCGTTGGTGGTTTCAGGACTGCGGGAGAGGGTTGGGAGATGCTTGGGGATTGGATGGGTATGCGATGTTGTAAGCCACACGTGAGGGATGGTTTATGGGTGCGTGTTTTCGAAACGGGAAGATTTGGGATATATCTGTGCAGGAGTTGTGGGTGCGGCCTGCGCTTCATTTATATATGTATCTGAGGGTTGGATGCTTTCGGGCCGTCCCTTTTGATAAGAGACTCGAGCGCTTGCCTGTGTATGGTACGGATAGAGAAGGCATGACGGAGAGGGTTGGTGGCTACGGTCAGGACCACTCGATGACACTTTATACGAGTGCTCACTGCTGATAGTGCCGGTACGAGTCAGTGGGTGGGTAGGGGGAACACTATCGATTTTCGAGAGCCACAATAGGGCAATAGCGAAATAGTAAGACACGAGAAGTATCTACGAAACAAAGACCATGGTTTGGCTTCTCCTGACCACGGCGATTATGGTGATGCGAGATTTCGGATGTCCGGAATTTTTGTATGACGAGTTGTTCTCCTGTGGTTGTTTGTTTGGATCGTCAACCAGTGAATCCTTCGATGAGGATTCTTTTCCTTTCGGCGACTGCAGGCACATACATCTACAGAAAGTGTTTCTCGAAAGAGACGAACTGTTTTAGTAAATGGTCTAGCAAGAGGCCAAAAGCGGAATAGGGATTCCTTCAAGGTTAGCTATCGGGTACTAAATTGGAGCCGAACCAGAAGATTCTCATTATTTCTTCATTGGTCTGCTACCAAAAATTTCAGGGACATTGCTAGATCTAGATTCTGGAACCTCGTATTTTTGTGTTGGACAGTAATTGATGAATTAAGTGTAACTTGATTGATGGCAGCTTATGACTCCAAATACTGAGATCAGATGAGAGGAGATGATCTCGTCATGATCATCAAATTGAAACCAGCCTTCTAATAGATCCATGGATACTGTAGATATCGCCGCAAGCAGCCATGGACATCTCCAGCCACCACTTTATTTATATCTTTCTCGCCAACCAACCATACCCCCTGAATCTTTTTTTAGCTGTGGCTTTCATATTTCCGCATTTAGCCTTCGGCCAACAAATTTCAGCGCTGACAGCAAAAGATTCCGTAGTTCAGCCACACGGCTAAATGTATGCACTCCTTCGGATTACTGTAAAAGTTTACTAAGAATCTGAGGAACTAAATCGAAAATCTTTTCGTATTTTCAGTTCAAAGCTCACTGAAACGCCGAAAACAACTTGCTGTGCCGTGGTTTCTCCAATTAGAACATGCAAAGCGGTCAAACCTTTGCACGTAGACGGGGTTGACGTAGGTGAGCTTCTTACGGCCTTTAATCTGTATGTTAGCCAGGTAGGTTGAGGGTCTGGATACGATCGCATGGGATAGGGGTTAGGGGGTAGGTATAAAGAATGTGGGATATCCATCGTACAGTAGAATTTCACACATCAGATATTCTTTCCACACGAAATCGGATAGTTGTTATTGGCTGATCTTTGACCTGCCCTATTCAATCGATCGCGTTTGAATACCCGCTTTGCTGCAGGGTTAACAGTGAGTTTGTGACGATCGTTTCATATTCGTCTGACTCCTACGCTTTTTATCCGGAGGGCTAGTGCCTTTGTGGAGAGGATTCTAGATTGGTAACGATTTACCTGCGAGTTTGTGGTGTAGAGGGGAGAATTGAGAAGAGTGGTAGATATAAGAAGGACGTTCGCTTTTGGGGGACCGCCTCTTGTCTTGTTCTACCTCATCCTTTCTGATCTTGTATTCGGCTTTTTCATTGTTCGACGCCAAGTGAGAGTGTGATAGCGAGAGCTTATACCGGATTATCTGCCTAGGTACTTATCGAAGATATACTGCCATAACATCTCGAGCTCAAATCTATACCAATTCAGCTATATATACACACATACGAAATCGCGAACTTCAAAATGCATCCTTCGTCAACGCTTCTCTTCATCTCGGCCGCTATCCTCGGTGCTATCTCTCTCGTTACGGCCACACCAATGCCTTGCAATGATGTATGTTACTTCACTTCTCTCCTCATCCTCTAATCTCTCCACATAATATGTACCCCTAAATTGCATGATCCAAAACTAACACATAAAACTAGGCAACAAGAGATCTCGTGCTCAGAGGAACTTTAGATCCAAGCGCTTGTTGCAGCTATGGCGTCTGCATTGGCGACGTGAATGTCCAGGGTGGTTGAGCAAGTCTCGCTTGGATTTACGCTACATACTTTGATAGAAAGCGAGGACATAGAGAGGAACATTATCATCTCCTGGGAATATTGAGGTGTAGCTCAGCGCGAAAGTGGTAGATCTGGATACAGGAAACCGGGCCGGCGTTTACTTTCCCGCATCACAACTCACACGGCTGTGCGGGGTTTGGTTGGGTTTTCATGGCTATGAAATGCTTTTGTTACAGAGGGCGCTACAAGATACAGGCAGGCGACCGACGGCGTTTTGGAGACAGAATTGAGAAGCGGATTTTACAAAAGGAATTTCTCGACAAAAGTTTGCGGGGCAATTATAGACATGTGGAAGGGTGATGTGGATTTTCATGATAGGATGGATGTGGGAGTTCAATACACATGCATCATACATAAGAAGTTCTTACAATCAAAGACGGAGAATAAAGGTTATTGTCCCTCATATGTTCTTTTCTTGCGTGTTGCAATATCGTTTCTGCGTGCGTGGGATACCGGGAGTCAGCATTCAATTAGAGTTTCGGCCCATCACAAGTAATTACGTAGGTATTGACGATCTTTCACCCAGTTTCAGCCACCTCCTTTCATCATTATGTTCTGCCATTTTACTTGCTAAACCTTCCTCCTTCAGATCACCCAATGGTCAACGGGTTTAGAGTTCTGCTGTTTCATGGATAATATATAACACCACTAAGCGCCGATCCTCATCAAAGATGCTTCTTCAACCATAAACGACGTAGGAGTACAATTCCTTTCGAGTGATAACTACCAAAGAAACGAATGGTTCGGGGTTGCATTCAAATGGAACGCTTATATTTGAGAAGATGTCAATTCATCTGGGGTTCTCAATAGTTTGAGGTCTGAGATATTGCAGTGAAAGATGTCAGGTTAATAGTAAAGGCAGAGACTGCCTGTATTTAGCAGTTTCTTGCCAAAATGATGAAATTATATCTCAGTATCTTGTGGTGTATAAGAAACATCAAAAGAAGTGTCCTACTATAGCATAGTCAAAAACTGGCGACTTCCCCTTTGTTGTCCAAGGTCCCTTTGGTCCGTGAAACATGTCAATATTCTCGCCGTTCATATTTTCTCCATGCCATCTTGTTTCTTGTCGTGTATTTTGTGTTTTATCTCAATTCATCTCATGTTTACTGATGCACATACGTCTGCTCGAATTTCCGATCCAGAATTTACGTTGATGCACGGCATATTGGTCCGCTGCGAGCTCGGTATTCTTAGCGCTGCGAGCTCGGTATTCTTAGGATAGGGAGCAGAAGAAACAAATTGGACTTTCCCCCAAAGAAAATTAGTGTGGCCTCATCGAATCACTGCGAGTGCCCCTTGTATGATGATGCGTCTGTTGTTTTTCCTAGTGCCATCGATGGCATGGTGTTGCCTGCTACTTTCATTGTTCTCTTTTGATGGCAGACGGCGCCCCTCAGTAAATTCGTATACCCTCTTAAATGCTCATTTGTTTCATTTCTCATACTTCAGTCTGTTCTTGCATTCAGAGATCCATCGTATCCAATAATATACGGAAGACAAAATGTTGTCTTTTGCATTGATCAATAATATATATCCAATCACTATATATGCCATCTCATTACTCGAGTAATAACCCAAAGACAACATTAACGACATCCCTCATTCAATGTTCTCCTCTACTCCGAGGAATACTTTTATCATCACCCCCAACTTCCAATATATCTTCAAATCGACTTCACAAAACTCCCAAGCAATATCTTCCATCTAGATTGCAAATACGATTTATTCCTCCAAGCCAACCGCAGTGTATAAAAGCCTCTAGGTGCACACAAAGACGTGTACACCCAATCGAAACCAACTTGACAAGCCTCCCGCCACCAAGATATTTCTACTACCCCAAACACTCAGCAATATTCACCTACACAACCTTCTCGCTTAGCCAATATAACCACAAATATCGCGTCCCCTCTCGTCAACAGGTGGTATTGACAAACCGACAACCTAGCTCAACGGTTAGGCACGACAACTCGAGGTGCGAAAGTGGTGTCTTTGTGGGGAGCATTCGATCCCCTCGGAGTCAGGGATATCCACTTAATACGACTGGTCACCAAAGATTAGGGCAGACGTGTCCGAACTTTTTGCTGTTTTGGAGGGTAAAGTTATAATAATTCTTTTTTGTTGCGAGATTTGGAGGAGGAAGGAGAGAACGTGGGTAAGTAGGAGGTATGCTGTTTAATGGTACTACTGGTCTGATATTTTTCTTTATTGTTTTTCGAGGGTGGAGGATGGGGGGAGTTTGAAGTTGGTGCTTTTTTTTGAGGAGGGTCTTGGTTGATGTTGCTGTTGCTGTTGCTGTCGATGATGAGGCGACGCAGAGCGGAGCGGAAGCGAGGAAGTTGTGTTTTGTGAGGGCCACTGGTAATGGCAATGGCGTACTTTGCAATCCAACACTCAAGTCTTGACCAAAACATACCAAATTTGTTACAGGAGGCTGTAATACATCGGTAAGTGCTTATTATTGGCAAGCGACAGACTGCCGACACTTATTTGCAGTTAATGTGATTTCTCTCGCATTTACCAATACAAAAGCAACAAAACCTAAAGCCGAAAAGAAAATGAACATCAATACTTCCAAAGACCCCATCTTTTCGCAATAATTTGTCTCTTGCATGTGCGTTTGGAGAGAGTCTAGAGGATCATGAGCAGGTACTTTCCGGGGCAAGTCATTCTATGAGTTATTGAATGGAACCATGTTGTTTGAGCGAAAGAGTCATTGATGGTAATTGTAGAGGAGACACATCTTATTATTAAGAGGGGGTTGGGGGAGTTCCGAAAACATTTCGTTCAAAGGAGATTCGTTCGAGCAAGAATCTCCTTGGAAAATCTGCCGCGGCAGAGGGTTGTCAATCTTACCTCATTTATTCAGCGGTTAGACAGCATCCACGGATAGCTCTCATAGGAGCAGAGGCATAACACGATTCATGAAAGCTCTCCTGAATTCGAGACAGTACAGAAAAAACAATGATGCCACTTCCTCTGAAGAAGTTGCATTGCATCTGAAATGATAGAGGGAAGATTTCATAGGTTTGTAATGGCCAAGTATCTAATCAGCAAATGCATCTACCCGACCCTGCCACCCTCACTCTTTCAATGCCTCTAGGAGGCCTCCATCTCAAGAACCTCTCTCCTACCTCCCATTTTCCCTGTCACCCATCCACTTTTATTTCAAATCTTCGCGTCCCCCCTCAAAACATCCCTCAAATATCCTAATGCCTCCGTTGCAAATACAACCATATTTCCCTCTCTATCACCACCGAGTCCCGTATTCAAATCTTTCTTATGTGTTCCCTTTTCCGTCGCTATAGCTAATGCTACATATCCTCTTTCAATCACGTCACTTGTTAGCATTTCTGATTTCTCTTTTCATCCTTCATTCGCCCATTCATTCTCTCAATCCTCACTGTACTCCAAAGAAAGGAAGATGAAGAGAAACGAAATCAAACTGAAATTTAATCGAGAGGAGTGGGTAAAGAAAGAGAGACATACGGTTGTCTATTTTTCCCCTTCCCACTAGCCCCGGGTCCCGCTGTCCCACTTTCACAAATACAATACGTACTCCCCAATTTCCCTCTCACATTCTCAGCGATGCCTGCTACCAGGTCAGGCGTGGGACCATTATACGCGGCTATGTTTTCCTGGGTCCAACCAGCTTTTGGGGATCAGCGGATATCAGTTGAGAAGGTTGCGAAGGGGATGGATATAGGAACACGAGTGAGAAACAAGAGAGGACATGGGATACCAAAAGCTATTCTCGATTCCAGGGTGTATACCGTCAAACCACCTTTGAATACTTTGCTCGCGCCTGGCGTACTGAGGATGGATGCGGAGATTATACCCCCTGCTGCCTGGTTTTGCGTTAGGCTCTTTGGCTCTCTGCATACCCCCCCTCTCCCTCTTCCTATCGCTCGTTTGTCTAAGCGGTCATCACGTCCCATTCCCAATCTACGCCAAACAACCAAACGATGATCCTTTCCCTCTGTTTTCAGGTAGAAATTCAACTCCCAACCAGAAACGTCAATCGATATGAACCCCCATTTCACCCTCCCTCCCCGCAATCAACAACAATCACTATTCACAAACCCCAGACCACAAAATCTTAAAGACAAAAGGAGGTGAAAAACATACAGTCTCAGCCACACTAACTGTTTCCCCCCTCTCTTTCAACAGCCTGGTAACCTCAACCACCACTTCTCTCACTTTTCGCGGTGGGAATTCCTTTGCTTCGGACATTGTGTATAAAGATTTTCCAAGGCAAATATTTTGAGCTTCAAAGAAATATGGTTGCTTATGGAATGATAATGAATCACGGACGAATATCCTTTGTGGAAGGAGAAGTGTTTTCATTTATTATTTAATGTCTGTGTTGACGATTGATGTTCGAGGATGCTGGTTTTGTGGTCCTTGCATTTTCAAAGAATATCGATGGCGGGGTAAGTAAGATGGCTTAGCGGCGGCCCACTGCAGCAGCACCTAGAGATTTTGGGTCAAATACATATCATTTCACGACAAATGATTGGAGCAAGAGTTTGTTGAATGGGTAAATGGTTTGTTCATAATTAGATCTAGAATATGACAGGTTCTAAGAAAAATTGGGCATTTGCAGCTATGCACACTGCACAGTAACATGCTTGGCCAATCATGAATATCAATCGTATGGCAACTGATGCTGGAAGCCGTTGCATACAAACCAAATGAGGGGAATTGGCTCAAAAGCCACCATCATCCTGCCTTTTGAGAATGAGCCCACATTAATTCTACAAGCCATTACGCTGAAGACCACTAATTCATCTCGAGATCCAGCGAATACGTATCATCAAACAATCTTAAGCGATAAGATGAATCGACCTATCGAACATAGGCTACGACCTTTCGGAAGAGAGCCCAGAATTGAATCACTGTACGATGAGTACCATCGAGCCTCAGATCCGTACTTCGCATATAGCCAAGAGCCTTTGAGACGAGCTGCCTTTAATGGATACGGACCCGAGTATCGATTAGGCCGAAGCTTCGATAGAAGGAATAAGAACAGAAGTCGGATACTGGGTCCAGAGAACATAGAGCTCATGTTCGACTCGGGTAGCGACTACGAAGATGCAAGACACAGGGATGCCTTACCTTTTGGAAAAGCCATGAAGAAGTTGCGAACCGTAGTCAAGGAGGCGGAAACTATTCATTCCGAAATCCTCACGGCGTTTGTGGTCGATGTTCAAAATGTCAAGAATTATACGCCGGACAAGATTTTAAGACAATTGTGGAGCTTGAAATTGGATAGCGTATCGAAAATTCCAGAGCGGGTGGAGAATCATAATCAACATAGCTTTGACAACTCTGATCAAGATGGAAACAAAGCCAAGAAAGAAAATGATTCAGAAGATACACTTCATGAGCAGCTCAACCATCAGATTGCACAAGTCGCAGAAGCATTGAAGCAAGCGCATACGTCTATTGTTGTGGAGAAATCGAACACGACCATATTCAAAGCGTCAGAGAGATTGAAGGAAAAAATCGATACCGCGGGTCGGCAGATCTTAGAGTTATCGCACAGAGTTGGAGACGGGAGTCAAGACTGTGAAGCTCTTCTAGACGAGTTGAAAGGGCTGCACACTTTGCTAGAGAGCAACAAAAAGTTATATGCAGTTGAAAAGGAGGGAGAAAACATGGAGAGTTCGGTCTCGTAGGTCGGTGCTGTGAGTTTTCCGACAAGTCTGATACGTGGAATATTTGGGGGAAGGTGACATCGGTCTGTCGACTGGTAAATACTAAGTTTTGGATCAAAAATTCGATTTCATTAGTAGTATCCCGACTCAGAAGGTGAAATGTGATCACTGACCTGAAAAAAAAAGGGTGAAGCGTCGTCCTCAACAGAGTAATCGGAATCGAATTGTACCCAACTTATTATCACCGAAGTAATAACAAGCCTAGCACGCCACGTATTGCACTTAAGTGTCATGCCTTGGCACACACAATCTTCGCAACGGCTCTCCCAAAGGAACAATAGTACGCAGCCCTTTTCTCTCCTCCTTGCGGATTTGATATATAGGGAGTGACCATGCCCTGCTTTTCTGATGCCAATTGCAGACGTGAAATCACGCCGAACCCTCACGGGCAGACCTGTTCATCTTTGCCAGAAGGAAAAGGAACGAGGTAAATTGAAGAGTACTCCGAATTTCTCATATGCAAATAAATGATCGCAAGCGATCTGATATACTTGGGTGAGCAAGTTTATCTGTTTGTAGCATAGAAACGCAGCGTTGATGAGGACGACGCTTGAAGGAAAAAAAGAAGAAAGAAAAGATCTTCTATAAAAGATTTTGAGTTTATGAATTTATCTTCGCTAAGAAAATTCTTAGCGTCGAATCGTGACTTTTAGCGTCAATCACATGCCAAGACTTAGCTTGTACTCCGTACTGGTAACTGTTCCCATATCGGAATTATATTTCTATGGAATTCCGATATGATCGTGCACAGCCTCAATCCTTGCTAGTGATTGCATGACCGCCGTCCTCATTTGCATAGATACTCATTGTTCATCATAAATTTATTGATTCTATTGATTCCTGGGGAAAAGAAAACTTTATCAATATTAATCTCTGAAAGCGGATCGTCTCAAAATGTGCTTCATTTTCACTTGTGGAGAACATGGTATGAGTGACTTCATCCTATCAAACTTACTTTGTTCCGCAGCTAACAGTTCTCCTTCTTAGAGTTCTCATCTCAACTTCAAGGGTACGAGAATGTGTTATGCCAATGTCATAACTGTGTACGTGTATAGTTCTAGCTATCCACTCTTTCCCATGGCTGACCTATTTGATTAGGGAAATTATTCTGCCAAAGTGATAAAGAGACATCCGTGGTTTACCTTCTGCTTCATTCCAGTTCTTCCATTGAGCTTCCACGCCTACGAAGATGTAGTCTGTTCCATCTGCAACTTTGCGCAGCCACTTCAAAACCGACCAGATGTGCAATCTCAAATAAATGGAGGAGGTCAAGTGCCATTACAGAATCAACCACCTCCTGGTGGTGGTGGAGGTCCTGCGAATCCTGGCTGGGGAGGCGGTCCACCAGGTGGAAAGCCGCCTATGCAGTACGGATAACATACTGCTTAGGAGAGATGGCCGAGAAGAAGGGGAGGCTTAGATTGGGGATATATCGATATCGTGTAAAGAGACGAGGGAGTAAGGGTACACTCAGGCTGGTAAGGGTAAATTTTCAAGAGGGAGGACGGTACGGAGTTTCGTGACAGAAAGGTTAGGGATTGGATGAGTTGGTTCTTTTTGTGGCATCTCTATCTTGGGTAAGGATCGATTGGGAGCTTTTGTTTCTAGGAAGGATAACAAATAAAAAGACCATTTACTACGTCCTGAAGTATCAGGTTCCTGTTGTCAATGCATCATTCCGATGCTCATGAAAAAGGAATTGAGATGCCATCCTTTGGATATCTCAAGATCCTCAGCATGCACACTGTATGACTGGTTAGGATGAGTGAAAGGCCAATGTATAAGTGGACAAATATCCCTGGTTAGAATTTGGAGAAGTCTGCCATCCAAGCGAGAGGCAACTGAATTGCCTTTCTGGGAGAGGTCATGTATTCATCATCCTTTTAATGGTTCGTGTTCCAAATGTGTGCTTTGCGCACCAAGACCGAATCAAACACAAACCTTTGAGTGGTTCCTGGAGACAGTAGCGAGAAGGTCTCGACCATTATGCAAGATGCCGTTGCTTTTTCCATCTTGCATGGATATATAATTCTCCACGGGGTCCAAAGGACGATGATTTATCGGGAGGCGCCGTATCTGACTGAACCGAAGTCTGAATTGAGCTTATCAAAAACTCCATCTCTTGCAAGAGTGTTTGTTGGTAGGTTGGTAGCACGTACTGCGGTATCGGAACTTTGGTCAACATACTGCTGTCGTTTCTGATCGAACCCCAATCGATTTTCACTATCCACCTCGACTTATACCTTTTCCTTGCTCTACATTTCTCATTTTCATCAGTCTCAACTTCCTTATCAATGGCTTTTGGAGATCTTCAGCTTATCAATTCATCAATAACCAATCAGGACTCAATATTTTGACTATCGTCCAGATCGCTTAACCCCCAATGTCCAAGCTCCCCAATGCAGTCAGATAGCAAGGATTCAGTAACGTTTGTTCCAAATGTTTTATTCGATAGAATTACCATTACTCAAACCTTATCTCTATCAGACAGACTCCAAACTGTGCGGCGATAGATAACTTTTCTCATTCAGACCTCTTATCCATAATAGAATGAGAAATTCTTGTAATGTAAAATGCTAAGCCATCATGCCGCGCTTTCTTTTTCAGCCTATTCCTCCTGTGAGTGGTGGGTATCACCAGTTATCAGCACCCCCCGAAAGTACTACCCCAGTTGCATATCTTCATATACCTAGTGTGATATGGCTTAATATAATATAAGGCTTCGTCCCTCCTGTGTTACGCTTGTAGATTTCGAATTACTTTTATGAACATCACACCTTGAACTGCGTTTAGGTCGAGCATACCCCTTCAGCAGCCATGTCAATCGCACCTCCACTCAGCGCTGGCTGGGGATATGGAATCGTTCTGGGCCTGGGAGCTCTATTCGCTTTTGGCATGGTAGGTTTGATGCTCAATTGCTACAAGTGAGTTTTGAACTAATACTTGAGTCAACTAGATTCTCGTAACATGGATCCTCAAACGATACAATCACGAATTGCAAACATCAGAAATGTTTAGCACAGCTGGCAGAACCGTCAAATCAGGATTGGTTGCATCTGCGGTAGTATCCTCATGGACTTGGGCTGCTACGTTGCTGCAAAGTTCTGGTGTTGCATACAATTATGGAGTTTCTGGACCGTTTTGGTATGCATCTGGAGCAACGGTTCAAATTTTGTTGTTTGCGACTATTGCCATTGAGTTGAAGAGAAGAGCACCAAATGCTCATGTAGGTTTGTTCAATTCAGTGGTGATAGAGGCATACTAACAGGGTTTAGACTTTCCTTGAGGTCATCAAAGCTAGGTATGGGGTATATGCTCACATTGTTTTTACGGTCTTCGGGTTGATGACCAATATTCTCGTTACTGCAATGCTTTTGACGGGTGGTTCTGCTGTGGTGTCTTCTTTGACTGGAATGCCTACAGCTGCTGGTAACAGAACCATATGATATTCAATGACCAAATGCTTACATTCTATAGCTTGTTTCCTCCTACCACTGGGTGTCGTCATGTACACAATGTTCGGTGGTATCAAAGCTACCTTCCTCACTGACTGGGTCCACACCTTTATGCTTTTGATTATCATCCTCATATTCGCATTTACCACTTACGCAACAAGCGATGTGCTCGGATCACCCAAAGCAGTATTTGACCTTTTGCTCAAAGCAGCTACTGATCATCCAGTAAAAGGTAATGCGGGTGGTAGTTATCTTACCATGAAATCTTCAGAAGGTGCCATCTTCTTCGTCATAAATATTGTCGGAAATTTCGGAACTGTGTTCTTGGACAATGGATATTACAATAAAGCTATTGCTGCATCTCCAGTTCATGCCCTTCCTGGATACATCATGGGTGGAATATCTTGGTTTGCTATTCCGTGGCTGTGTGCTACAACTATGGGTCTAGCAGCCATTGCGCTCGAAGGCAATCCTGCCTTTCCTACTTATCCCAATCGTATGGATCCCGCCGATGTGTCAGCAGGTCTTGTTCTTCCATACGCCGCGGTTGCTCTTCTCGGAAGTGGTGGTGCTGTTTGTACACTTCTTATCGTCTTCATGGCTGTCACATCAGCGTCATCTGCCGAACTCATTGCTGTATCCTCAATATTCACATATGATATCTACCAAACATATTTTAATCCCGGCGCAAGTGGAAAGAGATTGATTTACATGAGTCACGCAATGGTTATCGGTTTTGGCTTGTTCATGGCTGCTTTCTCGACAGGTTTGCACTATGCTGGTATTTCCATGGGTTACCTCTACCTAATGATGGGCGTCATCATCTCCTCGGCTGTTATTCCCGCAACCCTAACAATCATGTGGGCTGGCCATAACCGCTGGGCAGCCACGCTCACCCCTCCTCTGGGTCTTGTCTGTGCTGTCATAGCTTGGCTAGTCACCGCCAAGAAAGAATGCGACTCTCTTGACGTCGACTGCACAGGCTCCAACAACCCCATGTTAGCAGGAAACGTCACAGCTCTTCTTTCTCCCCTCCTCTTTACTCCCCTCTTTACTCTCATCTTTGGCTGGGATAAATACGACTGGAAATCCATGGCCGAGATTCGCAGAGGCGATGATCACGATTTAGCGGACGCAGCAGACATGGATCTCGAACTCGTACCTGGTGAATCACGCGCCTCAGCCGCAGAAGAAGCACTTGAACAAACGAAGCTTCTACGCGCTTCGAAAACTGCAAAGGGAATGACCATCATTCTTACACTATCATTATTGATATTGTGGCCAATGCCTATGTATGGCAGTGGCTACATCTTTTCAGAGAAATTCTTCACCGGATGGGTTGTAGTAGGTATCATCTGGTTGATAGGCAGTACGTTGACAGTGGGTGTATATCCTGTATATGAAGGAAGACATTCGCTGGCGAGAACTGCAAAGGCGATTTATTTGGATATCGCCGGGAAACAGCACCCAAGTCGACACCACAAGCCGGAAGTTACTTATGTGGAAGGAGTAAAGGATGCCGGGAGTGAGACCCCACCTGTGAGTGGTGAGAAGGAGACTGCGAATAAGAGCGAGCTTACTGCTCACTAGGGGCGTTGGTGGGGGCAGTGGCGTTCTGTGTGAATTGAACAGGAAGTGAAGGAATGTGCAATGATACCATGGTTACTTTGATTTTGTTTGATATATTAGAGTTTTAGGGAGGGAAAGGTGGATGACAAAAAATAGTAATGAACATATTGAGTTTTAAATACACAAGAGTGCAGTTTCCACATCTATGAAGCAGGTAGTCGTTATCCTCTGGCTTCTGTCCAGTGATTCTCTGATCGCGAATTCCACACCTGGCAAATTTCTCGTCTATCATGTTCCCGCCTACCTGTGAGCTTTCGACTTGGATATATATCGATCAACGTCAGATCAATGTAACCTCTACAGACGTCCGTTTAGCTCATTATTTTATGCATGCGGCTCATTTAATCTTAAATCTTAGATGAAAGTCGATCTTGAATAAGAACAAGAAGACAACGCCACAGAGGCAGGTATTGGTCTTTCCAAACGAAACAGCGTATTCCTGGTCGGGGTGGGGGGATCCGGAGGGAGCGGCAGACTCACTGGTAAGAGCAAAGCCCAATCCCACAAGAGAGAATTGCAATGGAACCATAACTGTGAATCCCCGGACGCAGCGGAGGGAAACTCAAGTATCGTTACCATCCCGGTGGAACTCTGAGGTCAATGAAAAGGATCAATTGATCATCATGGGTAGCAAGAAGAAAGATAACATGCTAGGAATCCTTAGGTTTTCGATGTACGAATGCAAGGCACAATGCGTATGTCGAACTGGAATAGGAAATAATGCGAGATATATGTCTGCATGCAGACATACATACAATGCCGAAGTTGACATCGAGATTGGGTATTGTACGGTGTGGTTTGCAATGCTTGCCGATCGAATCAGGCTAATTTCAAGACACAATTAAAATAAACTCTGGGCCTGCGGCTACACTGGCGGCTGCAGCAACGTTAGGCTAACAATGTTATATACGGAACTGGCTGCATCAACAGCAATTGTTCTTCTACTAGGCAATCAATCACATTCACACATCATCATCACACCATCACCCATTCAAAAATTCATTCGAGACTTTTATTTTGAATTATCTATCATACAACATATAAAACAGAAAAACCCAAGCTGCCAGTTTTACTAAGAAATGGAAGCGCGAGAGATCATCCTAGTAAGCCAAATGCTCTCCGCAGCAAGCAATATCTATGCAAGCCTTCGCAAACAGATCCATGACAGTCAAATGACTGAGGGAACTCAAGCTCCTTGGAAGTTGCCAATGGAACAAAAAAGAAAGCAGAAAGCAAAAGAGAATGTCGTTACTAAACCCTTCCAGAACTCCTCTTCACTCCCAGCCCATTTTAATAACAAAATGCATTCTGCACTTAACCAGCCATATCAACTTCGTTGTCTACGGCTGCTGTAGCCGTAGGTACCGCTCCAGATGCTGCTCCAGAAACGACGCTAGTACTAACGCCAGTAGCCTGTGTCGGGGGGAGGACACCTTCACTAACCCATTTTCTAAATTCCTGATTGATCCTGCTGACTTCCTCGTGACTCTTTTCCTTCATCCATCGATTATTCATTCCGAATTTCTCATGAAATCTTTGGTTTCTCGACTCTTCAACCTTTTTCAACCTTTGTCTAGTCTCACCATTTTCACCGCCGCCTAGAGCCTTATCAGCATAGATGAAGTATTCCACGCCGGGTTCCTTGTAGATAATTTTATAGCTATTGACGCAGATTCTGAGTGTTAGACTTTCGTCCAGACGAGAGGCTTGCGTTGATTAGAGCCATCTTCAGAATCGGTATCTCCTGATGGTAAGTTACGGGTAAGGAGACTCTTGCGAAGGAGTCTGCGGGGCACTCCTTCAGTTGGCTCAATGCGCACATAAGAAGATGTGTAGTATTGCCAACGCTCCTTTCGTTGCATGATATCAAGATCGAAAGTAGTCTCATCTCGATGAACCCACTGTGATGTTGCTTCATTCTTTTTGGGGTACTGAATGTTTGTTAGCAAAATATGTACAAGGGAACCGGGAATTACATACCCATCTGATCAAGAACAGTTCCGAGTCTTTGATGTATTTATCCGCTTGTTTCCGTAAATTAATCTCTATGTTATACGACGTTTCTTTAGCTTCTCTATTACGTATGAATTGGTCAATGAGATCCGGGGTCTTCTCCTTATTATCGGGAGAAGAGCAGATAGAGCCAAGACGACAGAGACTCTTCAGGAGGTCGGTGATGGTGTAGATTTTCCATCCAGTTTGCAGATAGTAATGTCGGAGGTAGTCCTGATACTTGGTATCTTCAACCTCGCCCTTGATGTAATCTTCGATAAGATCCAAGACTCTTGAATAGCAGGATTCACCGTCCTCAAGACTTGTAAAATAGTCATTCCTATCACTTAGCAGACCGATTTGTTTTGCAGGTTTGCCGCTCTTTGCCCGTTCCATTTCTGCTTTTGCGGAACTCTCTGCATCTTTGATGTCCTTGAGACGCTGATAAAGAGTTTGGAAGATGCTAAAAAACACAAAAACCGTCTGGTTGCAGTATAGGTTATACCAATCACGTTGGAATGGTTGATCCGCTTTCATTTCTAAGTCGTCAGATTCGAGAGGTTTTGTACCTTGAACAGCGACTGCACCTGGCACGGCTGCCCAACGCTCATTGGTGACTTCGGTAATAGCTCTATCATCGTTACCTTCGGCAACTTCGTCATCGCCGTTAGAATCGACATCCGGTGTAGATTCTTTGCTACCCGTAGCGCTGTCATCTTTGTGTCCACGACCTCTTGTGCCATTTCGGCCTCTATCAAGAACCCCACGTCGTAAATCAGCTTTCTTCCCATTGACTGGCCGTCTGCCCCGGCCATTAGAAAGCTCAGCTGGCGCAACATCTTCATACTCATCATCAGGAGTTCCACGATCAATGCCAGCGGTATGACGTGCGACAAAATCGTAAGGTAGGTCAAAGAATGTAGATATGAACTTTTCGAAGAAATCGGAAATGCGTCGACGCTCAGAGCTACTGTGTTGGTTTGCATTGCAGGCATAAACAATCATGATGTGTAGAAGTTGGCCAATGACCTCCTGATCGGCAAATTGGTAGGAATACTGGTATTTTGGTGTGGGACCTCTGGAGCTTCTAAGACGTCGTTGCTCCTCGTGCTTTGTCTTAATGGAGTCTACTAAATGCTTTGCAGCAAAATGCTTCTTGTCGGCTTGCTTGACGTGGATGCCCATGTGATCGAGACTTTTCAGATACATGACACTACCTTGTGCGCCCCAGACGGGATTCCATTCGCGCTGATACCAAGATTAGCGATGCTGTATTGTTGGAGTCAACAGTACTTACCCTAGTAAAAGTCCATTCTTCGTCCTTCTGCTTGAGGCGTGCTAAGACTACTGGTAGAACAGCGCAAGGATCGTGAAAAAGATCAGCAACAACTTGTGGGCCTTTCTCAGTACCGTAAATCTTCTTCATCACACGATTATAAATGGCTTGGCTTGGACCATTGGGGCCGGCACCAGGCATACGAAAGTTCACTCTATCTGCTGGCTCCATGGCAACAATCTGTTGAGCAACTGGCTCGAGAAGCTGAATGACTTTGGAGTTGCATTCAATGTTGAAGTCATAGTCGTGACGTTCTTCCTCGATGCGATGTAGACCTTCCTCGAAAATGTTCTTTCGATGAGCTACGAAACCAGAGTCTTCAGATGCCCATGTAGGATGTGAAGCCCAGTCATCATTAAGAACCGCTTGACACATCTCATCTCGACCACTGCAAGGCTTCAATCGTTCCTGTCATTATAACATTAGCAAACAACCCTCCTTTCCCAAACAAATTCAACCTCTGCAAAAGGACAATAGAATTTCCTGAAGCTAAAAGTATGGAGGTAGTGGAGAACTTGCTCTTTTCGGTAACAATCGATAGCTTGGTCCCAAGCCTCGACAGTTGCTCAACGCAACTCTTCCTGTAGGGGCCTTTGGCCGATTGTCGATTACCTCGTCAACTCCCTCATAGCCAACGAAGGCCTTGAACCAATTCATCAGATCCGCACTTCCACCGATAAAATTGCTAACTTTGTGTACTAGAACATTGCGGTCGATCAGGTCCTGTGAGAAAAGATTACAGAGCTTTAGAAACTCGTTCATGGTGGACTTATTGCCAATGTATTTCTTTACGCGATCGAAAAAGGCTAATTCTTCAGTGCTCGCAGCGGACATCGATGCAGGAGGAAGTGGTTCGGGTAGGATGGGAGTTAATGTTGGAGATACGGCTGCAGCATCAGCAGCCAATGGTTTACTGTTATGATGGGTTTTCGGTCGCTATAAAAATTCAAAATATTAAAGAAATATCTCACAAAGGCATGAATGATTTATGAATTAAAAGAGTTTGTTTCTTCAATATTGAGGTCTAACTCACCTTATTGGGTTGTTGCTGGCCAGCCCCACGAACGGAGCTTTCTCCACCATTGTTCATCTGTGAACCAGTTCCTTGAGTCAGAGGCTTGCGCTTCTTTTCCGTCTTGCCAGTGGCAGGAGTAGGAATAGGGAAATTGCCCATTATTGGAAGTTTAGGATCTCCAGAAGGACCTCTGCTACCAAGTTGAGTATCTTGAGTATTATCCGGCATTGCCGTTGCTTCCTCCGCGGCCTTAGCAGCAGCTTTTGCGTGTGCGGCTGATTCTGGTAGGAATTGTTTGAAATCTTCGAGTAGATCGGGTGCTGTACCAAACAAAGTAGTTACTTGACTATAAACATCTTGAATTGGTTTAGATTCGCGTTGGTATGTCTGAAGAATTTCGAGGAATTGTTTGTAAATCTCAGGTTTGTCTTGGAAACGGTTCTGAGGTCAAGGTGAGTATATTTTCAAAGGTGATCGGCAGAGAATTTTTTTTCCAAGTCATACCTTGATCTTGTTAACGTAACTTATTGCATGATTAAACTCAACTGGGCCGCGTTTTTCCATTCCCGCTTGCGCGCCAGAGCCATTTAGATTTGAAGAAGCACCGCCAGGTGTTGGTGTTTGTGTGTTTCTTGGTGGTTGACCCAAGGTCGCGCTGACAGCGTTGGTTAATTGAGATACACCTCGTTGTTGCTGTTGATGAGCTGCGGCGGCGGCTGCTGCTGCTGCTTGTGCATCGTAAGATCCAAGCGGTGCTTGATTATGGCCGTAAGAGACTGTAGCACTCTGGTGGGGTGGACTGAACACTGCTTCTGGACTCTCGATGCTGGGTTGGGGTTGTTGCTGCCAATTGCCTGGGCGTTGAGGGTTGTAAAAGCCATTTGCCCCGCCGCCGTGGCTAACTACAGTCTCGCCAAGTGCACGACCAGCTCCAGGAATCGACTGAACAGTGGTTCCCATTGGAGTTGTTACTCTGATTGTATTTGGATTATTGTCGGCTCCACACTCGATTCTGTATCCAGGTGGTAAAAATGTGTTAAAGCCTTGAATTAAATTTGGATGACCAGCAAAAAGTTCGGATACACGATTGATGACACCCGGAGTGTCAATTCTGAAAGTGAATCACCAAAGTTAGCACGTGGCGGAGACATGTTGTGATTAAGAATTTTGCTGTCCAAGATGGATGAAAGAAACACAACGTACGCTTGACTCTTGAAGTCTTTCATGATATCAAGAAATCGGTTATAAACATCGGGCTGATCTGCGAACTGGACTTTGACCTGGTCAAGATAGCTCAGAGCATCCTGTAAGAAAACAAAAAACTGATTAGACTTGAATTATAGTTGAGGGTATAACTGAAAGCTCATTGGCAAGAAAATGACGGTGATTGATGTAAACTCACATTGAGAATTGGCTGTTGACCAGCTTGTGCTAGACCAGGACCAGGTATTGTGTGACCAGTAGTGGTAGGTCCAAAAGGCATCAATCTTGCGGCTGCTGCTACGTCCTGCTGCGTGGTCTCTCGTGGTACTAGTAGCTGTGGCCTACCGAAGCCAACATCTGGGACGCCTGGAACTCCAAGTGGCACATTTGATTGAGGAGCGCCCGCACCGCGAGCAGGGCCAAAGATTTCGGAATTGAATATATGCTGCTGCTGGGGTTGTTGAGCGGCATTTTGGGCATGGTGTTGTAGGTTGCGTGCTGCGTCATTGTGAAGAGGACCTCCAAAGGCATTGCCAGGTCCACTTGGAGCTCCTAGTGGAGTGCCATGCGTAGCAAGAATTCCACCTGGACTATGCATTGCTGTAGTTGTTCTATTTGCTACGGGCTGATGCAAGGGAATACTGCCGGTATTGCTCTGATGTGGAGGTGCTGGCTGATATTGCTCTCTGTGTTGTCGATCTCTTTCTTGTCTCTCTAGATCGCGCTCACGCTCACGCTGTGTCGCCATCTCTTCCTGTTGCTGCTGCAAGGTACGCTGTCGATGTTGTTCCTCCATATCACGATCTCGATCGAAACCCGGAGGGCCGTTGTGTGGTTGATTATTCATAACGATTGATCTTAGTTGGAGGATTGAATTATCGATTGACCGATAAGCTATCTTTGAAAATTAAAGGTTAGCTTACCCGCAAACGAGGAGTTCCAAAGTATAATATCACCAGCTCGAACTGTGATCATGAATGAGGGATTGTATTTTGGCTCCGCGAGGAACAAGGAGGTACTGACGAGGTTGCTTGTAGGTACGCGCAAGGCTTTATGCTCCGGCGCAAAGGAGTAAACACCGTTATTGTCGTTCCATAGAAGTGAATTTGATTTGGAGTGTGAATCAGAGTTGTGACTCAATTTTCAATACCTAGGTAACTCACTATTTCTCACATTCACAAACTAATAAGACGAATATGAAGCGAAACGGCGATACTGGGTCGTGAGAATTTCCAAATCATCGCAATGATGATTTCCCTTAGCGTGCCGGCGATTACCGCGATACTCTTTAATGGCCTCCCCACAAGGCTGAGCAAAACGAGGCTACCAGTCTAGGTAGATAGCAGCAGAGGGCAATTGATGATTCCTCAAATCACGCATGATTTTACTATAACGAGGGATTCTGATTTCCTCATGTTACTGCAAAATTAAGCAATCATTACACTGTTGCTTGGAGACTTCATTTTTCTTTTGCAGAGTATAAGGTGTTGAATGATAAGGTTATCATTATCATCAAGGTTAAAACTCCCTATGTAAGACATGAAGAAACTAAAACCTTCAAAATCATCATGACACGCGCAACAGCCAAAGGAAGGCATCTGATTTACATACGCCGAACCAAATCTACTTAGCAATTCGAACGCTCAAGTTCAAGAAATAAAGCCGATCTTTGCAATTAAGCTTTCAACCGTTCTAAGCATAATTTCTCACGTTCTTCAAGATCCAGACTTGTCCATTGTGAACATCACCTGCCATGCTGGAAACCTCAACATTCCCAGGTTGTAACTATAAAGTCGTCAGCAAGGACCCATAGACTGAATGCGTACATGATCGCAGACTTACTCGCTTTGCACCATCTTTATTCTCCCACCAGACCTCATCTCCAACCAAAGTCTTGACTTTCTCTCCTTCCTTCCACGGACTCACAGGAACTATATGAGCCTCCACAAATCTTCGCAGGTTCTTGTGGGCCCTCTCTTCCCCATCTTCACCCTCATATGCATTGGCCCCGAGCTTATCATAGTCTTCTGGATCTTCCCATGGCTTTCGAGGCAGACCCATTATCGCCGAGTTGACTGGCGCAAGAATGGTAGTATTTTGACCACCATCAGCAAATCGCTGACTTATTTGTGCTATATCTCTTGTAAATCCTGCAAATATGTTGATGCTTCGGTCTCTACCAAGAACATCTGATAGAATGATTGTATCACTCCCACCAATGGGATCTGAAGACTGTTCGGATTTAGGAGGCATCGCGGGACCAAGATTATTGCCTGGCAAAGGACTTTGTATATTTTTACCTGAGATTGTAGTAGCCAAGAGTGCTGTCAAAAGAAATGGTATTGCAGATGTGTATTTCATCTTCATACTCTTGATATTTTTGGTTGTGTTCCCAAAAAATCTTGATATAGAAATGCGGGATGACGAACTGATAGAGATCATCTCCGCTTATTTACATCAGCATACATATACATGGAACTAAACACCATACACGTGACCAGGCAAGCCAATGTCTTGGGTTCGAACCCATGCAGGGTTGTGCTATGCACCAGAGTGAGAATAGGAGCTATTATTGTGTCTACGTTGTTCGCTCGAATCATTCGATTCAAGCAATCCATTGGACATCTGTATTTTGAATGCGAGATCAAAATGATCCAGACTGTTCTGATCTCACAGAGTAAATTAGTCTGTATTGCATGTTAAGAATGCATCATGGACTAACTCTTGAGCTATTGAGATGGGCATATGGAAGTTCTGAGAGATTCGGTTTCTACTGCATCAAGGGAATTAATTGGTCCCTTCATTTGCATCCGATCAGTCAACCAGCCTGATTGCAACCTCCTCTGTACTTGACTGTCCCCCATGAAAAGACCGAAGCCTACCGGTAGACCTAGGTACATACTCGGCTAAGAATCACCTCCTCTACGAGAGTACCTAGGTAGCATGTACGAAGTCTGTACTCTGCACCGTAATGTCTATCCATGAATCTGACTCGTACCGATAGACCTAGAAGCTGTCATTTTTTTCACATGTTTATTTGATCCCCCCCTTGACGATGATACTGTAAAATGGCCTGAGATCGAATCATCTGATCCTGATCCGATGCTGAATTTAAGAATCTGGAGTAGTGAGCACTGTACTGCGTAGTGTTTTGGTTTTTGTGGGGCTTAGCTCCGATCGGCTTTCACATGCTTCCAAGGTTGATACCGGCCTCTCTTTGTTTGTGACAATGGTGACAATGGTGCCAATGCTGACTCGTGATATTGATTGATGTAAGCCAACTTTGTGAATGGAATCTTGACCAAATGATGAGCATGAACACATCTTGAGCTTCAGCTTCCTGTTTTCATTTTGTAACCCAAAATGTATGCATGGTTCAACTTCATCATTGTACAGTATATGGGACAAATCGAATTCATCAGGTCCAATACTTGAACAGGTAGGTACCATTTTAATTCCATTTGATCTCCCAAGGCTGTTTGCGGGAAACTATGACTATCCATGGATCCATGGATGATTCTGTACAAGTGCTGTATTTATCTCCACAATATTTCCCCAGTCTCGTTTGATGACATAAGCGATCCTCATGACTTCAACGAATCGGAAATCGTATATTTCTTGCTTAGCAACACCTGGGCAACTTAGCTTCAAGCTAAAAAGAGAAACCCGCAATGCCTCGGTATCCATTCCAGCGGAGAGACGAGAGCGCGCTATTACTTTAAACTCAACCCCCCCCAAACAGTCCATTCCCTTGAGACTTCTTTCCATCATTTATTTATCCTTTACCTTTAAGCTTTCTTTTCCAAGACAGTTCATATCCTCTCATCATCCTCTTTCTCTATAATTTCGATTAAAATGGCACCTAGAGTAATTGTCGTTGGCGGCGGTCGTATGTTTGATCATCTTTGTCCTTCCAGAACGTATATTGAAGCTAATATTGCCTGTAGTATCGGGTTTGAGTGCTGCGCATACCATTTACCTAGCTGGTGGTAATGTCGTGGTTCTGGATAAGCAAGGTTTGTTTGATTCCATATAAGATATGGGCATGGCACTATTTTCGACCAAAAGTCGATCTGAATTGCTCTCGCGCGTCTTGCGCCCACGAACATCAGTGCCTTGGTCAAGTGAAAACATGTGCTGACTAGTGTATATATAGCTTTCTTTGGTGGAAACTCAACAAGTAAGTAAGAGAACTTCCAGCTGCCTCGCTCTTTTCTAACGTGTCGACAGAGGCTACTTCCGGTATCAACGGAGCACTTACCCGAACACAAGTCGACCAAAAGATCCAAGACAGCGTAAAGCAGTTTTACGATGACACACTGAAATCAGCAAGAGATAAGGCAAGACCAGATCTGATTAAGGTCTTAACATACAAATCAGCCGCCGCTGTAGAGTGGCTTCAAGATGTATTCGGGTTAGATTTAACCCTCGTATCACGACTAGGGTAAGTAATGTCATTAAAGACATGAATCTACATATGCTAATTAGCTTAGGGGTCACTCACACCCAAGAACTCATCGCGGACACGATGCGAAATTTCCCGGTATGGCCATAACATATGCCTTGATGCAAAGACTAGAGGAACTTGCTGAAGCCGAACCCGAACGTGTACAAATCATCAAGAAGGCACGGGTTACTGGGCTGAAGAAGGAAGGAAATAAGATTAGCGGTGTTAATTATGAGTTTGGTGGCGAATCTTCATTTGTTGAGGGACCAGTCGTTTTGGCTACTGGTGGATATGCAGCAGACTTCACAGAAACATCTCTACTCAAGAAACATAGACCTGATACTTACGACTTGGCATCTACCAACGGTGTACACGCTACTGGTGATGGTCAAAAGATGGTTATGGCCATTGGTGGTAATGGGATTGATATGGACAAAGTCCAAGTACATCCGACTGGTCTTGTTGATCCTAAGGATCCAGGGTCTAAGTGGAAGTTCTTGGCTGCTGAGGCTCTTCGTGGCGAGGGAGGTCTTCTCTTGAACGGTGACGGTGATCGTTTCTGTGACGAACTTGGCCACAGAGATTATGTGTCTGGTGAGATGTGGAAGGAGAAGGACAAGGGAAAATTCCCAGTTCGTCTCATTCTTAACTCTAAAGCATCAAATGTTCTTGACTTTCACACGCGTCATTACTCTGGCCGTGGCCTCATGAAGAAGATGACTGGTAAGGAACTCGCAAAGGAGATCGGCTGTACACCCGATCATCTTCAGGGAACTTTCAAGAAATACAACAAAATTGCCGAAGGCAAGGAGAAGGATCCATATGGCAAGAAGTTCTTCCACAACGGACCTGTTGATATCGATGATGACTTCCACGTTGCCGTCATGGAGCCAGTTCTTCATTTCACAATGGGTGGTATCGAAATTAACGCCGATGCACAAATTCTCAACCAAGACGGTAAACCATTTGAAGGTCTCTATGCCTGCGGTGAACTAGCAGGAGGTGTTCATGGTGCTAATCGTCTTGGTGGTTCATCTTTACTTGGATGTGTTGTCTACGGACGTGTTGCTGGTGACTCCGCTAGTAATTATCTCTTCCAGAATGCTCTCAAGGGCAATCTGGGCTCTGCATCCCGTCTTGGACAAATTTCCCTTCACATTGATCCATCACAACCCGGCAAGATCTCTGTAGAATGGGATAGCCAATCTTCTGGGACTGGAGATAAAGTAGCCCAGCAATCCCAAACATCTGCTGGTCCGGTCTTGAAGAATGGAGCAGACTCATCTGATCCAGGGAAAGTTAGCAAGCCAACAAAACCATCGGAGTTCAAGGTCCCTGAAAAGGAATTCACAATGGAAGAGGTGGCAAAACATAACAAGAAAGAAGATTTATGGGTAGTAGTAAAGGGTGTGGTCATGGATGTATCAGATTGGTTAGATGAGCATCCCGGTGGTCCACAAGCACTAATGAATTTCATGGGTAGAGATGCAACCGAGGAATTTGAGATGTTGCATGATGACGAGGTTATTCCCAAGTATGCTGCTAGTCAGGTTATCGGCAGGGTCAAGGGCGTTACACCTACTTTGGAGTTCTAATCCAAGATTAGTATTAGTATGAGATTTATTGAAACAAAATGGATTCGGTGAATGGGATGGCATGGAATGGGGTTTCGCACTTTGGTTATACTTGATGGAATGGCATGGAATGGCATGGGACGGATTCACATGCTCGGATAATAAGAATTTGTACGTTATTGATAACAAGATGATGAGAAGAGACGAGGCCACTTTTCCCACTTCGCTTGTTCATCTCTCCTTCCCCCTCAAATAAACATTATTACATCACACATTGGTTCCCCATCACCACAGATCCTTTCTCCCTAGTCATACAGATCCACTCGATCCACTCTCAACTCTCTTCGCTAGCACCTCTGCTACTCCCCCGTGTAATGCTCCGAGGTCGGTCGTTTCTTTTTCTCGCGTGCGCGTTTGCGGCTCGTATTTTGTGTTGTGTTTGTGTTGTGCTGTGTTGTGTTGTGATGTGCTGTGCTGTGCTTTCGTAGGGTTGGATGTAGTGGGAGAGGGGGGCTTGGGTTGGAGTTTTGGGGGAGGGGAGGGGAGAGGGTGGGGATTGTGGTTTGTTTGTTTGTTACTTGTTGTTGGGAGATTCTGGAGATGTGGGAAGAGGGGCGGGAGGAGGGTAGTTGTGGAGTTTTCATGTGGGGGTTCTTTTTGGAGATGGGGGATTGGGAGGGTTTGACATTGGGATGGGATGGAGGAGGGGGTGGAGGGCATGGAGGGAACTTGGTGCTATGTGTTATGTGCTGGTGTGGGAAGTGGGAGGGTGGGTGGAGGGCGTTGGTTTGTGGTGGTTGTGGTGAATATATTGACGGGTTCCACGGTGGGAGAGATGAGGGGTGTTATTGTTGACTATCGAGCGCGTGTATCTGAGGTGTTGATGGGAGATCTTTGGTGTTCAAGGAGGGAGGGGACTGGGAGAATGGATGAGGTTTGAGTTACGCACAGAAATCTGGGTCTGCTCTTCGAACTTGCGTTGCGGAGGCACTGTAGAGATGGTTATTCTGCTGTGACGTAAAGAGATCAAGGTATTTTCCACACTGCTTCGATGGGTGAGGGAATACAGGGTGTTTATAGAGGTAGAGTCGAAGTCACTCGAGGAGATGGTGAGTTGGTGACGGTGCAGAACTTGTTAATGGGGTATGTTCTCGAGGCTACGTAAATATAGCGGAGGGGTTGATCATAGATGGAGAGTGAGTTTGGGTCTGAGAGATGAAGGGTGAGTTTGGGTTTGAGGATAAGCTTGAGCTGACTCTTGATACTCCATACTCAGACAAAGGTACGCTGCTGATTCCAAAGGAGAGAGAGGGGTTAGAAGATTCTGGAACGAGCTCGAGGACGAAGAGCGCCGGGTTCATTGCTATTCCTCTCTTTACTTTAAATTCTCCATGGCCAAGATAACGACAGCCCTTTTCATTTGAAGCGCAGCCAGAACGACACGCGTCGGTCGCCAAAGAAGAGAATCGCAATCCCACAGATCCGCACCACGGCCTCCCAAACTTGAAGTTACACGGCAGGTCCACCGGCGGTCCATCCATCAAACAATATCGCATTGAGACATCAACGCCAAGCTCCAAGACAAGGAAAGCAGCAGGATGGTTGGCAACTTTGCCTTCCACGATCTGGTGGTGGTGTAACGTTTGAAGAGTAGAATTCCGTCTTACTACATGGGGTTTCTACGTGACTCATGAGGCTTCTCGTTATGCGCTGCTTTGATGGGTGGGGATTTAGGGGTATATGTGTATGTATATGTATGTCATGTCAATATCAATGTGAATGTGAATGAGGAATTGAGAATGAGTTGAGCTGGTCTGATCTTTTGCTTCGAATTGATGTCAGGAATTGGGGAGAAGTACAGGGTGTTTTCTTTGCGTTCTTGTTCGCTTGCTGGATGGGCTTTACTTGAGGCTCTGGGAATGGTACGAGGTCGATGGTCGATGGTCGATGGTCGATGGTCGATGGTCGATGGTCGATGGTCGATGATCGATGATCGATGATGGGAGCTGGCATGTATGTCTTGGGGGAAGTCAAGATGGATTGGACTGAATTGGACAGGACCAGACCGGACCGGAGCAGACTTCGCTGCATGAAATACCAGGTAAGCTTGCAACTAAGCTTGAGGTTGAGAGGTCAAATCAAATTCAATCAATCTTCTCAATATTACTTACTTACTGTTGAAAATGGATGGATCTTGACGAGTCTTGTTGTGGATAGCTATAAGAAGAGTGTTGTATATTTTCCATCTTACATATCTATATCTATAACTTCATCTGTGTCTTCCATCTGAAGAAACCCACGGTGAGAAATTACTTGATAGAAGCAACAGCAACAGCAACAGCAACAGCAACAGCAACAGCAACAGCAACAGCAACAGCAACCCCAACAGCAACCCCAACCCCAACACCAACTCTCAAACCCCCACCTAAAACTAAAGAATCGGTGAACGAGAATGAGGCGCCATATACAAACCTAGCAAATCAGCCTCGAATACTTGGGGCTGATTGTAACCTGCTGTTGTGATCGGACATGGATTATCAGGCATGTATGTATGTATATGGATATGTATATATATGTATGCATGTATTGGAGGAGGGCGTTTAGTGGAGTGAAAGGAAATAGGGAATGAATGTACTTTGTGTAGAAGACCGAGATGCTGTGTTGATATGATATTCTTGGTTCTTGGCATCATTTTGTGCTTTCATCTTATATATATAGAGTTAATAGGTAAGTAGATGGGCGAATAGATATATTAGTATTTATTTATATTAAAAGAAAGTACGATAAAAGTAAACTTAAGTATATTTTTAAAAGGACTTAAGAATTAATTACTTTTATTATAGTTTAATTATTAAATATAAATAATTATTATTTTATTTTCTTTTATTTTAACTTAATATTTAATATTAATTATTACGCTATTCTAAAATATTATTATTATTTATTTTATTTATTATATTTTTACTTTTAATATTATTTATTTAACTTTACTTAAACTATCTTCTATTATATAACTAACTACTCTATACTCTATACTTTATACCGAGATAAAAATTTATAAAATAGTATATTTTTTAAATTCTTTTTTATATATTTAAAAACTTTTATTTTAAGAATTTTAACATATTTAACGTTTATATTTTAACTTAATAATACTATAAAGAATTATTTATAATTCTTAATAGATTCGTTAATTTATTATAATTTCTTAAAATAAATCCCGTTTTCAATTAATTTTTATCCTAATATAAACCTAAAGCAATATTAAGTACTCGTTATACTTTACGTTGAACTTTAACTTTCAACTTCTATTATAACTCTAAACTTCTAACTCCCACCTAGGCAAATTCGAGATGCTGCTGCTGCTGCTACGCCACATGAATGCATAATTTCTCCTCAATTGATTAATTGTTAAATATTCATCTTTGTACTCTTTTTTTCCCTCTCTTTTCCTTTTCGTTATTCCCTTCCCTTTTCGTTCCTTAAGATTCAAATTGAATTAATAAATAAATAAACAAACATATAATAGAATTCATTTATAAAGCCATAGGATAATAAAGTGAAATGGCCGATATATTTTCTAGAGTGGCATATACCAAACTAGATGGAACGAACGAACATTCACTTTTCTCTATATCCCGGACTCCGATCATCGAATAAATAAATACTTGTTAGTAGAAGTAAGAAAGGTCGAGTAATAATAAATAATAAGGCAGTAGAATAAATCATTACGTGACTTGAGTAATCTATTTAATCATTATTATTATACTAAGTATTTATTCTTTATTTAGCTTTTTAAGGTTCTATTCTTTCTCTTAAAAGCTAAATAAAAAATAAAAGTAGAATAATAAAAACACTATTTAATAAATTAATAAATAAATAAATCAATTAATAAAGCAATGATTTATATCGTTTAAAAATCAAATCAAATCAAATTAAATAAAAAAAGGCTGGCTGAGGTTACACTTATCATTTCTAAACCCCCCTCACAACCCTCATCCTCACCCTCATCCTCATCCTCTCGCCCACTCCCCTCCTCTCCCATCCCTTCCCATCCCTTCCCCTTCCCCTTCCCCTTCCCCAATCCTAATCCTAACCATCATCTCATCTCATCTCATCCATCCTATCCCATCCCTTCCCTTCCCTTCCCATCCCTTCCCATCCCAGTTCTTGTCATTCTCGTCATTCGATTCCTTCCACAAATTCGAAAAGAGTTTCCTCTTCCCCACACTCCCATACTCTCACACTCTAAAATGATCCTGTAGGTCGAATATCATTTCTTCATTCATTGTCAGCAGTTCTTCCCCAAGTTCCAAAGAATTACTGTAATTCCCAAATACCACCTGCACAATATTATACAATCAATCAATCAATCAATCATACCCACCACAACCACAACCACAACCACAATCAATACCACAATCCTGTACTATCCGACTCCGGTTCCTCTTTCACATACACACACCCACGCCCACACACTCACTGTCACACTCACTGTCACACTCACACACCCTCCTCACTCACTCACACACCCTCCTCACTCACTCACTCTCACTCTCACTCTCACTCCCCCTCCATCTCGTGCGCTACCTCTCTTAATTCATCCGTCCTCCATTCGACATCCACGTGCTGAATTATATTGGTCAAGGAAATACTTCTCAGAGGTTGCATCTGCGTGAGATCATTCCTCGTCCAATGGGCATGCCAATTTTCATATCCAAAAATCCGGTGATCATCAACGACTTACATCGCATTCATCCTCATATTCTCAAACGTTCATTGAACTACGACGCCAACCTGACGACCACTTCTAATTTACCATGGCCATAGCCATGGCCTGGCATAAACCCGATAATGTTGCCGGCTCATCTGCGCCGGCTATTATGATAGGACTCTTCGTCGCGACAGGAGGTCTCTTATTCGGTTATGATACTGGGTGAGTTTTGCGGATGGGAATTCAATTGACGACTCGATGAAAAGGCTGACTAGGCACTCAGTACAATCTCTGGAGTCATGGCAATGCGTTCCTTTCGCAATCAATTCTCGACTGGCTATATTGATCCGGTCGACGATGAATTAACTATCTCGCCTGGACAATCCGCTCAAATCGTGGCAATCTTGAGTGCCGGAACATCCCTCGGTGCATTATGTGCAGCACCTTTAGGTGACAATATTGGTCGCAGAATATCTCTCATCATCGCTGTCGGTATATTTTGTATTGGCGTGGCACTGCAGACGGCTGCAATGCGTATCCCGATGCTCATAGCTGGAAGGTGGGTTCCTTTGTTGCGCGGGAACCTCTAAAAGGAATGCAACTGACGCTCATCTAGATTCTTTGCAGGCTTAGGCGTTGGAATCATCTCGGTTCTCGTCCCTCTATATCAATCTGAAATGGCACCAAAATGGATCCGCGGAACGTTAGTATGCGCATATCAACTCGCCATCACTTGTGGAATTCTGCTCGCAGCCGTGGTCAACATATTCACCGAAGGTCTTGATGGCCCAAGAGCCTTTCGAATTCCCTTTGCCTTGCAATTCGTGTGGGCAGGTGTTCTCTTCCTGGGTCTTGCTCTCTTACCTGAAACTCCTCGATATCTGATCAAACGTGGTCAGCACCAGGCTGCTGCTTCGTCATTAAGTCGCCTGCGTCGCCTTGATATCACCCATCCTGCCTTGGTTGAAGAGTTGGCTGAAATTGAAGCAAATCATGAGTATGAGTTGAGCTTGGGTCCATCAACTTATAAGGATATCATCCTAGGCTCGCCGCATCTTGGTCGTCGACTTCTAACCGGTTGCGTTCTACAAATGCTTCAGCAATTGACTGGATGTGTAAGTGTGTTCCTTTCAGTGGTGAATCTTTCAAATGGCTAATAGTTGGAATAGAATTTTATCTTCTACTAGTGAGTATAACCCGTGTTACTCTTTGTCGCATATCATTCAAAAATATGCAGTGACCAACTAACTGCCTACCCTCTAGTGGCACAACTTTCTTCAAGAATGTCGGAATTTCATCACCTTACGTCATTCAACTTATTTCCAACATAGTAAATACGGTCTCGACTCTCCCTGGAATGATTTTGGTCGAGTCCTTGGGTCGACGTCGTCTTCTCATGGTGGGTTCAGCAGGAATGGCTGTCTGCCATTTCCTGATCGCATCAGTTGGAACTGCAGCCAAAGAAGAAGCAAGAGCCGTGAATATAGTGATCATTGTATTCGTCTGCTTATTCATCTTCTTTTTTGCTTCATCGTGGGGACCTGTCGTCTGGGTCGTCACATCAGAAATCTTCCCATTGAAGGTTCGAGCAAAGTCCATGTCAATATCCACGGCTTCTAATTGGTTACTCAACTTCGCCATCGCTTACAGCGTGCCGTATATGATCAATACGGGTCCAGGCTATACAAATCTTCAAGCAAAGATATTCTTCCTTTGGGCTTGCTTTTGTGTCGTGGCCTTTTTGTTCGTGTGGGGGATGGTCTACGAGACAAGCAAGATCAGTCTGGAACAGATTGATGAGTTGTATGAAAGAGTTGAACATGCTTGGAATAGTAACAACTTTGAACCTAGCTGGAGCTTTCAAGAAATGCGAGATGAAGGAGTGTCTGCCAGTGGCATTCAACTCCAAATAGCTACTGAAGAAGAACCAAGAAGACGTACCGGTACGAGTGCAAGTGCAACAGGAAGCGAAGGGACGATGTCAGAGGAAGATAAAATCATTGCAGGATTAGGAGATGTGGATTTGAGTTATTAATGACTGCCTAAGAGCTATTCAAGGCTTTGGGTATTTTAAGTATAGTGTTCTAGTATTTTCAAAGCGTCGGAGTTTTATTGTTGCAAGGAGTTTTAGGAATGGATGGATGTATGGTTGGGAGGATGGGTGGATTGATACGTATGGTTGCGTATGGTGTAGGGTTGAAACGAAATATGGAAATGGTTAGGGCTGGGATAGGAATTGTGATTAAGGAAGGATCTTTTGCACGGATGGGTCTCTCTACCGCAGGCGAATTTGGGGAATGAAAGAAAGGGGGAAGGATGGGCTTATACCAATGCGCATATATTACCCAAATGCAGTAGGGCGATATATATCAGATAGGCAGCTGACAACTCCTTGGCTGACTTGATCTGGGTTCGATTGGGAGGTTCTTTTGTGTTCGATTTGAAAATGAGAATAAATCTGTGGGTGTAGTATGAAATGACAATTTTTTTCTAGCTTATGAGATGAGATGAGATGAAGATGAGGGTGAGAATAAGGATGAGGATGAACATGAAGATGAAGATGAAGATGAGAAGAAGTGAAGTTTATTTGTGTGTATGTATATATGAGTAATGAAATTATATATGAAGGCTGAAAATACCTAGGTACTTGGTACTGGGAACTAGATTGATTACCTTGATATCAACCTCTTTTTCATAATGTTCAACATATTTAATATCTAATATCTATCTAATATCTCCTGTTGCATTCTTATACTTTTCCAGGGCTGTATGTTGTTGGTATTGGTATTGGTATTGGTATTGGTATTTGCTTGATGGAGTTATGATTGATTTGGTATGGGAGATGTATGGTGGATGTATGGTGGTGTGGTGGCATGGTGGTAGGGTGACATGGTGGTAGGGTGAAATGGTGGTGTGGTGACATGGTGGTAGGGTATATGATAGAGTGGTGAGCTAGAGGATTTGAAGGGTATGGGGGGTAGGGGGTAGGGGGTAGGGGATGGGGATGAGGGGGGGAGATGGGATTGGATTTAAGGGAGGGGGAAAGGGGGCGGAGATAGGGTTTTTGGGATGGGGATGGGGATTTGGGTATGGATGTGATATCAGATTCAAAGTGGGATCTGTAGTAAATAGGTGACCGGGAGGCCATGGCGAGGATCCGGAGGATAGGTTGGAGGAAGCTCGTTCAAGAGGTTTGGGCGCTGGGGTCTGTTGATCTTTTTCGAAGCGTGTTTTGAGTGTGGGTGGGGAGGGTGGAGGTTTGGGTGGGGGATGTGGAGGGGCGGGATCTGGTTGCGGTTGGGGAGGGGAGGGGAGGGGTGTCGCCGTTGTTGGGTCGAGGGGGGGTGGTTTGGGAGGGGGATATGTTAGGGGGGTGGAGGGAGGTGAAGGGGTAGGGGAAGAGGGTTGGAGGGGTTTGCACGGGTTTGCGTGGATTTTGAGGGGGTGGAGGTGGGAAAAGGTGGTGAAGAGAGATAAAGAAGAAAGGAAAGGAAAGGAAAGGAAAGGAAAGGAAAGGAAAGGAAAGGAAAGGAAAGGGGCTTTTGACTGAAAACGGGATGGATGAGTATCGTTCCGGGTACGAATGTGTGATATCAGCAGACGAGTAGGAAGATCATTCCTCCATCTTCACCATGGCATTGGACGATGCAGCAACGATATCTCGACATTCCAAGACCATCCATCATGCATTTCCAATCTCTTGGGCCTCGCACATCGCAATATTCATATGCTGCTCGGGCTCTCCTTGCATACAGCTCGAGTTTATCTTGCCCCGGAGATAGGTAGACCTGCCCAATCCTCTCGCATGAATCTCGCAGGATGTCAAAAGCAAGAGCGCAGCCGAGCAGGTGTTTCCTCGCAATGTGTTCCGCGGACTTGAAATCGCCGTACGAAGTGAAAGATATCATGGATGGCTGGCTATCACTGCGTATACCCCTCTTCTGAAGATCATTCCAGGTGTGCTTTGTGATGTTGCTTCTGATGCTGTCGTCGATGTGGAAGAATGAAGGACTCTCTCTCTCTCTCTCTCTCTCTCTCTGAATCATTCATGGCTCAATCTCCATCGCATCATATCGCTCTTCCCAAAAAGCCAAACCTGCCACTCCACACACTTCCACCAATCGATATCCTCACCCCTGGCGCAAAACTTCGCGCGCGAGATACCATCAACCGCTCTCCGGTAGCACCATCATGGCATTTGCACATGGCATTTGCACATGGCATAGTGCCATCCAGATACATCACAGCCATCCATCCATCCCTCCATCCATCCATCCATCAACACTTGGGCCCTTGACAGAATCAGCAGGAAGTAAACATCCGTCGACTCAAATCTGAGCTCGGCCTGCTAAAGTCTCTAGCCCGCCAAGTTCAGCCTGTGGATCTCGGTCTATCGAGCGAGGCTTCTTCCAGCACCTTCCGAGGTTCCTCGCATGACTGTCGTCGCTGCGATCAGCACCGGTATTCTTCAGGATGTGGCGAGGTTATTGTGGTACGGTTATGGTATGTAGCAAGCGATGCGCTCGTGAAGTCAGGGGGCGAGCGCGAGGTGGAAAAGGCAAGTTATTTGAATGCGGTACATGATGGAGGTGATTTGATATAATTAGCGTACTTTTGATCACGATGGTGGTATCGGCAGGATTGGAGTGAAGGTGATGATGACCTTGATGTTCAAGTGACGTGCATGGTCTTATCTTAATTTATATTTACATTCAATCCCACGGAGTTCCTCCCCGATAGTTGTAAAGATACTCCAATCGATGATGCATTTTGGGTCTTGTTGTGGAGATTTCTCGTTGATGGGGGTAGTAGATATCAAACTAAACTGTATGGACAAGTGGATATAGCAGCAGTAAACATTCTCTCTGGTATCGTTCCATTTAGATGGTCAATATACACAGGACATGATCGGATGGTATATACCGCGACCACTTCTCGAATATCAAATACTCTGATCTCACCAGTTTGTGTAGTGCCCAGATGACGTTCGAACGTGCGACGCGAATTTAAGGGGGCAGCGAGCTGACGGTGTGGTGGTTCCATGGATCGACGATAGCGATATCGTTCACTAAACAGACGGTCATCAAATGGACGTCCATTAAACAGACTCGCCTCATCTACTTCATCACCGGAGACTATACGATACCTCACAAATACCCACTAAGATTCTCCCATCAAGATGTCGACCCCACTCCAAAATTTCATCCTCATCACCATCCATTACCCAAGTTCTCGCACACGCCGCACCGAACCAATCAAGCCCCTTCCCCCCAAACCCCCGAGCTCGCTTCCGACATCACATCATCTGTCTTCGCACGAGAGGGAGACCAGCCCTCCACACCCTTCCACAACCGCCCAAACATCCCAGAGGCCACTGACGCCCAAAGCTTCAAGAAACTGATTCTTTCCTCGTCACTTCGCCAACCGCCACCTGGGAACTCCCTCCCCGTCGCATATGCATGTGCGCATCCGCATACCATAGCACACCGCACCGCACCGCACAATCCACGACCTACCCCCCTTATGCTTCTCGGACAGAATCTCACGCAACCGATGCGGTGATCCTTTTCAGACGCACGATGCATGTCTCTGTGCATGTATGTATCGCGGAGCTCACACCAGCCCTCGCGATCCCAGTCGCACCGTCCAACAGCCCAACATGTCCACCCACCAGGAGCTAGATGAGTTCTAGCACCGTATTTGAGAGCGGGGGAGGAAGGGGGGGAGGAGGGGGAGGACAGAAAACACACCTTCCATATTGACAACGTGCTCACAAACGGGCACGGAGTACGATTCCGCGGTCGATTTGGCGATCCTCGGGTTGAAGATGTGGCAAGGGAGACGGGGCTTGCGATTGAGTTGCTCGCTTGCTTATTTGCGCTGTCGGCCATTTCATCTGTGTTCTGCCAGATTTCCGCATCTCTCCTTGTTGTTTATTTATTTTATTCATTTATTGATCTATCTATTTGTTGATCTATCTACCCTCCGCGGTTCCCGCTTGTGTTGATTGCTCTTTGGCATCTGTTTGTCTTTTGGGATAGATAGGGTTGACCAGTAATCATCCCCGCGTACTTTGATCGATCAGACGCTGTTGGCGCGTGATGAAAAATATCACCTGCTGATTCTCTCTCTGTCGTTGAGTCGATAGCCTGCGGTGCATGCGATAGGATGGTTGGCGATAGAAAGCTGGAGGATGATATGATGGAGCGTGTGGGACACAAGACGGTGCAGCGAGACGGGGTCCCTGTATTGACGCCGAGCTAGAACGGAGAGATAGGGGGAGGATGAAGCGAAGCGTGATGAGTGACACGACGTCCATCACCCATCACTCACCCATATATTCCCAAGCGACCCCCCAACCGACCTCTGCTTCCATGAGACTTCCACAGCATTCCTCATCCTCGCGCCCCGAGAAACAAATATAATCGCTCTCGTCTCCCAAATTCCATTCTCCCCATCACACTGCATAAATGAGCATCAATCAAAATGCAACATGATAAATCCGAACTCACCATTCATCAAGTATTTCGTCCAACTGCTTCAAAGCTAGTCCACCCAACGAACCCCTCCAACCAAAACCTTCAACCAAACCAGATCATCATCTAATCCTCAAAATCCCCTCCCTCAAATCCCCTTCCTCAAAAATCCCCTTCTCAAAATCCCCTTCCTCAAAATCCCTTCCTCAAAATCTCCTCCCCAACCCCCCACACCCCATGCAATCAACGATCCACAAAGAAGTCCTCACTCACTCACTCACTCACTCACTCATTCACACCAACATCCTCCTCCCTCCCTCTCCTCCCTTCCTCCTTCCTCCTTCCTCCTTCCCATAACCCCATAACCATCAACCCAAACCACCAACCCCAACCCCAAACCCAACCCCAAATTCGACATAATCTTCCACCCCCTTTATTTATTTGATGATTGCAATCAAACAATCAACAATCAACAATCAGCAATCAACAATCAACAATCAACAATCAAACAATCAACAATCAGCAATCAGCAATCAGCAATTGCAGTAAACGACTAAACAACTACAGTAAAGGCCCACATAAATAATAAACACCCCACTAGAGGAGCCCCAAAGTACCAATTAACTTGGTGGACCCTATTTCTACAGTATCTATGATAGTGCCTTGTAGTGCCCGCAGGCAGTGGAGTTTACTAATAAACATCATAACTTTATACCAACATACAACATTGCTAACTATCGATTTTCTTTCCATTGAGGCTATACATCACCAGTAATAAATGAGTAGGATATCTGAGACTTGACAAATAAATCACCATTCACTCTCAATTCACATGGAAATCAATCATTGGAAAATCAATATTCATAAGACATCAAGAAACTTTATATTAGGTATTAAGGTTGAAGTTGGTTTTGCCCTAATGGCAGATTGCGAAAAGACAGTCTGGGTATAGGGGTATCAATACGAGGCAGCAGAAACCGCAAGCGCAGGCAGACCAAAACATAACAAACGCGTAAGAAAAGAAAGATGGACAAGGTACTGCAAAATGAGAGTGGTATCAATCAATCTTGGGGTATTTCAAGGAGATCCGTTTTCCCGACGACAACAATAAGAAATCATTACGAAGATGCGATGCAACTTTAATGATGTGAGTTGCTTCATGCGGTAGCAGAAACTTGAGGAGTGGTGCTGGTTGGAGCAGCGGTAACTGGCTCGGAGACAACTGGTTCGGTGGCAGCCGGGGTAGCCTCAGTGGCAGCAGACTCTTCGGCAACCTTGTCCTCAGCCTTGGCCTCGGCAGTTGGCTCCAGTGGCTTCTCAGCAGTCTTGTCAGCCTTTGGGGATGACTTGGATTTGACAGTAGCACGAAGCTTGGCGAATGGTGACTTTGGCTTTTCAGTCTCTTCATCACTGGTGGTGGCAGACTTTTCCTTCTTGTTCAACCATGGAAGGGAGCTCTTGCGCTTATCGGTCTTGACAGTTGGAGTCTCCGCAGCCTTGGGGGTCTCGCCGTTGGTAGCTGGTGCTTCAGTGGCCTCAACTGGGGAAGCAGCATCAGTGGTCAATGGCTCAGTGGTATCAACAGCTGGGATGACAGGAGCATTCTCGGAAACTGGCTCCTCATCTTTTGCGACCACTGGTGAAGCAGCCTCAGGCTCAGGCTTCTTGTGAGAGAGATCTGGGACTGAAGGGTACCGAAGATGCTGCTACGCTTGGTTGGAACTGGCTTCTCAACTGGAGCGGCGGCGGCAACTGGCTCTCTTCAACAGCAGGAGCGATAGCGGCTTCTTCAGTGGCGACAGGAACCTCGGTAGCGGCTGGTGCGTCAACAACTGGAGCAGCAGCGGCCTCAGTGGCGACAACTGGTTCCTCAGTAGATGGAGAAGCAACCACTTCATCCTTTGGTGCCTCAGTCTTCTCTTCCTTCTTTCCGAAACCGGGGATGGCACCAAAGATAGAAGTACGCTTGTCACCCTTGCGAGAAGCAGAACGGCTCTTTCGGTCCTTCTTCTCAGCCTTGAGCTCGGCCTTCTCTTCCTTCTTCTCTCTTCCTTCGCCTCAGCCTTAGCTTCAGCATTCTCCTCTTTTTGCTCCTCCTTAGCCTCCTTGGCCTCAGCCTTCTCTTCCTTCTTCTCGGCCTTTGCTTCTGCCTTTTCTTCTTTCTTTTCTTCCTTTGCCTCCTTCTTTTGGTGTAGCAGCACCGGAGAATGGCTTGACCAAAGCAGCGTGGCTAGTCTTGTAGGTCTCACTCTCCTTAACAGACTCGGCAATTTCCTTGGCCTCAGCGACCTTGGTCTTCAAGGTAGCAACCCAGTTATCACGTTCGACGATGTTGGCAGCTTGGAAGGTGTGCTTGTGGCCGTGGATGGTGAAGAAGAAATCGACGGTACCGTACATCTTCGGTGACATCAGATGCTTCAGACTGTAGGGTAGATGTTAATAGGAGTTCATCCCAGATATGATCGAATGATGAAGCTTACCAAGTTCAAACATACCAGCTGGGCTGGCCTTCTCAGTAGCCTTCTTGCTGAAGAACAAGAGGCCTTTTACCAGTGTGAGAGGACCAGGCGGCATTGTGGTTAGCAACATCTGGCTTCTCACCACGGAGATAGCTGGCAAGGTTCTTGTTGCTCAACTGGCTCAGATCCGAACCAAAAGTGCTTCTTTTGGAAAATGAAGCTCCTGTAGAAAAGCAAAGAGTCAGTATGATAGTTTCAACGTATTATCATGAAATTCATCAATTAGTCATCTCAAAATCATCCCATTTGAATGAACGGTTGAAAATCAAAATCATTAGGCGCAAATTCACGAATGGAAATGAAAATCATCTTTGATGCGAATGGCTAACTTACTTGAGTAAACCTGGACCCTTGTAACCCAAAACTCCTCCTCAACAGGTGTAACCTGTTAACGGCTTGCAGCAGCTTCAGTAGCGCTTGTTTTCTGATGGCTCCTCAACAACTGCTGGTGTCCGGCGGTTGGTTCAGTGGACTCAGTTGGAGCAACTGGCTTTCGGTCTTTGTCTCTGGGACAGGTTCAACCGCTGGTGGTAGTGGTATGAATATGGAGCTGGAGCTGACTTGCTGATTTAGCTTTTAACTTAGACTTTCAAATAATCAAATCAAAGATCGAGTATCTTTTTTTTTTTTTAACGTCTGTCCTTTAATGTGAAGGATGGAATGAATAGATAGTTTATGATAAGGAGAACCTTGAACGTTGTGGAACGATGAGGGTGGTTAGGTTTCCTTTTTACTTTTGAGAGTTGTATGAGAGAGTAAACAAAGAAGAGTTTCTTTGAAATAATGAATCAGAAGTTGTGGCAAGAAAGGTTTATTAAGAGGGAATACGTAAGTTGTGGCAAAGTTTCCTAGCGATGAAGAAGACAGGAAGGAAGTGAAGTGAAGAGAAGAGAAGAGATTTTTTTTTCCCTCTTCCTTCCCTTTTTCCTTATGGGCAGATTTGCTTTAATATCATAAGTTGCAAGGGCGTTAAGACTAGAAGACTAGCGAAATGAGGTAGGCACGGTAACTACTTTAAGGCTATAGGCTAGAATAGACCAATGGATTAATCCCAGTCGATTTAAAGATTACAAGAGTGAACATTGAGCAAGGACCATCGGGATCCATAAAAAAGTCACACTATGGGAAATGGAGTACCGTATAAAGAAAGAGAGAAGGAAGGAAAGAAGAAGAACCTTGGAAAGGGAATAAGGGAAAGAGGAAAAGGGAAAGGGAAAGGGAAAGGGAAAGGAAGAAAGGTAAAAAGGGAAAAGGAAAGGAAGGGAAAGATATGGCAAGGCAAGGCAAGGCAAGGCAAAGGAAGGCAAAGGAAGGAAAAGGAAAGGAAAGGAAAGAAAAGAAAAGAAAGATTAAATGTAGGTAAAAAGTGATTGAGCAATACAAGTAATAAGAGTAATAGTAAATAGTTAATACAGTAAAGGGTAGTTAGTACACCTCCATGGAGACAATAAATGATTGGGTGGGGTACATAAGAGGTAGATTTACTTGAATAGGGTAATAAATGATTGACCTCGGAAGGAGTAGAGATGTAGGTTTACTTAAAGAGGTAATAAAAGAACACGAGAACGAGAATAATAATAATAATAGTATGAACAATAACGATAGCAATAACAATTATAATAATAATAGTATGAACAATAATAATAGTAATAACAATTATAATAACAAGACGTTGAGATAAATATATACCTAGGTAGGTATTTATTGATATTACCTCTCTGGGTATTTCTAGATAGCCTAGAGCTGGAGGTTCTTTTAGTATTGAAATATCCAAGTTATTCCCTTTTCGTGATATTTTCTATAAATATTCAATAAATACCCGTAGACTTGAGTTGATGTCGATACCTATCTACTGTATGGATATCACACTTCTCAACTTCCGGGCCTTTACAATCAAACAATTAAAAAGGGAATGATTATATTCAATACTACTAGGCGTATGTGGATGCCTGCCTGGGCTGCCAATACCAAATATCTCATATCCCCGACTCATCTAGATCGAATACAGTTTTAATGAATAATAAGAGATGCATATTCATTCGATCAATCATCAATCATCATCAGTAGTGCAGGACTCCTCTGCAATCACTTGTTAATGAAAATCATATCATTTCTTTTTAGCTTCTTTTTCTCGAAACCTTCATTTCATGCAATCCATTCAATCCCAGGTAAGGATTGAATGGATGCTCGAGGATCCATATGGATACTCCGTCCTCATTGACTGTATCATAAACTGCCCAGGTGGGTTTCGATTCTTCAATAATGTGGATTGGATTCGATTGTACTGTACAGGACAACTGTACCCTCCCTATCTATCTTTCTCTCTGTCTGTACGTACTACGGAGTACCTGGGTATGCTTTGTACGGAGTAGTACTTACTTCAATTGATGAATGTGATTAATAATAAATTTGAATGGGAATAGGAAAATCATTGATTTTTTTATGGATAGTTTTCAAGGATATTTCTTACAGCAAGTAACCTTAATTATATCCATCCATCCATCCATCCATCCATCCATATCAATCAAATTTATTTACTTTTTCGATTGCCACCCAGATTTACAGTACTGGTATATATCATCTTTCCCCCCTCTCTTCTTGTCTTCTATCCATTGTTCCATGGTTAGTTCTGCTCATCTCCTAGTATTGTGTCTGTCTAATAAGAAGATGACACTCGATCTTCAGTCACCAATCTTGACATTTATATTTATATTACAGTATCGTTATGATGAATTCCACTTAACGGCACCTACACTATCAATCATTAGTCATCATTCATCAGTCATCAGTCATCAGTCATCAGTCATCAGTCATCAGTCATCAGTCATCGTTCATCGTTCATTCATTTCCCTTTACTCTGTACAGTATCATTCCACCCTCGGTCGCTTCCAGGTTACCTACCTGGTAGACACCGTATGCACTGTATGTCCTGCGGTGTAGTATATAGATTATACCGGCGCATAATGAGTTTCATCGACAACCTTAATAGTGGGTAGCATAGATAATAAATATATCTATCCTAGGAAATCCTGCCACCACTCATGAGGAGAGGGATTAGTAGTAGCTTGACACGTTCAATACGGGAGTAGTGTAACATATGTTACACACCTTCCAGACCTTTAGTACCTATCATAAAGTAGGTAGATAGCAGAAACTTTCTTTCTCCTTCTTGATCATGCCCATCTAACCTACCAATCCCATCGCATCCCATCCCATCGCATCCCATCCCATCCCATCCATTCCCATTCATTCCCATCCATTCATACATCGTAAAACACGCCATAATAAAACATTCTTGTACCATCATCCACCACTCGATCAAAATACCTAAACATCTATCCAAATCAGGGACTCCGAATCGGAGCAATCTTTTTATACTCATTACTTGTACACACCAGGTATTTAATGCTCGCATGATCAATACAGTACGTAGGGCGATCTCACTTTAGTCTTACTTCAATGCCGATGTTGTATTGGATGTGTGGGTGGTTCAGAATTTCTTTGGATGCCATGAATGCAGAATGCAGAATCCATGAATCCATGAATCCATGAATATACATACAGTAGTTGCCAACTTGCCAACTTGCCATCCCATCCCATCCCATCCCCTCCCCTCCCCTCCCCCTTTACTCTAGAGTCTGTACAGTTGGACAACAATCACAGTAGTTCAACCCTCACAAACCAAGAACGAAAACCAATAGAACCTTAAAAAGACAATCATATCCACCCAGTGGATCTTGACTAACATGCTTAACATCCAAATCCGTTTTAAACGCTCCTCTCTTACTTCCATGAACCTTAATCCACTTCGATGCATATAAGTGGCACTTCCGTGGCACTTCAAGTCATCCACCCTACACAGTGCACACTGCACACTGCACACCTCAACAGACAAACCAGCGATGCCATATCCTCCTGCGCTGCACATACCGACACATACCCTTTCGACCAACCGAACCCGAGAACCAGACACTTCACCACTCGTCAGATACTCTGCTCTCACATTATTTGTTCACATGGACAGAACGCCCGCCCAAGCACAGAACACGGAAACGACCAAGCTCACGCTCCTATTCGTGCCCATGGCCCCATTCCCATTTCCCATTTCCCAATTGCCCCTGGTACCGCGCAAAGACTTTCTAGGCTTCACGACTCACGACTCACGACTCACGAGCCCCTCTTATCCTTTCTTTAGTGCTTCTCCTCCCCCCTTTTCTCCCTATCGGTGTATTAATTATCTGGTGCGAGAAAGAGAGGAGGCGAAAGAAGGTTTGGATGGTGTTATGCTTATCTACATACCTAGGTCAATGGCTCATGATGCAAAGACTTTCTCGGTACAGCATCATCGTCATACACACACCCATCCATACACACATACCCATACCCATAAGTACATGATACATACGAATGATGGGCACCAACAACAAGACGAAATACCCCCTCCCACTCCCACTCCACGCACGTAATATTCCTCCCAAGTTCCCGTCATACATCCGGAGGACAGTACTGTATCTACCTGCCATCTACCTACCCAGACACCCGTCGCTTACTGCAGACATGCATGATCCATCCACAGCGACAAGATGAGCCAGCCCAAAGTTCTCAGCACCCAATAAATCCATCCATCCATCTTACAAACCCAACCTTGGCCCTCCGTCCACCGCGCTAAATATCTACAGTTCAGTACTGTGCTGTGCAGTGCAGTGCAGTGCAGTGCCATGGCCTCCCTACCCTACTCACTGTACTGTAGACTCGCATTGCAAATCTCACGCACGCCCTCTGCATTTCTTTCATCGCACCTCGTTCCCTCCACAGTGCACACCTTACCTTCCTCGAGCATCAACGTCAAACATCCATCATCCCTGATGCTATCATCTACGGAGTATCTATCATCTACCCATCCCATCCCATCCATTCCATTCCATTCCATCATCCCTGATGCTTCCATCTACTGTACAGAGTACTGACTGTATCAATCCCCTCCTCGATGTTCCATTCCTCCGTCTCCTTTCTTTCTATGGAGTATGGCTACGTATAGGTAGGTAAGTAGGTAGGTAGGATTGATACTGTACCGGTGATAACTACGGCGTACAGTGTATGTGCTATAATCCCATGAACAAACCCTGATGGCCTGACACGGGCAGGTAGGGGCAGGTAGAGATATACGTACTAGGTAGGTAAGCTTGCATATTGTATTATATTAATTCTCTATGGTTTATGGATTATGGATTATGGATTATGGATTATGGATTATGGATTATGGATTATGGATTATGGATTATGGATTATGGATTATGGTTTATGGTTTATGGTTTATGGTTTATGGTTTATGGTTTATGGTTTATGGTTTATATTAATACTACTCCCTAGGGAAGTAGGTGGTGGGACCTTGATATTCGTTTACATAGACGTTCACATTGACATTGATATTGATTCCGAGTTTGACTCTGTAGACTCTGTAGACTCTCGGAGTCAGAGTCAGAGTCAGAGTCTGACTCAGACTCAGACTCTGAGTCAAAATGGAAATGGCAATGGTAACTTAATTCCTCTTGGATGTTTCTCAGACAGAGTGAATGAATGCTGGAGGGAGATAGGGAGGTGCATAGATAGATACTGCAACATGGAAAGGGTTTGGGATATTCTTGAGGGGTTTCGGGAAGATGTTGGGAGGTTGTGGGGAGGTTTTGGGAAGGGAAGGGAAGGGGAGGGAACTTGGAAGGGAGACGGGCGGGTCATTATATTGTATTGTATTATACGAGGTTTTGGGTATCGATTGATTTATGTCTGTCTGTCTATACGGGGAGTAGGTACCTATCTGATCACTTGTACCTGGACCTAGTACATGGATATCTACGTACCTCCCTCCCTCCCTATCGAGCATCTCTACGATCAAGAATAACGAATGAAGAATGACTCTTACGGATTGAAGATTCCATCGCTTCAGCTTGAAGCCTTGGCTTTGGCTTTGGCTTTGCTCGATGGGAACGATGAAAGATGTGCATCTCCTACATCAATCCCATCCAGAACCGCCTTGAATTCTTCACGTTGGCGCGGCGTGGATTCTGCATGCCCATCCCGCAACCTCCGTACGCCAGTAGTATAATCCCAACCGAGTACTCATCCGTATCTCTCGCTCTCTACGGAGTCACGGGTGTGGAAAAGGCACCATCAGCCAAGGGGGAGAGAGAAGGGGAAATTTACAAGAAACGAAATAGGGGATCAAGAGGTATCATTCGTTCATTCATTCATTCATTCATTCATTCACTCATTACCTACATACCTAGGTACCTACCGACCCATCCAAACAATCCGTTGAACGATTCAAGTATGGAGTATAATAAAATAGGATCTTACAATCAATGATTCCTCCATAATCGACCTTCTTCACACCAGGATGCAATGCACATCATCATCATCATCATCATCATCGCCCCAATCTCACAAGGATTCATCGTCATTCTTTCCATACACTCTTACTCGGTACCGAATCTAATTATCCCAAGATTTCCAGCTCCCCCTAAAAATTCATCTATGTAATCAATCAATCAATCTTCCTTACCCAAGACAAAGTCCCAATAAACACCAACCAACCCTTCCTTCTCTTTTCCAACAACCAAACAAACAGACAACCATCCATGCCATCCCCTTTTGTCTTCTGAATACATAGACCCTCCCTCCCCTTCCCTTCCCCCTTCCACCCCGCGGAATATCCCAAGGTCCCCTTGACAGAATGAATAATCTATCCTACTGTACTGTATCCATCCTTCTAGAGCCACACACCTACTCCGTACAGTACAGAGTATCTACGTAATCTTACATACCCATCCATCCATCCATCCATCCATCCATCCATCTCCCTACCGAGTACCTCCTCCCTCCCTACCTCCCCACCCCCTACAAAAATTACACCAAAAAACAGACCAAGAACAAACCCTCAGACCCGCCCAAATCATCCACTTAACCATCCAGATAATCATGCTCTAAATCTAAAGCTACTTACCTACTTACTTACCTACTTACTTACCTACTTACTTACTTCCTTCCCGCATTGAGCACTAAGTATTAGCACCAAGCGCCCAGCACCGATTACCTACCCACGCACCAAACCATCCCTCCAGCCACCCACCCCAAACGAGATACCGATATTCACAAGCCTCATTTCCCGCACCGCACCGCACCGCGCCGCGCCGGGTCCGTGGGCACTGGGCAGCGGCGAGTCGGGAGGGGGAGGATGGATGGCCGTGTCGGTACCGCTCATGGCGACGGCGACGCTTGGTCCTGGATGGATGTAAGTAAGAGAGATTAGGCGCACGTGGGCGCGTGGGTAGATTGGGGGTAGGGACTAGTCTGCTCTGCTGCAGTAGGGACTCGGGAGGAACTGGAAGGGTCTTGTTGTTGCATGCGTGCCCAATGCTGTACGGAGTACGGGAGCTGCGAGGGAGGGTGCGGGTATCGCTTCTGGAATGTTTGTTTGCTGTGGGATTGGGGGGGGTGGTGTGGTGTGGTGTGGTGTGATGGGTACTTTTGGTGTTTATAGATGGTTCCATGGATAGTATTGGTATATTTGGGTTCATACATACACACACACACACATATATATATTGATACCTATTTAGGAGAATCAAATGTGAATAGATAGATATATACTTATAGATACATAGATAGATACACACATACATACATAGGTACCTAGACCTAAATCGCTGCAGGTAGCTAGTTCCCTGTTCAGCGATCTTCGTGCTTGGATATCATCTGATGGCGAAGAGAATTACCAACACCTACTCTGTACATATCTAGGTAGAAGTAAGGGATGTTCTAAGGTGGTGGTAATGGTTTGTGGTTTGGATGATATGATTACGGGGTATATCGTTGGTATGATCTTGAGTTCAGAGGAGTAAGCACCTACCTCCTGGTAAGACTTACGTCTTTACAGTACTATCTATGTATGTATGTATGTGTTTATGTTGGTGCCGAGAGTGTCCACGGGTCTCTGACGATAGATACCTAACCTGACCTAACCTTGGATGGGATTCTCTATAATGAAGAAAGAGGGTGCTTTGATGAAAGGCTTGATTTTGAAACCGTGAGTCCTCGAGTAGGCGGAGGTAGTCATTATATTTATTCCCAGACCCCAGATCTTACCCAAAGCATCAACGAAACGTCCTTCCTACCTACCTACTCGTATCGCCAGAAAGTAGTCAAATCAGCACGCTAATGAAGATAAGAAGCAAAAGGCCAATCGCATTAAACAATCGATCCATGGATATTCCAAGAACAATCTTTGCAAAATCGATCATCATGTGGTTCATCGTCTAGCGCCCTCATATGAATCCTTTCTGGCGGCACGAGTGCCTACCTACAAACTACCTATTACTTAGGCTACCTACCGTTTACACTCCACGGAGTGCCAAATCAGCTTACAGGTAGGCGATCTTCCCTCCTCCTCAACACTCAGCCGTCACACGATCTCTCCCACGGTTCCACACAACTGCAATGCATGCTCTAGCCCCATGCTCCACACGCCCTAGCGCTATCCCTTCAACGGCAGATGTACAGTAGGTGCTGTACTGTAGCTCGACTTCGATCTTCGTCTCCGTTCATCTTACTGTACAGTATGTAGGTCTGGGCTTGGGCTCGGGCGGGGATTCGTCCTGCTTACTGTATTACTTGAGGGTATCGAGGGCTACCCATGAGTATCTACTGTACTTATCTACAACACCCCAGATCCCCGCTCCCCCCCTTCCGCGAATCATCCCCCCAGCCGCGACCCAGGCAGAGCGTGCCAAAATCCCTCTGTGGAATCGGCGGTCGCTATAATCGCGATAAGCGTGCGCACTGCGTGTTGCAAGAGACTACATACAGTAGGTACATGGTGACTCGATCAGCCCATTTGTACGGAGTCTATCTGCTGCACCTTTGAAACTCAGTTTTTTACCATCAGCCTACCACTCCGCAATCTTGTAAGTGGGATGTCCAGCTGTTTTTCACAAATGAATGCAGGAATGAACGAACGAACGAACGAACGAATGAATGAATGAATGATCATTCGTTTATCGGCGCGGTGGGGCTTTCTGGGCTGCTATGGAGGAGGTGCATATGAGAGAAGATGGGGTGAGTGCGTGATGGGATATCGTCATGGCGCGGTAGATGGGTGCTATGGCGTTCCATGGGCGGTATCTATCCATAGAACTCGATACTGTACCTACCGACCTTTACCGACCGGGATCCCAGCCAGAAACTAACGCGGATGCAGTAATCACTTTGCACGAGACGCGCAGAAAAAGTAGCAAACGCCCAGTCCCTTTGTGGTAGTAAATTCCTCCATGCGAGCCAGGGCAGGGAATGGGGTGAGGGGTAAGAATCGTGATAACCCCTAGCAAGTCCATATCGCCAGCACCAACTGGGAAATAGGAAATAGGCAATGGATCATAATGAGGAATGATTATGCAAGATGCAGAATTGTGGCATCATCGCACGTTGTATGTGCATGCTATGTCTTATTTGTTCTTTTGATCATGATCATGATTATGGTTTGTGGTGGATGATCGGTGATGAATGGGGGGGGGGCGATGAAGGAGTGGTGGCCATGTGAATCGCACTTCGACTAGGGAGCTATTGGGGTTGTTGATTGGGTGAGAGAGAGATTTTGATTGGGGGGTTGAGTTGGTAGTTTTCCGGTTGCTGCGTGTTGGATTTGGATGCTGGATGCTGGATGCTGGTTGGAGCGAGGTTTGTCTTTGATATACCTAGGTAGGTACAGTAGGTAGGTAGGCAGGTAGGTAGGCAGGTACGTATTGGTTCGTGTTTGTTGATTGTGATGCGAGTGATTTTTGTTACTATTTTCGTTGTTACAATTGATTCACATTGGTCATATCACACAAATGGATATCTTTTCATGTCTAACCGTTATTATTCCTATTTTCGCTCTCGTCGCACTATTGCCATTCTTCTACCAACTAGCAACCAACCTCACGAGATTCTTCATCCCAGATCTAAATGTCTGCATACGCCATCATCACTCCAAGGTCTCGCTTGATATCGATGAGATCCATTGCATAGTTCTCCAGATAGATCCACACAAGTGAGGATTATCATCAGCCTAGCTGGTTGTCGATGATGGGGTGAATCACTATTGCTGTTCTATTGTAGTGGTGAATATCTATTCAAGTTGGAAGCATCATCATACACTCAATGGAGCATTGAGGTTCATGGCATGCACTTTTGTTGTTCCCGAGGTTTTGTTACGGGGTGTTGACCTCTCTTGAGGATTACGTTGGGGATATCGAAGTCTTTTCATTCGTGGTTGTTTACTGCTCCAAACCTTCAGTCTTCGCGCGAAAGCTATATTGGTACCGGTTGCCTCTAGCATCATGGCTTCCTTGAAATGCTACTCGATTTCCTTTGGTCAAAAGGAGTCGTCGGATTTCATCTCTCATTTTGGTTGGGAAATATTCACGGATCTGGCTTGGGTTTACCGTCAAATGATAGACAGATAGAAATCTGCAATGCCAGTTAGAGATCCCAAGGTCATGGATGTGAGGTGAATTTTCCTATGGTGGCTAGGTTTTGAGTATCTCGAGGGGCTGGTATCAAAATGTATTTTCTACGGTTGTTTCATGATATTGAATTTGCTCTGTCCGATATTGAATACTTTTGAGGATGGCATCGAGATCTTTTCCACCCTTTGTTCTATCAAAGTTACCAGTGAATCATCCATAATATGATGATTCTAGTAGATTATAATTTCTTCCTCCAATCTGAAGGGTTAGCTTTGGTAATCGTTCCCCCGTGATTGAATGTTTACCCTGATGTCCAACAAAAAACTCTGCCGCCCCAACGACATTCACTTCAAAATTCACTTCCGTAACATCCCCTCATCCCTTTTTTCCCTCCAGCCAATTGGTCGAGCTTCTCTTGCTGGATAATTCAAGTGGCTGGAAACTTGACATGAGAATCTCGACAACCTTTCTCGACAACCTTTCTCGGCAACCTTCCATTCATCCTTTCCACCTCCCATCCCCAGTCCTCCATACTTGCATTAAGCTTTACAACCTTCATCTTTCCCCCGAACTATCTACGTGCTTTGTCCGTTGACCCCTTCTTCATTCTCTATCTTTCATGATATCTTCGGTCAACAAATTGAGACGCGTTTTTCACCTTCACCTGGAAGAAAGTTCTCTTAACTCTCTTAGCTTTCTTGACTTCGTTCTTTCTCCTTAAGCCTTGAGCTGGGCTCCACTTCGCTTAGAATAGAAAGATTTCATATTCTATTTCCTGTGATATTTTGAGGAAAGTCACTCTCCACCGCATACAAACTTGTAAGTACCCCCTAGAAATCCCTTCCCAAAGTCTCCTTCTATTCTCCTCCTCCTCAAACCATTTTTCTTCTTTCCAGGCACTTGATAATTGACCTGTTCCTATTCAACCCCATCTCTCCATATTACTTGGATTGTCATTACCCCGCACTAGAACAATCTTCTAGGCAATTTTTCCGGTGTCGAAATTTGATGTTAATGTTGTCCACAGACTGTGTCGGACGAAGCGCTCGTCATTTACGAGCATCAACTCAAATACTCTTAGTTGATGCATCAAGCATCTATCACTGATTAATCGCGAGTTCTTGCTTTACCAAATCGAAGTTTTGAATACCTGTAAGTTACCACCGGGGTTCATTTGTTGTTCAACCATTCTTCCCTCAACACACATTTATCCTTCCCTCTATCACATTTGCTTTCTTGTTCAGAACTTCACGTTTCTCATATATTGCACCCACTTTTACCCTCTATCCACTACTGCATGATCAAGCATGTTATATTCTAACATTCTCTAGATTTTTTGAAACATCAACCATCATGGGCAAGAAAGCCAAAGCCAAAACGATCAAGGACAGCGAGGGTCAAAGTAACGGTGAACAATTGTGGATCAAACATGCTGTGCCTGTAAGAAAGCAAAGCTCGAAGAAAGGGCCAGTTTGGAAGCGACCACACAAAGTATTTGTCCCTGCAATTCCAAAGGAAAAAAATGCATGGGTTTGGCCTTCGCTTCCCACTTCCACCACGGGCTCTCAGGAATCTCAGAAAGCCCAGAGATCACAACCGGGTGGTAGCCTCGCAAAGACTGATCTGACTGATAGCACTGGTAACAAGAAGACTATCCGGCCAGGTAGTGCTAGTCTCCAGCAGACTACTCGACCTATTCCAGGACCCGGTTCAAATACATTTGTTATGAAGTACTACACTAATACCTCCGTGCCTACCGATGAGTCCGTGTGGGAACATCCACCGCCCCCTACAATGACTAGTAGCACCAAGTACGACCCTTCTACCCTGGATCCAACCGCATGGAGTACAGTACCTGAGAACGCTAAATGGTTTACCCTCCCATCATGGGTTACGCAGTCGCCATACGTGAAGGAAACGGAGTGGTGTACCAAGAAGCGTGCCATGGCAATCTTGACCCCACAAGCTCGTCCAAATCCATGGGGTACAGTATCAACTGCAAATACATTTCCAACCCCTCCTCAGCAAGAGAATCCTAACGGAGTTGTTGCGAACTTTGGAGATTGGGGTGTCTCCGAGCCAGCTGTTGTAGAAGATCCAAATGCGCCAAATTCCTGGGAAAATATGACGCTCGAAGAAACATCCATAGAGCCAAAAGAGAAGTTTCCTACCTTGGTTAACTGGCCTTTCACAGGCGAGGAAGATAGATTCCACAAGTTGGCCTCGTTGGTATGCTATGCCATTCACTTGCCCAATGATAACTCATTCTAATCACATACTTAGGGTTTGTTTGTCGAAAACTACAAGGTCAATGTGTTCAAATATCCGAAGAATGATCAAAGTCAAAGTCCTTTGATTAGATTACTTCAAGTGGAGGGTATCGATGCCATCCTTCTCAAGATGATCTGGGAAAACCATAGCACCGTTTCCGCGTTATCACGGACCAGCCAGAAAACTTGGGCTGTCTTGATGGCTATCACTGTAAGTTTCAGTTTATCGATTATGCAACAAATGCCTGACAGATACTTCTAGGATATTTGGGATGTCACCGGAGGCAATTATCAACGTTGTGAGATACCACGAGACAAGAGTGAATTCTCGGTTGGTGTTGCTCCAGTGGTGGTTGTCACTCCTACTAGAGATGGGGAGCCTATCAATTACCTCCAACAGGTCAAGAATTTGCATAAGATGTGTAGGGTTTCCTTTCAACTTATGTTTTGATGGCTCCTTTCCGTACAGCATCACTGATGATTATTCTTTATCAGGTCAATCCATATACAACTTCCGCGAATTCATACAGAACATCCAGTTCCATCATGTTCCATTTCTCACCACCCAAATCCTCGCTCTCATCATTCCTGAAATGCGCAAACTCCAAGTTCTCGGAGTTTTACAACTGTGAATTAATCCATCTCTGTGATGGGATTGAACTTCTCCATATCATCCAACGCGATCGTGGTCGGGGTTGCGAACGCCAAGTCTCATTGGATTTCTACCCAGCATACCATGTGGGTCCCCAGAGGACATATCAAGTTGGCCCCAAGAAAGGCGAAAGAAAGGTGGGAGAGCAGCATGCATATGGTGTTTCCTGGGATGATACCGGAATGTATGTTGATTCGGATACTCGAATTGCAATCTGGCAAGAAGTCTGCACTATCATTCAGCTGGCGAGAGAGCAAGGTATTGATTTCGAGTCTAAACATACGATGTTTAGAAAATGGCTGGATAAATCTCCTTGCTTGGCAGTCGAAGCAACTTTGAAGGTTATCATGAGTCCATTATCCGATGTTGAGAATGTCATTGCACACGTCGCATACGGAGAATTCGGCGGTCGAATTGACAAATTTCAAAAGTCAAAGCCTGGCAAAGTTCCCAACAAGCCCGAGGGCTCGCAATGGTATGTCTTCACTTCTCCCATCAAGATGTTCCGACTCGCTGCATGACAAGACTGACACCCCCTTCGATAGGATGAAAGAACACTTCCGGTGTATGGCCTGCGAAGTCGTGAATCTAGGGCTTTACTTCTCATACAGCATGATCCGCAACTACAAGCTCAATGACCAAGACCGCCCCACGTGCATGTCATGCAAGCTATTCGAATATCTGAATAGCGAAAGCGACCACTACAAGCGAGAAAAGCGCATCATCATCGAACGATGGTGTCGCTATCAATCTGGTTGGAACACCAACAATCTCCGCAAGTTCCTCCGGGTCTTCTCCTCGCGTCGGACCCAGGGTCGGCTCATCAGAGGCACCGCCACCGATCTCGATATGATTAGGGCAAATCACGAACAGCAGCAAATCTTCCACGAAACAGATGAGGTTCAGCGTCCGATCAATCATCAGGCATTGGGTAGACGAGGTCATTATGGTATTCGGGCACCCACTGTTCAAGAGAAAGAGGCGATTGAAAGTGGACGGATCCATAGCGAATGGGATACCTTTCGTCAAGACCGCATTAATGGTCATGGCCAACCTACTACCTTTCGCGGCTGGTAGGTTGCCTTGCTGGTGCTTTTGACGAGGCTGTCTCCTACTGCTCTCGCTTTTCTATGCGCAGTGACGACGGGGAGGACACCCGATACGTTTCGACACCCGGGCTACAGCTACACATACACTTTCTTCTTCGGTCTACTTTCACACTAGTTTGTCCCGATCGAGCAGAATAGATCGCACCATACGTCTCTACATCTTCGCAACAACACAAGATGTCAATGCATGCAGGAAGAAGTCGAGCTGTTCACATTTTCGACTGACACCTAACCTACATTACATCATATTGCGTTCATTCATCCATCCATTCCATCTATCTAGAATGGTTCTTCCCATCTAATCATCCATCTATCTCTCGGTGTCTTTCGTTGGATTCGTTGGATTCGTCTGTTTTTCCTTTCATCCTTTAATTTTCCAAAATGGAGGGAGGGATTTTCGTGATAATGGCATGGCTAGCATACAGCATACAGCATACAGCAGATGAATATGAACAGACTTCAATCTTTTAATTCTATCCCATGGCATAACCATATCCTCTGCTCTCCCTCTCCAACTACTTTATGCAACATGGGGTCTTGATTCGTCGCTAAAGCTGGAGCTGAAAAATGCTCTCCGTGTCTTTCCTTTGAGCTGGATTCCTTTTCTTTCTGGCAGGCCTACATACATACATGCATAATCCCGATACGGATATAGCAAACATAGCATTAAAACACAGTTTACAGTCTACAATCTACAAAACCCAAATCCATACCATATAGGTGAACTGATGACTCCATGTTAGATTAGAAAACGACGCCGTGCGTGCACGCGGGGCAGCGAAAGACTCGCTGGCTTGCCGCGCCTTAATTGCCTCGGATCACTATCTAGATTCTAAGGTTGAGGATTGGAATGGATGCTCATTACCGACTGAATGACTGACGGACTGACTAACTGACTGACTATACGCATTCCCACTCCCCTTCCCTTCCCTTCCCTTCCCTTCCCTTCCCTTCCTTCCCTTCCCTCCCTTCCCTTCCCTTCGAACTCCTCACCCCTTTCCAAAACCGCCCCGTATCAAACCATTTCCTCCCCCTCCCCCTCCCCTCCACCAACCCACCCACCCAAACATCACCACTCAACCGTATCCCCACCCCAGCACAAGCACAACCCAACCCAACCCCAACCGCCCCCATCCCCCATTCCGCCTCAACCGCAACCTCGACCTTCCCGCGCAACCCCGCCCAGGAACAGATCTAAAGATATCCAGCATTTCGCCCTACGGCGGAGATCCCGAATCTGGCGCTCGTCCCGGCGGTGCATCCCCGATGCGGGATTAAGGAGGGTGGGAGTCACTTTTCTGTGATTTCCGTCGCGATCACGCACCATACCATAACGATACGATATGATTGCTTCTCAACACACACACACACACACACACACACACACAGCCCTCTTCACACACCCATGCCACGCCCACGCCCACGCCCGCCTTTGATCTTGGCATTCCCGTCCCTACAGCATCATCTCAATACGTCCAATGAAACCCAACATAACATTGCTCTGCTCTGCTCTGCTCTGCTCTGCACTGCTGCTCTGCACTGCTCTGCACTGCTCTGCTCTGCACTCTCCACCCCCCCTTTCCCATCCCCCCCTCTCGTTGTACATAACATAGCTTATGCTAACGGCAAGTTCCCGTAATGTGAAATCCCAACTTCGCGCATACGGCAAAGAAGCATACGATAAATCATCATCACCCCCTCCCGCCGCTGCCTCCTCCCCTGAAACGCCAGACTATCCATTAGCCGACTATCTGTGGACCTCTCATGAGTGAGCGGCCTGGTAATAAATCCATCGGCTCCGAACCACCTCCCGGCTCCTCACTAGAAATTCAACATGACACCACGCCAGAATATTGGTTCAAGTAAATAGATAAACATCCATTGAAATATTCCACCCGTCAAATAACTACCTAGGTATCTGAATGATATCAACAAGAAGGAAAACCCCCGAATCCAATATCTCTTGGAGAGCATTCAAAAACACATTATACAAATCCTTAGTCCATTTCCTCGGAATTCAAAGTGAACGGTGCCATCCATCCATCCATTTCTACCCGTAATTTTCCTCAATCCAATCCCTTCCCCATCCTACTAATTTGTAAAACGAACCCGCCACAAAAAATTCATGGATGTGCCTTTCTTTGCCTGCCTCGCTTATATAGCATCATCATATACCCATTCCCATTCCCCGAACCAATTTTCCACCACAAGACCCAATCAAAAATATTTCTCAAACTCCTGACCCTGGCAACAATGATCTTTACGCAAATCTCGGTGCCGAGGTAGCCCGCAATGGTAACTGTCTGTCCAAAGATTTAAATGCCAGCGTTCTCGGTTGTGAACGGTTGTTTGGAAGGATCTATACTTTGCTGCATATTTTGCATTCCACGGTCTCTCCGAATCGGGGGAATCGGCAGTTTTAACTCTCTTGCCGGCTTTGGTGGCGGATTCGATGTTATCTTCGAGATCGAGCGCATTGACTGAGCGTTCTAGACGTGAGGGAATGAGGGAATGGACACCGAGGATTGTGTTGGCGAGGTAGATGACCCTGTTGGTTTGTTAGGGTTGGGATGGGATGTGATGGGATGAAAGGGGTTGTGACTTACATCATGAAAGTAGAAACAGCAAAGGTACCCTTGGCCATCAGGCAATAATGATAATTTCCAGCGGATTTGGCATACGAACAGCTCTTTGCAATGTACCAGGCAACATTACTTGGATATCTTGGATCACTATGATCCGGTCCAGCCTGCCCATACATGCTGACAGCCCAACAGGCTGTAAGAAGTCCATTTACAATTGTTGAGATGAGAGGATACCAAATGTGCATAATGAACATGACAACTTTACAAAGTTGGATGAACATAGAAAGCACCGAGATTCCGATATTGAAAACTTTGCAATCTACGAAGCAGAAACAATCTCATCAGTATCGCATTCTCTCAAAATCCATGTGGCTCACTCATCACATCTCACAGCAGGCGGAAAGAAAACTCACGTTTGACTCCAAACAAATGGAATCTTTGGCAATGGTCGATAATTCGCATAAGCATATAGAACCTGAGCCGGGCTACTGTTAAATCCATGGTCGTACCCAATCTGCCATAAATTCGTTCGGTATAAATCAGGGTCTGCGATACCGATAGAGGACGAGTGCTGCAACGGTGCCGGCAAGCTCAATTACATTGAGCCAAATGATAACCTTGGGAAATCTCCATTTGCGCGTCATGATGGGAGAAGAGAGCCATGCTGGTGCCATGATGATGAATGGATGCGTTATCGCAAATTGAGGAAAGAGAATAAGGCGCGAGATGGTCGTAACACAAGAAGTTTATAGATTAATGGGTATAGGCTTGAATAGAGATACGAGTTAATCGCCCGCGATCATATACTGTAGTTGATTGTAGCTGTATTGTATTGCAATCCCTCGATATGGATATCCTCACTTCGATCGTCCACAAAGTAAGACGTCGTCTCTTCAAGAGAATAGAAATCTTCCTTCAAGGAGCTTATGAACGACCGACCGCTCATGATTTATTAATATAACGGCAAGGCACATTTTGGAGGTGTACAAGGTGTGTGACGGAGGGGTGGGAAGAATTCAACCTGCCAATGAGGATGTCATAAGAAGAGATATTTTAAGCGCTGAGCTGCATGTTGATGTGAATGTTGAGTGAGACTTTGTCTATGGAACCAATTAAATTGCGGGGATGAAGCGTTTTGGGGGTGAAAAGTAAGAACTAGGCTGAATCAAGAAATGGCTCAATATAAATCAGATGGCGCTTGTAGAATAAAATGATTTGATTGGTCTCGGCTATCATCTCCTGATATTTGGTGCTGATCAGTGATTAGTCATCATCCAATACCCGGAGCTAATTGTGATTTCGGTTACCCGTGGAGTCGTGGCCCTTGCTTTTAGATTATATTATGTACGGAGTAGGTACTTAGCTATTAGGTAGTTACTAGTAGTGAGTGATATGATTGATGTATGCCTTGGATCACCTTGCTTCATTCATGATTCATTTCTCTGAGCAATGTTTACATATCGACTTGTATCGGTACTTATATGTATATTAGACTTGCAGCATAAATTTGGAATCGAATATGCAAGCCCTGACGCAAGCTTTGTCCTTCCTTCTACTGTACAACTAACCCTTACATACCATTCGTCTATACATCCGAACAGGCATGGTGTTTGCAATACCCAATTTAGTTCGGACCCCATTCATTAGCTTGCCCAGGTGATATCAACCGCTTTATACCGCTTACTATAGCTTCTCTCTCTATCGCGGAATCTAACAAGCAGCAGTGGCAATGAAATCAAGCTTTTTCACAAGAAAATGTGTGTTTGGAGCTTAGCTTCATATCTACCCGTCTTTGCTTACTCATCTTTTGCTTGATGGCCTAGAATACTAAATCATCAATTGCAAGTGAACAATTCTCCTGGCTCAAATTGAACCTCATCCCCTAAAAATGTAACAAAACTTCCCTTGGTCACTGGATTCGTCTATAGTTCTATCTCCCAAGTGGGACATGGGATATTCCTACATGGGATGTTGGTTATAGGAATGTGCTGCTGTGGCCAAGTATCCAGAGTCCCGACTTTTGAGCCAAGTGACCAATTCCAACATCTACCAATACTGAGTCTCAAAAGATTTTATATCTTGATTTTGCACATTCAACAAACACACCAGAAGCTTAACAATCCCAAGAATACAATCCCAAAACATCATCGTCCAACCTCACATCAACTCAAATGATACAACCCTCCAGAAATTTAAACCAGTCCTCTCCATCTCACCCAAAACATATACCAAGACGCGGGAAACCAGGGAATAGATAAAATCTAGATCGTTTATTTGACATTAGAAAATCACCGAACAGAAAACAAGTTCCCACCAGGGGGAAATCAAAAGGCCGAGGGAACATGGCAACTTTATTCCAACTCGAATACAGAGAACCAATTCATGCACCTGAGAACAAGGTACTCTGCAGACTCATATGACCAAAGCCTGATGATAACGAAGCAGGTTGACCAGTTGAGAAGGCGAGAGAGTATATGATGATGTGGCGTTTGCTGACAGGATGTAAGGAGACAGAGAACAATTTGACGACGTCGACGCCCCTGATGAAGTATGTTATATTGGCGCCGCACTCACCTCATTGCTTGCAGCTTTCAAATCTTACAATAAATATACTATGCTGATTTCCACACACACACACGCCCCCACACATATATCCACCCATGAATAACTCGCACCAAACATCCAAAAAGCCCAAGAACCAATCCTCCCCGCAACCAAAGCCGCATCCATATCACCCCAAGACCAAATACAATCAACGATACCCAGCAAACGCAGCAAACCCAACCCAACCTCCCCAATCTCCCCAATCCATCTAGAAATTTTCATCACAGCCTGCGCAACCACACTCAAAGATCCCCGCTAGCAAAATACTCGCCTCCCCCACCAAGTAAACAAACCGCAGCCAGGACGTAGACGGCACCGAATCGTAAGCTCAGCACGTACCTGAACTTCCAGCCACCCAGCCGCCCATCAGGGCACCACCTCCGCGGATCCAATACCACGCAAGGAGTGAGCGACTCCGACCACGACACCCGGGTTCGGATTAGACCGCAGGAGAAGTGGTAGAGAGGGGAGAAAAGTTGATGATGATGATGATGATGAAATGCGAGCTGAGATCCTTCATAATTCTATGCGGAAGACCCGGTCTGAGCAGCTTGTTTATATGTAATGCGATGTAATGTGATAGCCGTGTGTTTTCGCCGCTGCTATATGCTTCGTGGTATTTTGGGGGGTTGGATTTTGGTGGTTTGTCACGAGCGCCCAGTGAGAGTGGCGATTTTTCTTGTGAGATGGTGGCTTCTCTCTCATTGTTGCGAATCGTGGTGTTGACGTTTTTCGCATTGCTTGGAATATCGAGGGAGGGGGAGAGGCTGATGGAGACATTGTAGCAGATATACATACATGTCCGAAGATCGGTCTTGTAGATTGAGATTAATTTTTTACGTAGGTTCGTTACATTACAATTACCTGGTATCTTAACACAGCCCGCATCATATCATTTTTTCTCGCATCCTGATCCATTTCTTGCTTCTCTCACCTCTCGCTTTGCTCGTCTAATGTTCCTCATAATCCACTACTCAAGCCTCACAACTGATACCTAAACCCCCTATCCACCTCGCCTCCCTCCACCGTTCCCTTCCCCTCATCGATCCTCTTATTCAGCCACTGATACGCAAATCTCATCGCCACCATAACGCTAATGGCCATCGCCGCCATAATAAACAGCACCTTGAAACCCTTATGATAATACGGTTTATCATCTGCCTGGAAGATATGAGAAGCAGGGACTGCGCTCAAATTCGTGATGGCCATGTAGAGAGCAACGGCGATAGCGCGACGACGGGGAGTGGGTTGATTGGCGTTGAGCCAGGCCACGTTGAGGGGATGCCAGGAGGGAGATCCACCGGTGAAGACGAGGAAGGCGTAGAAGGTCCAGTTGCTTTTGGTGTGTGGGAGGGTCTGAAGAGGGTGGTGTTAGAAGATGAGGATGTGTGGGGGATTGGGAGGGGAATGCTTACGTCGAGGACGATGAGTCCGATGAGTAACCAGATTGCAGCGAATATAATCGGTATACTTCTCGAGTTGATTTTATCACTCCACCATGATAACGTAAACGTAGTGATGATTAAGAGAGCACTATTTGGCATTACCAGTAAATTCGAATTGAAAGTTCCAAACCCGAAACTTTTGATGATTGATGGGGAGTATGTTCCAATTGGAGGGGAGTATTCCAATCCGAGTAGAGCCATCGAGCAATGTGCCCAGACTTTCCAATCTGTGAGAACCGAGACCACGATTTGAAATTGAGAGAGATGAGAATCACGTGGATCTGTGTTGTAGGGATTATCACGGACAATGCGTCCGAGAAGGATTTCGGATTCGCGGGGCGTGAATGATGAAATTGGGAGTTTTGATGATTGAGTTTCCACGGCTGGGATCCCGAGGTAAGAGGAACAGGGTTGCAATTCCTACTGTGAGCGTAGCAAGCCCGTCTAATGTATGATTAGCAGAAGTATATCATTGAAAATAAGTTGATATCATACCGATAAGGAAAAAGCCATTGCCACCCAGTCAAGCCAGCTCTTCCACGAAGTCGTAATATACCATATGCGATTAGGCCGTTCAGGAGATTCGCGGTATAGCTACCAATGAAGAACAAAACTGTTCTCTTTCCTAGCTCACGCTTTGTGTACCATTTTGTGAGGTACCACAATGTACCAGGAATAAACCCCGATTCACAGAGACCAAGCAAAAAACGTGTTGCAAGAAATCCAGACTTATTCTTGATGAATGCTTGGAATGTAGCTACCAGTCCCCAGGCAAGAAGTTGGCATGGAAGCCAGATATCGGCACCAATCTATTTGAAGGTTAATTATGGAATTGGTTTGAATGGTGTATGACAAACTTTTTGAATCATAATATTTGCTGGAATATCACCAATGCAAATTCCGACGTAGACGAGACTATTTCCTGTATTGACCATCTCTTGGGTCATATGGAGATCCTTCATCATATTGTCCGTTAGAGCATTGGAGATATTGCCTCTAGATTTTTTGTTAGGCACTGTTCATCTAGGAGTAGCTTGAAGTATACCTGTCCAGGTTCAAAGTGAAGAACATAACCATAACCAAAGGAATTAGATAGAAATCTAATCGCTTCAAGATATGCTTCTCCTCATCTTCATTCCATTCAACTGCCAGAAGTCGTTTATTGAGCTCCGAATTACTCTTTTCTGTAGGATCCTCATCATTAACACTATCAATTCGAGATGTGATATCGTCTGTCGGCGCCATCGTCTCTGGTACCCTGGGTATATGTTTCAAATCAGAAATTGAAACAGTACTATGTCCTCCCAAGTATTTGCCAGTGATCCGCCGAAACAACTGGTCGACCGCGGTCTTTTCAAGCCTTTTCAAGCCTTTTCAAGCTTTATCTTATCTCAATGCATGCATCGATGTTTTTTGATCAACACATGGGGGTATTTAGTCTGGGCCATATTTGGCGCCAAACAAAAGGCGTGCTCCGAAGACGGTTTTATGTCACTTAAGTTATCCAAGCCAATCAATAAAGTCGAGAAATATCGAAGGTCTGGTTGTTGCAGTCATGTAGAAATATAAGCGAGATGTTGCGAATTCCACCCCTGACATGGCGCCTTTGCTGAAATGCAGACTTCGACTTTCTTCACATTTGATTGCTGGATTTATTAATTGTGTAAATATATTGGGTTATCGTGCCTTACATATCCATATCTGTAAATATGTTTTCGGCATCGGTTTATCGCTCAGCGATAGCTAATGTTATGATTAATGGAATCTCTCCGAGTCGTCAATTTCTTGGATTCTTTTCAATGGACTTTTGTCCTCAATTGACTTCAATCTTAGGAAATCAAATTTTCAGATATTCTTCACCCTTAAAACTTTTGAAAATAGTCAATTTGCGAATATAAGCAATGGCGACAGTTATTGAGACGCCCTCGAAGGATACTACAGTTGTGGGCGAGTTCCCAGTAGGAAATTCTCCCAGCAACCTTCCCAAAGAAGCAAAGCTTCCACCAAAACCGGAGAACTTACCGCATCCTGAGTACTCTACACCAAGAGGTGTATCGCCTCTGATATCTGTACCTAAAGCAGGGCTACAGTATCCAAATTATACTCCCTTTAAGCTCCCAGACCTGGTGGAACATCCATTTGTCGATAGAGGAATAGACTCGGATCCAAAGAAGAGTAAACTCCTTGGCGCAGCATCAGAAGTGAAGCATCTGACGCCATCAATTGGAACTGAGCTTGTTGGAATCCAACTCACCTCTCTCGATGATACCCAAAAGAATGAACTCGCTCGTTTGGTAGCAGAACGTGGGGTTGTGTTTCTGCGAGATCAAAATATGGATGTTCATGAACAGATAGAATTTGGATCTTACTTTGGAGAACTTCACATCCACCAAATGGCGGGAATCATACCTGATTTGCCATGGGTTCATCCAATTCATAAGGACGAAACTGCCAAAAATGGTCGATCGCATCAAATATGGCATTCGGATGTGAGTTATGAAATTCAGCCACCTGGATTGACATTCTTGAGAATGGATACACTTCCCAAGGCTGGACCTGATGGGTATGAAGCTGGTGGGGATACGATATGGGCCAGTGGTTATGGAATCTATGAATGTAAGTTTGTGGGATAACTGTAATTGTTCATTCCCAAGCTAAAATTTACTTCTCATAGCACTATCGCCAACCTTGAAAGGCATTTTGGAAACCCTGGAAGCAAAGCACAGTGGTCTTGAACAAGCAGAGAAGGCGCTTAAAGGAAATGGGTGCCTTCGAAGGAGTCCTATAGAGACGATAGTAAGCATCATAACCTCGCCAGGGCTTTGTCAATACACATTTGGCTGACCATAAAATCTCATAGCATCCTGTCGTAAGAACACATCCAGTAACTGGGAAAAAGACTTTATACGTCAATGAAAATTTTACCAAAGAAATTGTCGGTGTCGAGAAACGATTCAGCGACTCCCTTCTCGATTTTCTCAACCGATATGTTGCAGAGGCATACGAATATCAAGTGAGGTGGAAATGGTCCACCAACGCAGTCGCGATTTGGGATAATCGTGCCACTTTCCACACAGGAATATTTGACTACTGTAAGTGTTCATCATTCACACTGTTGGCAGACAAAATACTGATAATGACGTGTAACAGATCCTCATCTTCGACATGGATTGCGTGTTGCTACCCAAGCTGAAAAGCCTACTAGATGAGACGATGCATTGTAATGGATTTGTTCTGCTCAAAAGGTCGATTGTTGCACCTACCGACAGCTACTTTATTTGAGCAAGATTCAAGTTGATGCGGCCGGCAAAAGTGTATATAGAACGCCCACCGAGTAAATATTGACTTTGTGTTGTTTTATTGTTATCGTGTATCGTGTGTTGTGTTGTGTTGTTGTGTTGTGTTGTGCTGTGCTGTGCTGTGTTGTGTTGTGAGGTAATCCATCAACCGATGAGTTGAATTGGTTTTAGTTTTAATGTTCTTCAAGGTCATGCAGGGCTCACTAAAAATGAAAGCGACCAAAGACAAGACCATCCATCTGAACTTTAATAGCTAAGACAAGCTAGAAATGATCAAATTAATCGTCCAGGACCAGTGTTGAATACCAGTAGAGTAATAAAGACTAGATCATCTTCTACTTCGGACGAGACTAACAAGAAAATCAGGAAAGGATAAATCGACTAGTGTAAAAACATACGGTACATTCATGATCATCTAGTGGGTGACCTTGAATACAATACCGATTGAGGGTTTTCTACCTCGATTTGTCTCCAAATTTCCTTCGTCTCTTCATTCCTCATGCATTTGCGTGCGCGCGTGTGGGCGTTCTGTGATGATAATGATAATGATAACGGTGACGGTGACGATGTCGATAATGGTGCTTGAGAGATCGAAAATCTCCCATTCTAGAACGTCAATATTTCATCAGTATATGGTTCGAGCTGAGCCGAAGGGATGTCTATTCATTTGTTGATTCGTTGAGAAATACACTCGCACAGATGATAGGTGGGCGATGAGTACTGCATATCCAAAGAATTCGTCGATTTTTCACATTGTTTGGAGTTGAACGATGTCTTCTCATATCAGGACAATGAATGCATCTAATATTGCTCGATATCCACTTTGGGTTTTGAAGTTGTTGTCGCGAGAGGAAGCATTTTGGAATTATGATGTATCGCAGGCTTCCAGTGTTGCCAAAAAGAAGCAAACCACAGACAGATAACCTTACAGGCCAAGGAACTTCTCCACGGCTACAGGTATGCCGACCGCAGTAGTAAATGGTTGACAGTTCCAAGGGCAGCTCCGTTGGTAAAAGATAATAATGCTCCTCATTGTGACAGCGTCAACAGCTTCAAAAGTAGAGGAGATGCTCCCTGCTCCCTGCTCCCTGCTCTAGATTCTCTTCTGTACTGTAAGGTTACTCTGTATGTAAGGCTACTCTGTATGCAACCTCACAGAGCAATTACTCCGTAGATGCTGTCGTCGTCATCCCCACAGCCAAGGTGGCCAGTGATGTTCTTCATCCCAGGATCACATCAGCCCCTCCAGAGTCCACAACATCAACATCAACATCAACATCATAAATTTTTATCCAGCCCGCAATTTATTTCTGACTACTCCGTACATTAATTAATCTTACCAACTTCGAATAACACGCATAACATTCCCAAATTCCCAAAAACCCCCACCAGAAAATATACGCTGGTAAGCTGTAACCTTATAAATAAATAATCCAAGTACTCTGTACTGCAGTTCTCGACCCCATGCGAGCCCTTGGCCCAAAAAATAAAAATCTTGTTTCCCACAGCATGCGTAACCAGGATTAAGCTCGCCAAAAGCTGCACCAAGCAAGCAAGATCCTGAATCTCGACCTCAATGACATCACACCCTGATGTTTTCCTGTTCTTTCAACCTTTTTAATGTATGAAGTCCCACCACTCCGTTGCTGGTTTTCCCTTCGTAATTCCACTTAATCCACCATCACGACCAACTATAAAGACCATCCCCAAGTAAAACTACCCTTTCTATGTCCTTTATACTCGAACCATCCTCCGAAGCCTACCGCGAACGTAAAGCCAAGAAACAGCGCTCGCAACCTCAACCCCAGGGTCAACAACTGCAAACGCAATCTCCCGCCTCGCCCCCAAACACTCCCCCCAGCATGTCAATGCAGCAGCAGCAGCAAAACGGCGGGCAGCTAGCCCACAACTTCCAACCGCAATTCAAGCAGGCCCAACAACCCGACACCAAGAAGCCGCGCTACAAAGGCGGCAACTACGGGCCGGGCACCATCTCCCAACGCATCGAGAAAGCGATGTACGACCTCGAGCACCAAACGTGGCGCTGCCGCCTCGACAAGCCGTCCGCCCTGCTCGAATACATCGACCCCAAAGCCGTGTTTGCGTCGCCCGAGTACGGCATCCTGACCAACGATTCGGAGCCGACGCTCAAGGCGACGCTCGAGGACGACGACATGCGCACGTGGAACTCCTACGAGATCAAGGACATGAAGATCGTCGAGGTGAGCATGATGGCCGCCACCGTCGTGTACGATGTCACGGCGAGCATTACCGACGAGACGGGCGCCCAGAAGGGCATCTACAAGGCCTACTGTACGAGTTGCTGGAAGCAGGAGGCGAGCGCGGATTGGAAGCTGTGTACGTATACCGAGGCGCCGCATCCTTAGCGCTGCGGCGGTGCGGTGCGGTGCGGTGCGGCGCGCTGGATAATTATGATCGTGTGCTATATCTTGGTGGATGTACATGGGGTGTCTGTGGGCTGTAACGCGGGGCTGGCATGGGCATGCTTGGTGTTTGGATAGGTTGATATAGGAGTTTAATGGATAGTTCTTAATCACCAATTTTGTTCATTCATCGTTGATCATCCACCCCGCTATTTTGGTAGTGGTTTCTTTTGCTCCATCCATCCATGGCCCTCTTCACAAGTTTATTTTTCGTGAGACCAAGGTTTGCAGGTTTGCATTAGCTAGGCAGCCACGGTGAATATGCGAGTCGGAATGATTAGAACAATGGATGGGTTCATAGGTGACTAGTATACAAATGCGGCAATCTGTTGTAGAAAGCAATCACCATGGTCCAATTAATTGCACCATTTCCCCAAGCGTCTTTCTCATTCAAACATCTATATACAATTCTCCTTCCCGACACCACGCTACCATCGCATGAAACCTCTAGAAATCCCCCCAATAATGCTTATCATAATCTCCCTGCGGTTTCCACAACGGCGCAGGCGTATAAACCGGAATCGCATCCGTAGTGCCGTAGCCCGTCGTTGGGGCAGCCCACGCCGGCCAAGTCGGTGTTGCCCATCCCGTTGGCTTGCTGGTAATCGTATACGTGCTGGTGTACGTTTTCGATTTTGCATCTTCGCCCGACGCCAAGCTCACAATACCGTCATTAGCCCCATACACATTGTCGCCCGAGCCGAAGATATTCGATATCTTGTTTACCACCGAGCTTCCCGCTTCGGTCCAGATGGTCACGTCCTCCACGGTGATGTCCGTGGCGGGTGCATAATCTGAGGCGATGAGGTATAAGGGGGGGCGTGCGACGCCGTTTGCGATGGATCCGCTGAAGTTGCGAAAGGTTATGTTGGATAGGGCCACCGCACCGTCGTCTGGGGTAGTGGTTTTTTGCCAGTATTGGTTTATGTTAACGCCGTAGAGAGAAGCTTTGGAGCGGAAGTTCTCCCAGAGGATGTTTTTCACGTAGCCTGAGCCACCAGGGTAGGTTTTAATGAAAGAGACTGAGTTACCGCCGAGGACGGCTATGTTGCGTGCGTGCTAGATTCGAGGTTAGTACTTAAAGGTAAGAGAGGTGAGGGGGAGCATTTACAATATTTGATATCTCAGCTGATACATTCAAACTGCCTATTGAGATTCCCGAGCCCACTTGGTTACAAACCAGATTTTCCACTAGAGCATTATGCGAAGGGCTTTTTACAGATACGCATTCATCTCTATTTGTCACCTGTCCAACACCCATTAGTCTCTTTTTCTGACACCAAATTTAGTCACACCCCAGAGACTTCAAAATACACACCTCATTATCATGAATCCAATAATTCGTTCCAATCGCATCAATACCATCATAAGATCCCAAGTTAGCTCCACGGATGGTCAGGTGATACACTTCGATATTCTCGCCGAAATCAAATACAAAGTGAAATTTGGGACTGTCTATGAGGAGGAGATCATGAACTGAGGCGTTAATAGGGGAAATGAGACGGAGTAGTCGAGGACGGTTGGTACTGGGGAATAATCAGTAGATGACTTCAAAATGAGGAATGGGAAAGTGGAGAGGAACTGACTTTCCAGAAATGCGGTAGAGATAACCTTGACCTTGAATAGCTCCAAGACCATTCGAAGAGTAGAATTCGAAGTCAACAGCTGGAGATGGTTTAGTACAGAATGATCCAACGATTCAGGGTAATCATCTCACCATTGACAATAACGATGAAATTTTGCAAAAATTCTCCATCGCCCTCTCCGTTGATAGTACTATTCGACACCTCAACACCCGAATCCCCAGCACCCAGAACCTTCCTTGGCATCACATACCTATTCAACAGTTCTACGCCCGCAAATCCCTCTAGGATTCTCTCTCTGGGCACGAGATATGGCACCTCATACCCAGTATAATTAGCAAAATATTGCGCGGTAATCAATCCATCGAGTTGAAAAGCCCAATTCGTCCCATTGCTCAGGACAATAATAGACTTCAGGGTGTAGTTTCCAGCAGGAACGATCAGACGACTGCCAGCATGTTTTTGAACACACGAAGTAAAGGTGTTGGTGATGGGGATCGAGACATCGTCGGTGAGGGGGTCGAAGGAGGGATTCAGAGTGAGTATGTTGCACTCGACCGTCTTTTCGGAGAGAGGAGTGGTTGGGCCAACTGGACCGGTGAGTTGAGCTTGCGAGAAGAGACTCAAATGAAGGAACAACAGTAACGAAATGATTGAGAACATCTTGAATACCTAGGTATCTACAAAGTCCAACTAATCATGTACCTGCCATCTTCTTATGCGCACATGCGACGACATGGACAAGCAGACGTACATTTCTCGAATTCTGTCGCAATTGAACATCCCCATAATCTCCATAACAAACTTTGGGTCTGGAAATTACATGGAAAAGATTATGCACCAAACATATATCTTCAACAGATTGTCTTATAGATTGACCCGCGCATTTGGAAGGCGGGTGGGGCGCGCATCATAGGAACGTCATGGTCAAGGGGTATGGTGTAACTTTCGGTATCTCGGCCGAAGTGTGTCCGTGAGTACCTCCTTCCTTTTCAGTAATAAGTCATTCTACACGTCGGCCGAGGCAGTTGGATTGGTATTGCATGATATTCTGGTTTGATCGAGTCTTGTAGGCTGAATGGATCTGTCAGCGCCAATCTCTCTAATGCGCTTTCTTCTCCGCCTCTCAAGGTCAGGATTTGAAAATCTAAACTTGTTGCTCCTCGTCAGTACATTTTGTATATCAGAGTTCAGCAGCGCGCAGTAGAGCTATACACGGAATATCTGCCGACCAGTTTTGAGAGCAAACATCAATGATGGAGGTTTCTTACAGCAAACAATCTCAGGTGCAGGCGCAGGTGCGCGTGTAAAGCGTAAGGCATTTTTATGCTCAACTCACTGCCACATATAAATGATGTCCAAGAGTGCTATCAGGATTGGATCTATAAGGGATACAAACCAATAAAACGCATACAGTCATCTCTGCCATACCAGTTCCACACAAGCGAGCAAAAAAACCAACAGAATTCCATTCGAAGCATATAAATTTGATGTCGGCATTCCAGTCGATGCTCCCAAGTCCCATTTTCCGGGTTGCGCATGTCCCTGACTCAGTCTTGTCTGGGACTCTTGCTTTCTTGACTTAATTTTATTTGCACACTGAGCTGGATGTAGGCAAAGAAACTCATATATACACTGGCATAAACAGAAGTCCATAGCTAAGGCAAATAGGGTAGTGTAAGCGACTAATTTCCAACCTCAGACATGTGCTGTGATTATACAGACAATGAGTGTGGTAACAACGAACGAGTGTCATGTGTGAAATCCAGTTTCAAAGTTCAACGTCCCGGAAAGAGTAAAGCCCATGGCTCATAAATCTTTCATATTGGGCTTCTCTGTGAAGCTGTCTGGGGATTGTTGTATGCTTGTGCGAAGTTCTCGCCTCTAGTAGTGACGATGGTTTAATGATAGTTTTGACCGAAACCTGCGCTCAGTGGGCTCACTGCGGTAAAGGCTGCAAGTGTTGAAAGGCACCTTTTGAGCAGAGGACAGGATCTCGACGCTAACTGAAGGTGCTGCTGGCTCAAGAAAGTTCAGCGTGACTTATTGCAGCCGATATTATTCATTGTATAATATGAGAGCAACCAAATGATCCTTCCGAAATGTAGAATATCGAGGATAATGACATTGTCTGGGAGGTTGGCCAATAATAAAATAGATAGATGAGGATGGAAGATTACTTGTACTCTTCAAAGGTATACGCTTCAAAGAATATCTATCAATCTGCTATCATCCCAACAAGCTTGCTTTCGTTATCCAAAAACCACGCTAGTGACGTGATTTAAAAAAATTGACTTGGAGATCGATTCAAAACTTCCAGAGACATTAATAACACCTACCATCTGATCTACCGATCAGATAGTGGAGTAATTTCAAATCCACCAAAATTTTTCGAACAGCAATCATTTTCTCAATGGCGACCATTGAGGAAGTTGCAGAGAGCAAACAGAGCCGCAGCATGTGATTTTCCACATCCAGGAGGCCTCCAGGAGAGTACCTGGACGCATATTCCCAATCTGACAGAGGGTTTACAGAAGGATTGACGGCGAACAGCTCGCTATGGCTCATAGTCGCCCATTCTTTGAAATTGAAGGCGATGGAATTGTTTCCCTCCAAGACCCAGGTGATCACCTCTTGCCTTGGCAGAGAGAGTTGCTCGAGAGCCGAATTCGCTTCCATCGGGAACTAGATCATACTGGCCAAACCAATCTATACTTTCTCTCCATTCTTCCAGATGCTCAGGCTGAACTGTATCATGAATTCTCCGGCCACACCCTCTTCGATAAATTTCCCAAGGAAATCCGCCTCGCAATCTGGAAGCTCGCTCTGTCATTCGAAACAGGGCAAAATGTCATAGTAGAGAGATTGGGTAGTATGTGGGCATTGGATATGGAAGATCCCTTCTACGCACCAGAGAGATCAGGTATGATGGGCAATCCAATCAATCGATCTCATTCAAAGACCACATCCCCAGCAATATTGCAAGCAAAATCCGAAAGCGGGCAACTAGCCTTAGAAACGTAAATTCAGCTATTCTCGAATCGCGCTCTCTGCGCAAATCCCGTCTATTCAACCCGAGCTTGACAAGCAAACCATTCGCTACATGGACTACCTTGATGGTGGTTGGTTCTTACGATCAATTTCTGAAGATCAGGAAAAGATATTCAACAAACTCAAGAGTTTAGCTCTATCCAGATGTGGATCGAGATTTCCGGCACAGGTATGGGCACAGGCACGGGCACAGGCACATAACAGGGGACGTAGTTGGAAAACAGCACCGCTCGAGTTGATGCTGAAATACTTCCGAGGTTGAGACTCGTTGACTTTGTTCACTGAAGCTTTTCAGGCACCTAATTCGCACAAGAGATTTACCGAGGGCTGTTGGACGAGTTTTGCAGTTACGTCGAGAGGCAGAAAGAGAGACGTCGGATAAGTTATGCTTTGACAACATACCATTGCGGTTGGAAGCGATCAAGTTGGAAGACCCTACCTTCAAGGTTCCTCGTTTAAATCGTCAGGAGCTTTAGCAGATTCCTAATATTCTCCGTCATTGAAGCCTAAGTTGGCGAAGGTAGCGGACGTACCAAGGCTGCGAGGGAAGACGTAATCAGTCAAGACGCCGGTTCTCACGATCGTTGAGCTCGTAGACTCTGGGTATCTTATAATTGATGTAGAGTCCGTTGCGAGATAATCAGACTGACGTATAGCTGTTGAAGAATGGAAATTTGCGGGATGTTTTATCCTAGTGGTGCAAGAGCTTTGAGATTTTACCTGGTTTATGGCGGAACACGCGATATGGACGTCATAGTCAGATGCTATATCATATTGAAAGCTTAGCACTTGAACGAACAATGGTATTGACAATAAAGCTTATATCAAGACCATTTTCCGGGAGAAGAAATGCAGGTACAAGGATTAGCAGTAAACTCCTGGTTAAGAACATCGACCTCCTATTCATCAGGATTGATCTGTGCATACATCATAAGTTCGTGAGAACAGGAGAGAGTATCGTTACACTCAAAACAGGCTCCAAGGGTTAGCCTTCGTGAATCCGAGAGTGTTTCTTCTCTCGGTTATCGCTGCCAAGCCAGAGTATATCTGGGCGACTATAATGACCACCAACATCTATGAACGCTTTGTACCTCAGTATATCATCTGGATCTAAATCCGCATAGATTATACCCTCTTCAGTCTCTGGGATATCGACAGAAAGTTTTCGGCCGTCTGGACCAAAAATGGCTGAACTTCCACCCCCTGGCACGTTCATTAAAGAGCCGGAGCCGGTCCCCATTCTATCAACACCCTTTTGCGTTAGAACAGTCGTTGTGTGAAGAACAAATGATTGCGATTCGATTGCGTATGTTTGTGATAAGTTTTGAGTGCCTATTGTGTTAACGTGAGCTCGAACCCGACCAAATTGTGATGGGGCAATGGATAACAAACCTGCGCTAGACATTGACCATAGTCCAGGACCTCCAGGATGCTCAAAAACAGGTGGCCACGCAGCCACGTGAAAGGTTTCTCTCTGGAGTATTGTGTTATACTTCAAAAGGGGCTGAGCATGCTCCCAGCATGCCAAAGCACCAATCCTACCCACTCCGGGAACTTCTACTACATTATTCAAACAATTTCCTGACGCATCTCCAAACACAGTCCTCTCCATATGGCTAGGCATCAACTTTCTTCTTGCCATTAATATCTCACCATCACTTCCTATTGTTGCCTGAGAAATGTATAGAGAGTGGTTGTGGTTTTCCGAAAATCCAAGTGATACATTGATGTGGTTTTTGGCAGCACAAGCGCGAATCTGTGCCATCTGGGGAGAATCAATCTTCAACGAATTTTTGATGTATATAGTAGAGAATTCGAAATCGACAGCACGAGACCTAGGGTGATTGAAGTTGGTTACTCCCTGAATTGACCGGAGGCTTACGGGAGATACATACCAGATCCAAGCTGGATATCCAGGTATCCAGCATTCTGGAAACGTAACCAGCTTCGCTCCATTCGTAGCTGCTTCCTCTATGAGTCGACAGGTTTTCTCCACAGTCTTCTCGAGGTCTAACCACTCCGGTGCTGCTTGAGTTACAGCAACCCTTATTGTTCCCTCTGATTGTGTCATATCTTCTGACCTTGCCATGTATTCATCGAAGAGCAATCATTCGGGGCGTAGTGTCAATTTATACCCAAATTTCGAGATTGGACCCCGCTCCCCCTCCTCCCGCCAATGCCATTGGATCTTGAAGCTCTGTAACTGTAATTACCATGTCGTGCGCACACAACACAAGCGTCTCCTCTCTTGACAGATAATACTCTAGTCCAAGAAATGTATAAAATGGAGCTGTGGTACTTGTATGAATCAGGTATATAGCTCTTAATAATAAATGAAACCAAGCCCTTGGGGTATGATTAGCTTATCAGTGGTACAGCTCTCAATTACGTGACCCTCTTATTTTTGAACGGGACTACTTCATGCCAAGACGGCACTGATGGAATGCTCGGATGTATCTTTGCCTAAGTAGCAAAAATGCAAACCTATCCATGATCCCTTTTACATATAGAACCTCTCTATTGGGAAAAGAAGCAAAATTGATAACACAATAATGCGAATGCGGGTCAGGTTCGTCGAAGGGACGATGGAAAGCTAATGGGAAACAGCCGAGTAGACATCTTAGCTCCATTTTCGCAGGATTATAAGCACTGGTTTGTCCTCGGCACTACAACGCAGCTCGTCATGAAATGATGGATAGATATTAGATAGGCAGAGGAAGTCGCCTTGATAAGCTGAATGGTATCGAGTGTGTACACTGTACACTGCACTCTGTAGTCGAGAAGACCTCGGGCCCACAGAAGGTCAGAAGGTCAAGAGGTCAAAAGGTTAAAAGGTCAAAAGGTTGGATTGTTGAGCTGTTTGTTCTTGGAAGTGGACCGACGCATTGTTGAGACGCGAGAATGGCGGATAGAAGGTTTGCAAGCTGCAGAGATTCCAGGTTGCCAGAGAAAGGGAATATAAGCTTTGGATACCTAGTAAGCCAATCAATCATCTACTCCGTATGCAGGAAAGAGAAGAGAAGTTGTTTGTTTACAGTAACCTTACAGAGTAGAAGTAAAGTTCTGTATTCAAGTTCCAAGGTTGTTTACTCAACACTACTTGTACATTAAGAATAGATAGAACAGGATTAGAAGTACCTGGTACAATAGATAGATATGTATCCGAGAGATTGCGATATCAAATAATAAGCGTGAAAGTTTTACCTAGTAGATACTTACCTAGGTAACCTTAATAAGTAGTAAGTACTAGGTGGGTATCGCTTTATCGTAATAATAGAGTCACATGCTCGATAGAGTATGATGAGATACTACTCGAGTGCATGTATCATTGTATAAAATTGACTGATGTGTTGAATTAATTGGAAAGTACAGTCAGTCCCTCCTTCCTTCCTTCCTCCATTCACCACCACACTAACTTGAATACTAGTCGTTCTACTCGAGTAATAACCTCCAGCTACCTATTAGATACTATCTACCTAGGTAGGTAGGTACCAGGTAGTCATTACTGTATGTAACCTTACTAGGTACTCCACCACGTGCACTCCGTAACTTCCTTACTGTAACCTTACCCCACTTGTTCTCCCCTTCACTTAATTAATTTTTGTATCTCTGGAACCACAATTCAACCTCACCAACCTCACCAATGTCATCAACAATGACAATACAAAATAATCAAGAACTTGAGAGTCTTACTACTCGAGTAGTATTGGGAGAATAAATGATGCAAAACAACAATGCAGCTCTTAAGATGTCTCCAACGATTTTCAGGTGAAGGAAGAGAAACAGCTAGGTAAGCTGTGATCGAAAGAATTGAATACTTGAAGTCATCAGGGACATCAAATATCTCCCTCCTCCCCTTCAATACCGTCTTGGATTGTGTTGTTACCTCAAAGGGGAAACTGTATGATAGATATGCTGTTGCTCTCTACGATGACCAATTGTCTCAACCAAAAATTGTATGGTGAGTATATTCAACGTTGCCTAACATCTGGAATACAATCATCTTTCTTGACATTCTTCAATGCAAAGAACACCGCAGCGACCAGAATTGATATCACAGACTCCTTCTCTTTAAATCCACTGAGATTCAGGTCCTTAATAACCAGCCTGTTTGAGAAGTCAAACCAAGCCATCTTCCTCCAGGGCTCTCTTTTACCCCTCCTCTTCTGCTTCGTCCCAAGTTCAGCCACGAAGCTCTCATAAACCTTTCACAACAACCTGGGAATTAACAAAAATCCGCTTTCTCTTCTTCCATAGCGCCCAATTGTTTTTCAAAAACTTCTTTGCTCTACTCAAATCCTACAACTACGAGAGTCCTTACAATAAAGCGTCTCTTTTTTTTGCTCATTTCTCGCCTTGTCTACTTCTCTCGCTTTATCGACGCTGAAATCCGATAACAACCTCAACTAAGGTTGGAGTCCACTTCGATCTCGATAAACAGTGTCTTGGCGGCTTGAAGGTAACCTGTACCCTTCCATCTCGGGGAATGAAAGGACGGAATGCGAGCTGGACATACTCTAGGGTTGATGCAATACTAGTACATGGACCGCAGACAATTGAGAAGCATTACAACCAATAAAACCACTACAAATAAGGAAGAGGGCCGCTTTGAAAGGGTGTCAGTCAGACTAATATCTTGAATAAACCAAATACAACCACGAGCTTCCTCAATAACCCGTCCAATGACCAGCCACAACGTCTGCAGTTGGAACTAACTCTCAAAACACTGCCCAGAGTTTGTGAATAGCTATGCTGTCTACTTGATTACAAACACGCAAGAAGCCAGAACGCACACTGCAGGCATGACTAGCTCTTGTTCACATGCAATTTCATAATTGCAATGATAGGTAAAAAAAGCGTATGGATATGCACTAAATCATTGCCAACTTTAATTAATCACAGTCTTACCACTTTCAGATTCATACCACGTCTACGCCAAACGCCTCAACAGATCTCTATGTATGAGTACCAGTAACACGAAGATAGTATGGCAAGACAGGAAATAACTATAGTGGAAAATTATCCAGAATTCCCATACATCTTCATGCCGGACTCATGATAGATACAAACGAATGAACCTGAGATTTAACAACTGATACTATCTAGACGGACCTTCGATAGCATGGCTAAACCTGTACAAGCCAAATCGCCAGATCATCTTGATTTAGTTTGCAGATCAAGACGACGTACTTTCAACTTCCTCGGCTCCTTCATCAAGCGGACCACCAGTACTGCAGTATAAAAATACAAAATATGCATGTAAGCACATGTGAGAAACAACACTTGTTTAGAACTCTCGTGCAAATGTATCCATCCGAGCAACAAAAGATCAATGACAATGATTTGCCAGTTGATACCGCTAATTTCTATTCTATCTTGAAATCTAAGCACAAACCGTGATCGGCTCGGTAGGGAACCGAAACTCGCAAACTTTTGTTTGCCCCTTTAGCCACGATCGCTATCGTCGTATGAGCAAAACTTATCAATATCAATGGTAAATGATCTGCTTGCACACATTTAAAATCACTAGATAACGGGGCTCCCTCAAGTTGAGATGGACACACGAATCTCAAGTCAGAATATGGGATTCATACGTGAGAACATTGACACGTCCGATTGGAGTTGTGTTGTTGTAAATATTAGTATTTTACATTTCCTCAAACAAACATATAGCCAGTCTCTCAAGCTGGATTACTAAAAACCCGGATCACTATCCCGACTCCGTATACATGAATATCGGCCTGTAGTCAGACCATAAACTAAATTGAAAGCAAAAAACCTTTTTGATGATGCTTAACTTTTAAGAATGCACTGCTCTGCTACCGAGACGTAGACTCACGTGTCCTTAAATACTTGGGCCTCGCGATTTAGCTCGTTACGCCAAGCCATGCAAACTCTTTTTCATCTTAATTGTGAAATGGATTTTCATGTCTAGCTGCTTGGTTCGCCAAAATTGACCTTGGAGTCAAGAGAGTTCGAAACCATAACTGTGCTTTTTGGGACCAGTTATCCAGAAAGATATCGCCAAATTTGATGATTCCTTCCTCCCCCGTAAATTCTGGACTTAATACTCTTGCTCTCAAATCGAATGAATCGCTGACTTGCAATGATCTGATTGCTTCTACAATGTCTTTGGCGAAATATCGAGAGTTGGAGATCAATTCTTGCATCGAGTCTGCTGGCAATGATACGTAAAGTAATAATGTCTTAACGCTTTGGAAGTGCTCTGTGATAAATCTGCACAAAAGCGAGAAGTGGCATGCTTCACAATGGTCCGAAAAGCGCTGATGGATGGTATGATTGCCAGTGTGTGTGAAATTGTATTGAGATGAAGACAAATGTGCTTGACTTCGGCATGTTGATCTCTCGTAGTGCACTTGGCTTCCTGATCCTGCAACCTATTAGTTTTGACTTATGAGTATTGGGGCAACGATGATACATTTATTTGTCCTCTCACTTCTCTCAAGGAAAGGGTATCGAAACGCAAGCGCTCTCCGAAATCGATGATGACGTTGTCCCAAAAGAAAGCAACAATCTCCTCCCATAGATTGATGATTTCCCTTTGAGGATGTTCCTTCTTTTGAATCTGCTTGCCTCTTTCTTTGTTGACTGTAGCTGCTGCTTCTCTAATTGACCTTTCGGTTTGAAGTCCGGACTCTATTCTCTCGATAAAAAAAAGCAATCTTTGGATGTTTCGGTACTCATTGAACTTGAAGAAATCCAAAAGTCCTTCTGACTGTTCCCAGCTCTTGCTTTCTGTCCAATTCGCCAAGTCTTCTTTCGTAACACCGAGTGGGTCGTCTGAAAGATAATGGAAAGGTGGTAGAGGACGGGCCATATTGGATCTCCTGGATACTGAAAACCGTCTTCCGTTACGAGAGAGTCGAGCCCATTGTGCATCTGGCGACCAAGCAAAAATCAAAAGTTTATAGATTTTGTTTCGGAGTTTGATAGGTAGTTTTTTAAACAGTTTCCAAAATCTTGCTGAGGGTTAGTTCATGGTCTTTGGTATCACTTGTCAAGGGATTCGGCCTATAATTACCTGAACGATTTCGGTCCACTTTTAGCATAGTCGCAAATAAGTTTCGCCGCCTTGAACTTTGAAGTGATTCTAGGCTCGCTTCGAGGTCCTGGTTCTCGATAAAAGTCATCATCAAATGACATGGATGGGATTGCTCTGGAATCAGCCGTCTTCTTTACATCGCGAGGCCGGTCGTCGTCTGAGATGTAGCAATCTGTAAAAGCTAATTCAAGAATTTGCCTAGGAACCTGGTTGCGCGACATTGTAGACTATTCGTTGCTAGATATGTATAAGTTTTCATTTGCGAAAGCTGTAATGAATGACGGAGGAAATTTGCGAAAAGATCTGTAATGTGACACAATATATACTGAAGGTGTGCTTACTTGAAGAATCAAAACTTAATGATCGAGTGAGATGATATGAGTTGTTGATAAGTTTTGAAAAAGTATAAGCTTCTTGGGCTACTTTCGGCGATGAGCGGAGCTATCTAAAGATGACGCGACTTGGGACTTGGTGATTGGGAGTACTGTTTTGGAATGTTATAAGAGTCGTGCAAGCTATGGGTGAACGAGAGGTAAAGATTTGATGTGAGCCTCTTGAGCTATCATAGGCGATGAATAGAACTATCTCAAGACCTTGAGATGATGCCAGATCGAATTTTGAATTCTGTAATTTTGTAGGAGACTTGGAGTTGTTCCAAGACTGAAGAAACAAGAGGTGGATGGCTTTTGTGAGCGCTTTGAAGGCGCTGTTACGGATAGTTTGGGAATATAACTGATAGACAGAAAGCTTGCGATGCTGATTAGATTCTTAAACTTGACCAGTGAGCAAAAGGAAACTGAGACAATATTATTTCTGATATTGTGAGGACTTGTTGTGGTGGGGATACTGTGGAAATGGTTGTTGACCATCGGTTACCGATGGTTTTATCATAACGGCGAGGCTGTAGTTTTTGTTCTGTACAGCCTTAATAAAGTATTCACTAAGATCATAATATTCCTTCAACAGTACTTTCATAGTCCTGGTGTTTGGCCGATGGAATTCCCATGAATGAAAAACATCCTATGGTTGTGCCTAGACTACAAACACTTCCTCCCTCAATCTTGTGATTGAAGGTAATGTACTCGGCTGACTGCCATGCCTTCTTTCTGGATATCTGGAAAAAGGGATGAAAAACATCTCCACCTTGTCTGTCAACTCCTTTCCAGTCTTGCATTCTTTCATACACCTTCAAACTCCAAGACACCACTTGGATCTTTTCCCTGGGTCCCCAGGTATTCTCTCTATATTCATCGAACAAGGAGATTCTGTTCAATCTACCTCTCTTGAGAATAAACCATCCTGTACACACGAACTTATCTACATTCAGGAAATATCTGGATTGCCTTTCTCAGTACAACTGCATCTTTTGCCCTTTCAGCAGCCTCCATACACACAGACAACGATTAAACATCAACACCGCAGACACCAAACGCGTAGTTTCAGATAATTTTTCCTCACGGCTTCTTTTGTTGGGAATTCTTCGTCTCATACGGACGGAAGTAAAGGAAGGAATAATACTCTCTGTACTCGATCTACATGTATGAGACAAGGTGGTCAGTCACAGACTATTTTTCTTGATGATAGCACCTTTTCTACTCAGAGGCTCTGGCAGTACGACCTTTACCGGGGTTATTTGCTGGTTTTAGATAGTTCTCATGTAAGCAGATACTTGGTGCTTGGATTAGCTCGGAGCTTTGGCTATGCAGGGAAGTGTTGTCCAACGACTCCTTTCGGTAATATCTGGGACTTGTATACAAGGCGAGATTCTGCTATATCTACTCTTTTGGCCGGCACTTCATCAGAACGATAGCTTATAGACCGTCGCTCTTCGCCTTCTTGATTCTTGTCGCGCTCGTTGAAGAGGTATTCAGAAGACTGTTCGGCTACGGAGATGTCCTTGACGCACAGGGGTATGTAGGATTATATGCAACTGGCGATTTGGTCTAGATGACTATCCTCCTTTCCCCGCTTGTAAAGAGGAGTTGGGGAGGATTCTACGATTCTATGGCATGTTGCCATAAAAGTGGTACTCTAGGGCTAGCGCACCATGATGCAGCCTCGGCGGATAAACCTACGACACAAAGTACAGCGTCAAGTCTGAGTACGCTATATTCCCGTCAGGCATTCCCCGAGCCCAATCAATCTCACCACCTGAACTCCCATCCGAAACCCCAGCACCGCCCTCTTCTCTCTCGTTCTCATCACATGCACTTGGCTGGATAGGAGGAACGTGTCGATCACGTTGATGGCACGCGGACTCTTCCGCGACGGCGCAACCTCAACGCTGGGATTGGCGTCGCTCGCGCGGAGCTTCGCTTCGTGCCGGCTGACGATCGGATGTTTCAGATCAGAATCGAGTTCACGTGGCGGGATATCCGGTGTGGATCCTGTCGTTGACTCATGGTGGCTTTCGATCGTGGCGTGCTGTGGAGTTGTGGAATTTATTGTTTCGTCCGTGGGTTAGGCATGGGAAGGTCGAAGTGTGGTAAGTTGAGCTTGGGGGTGGGACGGTTTACTTCTGCCTGATGCGGCCATTTTGATTGAGAGGTTTGGGGTATCGCATGAAGATTTGGGGTTATTTTTTGGGGAGGAGGGGGGGGGGGGGTTACAGCAGGATTGAATGGAATCGTGAGGGATACCAGACTGTGCATTTTGTAGTAGGGTGTAGTTGACCCTGATCCATGTATGGCAGATCTTGTTACACATTTAGATGTATGGTTGGTTTCTAGGAGAACTGGGTATTAGTCAGGGGGCTTTGTTGTCATGGATGGAATAAACGGAGGAGAAGGCTTATTATTTAGTATGGAACGCTGGTGTCTTCATTATACGAAGTTGGCTCTCTTATTGAACAACGGGTACTACATGCTTATCAACACTGAGCGCCGAGGTTGAGATAGATTTTCATCTCCTCTTTACAATTTCGCTAGGAGAGCTGATGAAACCTATCGACTGGTTCTATCACAGGAACCTCTTAGACATACACACCCCACCTATCTCCAAATCCTCTCCTCCCCCTCCCCCCTCCCAAAATCTTTCAAAAATCTCCCCCAAACAGCTCCCTTTCCACTCTCCCCCACAGCAACACTCCACAGAACCCTCGCGGCCCCATCCTCCCACCCAATCGGACATCCCTCCCACCCACCATTTCTTTGCCTATTCTCAACCACTTCTTTTGCGGCGCTCAGATACCCAGGATCCACACTATTCATCGCCACTCTTCTATCGCGCCAAGCAGCAGCAGCTTCGGTCTCTGTAAGCATATTGAGAGCGGCTTTGGTGAGATTGGTATGCACGTGGTAACCGTTTTTGTGACGATTAGCTGGTGTCGGTTCAAAGATTCCTTCGCGCGCCGAGACGTTGATTATGTGGGCTAGGGGCTTGGAGGGGCGATTGAGGGTGGGTTCACGGGGGCGGACAGACCCCATGAGGGGAAGAAGCTCGCGAATGAGGATTAGAGGGACAAATGTATTGACGGAATGGGCGGAGATCACGTCCTCGTAGGGTATCTCGTATAGGCTCTGCGCCCAGGAAGTTTTGGGTTCCTGCTCCGTGGTGGAGGGTGGCGTGACATCCTCTGTTCGTGCGATTCTTCCGCTTTCTTCGGGGATTATCGCATTTAGACGTTTTTGTTCTGTGTCAAAAGCCAGGAGGTTTAGACTCTGGACCCCCCCTCTGATTCGTGGGCGGTAATTTGTTTCAAGGAGTAAACTGTCATACTTGCCGCTGTCAAGTTGCAGCTGATCCTCCAGTTCAATGGCTCGCGTTTCCTGTTTCACCGAGTCTGTCCAGGTTTGTGCGGCGTTGTTTATGAGAATTTCAAGCTTCCCTTGATTTTTTGTACTCCAGTTTCTCAGCAACTGCTTCACCCCAGCCACCAAATGAAACACATCGTTAGCGGCTCTGAAATCTGCCCCGATGACTCGTACTCGCTCCCTCCATTGTCCCGAGTCTCTTTCCGCTAGAAATCTTACCGCTGCGTCTCGTGGATACCTGGACGTTACTATTACTTGTGCACCACATCTGAGAGTAGTCGTAGTGCGGTATGAAATCCCAGATGGACCCGACCACCTGTGACCAAAGCTGTTTTCCCGTCTAGGTTAAGGGCGTCTGGTAGTGATAGATTGCTTGATGCAAGATTGAAACTTCCGCAAGGGTTGCAAAGAGCCGGATACTGAGGATGGGAACTAGTGATAAGATATTGGCACATGTAGCATCTTCGTGGTTTTCTCCTTCCGTTTGAGACGCCTTTGTTCTCAATGGGATTTGAAAATTGGCGCCGCAAATGCTGGTTCAAGATTTGAACCACATCTTTTAGTGGTGTTGTTCCATCAGCTTGAATTTTATGCTCACTTTTGATAAAGAAGTCAAGTGTCCTGAGGGTTGTTTCAATATCTTCCATTGAGGGTGGCTTTTCAGTAACCTTTTCTGGAACATCTGGAGGGCTTCCGTGTCTGGTCTGAGGGGACATTTGATGTAGGTATGCCTGAATTCCTTGTATAATCCCGGTATACATGGCCGCCCCAATGGAATAAGAGTATCTAGCAGGAGCATTTTTAGGGTACAACTCCTTTGCGATCTGCTCCCCCAAGGGAGACTTCACGCGAGGAAGGTAGAGGGCCAATGGACTGGGGAGTCGTTGTGTTTGGCATGACTTTTGGTCTTCTCGGATTTGTTGAGCTATTATTGAGGGAGGCTGATTTTTGATGTAATTCAGACATGATTCCTCGGTGTTCAACATGGCTACTGAAGTAATCTCTGACCAGTTCTTTTATGACTGTTGTTTTGTTCGTTTGATGTTTGATGGAGTTCTGACAGAGGCCTGGTGGCTTACATCTACAAGGTGGGGGGCACTGCTCCGCTTATTTGCGGCGTAAGTAGCCCACTTCAGGGGGTTTGACTAGCCAAGGCCACTAATGTGCACCGTATTCTAGGCTGTATATAAGGAAGTCATCTCCTACTTTTGTGACTCATTTGCATTCTAGCTAGAGGATAACAATAACAAGACTACAACATTGCTGTCCATCGAAACATTCATTCTTGATACCACACTCTTGAAGAAGTATCGTGAAAATGGACTCAAATCCTTGGTCGATCCCATGGCCTCGCGAACTTCCAGTTGTGGTTCGAAGTATGCAAAAGCTGCCGCGAGAAATAGTCCATCAAGTTTTGGATGACCTGCCAGTTATCAAGATCCTATCAATTCTTTCATGGAAGATAGTATTTCTTGATCAATGCATCATGAGTCATATATATTTTGGACGCATCTTCTCGTCACAAGATGGAATCTCGATGGCTTTACAACATTACACTCTGTATCGCGAGATATGTTGGTTTCATCGGTGGCCGCCTGCAGACAGAGAAGGGGCTTCTATATTTGCATCTTCGGGACAAATGTTGAGCATGGAATGGCGACCGTTAGACTTGATCATTGCAACAATGAGACGTAATATTAGAGCCGGGTTGGATATTGAGTTTTATGACCTGGATCTTCTTGTTAAGCATGCAAGAGCTCCTTGCCCACCTGTCATAAACATTAGGACAGAGACTGCTGAGCAACCACTTAACCTACGCAACTCGTGGATCTATTGGAACTGGATCAAAGATTCTAAGAGGGAGCTCAACAATTTGAAATCAAAACAATTGAGATTATCTGCACGCCTGGTTGAGAAGTACCCACGCATTCTCAAAAGACCGCTTGATCCTTCTCAAGGCGCTCCGCGGCCTAACACTGCTCATCTTGTGTCTACTTTCGAAGTATATGCTATGAGATCTCTAGGCGATCGGAACTTATATCATAATTGGCATAAACACTGGTGTATTCCAGGTACACATCTTGTTGAGCTAGTGCCATATGATCGATACCTTTGGCTACTCTTCGAAACATTAGATAAGCACCCATTTGACGTTGGGGCCAATGGACTTGAAGATAGTCTGGCTAGAGTCTCGCTGCAAAACAAAGAGCAAGGAATAGATTTAAGGAATTCTGCATTATCTCATGTACCTAAAGACATATCCAGTGCCTTTGTGTACCCAGAGGAGATTGCTGATAGTTTGAGGACCGTACTGAAAGGTCTGATGTATATTTATACTGAGCCACCGTTGACAGTGCCTCGTATTCGATGGCCTCAGTACGGGAACGAGAGCTCTGAGAAGCGGCCAGAATTCTTCGTTGGTAGAGCGGGACACGAAAACACACTACAAACTGAATATAGATGCGTCAACAGGCATATAAAGCCGCACAATCAAAGAGAATACGAATGGCTAGCAGCTTTCGTGAAAGTTGTTACATGGATAGAATTGCATATTGGACCGATGAAGGAAGATTTCTAGATCTTGATCTATTCCGATTCAGCATTTTACCATAGATATCTCAACTAATCCAGTGTGTCGAAAACGAGTGGACAACATTTTCACTGCAGACAGTTTTAGTCGGTCAATATACCGTCTCTGAATGCTTGAGTATATTTACCAGATGTAGAATAAGTGAATAGTTCCATACACCTCCACGTGTATTGCGAAATTTGATCTTCAACCTACTCAAACCCATTCTCAATCCCAATTGCAAACTAAAGGCCGACTTTTTTTTTCTATTTTCACTCAGCTTAAGCTTCTAGTTTACTTCTAAATCGGCTACTACTAGAATCATAACCCAATCTTGGACGTAGCCTGTCTTCAAACACCACACCAACGATGCTCCTTCCCAAGCCACCCGAGGAGGGTATTTGTAGCTTCTCTGTCATGATCGATGCGGAAAATTTCGGCTCAAATACCAGTCTACAAGCACAAAGCATTGTTCCCGGAACCTTACCTGATAAGAACGAGACCAGCTGGACTTGAATGGTACAGCAAGTAGCCAGCATGTTTGAATCACTGCCTGAAGATGAAGATTATGTTAGCTCGAATAGCGTAATACACCAAGCAGTCTACAATTTGGAATCATTCTCTCATATAGCCACAGATATCCGAATTTTTATACGGCGTTTTACTTCTCAGGAGTCTCTTATCACGGTTGAGGTACAGAGAAATCAGGATTTACCTCCGGTAATCAACCCATCAACACTATCAGTCACGCTTACTAGCTACGAAAGCTGTGATGAGGCAGGAAAATGCTACAGAAAGCGTCAATACGAACTCTAGATTTCTCATATATCATGAATCCAGGGTATGCAATCCGACCAAACACAAACGACTTTCTTTCTCAGCCCCGATGAAGAGCTATTCCCTGCTTTATGACTGTCTGCTTTTTACGATAGTGATACGATTATACTTCCATCCCAGATACATTCGTATCTCAATGACAATCAAGCCTGAACATAACACAAGGCATTCTATTAACGGCTAGAAGAGTCTGTTGATCGAAAGTTCCGGTAGCGAATCATGTAGCAGAACAATGAAGTGTGTCGTAACGATTTCGAAACATCTTTTTCAAAGTCTTTCATCCTTCCAATGTATTTCAACACGTAAATTTGCATTCTCGTAATGATACCACCCACCCTCCATACAAATACCACCAGCGAATCGCATCCTAAGCACATGGCCCAATATATCCCGTTGAAGATGCATTATCTCGAATACATATTAGCATATGGATGCGAAAGGCCGCTTGCACCCCGCAGGCCGACCCGAGAGAATACACCCGAGGCTGCTCTACCGCAACTTCAGTCTCCAGAAAATGGCACCGAGGAGATCCACCGAGATGAGATGCGATGGATGGAATGGATTTCATATCCGTTTGTAGCCTTGATGAGACACAAAAGGCACCTGACAATCATGCAAGAGGGCCACGTGCAGATCTTGGACAGATTTTGGATAGTTTTATGGGAGCGATTTACGAAGCTTGTTCTAACGTCTTTTTTTGGATGGAAGGCGTTGCTTTGGGAAATCTGTCAGAGCTCAGAGGGTGGATATGCACCTTGAGGAGGCTGTTGGAACTGAGGCGTCGAAGGATGCGTGGAACTAAAAAGAAGACACAATAGTCTTCTTCAAGGTTCGATAAAATTCAAAGGAGTTCATCTGAAACATCGATATATCTCTGCGGTCGTTAAATACATGCCGGTGTTTTGGATGATCCTATCGTGGGTATAAACATTAAGATATTAGCTACATACATAGACTATTATGCCTTACGTCGATTGCAACACACATTGATATCTCCCAAACCATGGCATCTGAGCCAGACCCTGTCAATGCTAGATGCTGACATCAACATCCAGCATACGCCATAAACGCCACTCCCAACCGCAACGCCGATCATTAATATGATTAGGTGATAAAAGAATATCAAGAAGGCAAGTCGTAACGAGATTACTCAGAAGACGATGCGCCACATCACTCGATCTATGCCATAGAATCCCCAGACGGCACCCTCATACTGTGAATCTCGATGTCGGTTGTGCGCTGTATGTATTTATCCCCGTGCATGGCCTGTGGATATACTTGGTCGGATGAGCTATTCGTTTCCCCCAAAACTTTGCTTCATGTACGACATTCGACTTTTCCTTCGAGCTTGGAATGAGCTGAGCTGACTGTTGTAACTGTTCGCAGGACCACTTCCGCATGATGTAGGACTTTTGCCACTGATATATCGATCCCAGTATGGTTTGAGGGGTGGGATGCTTCCACACACGATGATAACGAAAAGTTCGGAACCGCTCCATACGAGGAGGTCGTAAGTTTTCCCTAGATTGCGTTAGTATCCTTTTGTATCATTGCCGAAAAGTCTTTTGGTAAGCCTACAGGTGAGGTCCGAATGTGCATTGAGTGAGCCGAGGAATGTTGTTTTCACAATACAACAAATCGCAGCGCTGGTCCTATTAGTGCTTATCTTGCGCATATGGAGAGGTAGAACATTTACATCAGCCCGAGACCCAGAAGAATGGTCAAACTGACACGTTTTTTCATCTCCATGTTTAGATTCATGATGACACTGGCAGGTACAAGCGCGAGCACAATGTCCGCAAGGCAGTTCTCAGCTAATATATATATCGTCAGGAAAATCTTTTTGATTGACATAGAGATCAAGCTACAAACCTGCGGTGAACATCGCGAATCGAGTTTGAATGTTAGGATCCCAGCAGGTGTGAGGAATGCTCGGATCCCATAAGGCTCGAGGCGGACTACATTGGACGTAGGTGAAGATACAGTCAAGACCATTGATCAGAGCAGTAAGCCCCATAGCTCCATAAACGAGCCATCGACGCCAAGTTGTTGAGTCACCACTCATGATTCGAAGAACCAGGAAAACCAACGGCGGCTTTCCCAGTGATGAATGCGAAGACGATGTTCACTTGGATGATATAGTTTATCTTTGCGACTTTCATTACTTGCGCCGGCAGGAGATAGTACAGATGTCTGAAGCCTCCCAACTTCCATTCATATGTCATAAGAGCACCATATGATATGAAGAGACCCTATTGTAACGTTAAAATAGGATCATGATCGGTAAAAGCGAATGCCCTACCAAAGTGACAAGCATGACCCAATCATCGTTCCCAAGTCCCTTGATCATGATTCGGGCATACAGCCTTGCCATGACAATCAAGAAAGCAAAGGTCGCCTGTGTTAACATAATGATTGACGCTGTTCCCCCCCTGTCAATATCCCCACCTTCTGGTGCTTCACCGATAGGCATATTACAGGAACTAAATATACAGGTTGGTATGAATTCAATGCTGAATGATCAGAAACCAAGTAGAAGATCGAACGGCCTTGATCGAAAATAACTCCAACAGTCGGGGTTCATATGAGAAGCTGATGGGGTAGATCATCATTAAACTATATTTCCGGTTGAAACCCCGCAATGAACTTGACGTCCCATCATAAGCACTGGCATGTCCTACAGCTGACTCCACGCTTTTACTGGCGTCGCATGGCGACAAGGGTCAAAGACTATCATTCGAAGGATTTCTCCATGGCCATTTTCATTGACGGATTCCCTTCCTGTAGCCTAACATCGCGGCAGCAAGCGAGTCCATGGTGAGTTGCACCTGCTCTGTTGGCAAAGGGGATACACAACACACCTTGTTTCTTAGCTATTTGCAGTTAATGTTTTTTGCGTTGTTCTTGTGGAAAATTAAAATATTATACTTGCACTTGGGGCTCTCGTGTGATTGATTTCATACTGGAACTTCCCATACGCCTTGGTCCAGCCGCTGTTGCATTTTCATATGAGGCTGAATTCATACAGCGAAATCGATTGGCGATTATTTGTAAGTCTACATGTAGTACATGAGCTCTTTTAGTGTCACTTAAGACCAAAAGAAGCCGCCCAGATCTTGACGTTGTACCAAGCAAGAGAATTTGTCCTGTGCTGGATATAGTGAATTCCTTCTACAGTCATGATCGGAGCATGCTCTGCAGTCTTGTGCTGTTTAGATAAAGATTGTAACTCTGTGGAAATTGTTGTTCACGGTTACACAGGTTGATCTGGCTATTCAACACTTTCTCATGCTGTAGTATTACTAGCAATTGCACAAGGGTGAAAATGATATGATAAGGCTTGATGCCACATCCATACATATCTTGGAATCCCGTCAATAATGCAACCTTAAAATAGACCCTTGTTACTTGGCCAATGAAGTGAGAGTGCTCCATGCATCGCTTCTGCCTACCCATGCAGCAGGGTTTCCCAATATGGTTTACACTGAGATCCGAGGGTGGGGGCTATGCGATTTGAACAGGACTTCATATATGGACGCTTTCGAAGATGTCATCATGCTCTTGCAATATGCAACCCCATCGGAAATCTCTCCGATTGACCTCGTGTCTGCTGTATTTCAGGGTCAATAATCTATTGCACTGAGCCTGTTGTCAATGCTTACTGTCACCTCCCGTATTCGTAGCTAGCCATTACTTTAAAGTTGTGCATCAGCGCTTTAATGGAGACATTCATCGAAGCAATGATGTCCTAGGGTTATAATGAAATATTCAAATACCCCGCCAAACAGCGGGCCAGACAAGTCTAATAACCAGATCGTTGGAACGTATGCCTGTCGGTGTCTTGCGCGGACTGTTAATGTCTTGGATGGCACACGTCAACTAGCCGTGACGCTACATTGTTGCCGGCCAACCAACATAAGCGGAAGCTAGACAAACTACGGATGTTATTAGTAAGATTGTACAATATCATTGTTCACATAAGTGGGTGGAGAAAACCCCATCGCATTTGTCTAGTGTAAGGAGTTTAGACAGCTGGGTCAACCCATATTATCTTATATGAAAAACGAAGCCAAGCCATAGTCATGTTAACCCTGCAAGTTTTAGCCCTAGATCTAGATTAGACTCTAAATTTCGAGAGCTTCACACTCAAACAGGAACAGCCGCAATGATGCTATCTCCGAGGGAAACGGTGTACTTGACAATCTTCTTTGCTTTGAGACCCGCTGAAGCCAAAAGGGCATGCCACTGTTCCTCAGTACGTTCAGTTGATGCGAGGACGGTCATCATTACGAAGTCGATCTGTGTTGCATGCCAATGTGCGCCTGTCTCAGGAATGACCATATCGTCAATCAAGATGGCCGAATCTGGACCCATGGCATCTTTCAGGTGCTTCAAAATGATGCGACATTTCTCATCTGGGTAGTCATGGAGGATGTTGCGCATGTAGTAGTAGTATTTCGCACCTAAAAATATTTGTCAGTATATGAATGACTACGTTTTCATTGCGATGCTAGCAACAAACCTTTGACTATTTGAGGAGTAAAGAAGTCATGAACTTCAAGCTCTACATCCTTCATTGGAAGAGCATTTTCAATGGCATGATCAAGATCCTGTAAGATTACACGACCAGGAACATCTGGCTTCTCCATTCTGAACTCCAAGCATTTGTGGCCAAAACCACCACCGACATCAACAAACACAGGCTCCTTGGGATCCCAGTTCTTTGTCTCTTCTTCGATTGGATACTTGGAAAGCCAGGAAGGCATTTTCACCACGTTGGCCTACCATAAAATCACCAAAGTAGTTGATCAATCTAGGCTGCTGTTGAACCCAGTAAAAATAAGGGATATTAGTATTGAAAGCGATCTGAGCCGGTGCACAGGTGTTGTCGGTGATGTCTTTGTACTCTCTCTGGGCCAAATAGTCAGGCGTAGCTTGCAGTGTTGGTCCAAGCGAATAGAAGCTATGAATATTATGGTAAATACTTGACGTGGGTATGGACATTCACGCTGGTATCAAGAGGTAGCTTACTAGTGACCGATACCCCCTTTGGAACCCTTCTGAGCCAAAGCCTCAGTGACTTTGCTGGCCTCGAATGTGTTTTTACCAGTCTCTCGGATCATTCGAACAGAAGCAAGATATCGGAGGAAGCGAGCTATTGCTTTCATGAGAATAGAGTAACACCCGAAGCCGAGGAATGACTTTACCTAAAAAGGCTGGATCTGAGTGGGTTTCTCTTGATAGTTGATCGACAGTCATTGGTTCCTTCCTCGCTGCCATGATCTCAAAGAGCTTCATGTCGCAACCAATCTGAGCGCCCGTCAATTGAAGTTGCTATGAGCATTTTCATCAGTAAAAGGGCAAGTTTGATCTTATGATCCAATTCTAGATGATCCGTACCAAATACATGATACGCTGCATAGAGTCCCATGGAGTTTCCAATTCAATAGAAAGATCCCTAAGATCATCTATGATCTTCTTTCGTCCTGCTTCATCGGCGGTAGCTGCTGCTGCCTTCACGTGAGCGGCAAGGTCGTCCATTTTGATACGGATGTTGTCGTTATCGTGTTTGTTTTATTAGACTATTTGAGGCCGTTTTGAGGAGTAAATTGTTGCTTCTAAGAGTAATATCTTGAAGGTTCTTTGTTAGGTAGGAGGTTGTGTTATCGAAGGGTTGTAAGAGCGTGAGAGAACACAAAAGCCACGTACATGTTCACTGCTCTTTCTGCATGATATAGGTGAATGTAATTGCGAGACATGCTTAGCTGACAATCACATGATGTGTTAGTGAATGTTTGACCGCATGACTGTCACATTAGGGAGAAGCTACACAGAAAGCTCCTGCCATTCAGCCAAAGCACGTTTCGCACGCTGCGGGGCTATTCTATCGGAACATCCATTCAATTTTCCTGAATTTTGCATCAATTGGCCAATTTCTCATGCATAGTGTGGCCCCTCTCCTTTTTGAGAAGCTTGTTAAGATGGACCTTCAATTTTTGGTACCCTATCATGGCCTTGATATAAAAAAGGCAAGAATTGGTTGCATGGAAGCAACTATTCATGGATAACTGTGAGTGATTTGATTGAATTAAATTAAGATGAGGATTTGTGAAAGTAAGCGGAGCCCTTTTTATAGGCCTTGTTTACTTAAGCTAAGCTAAGCTAATTTAAAATAACCTAAGCGAATTAGATTAATATGATTATATAATCATAAGATTGATAATATATTATAACAAATATTGTTAATAGAAAATGCTTTGTTTTAAAGTATAAAAGTAAAAAAAAGAATAAAGAAAATATACTATATAATTTTTTACTATTTTTTATTATCTTATTCCTTAAAGGCTTTAATAACTTTTATTAGAAATATTTTATTATTTGCCATTTATTTTATTTTATAGTTTTTCTTTAATATTATATTAAATATTCTATTATAATTTCTTTATTCCTTTTATATTGTTTTTATTTATATAAGATTCGATTAATAACTAACTCTAAATTCTATAAAATTCCTTATACAAAAAGTTACTAATAGAAATTCTTAATAGGGTTTAATAAAAGTTTAAAATATACAATATTAATAACTAAATGTATCTTTACTAGTACTCGCGGAAAATAAATTTTCAGACTTTGGATTCGTCGAATTTTATTTTCTAATGAGGGCTAGCCCCCAAACCCTTATTGCTCACTTCGTTTAAAGCTAATAAAATTCTACGAATTCAAAATCTAAAAATTTATTTTCCGCGAGTGCTAGTATAATAATAACAATAATAAAAATTTAAGAAAGAAATTATTTTTAAAATCCTTTACTATTAGATATTTATTTTCTACTTCTTTAATTTTAATATAAATACTTTTATATTATAAATATATATCTTAATAAATTATATTATAGTTTTATACCTTTCTTTCTTTTTATATCTCTTTTTATTTTCTTTAATATTATTTTTTATATTTTTCTTTTTATTTTTATTATTTAGTTTTTAAATCTTTTTCTATTTAATTTGAAAGTTAGATTTTATAAATAATAAATAATAAATAATAAATAATAGTATAAATATACCTTAATTATTTTACATTATAAATAATAAAGATTTTAAAAAAGAAATATTTATATAGAATTTTTCTATTATAAAATAATAATAAAAATATTAAAGGATTTTCTATAGTATTATTAATATTTAATAGTTTAGTTTTATATAAAAGTATTATTATTTATAGAAAACTATAATTTAAATATTAAAAACAAATAATAAAAATTTATTATCATTAATAAATATTAATAAAAAAAATTAATAATTATAATTTATTATAAAGAAATCATAGGAAAATCACGGGATTATACTATATATACCCTATTAGTTATATTATATTGTAGCGCGTTATTTTATACGTAATATAATTATAATAAGGTTTTAAATATATTTTATATCAAATTAGAAAATATATAAAAGAATATATAAGAACTTTTAAACTCTTTATATTAAGTATAAATTATAAATAATATAAATAGAATAAATATTAAGAAAATCTTATATATTAATATATATTTAAAAATATAATAATATAAAAGAATATATTAAAATATATAAAAAAAAGATATAAAAATATAAAATATTATTATTAATATATTTAATATAGAATATAATTAAATAAAATATATATTTATAATATAAGGGTATTTATTTTAGAATAAAAGAAGAAGAAAAAAAATATATATTAGTAAAGAATTTTCAAAAATAATTTCTTTCTTATTATTATTATTATTATTATTATTATTATTATTATTATTATTATTATTATTATTATTATTATTATTATTATTATTATTATTATTATTATTATTATTATTATTATTATTATATTATTATTATTATTATTATATTATTATTATTATTATTATTATTATTATTATTATTATTATTATTATTATTATTATTATTATTATTATTATTATTATTATTATTATTATTATTATTATTATTATTATTATTATTATTAATAATAATAATAATAATATTAATATTAATAATACTAGTACTCGCGGAAAATAAATTTTTAGATTATGAATTCGTAAAATTTTATTAGCCTCGAACGAAGTGAAGATTGGGGGTTTGGGGGCTAGCCTTTATTAAATAATAAAATTCGAAGAATCCATAGTCTAAAAATTTATTTTCCGCGAGTGCTAGTAAAAAATATTTTTTATAGTAGTTAAATAATAGTATAAAACAATTTTAACTATTTAATTAATATATTTATTAATATTATTAATCTAAGAATACTAAGTAATAATAAAGAATAATTTAACGTTTAATAAATTTATAATACTTTTCTCTACTTTAGAAATAAACTTTTTATTCTAATCTAATATTATTATTTAGAAAACTTCTTATAAAACTTACAATAAATATAAGATTAAAATATTTTTTTATTAAACTATTATTTGAATTAATTTACTTAGAATTAATATAATAATTTTTAAAAATTTATTAATAATTAATAAAACTATAATTAAACAAATTTAAAATTGATTAAAATAAAGTAAATATAAAATCAATAAAAATTATATAAAAAATATATAAAAAAATTAAAATTAATTGTAAGCTATTATAAGGTTAGTAGTATAAGATTAATAATACTTTATATTAATAATAATAATATAAATAAGCTTAAATTTTTTTTTGGGTTACGAAGTGGAGCGGAGCGGAACTATAGGGCATTGAATAGCTTTATTTAGATTGTAAACTATAAAGAGAAAAGAAGAGCTAACTATAAGGGAGGAGCCATATATATAGCCCTTAGCTCGATGGATGCCTCAGGCTCCCACTCCCCCCATGGCACCTTCTTATATAAATCTTTTATTATACTATAATACAATATAAATAATCACTTTATTATAATTACTTAGTTATAAATTTACTATATAATTCGTTTATAAATATTAATATTATATCGTATTAAAACACTTATTATTAATTTTATTTAAAATATTATAGACCTTATAAATATCTTCGATTATAATCTTAATATAAAGCATCTAGACTTATAATCTATTTATAAATATAAATAGATTAATAGAATGTATATATTAATTATATAAATATAATAAAATTAAAGAATATAAATTTATAGAAGTGGAATATTGTATTAGGATACTACTGTACTAGCGCATAAGCACGTGCCTTAGTACACGTGACTTAATATTCCAATAGTATATTAATTTTTAATATTAGTTTTAAATCCTATATACGTAGTATTTAAAATCTTATTCGTATATTATAGCTTAATCTCACCTTTAAGATATTAATTAAGCTAAAAAGTAATAATATATAAAGTAAATAGTTTATTAGTAATATTAGTAAATTTTACTTTAATTTAAGCAATAAAGAAGAAAACATTATAATAAATAATCTTGTTATTAATGATTTTTATAAATAACTCCGATTTATTATTAGGATTAAAATAACTCAAATTTTATAAATAAAATTAAGCAAATCCATCAACTATAGCTTGTAAAGATAATCTTTAGATAATAGCAAAAAACTACTAAAATTAATCTATTATAAAGATAATAACATTAAATATACTTATATTCTTAGTGTCTAATATAAATATAAGTAAAGGTATAGATAATAAGGAAGATTAATCTAATATTTAAGAAAATTAAAGTTTATATAACAACTATAGATTATTTAGAGAGTCTATAAACTCTTATATAAATTTTACAAACCTAATATAATTATTCTATTAATTAGCAAAAATCTATAATATAGGAATAATATTGATTAATATAATAGATATATATTCGAATGTTAAGAAAGGTATAGATGGTTTGTTTATTCCGTTGTAATTGTTTAAAAATCTAAGTAATAGCTTTAATTTAACTCGTTAATAATCTATTTTTGGCTTTAGATCTTTAAATAAGGAAAAGGTTAATAAGTTGTACTTTTTTAAGGATTTAAAGCTGAATTTAATTGTAAAATAATATTTTAAGTGTAACAATATCATTTATATTATATTAAAACATAATAAGATCATATAAACGAAATATATAAAAAAGGTTTAAAAAGGTATAATTAATATATAAAATAAAGGCTAAAAGAAAATCTAATTAAATAGATTATGTTTATTCCTAGTATTAATATATAGCTAATAGTAATGAATAAAAAAAGCTTACTACTATTTGTAAATGATTTAATTAAATTAAATTAAGATAAGGATTTATAAAAATAAGTGAAGTCTTTTTTATAAGCCCTGTTTACTTAAGCTAAACTAAGCTAATCTAAAATAAATTAGGTGAATTAGGCTAATATGATTATATGATCATGAGATTGATAATACACTGTAACAATAACCTAGCAAAAAACCAGATTGAGCAGGTATCTAGAATGAATCTAGCAACAAGTAAGCCATTTTTATTGGCAATTCGTCCAAAATACACAAAGTATGCAATATAGGTTTGGCAGACCGAGTTCCGCGAAATCTTTAAGGCTCGTGAAGTCAGACAACATATACGATGCCACATTTCTAGGCTCGTGAGGTCTGTTGTAGTACCGTTGGTGTTCGTAAAAGTAGTAAACAGCTTGAGCTGAATGATTAAGCTGCACGAGACCCTGGTCAAATTTTCAGCCCCATGAACGCCGAGGGAAATACTTGTTGCTTTCAATATTACTACTTCAATCCTTGTTACCCCGGAACAGGATTATTCACTAACATTCCGTCCAGAATGTGTTTCCCTCGCCATGGTTTGAGCTTGGAGCTATCTAGTCTAATCTCGCTGGAAACTAACAGGCCGAAAGGATTAAACACAAATGGTGCGTTGAGCTGATGTACAAACAGGATGATGACAACTATCATGAGGAAGTTCTAAAGAAATATCGGTGAACATCCCTTGAAATAGGGTATGTACATGCACAATCGCTGGCCCACAGAGGGATACCATCTTATGCCTCATCCCATGGCCGAAAGAGATGACCTCTGCTCAAGAACTAACAGCAATCACATATTTGGGCCACCAGGGCCACCATAATATGTACAACTATCCCAATGTTTGCAACATGGTGTTTGTGTTGATTCTTAAGTCCATTGCTTGAGCAGACCGTTCGAGGTGGTCGTCTTGAGCCCTACTGCCATGGCAGGTGGTTCTTGGTCCTAGTACGTGCCGAGTTCTTCGACCGCTGAGTGAAGATTGGATATCAAATCATCATCAATTTAGGAAAGGTATAATAGGTTCCATTGTCTTCCATGGTTCTTCTCCAACCATCCAATTTTCGAGTAACGGGTATCTCATATCGTAAAGCCTCCCGGCCCAATTAACGCCATGGTGTATTCCGCCTTGTAGTATCCATTTTAATCATGACAGATTTCGTAAGATAGCGCAACTACCGTCCAATTCTCATACCTTTTTCCCGTTCTTTTACCCCTTTTTCACCTCGCCCATCCATTTCCCCATTGCTTTAGATCCCTCGTGTGCCGCCTTGAACAATGCCCGTTCTGCCTCATCCAAACCCCTCAAGAACTCTACACCCTCTCCCCCACCTCTACTATTACTTTGTCCGACGCTTCCACTGCCCGCATGATCGCTAATTTCTCCGGCTCTTGCCCTCCAACTCTCCATCAAAACATCACAAACCTCTTCCTCTTCAAACAACTCCAGAACTCGTACACCCAAGCCGTAGAAGTTCTGCGCCAAATTGCGCAACTCAACACTCTTTGGGTCGGCTTTCAATGCGTTGAGAACGCGCGGTGCAAGACAAGCCGGTAGATCAAGGGTTACAAGAGACTTCTGAGAAGACGAGGAGGAAACGGCGAGGAGCTCGGCAAGCCATAGGGGAAGATCGATACGTGTATGTTTTTTCAGGGGAGTGGTAGCATTGTTATCGAGATAACCGAGAGCGGGAACGTCGAGTTCAAACGTACAAGGAATTTTCTAGCATGTATTAGTAGTATGAATTGGAGTGGAATGAGGGTAAATACTTGAGCGTCGGTCAAGATCGCATCGATATCGTAGTAGGACATTTTTAAAAGCCACAAGTATGCAGCAATGGCTTCAGTTTCACCTGGCCTGCATAATAGAATAGGTCCTGAGAATTTAGTGATATTTTGGGAAAGAGATTGCGCGATGATGATGTTTTATAAGCACCGCGACGGTTTGTATGTTCTCATTGATTACATAATCGGAAATGACATAATGCAGCAGCTCCAAATATTTATTTCCACAGCTTCCCCTCATTCCAAATCGTTCAATTGATTTTCTGAAAGCCACATCGAGAATCAAAGCAATACCAAACTCTGAACATTTAATTGACGCTCATAATGTCGACTACACTTCTTCGTACTTCTACTGCCGCTCGCTCTGCCCTTAGGGCCAGCTCTTCCAAACGAGCTGCGTCGATGGCAAGCACAAGCTTCGTCCGCGGAAAGGCTACCCTTCCAGACCTTCCATGTTAGCTCACCTCAATTCAATAACACGATGTCTTGCTATATTGTCACATGCTAATTACTTTCTAGATGATTATGGTGCACTCGAACCCTCCATCTCCGGTAAAATCATGGAGCTTCATCACAAGAACCACCACCAAACCTACGTGAACAGCTTTAACGCTGCGAACGAGCAGCTCGAAGCAGCTGAATCAAAGGGAGATATTGCTGCTGCCATTGCATTGCAACCACTCATCAACTTTCACGGAGGTGGACACTTGAACCACAGTTTGTTTTGGGAAAACCTGGCACCAAGCAAGAATGGTGGTGGTGGAGAACCTACAGGTGCTTTGAAGGTATGTAGCCCTTGCCAGGAAATGTGTAGGCTCTTGGAACTTACACGGCAATTCTGACGGCGACCTTCTTTAGACTGCCATTGAGACCAGCTACGGAGATTTCTCATCTTTCAAGACCAAATTCAACACGGCATTGGCAGGTATCCAAGGCAGTGGATGGGCATGGTTAGTCAAGGATAACGAGACTGGCCAGGTCCAAATCCGAACATATGCAAACCAAGATCCAGTAGTAGGCAAGTACACTCCATTGTTGGGCGTTGATGCTTGGGAGCATGCGTACTATTTGCAATACCAGAACAGAAAGGCCGAGTACTTTAGTGCTATTTGGGATGTGATTAACTGGAAGACTGTTGAGAAGAGATTGAAGTAAAGTGGTGAAGTATGTGAAAAAGAGATACCTAAAAGTAGTCGTTAAGCGGGAAATGAATGAATGATGAATTCAAGCGGTATATTGTAGCGTTTGTTTCTAGCTTCAATTATTTATAGTGAAATGTTATCTGAGCACGCAGGGGTTTTCAAACACAATGGGACGGAGTAGTGGTATTGAAAGTATTCTTGATGTTTCCTCGATATAATATATTCCTTACAAACCGACCCCTCAGCCTCATCACCTATCCCTCAAAATCATCCCGCTCCCCAGCCTGCCATGTTCAAAATAGCAGACAATCAATACACTATGCCTCCAATACCCTTAATGATTACGGCTTAAAAGATGAACCTCCTCCAAATCCAAAATACTGAAAATGCCATTCTCAATAACCTCCTCGCCTAGCACACACAACAACCCTCCCAATTTCCACAAACTGAATATCACCTGTCCAAACCAAAACGTAAGCAACAAATGATTAAAAAACTGCAAAATGATGGCCGAGGCCACCATCCCAGCTTCTCCCGCGCGTGAGTTCTGTGGCCAATATCCTGTTTAACGCATTCAAGCTGTTCACTCAGTGACCAGAGGCCACCTCACTCCCAACTCCGCTAAACGAACCCATATTGGTTGAAGGTGGTGTCTGTTATTGCAATATATATCGGTAGCGAGGGAAGGTGAATATGATTTGGAGGTGAATAGCCGAAGTGCGCCATATTTCCTGAAGCAAAGCTGAACGTCTGTGGTGAAGTCGACTTTGTTTAGACTTTGCCTGCATTTGGGACTTTTGGTGCGGAGGTTGTCTACAAGTATTTTAGATTTTTTTCGCCATCGTCTCGACAAAGTTTTTTTGAGCTCTTCCCCAGGCGTTTGTGCTTGGCCTATTGCTTAGAGTTGGAGTAGCGATAGATGATGGATGGCAGGCTGTGGGTTTTCGGTGCTTGCCTTCCCAAAGACAAGCAACAGAGTCCGATCGTGTAACATCAACTCTTGTGACATAAATTCGGGCACCGTTCCCAACAGACAATAATCTTGAACGGCTGTCTGGTGGGTATAGAAATGCTCTTCTGACCTATGCAGAAATGCCGGGCTCTGGGATGTTCAGGAAAACGAGTAGTACTCGAGAAGCTGTATGATATACATCCTCTGAAGATTTTCTTTGGTAAAAAAAACTCAGAGCCGGAGCAAGCTATCGGATAAGTACTTTCGCATAGGTCGTTTTCGATTTCAAGCAAGATGTCGGCGCAGGTGTTTCCGGAGGAGAGAGCCACGCAACCTTACGTGAGGTTCGTGACTCTCCACACTGGAGTTCCCTTAATTCTTCTGACGGCTTCTTCCCCGTCCTCTAGAGTTCTATACGAATTTCTATTAGCCTTCGCAACAAAATCTCATGGAAGAGAAGAGACATACATCATGTGATTTGGTTTCATGCGAAGGGCCTGGTGGGCTTGTCACATGTCCTTCTGCCAAGTATCTGTTTTCTTCGTGTAACATATTCAATGGAGTGCCATCGAAAGTCAGATCGGAGTCATCGATGCTGTATGGAAATCTCCAAGCTTCTGCTTGAAGGTCAAACTCGGTGTTCGCATTACTGGTTGTTGTAACATTTGTGATCAAGAAGTACTGCTTGCCATCGGCATTACTTGTATGGCTTCTCGACATCATGAATTTTTTGGAGAAAAGAAATTAGGTTTCTGGTCTTGCTCTTTGTTTTGCGTTGGCTGAGTTTAAGAATAAATATGATTTCAAAACGAGGCTTAGACTACTTATGTTTGATTAGAGATGAGTTGGCAATGTTGAGTTGTTGATTTCATATGTGTAACATTGGACTTCAACAGCAAACTGGACAACAGTAAACCTTTGAACGCGGGTGATACCCAAACATTTATCTCTTCCAAAGAAATTTATGTCTCCGATCAAACCTCTCATATCGGACAGTTCACCGGGCTTATACTCACCGAATTGAGAAGGCCAGATGATATTTTTCAAGGGTTGCATGTGCTTTGCGTCTGACCGAATATCTAGGTAATTCTCCGGCCCAGCTTGAGTTTGTCAATGCGGGTGTGACCTTAAATGGAAATAATCAAGAAGGGGTACGTACGAGTAGACATTCAAAAGTAAAACTGGTGGAATATCACATTCCTAACTCGTCACGACGCGTTCTCGGTCCAGGTTTTGATAGAGGCTTAGAGTGGATGGTCTTGTACGATATGACGGATATGTATTGCCGTCAAACACAAGGCCAACCCTGATTCTCTGAAAAGCTGGTGAGCCAAGTCTAGCTCGAACATGACTCAGCTTAGCAACACCACCACAATCACCACCACCACACCAACAGCGCGCCTTGATACTTTCTGGAGAAAAAGCAGAAACACAACTAACTCCAAGCAGATGTTTAACTGGCTGTACAGAGTACACAATACTACTTTTGCCGAAACTCTATCTCTTTATCTGTTCAGCATGTGATGAAAAGAATGCGAAATGTCTACTCGAGAGTCGAGAGTCGAGAGTCGAGAGTCGAGAGTCGAGGGTCGAGAGACTACTCTGTAGACATGATCTCGGATTACCCCTCCAGTCCAGCCGACTTGCCTCAATAGAACAACACCTGGAACCCCTCCCTAACCGCCCAAGCCGCCGAAATCACGCATGAATTAGCAATTAATGTGCAAATAAATATTCCGATGTAGCAGCATGCACTCCGCCATTTCATCTATTTCGGTACCAGATATATCAACGAAAATTTCATCTCATCGAATCAACTTCCTTGTTACCCCTCCATCAGGCAATAATACCTCAACACGTACTCCGCGCTGGCGATATATCAACCTCTTCACTTTGTGGAGAAGATCAATCTCAGCTGCCAATAATCCATAGCCACCGTCAATATTTCAGTAGTGGTCAGCCTCATCTCCATCTTATCTTCTATTGGAAATATACGCTGCAGTCACGCGAAATGGGGTCAGCGTCTCAGTTTCTATAGAACTAACCTCAAGGTCAAGGTTACACATCAGGAACCAAAGTTGGGTTTGTGAAACAAACGGAGTGTATCCTTTGGAACGGCGACTCATTACTGACCACATGAGTCTGCTCTTATTTGTATGAATGTTATCAGTGTAGCCCCCGTTGCCCAAGATCATACTATCATTGTATGCTTCATTTTCGGACATTGGATGGGTGAAATCAAATTCCAGAATGGGAAACCTCCCTCGGTCCGTCTCGTCACGGTCCGGCCAATTTACGGACAAGAAATCAAGAATACAGTTTTCATGGCAGGCAAGTGCCCCTTCACGTATTTCGTTTAACCTTACTGTATACTTTTTCACGTCGTGCTTTTTTTTGTACTCGCACTCTAAATGCTTAAATTTATCGTCTTACTTGCATTTCTGTATTCATTTTCGTTGCGTACATCGTTTTGGTAAGAAAACAAACAATCTTCACCATGGCGGACTTCGGAAGTCTCGGCGATGAGCTGTTTACATCACATTACAAATATCCATGGATGAATGATCATCATTTGCAATTCTTCCTCTGGTTTTTATGTTTTGTCATCTCTGCATTGATAAAAGTATATAACATGCATGGTTATTATTCTTGAATCTTCACCGCTCCTACCATGACGATGATATCGTGAAGGAAGTGAGTTCTTGGACTGGACCTCGTCTGAATTATACGTATAGGGCTGAGATAGATTGCAGGTTTTAGTGACAATTATATTGTATGTTTGTAATTCCGCGGTAATCGAGTTTCCTTGTTTCACCGTTGCACGAAGTGTCGCCAATCAAAATTTCAAGGATTGGTCACGCCACATTTCGTCACTTCTTATGTAGCATTTCATGCACTCCTTACTAAAGGTCCCCAGTATGAATTGCCACCAAAGTAGTACTTACATCACTGTCACTCTTCACAATGGATTGCTATTCAAAACCCAAAAGGGTTTTTGTTACAGTAGGACATGTGGCAATTGGATCTCGAATGTAAATGGGTTTATTGTTCAGTTTTTGGGGCTATAGCATTTGTAGCCTTCAATGGCTACTTGATACGTCAACTTATATCCTTGACCTTAGATCTTGCTCGTGCATCCTGTTTTTTAACAGCTAGCTGCTCGAAGTAATACCGGAATGGCCTGTGTATGTGTGTATATCAGGGCATTCGTTGTAAAGACATCTGCAATAGGAGCCATTGATGATTTTACAACCTATTAACATTCCATATCACTGAATGATCTGGGCAAGTTTAAGAAGCCTCACATTTTTTGCGTCGAAAAATGCCTCCACTCAATATAACCATTCCATTTACAAATTAACTCCAAGATCATTGCATCGACATATCCGTTCCAAGTGTGCATGCTAAGGAGCCCTGTATATTGCATCTCAACTCAACCCTATTTTCTTGCAACCACTTCAGTCTTCAACTCTTCGACCACGAGGTTTTGCATCTTTTCTGATTTTTCTCCCATGAACGTAGTGTTCTCAAAATTCAGGAAAGTACCTTGTACTTTGAACCCTCCCTTTCTCACAATGTCCATAGCCTGCTGCGCATCCCTTCTTATTTTCACTTCGTTATCCCTGATGGTCTTGCGTACTACCTCTATCGTATCTTCTGCATAGTTTTCGCGCAACATTGGAGCTAGACCACAGATCTTCACATCGACTCCTTTCTCGCGTTCGTATTCGGTAGAGGCTCTGTCTTTGACAGAGTTCTTTACAAACTCTTCTATCTTCAACCTCTGAGCCTTGATCGCCTTCTTCTTGTCTCTTCCACTTGCCTGGGCTATGAATTCTAGTTTTTCATCCCAAACAAGCCTGCTATAATCTCCATAAGCTGGAACAACTATAAACGCGGTTCCTTTCACGATATAGCCCACGCCCCACCAATCCTCGAATGTCGCTTTAAAGGCCTTCCAGACTTTGATAGCCTCTAAATCAAGCTCCTCTTGCATTGGGAAAATTCCCCTTCCTGAATAAGTGTCATGATGGTCGGTCTTGGAGCAAAAAGGGCATCTTGATACCGGATTAGCAACCTGGATCCACTTGAAGGGGTGACAGTATTTCCATTTGGTACAGTGTTCATGGTTGAACACTTTCCCGCAGCAGCAATCAAACTGAATTGTGATACACATGTCGTATTTGAATGATGGACTTGGTCGATGGTAGTAATAAAGTTTGGGAAATATTTGAGATGCTGCTGGATGTCTTATAGAGGTCGAAGCACTAAAACAATCTGGGCTTAGATCTGTCTCTGATGATAAGAAGCAATCAAACTGGAATCCAAGTACGCAGGTTGCAGAATTAAGCAACGAGAAGTTGTTGATCGGCTGATGAGAAGTTAACTTTGGGACAACTCTTGCGCATAGTTTTGGTGAACTTACGAAGATCTCGTCTTATCATCAAAGATTGCTTTCCGGGAGTGACGGTCAAATGTTTCGATGAGCAATGCGAGAATATTCGTGTCTTACTTTGGTGGTTTTAGTGGTTGTGGTAATGGAGTGTCTATACCCAGTACTTGATACTTGACAAATGAGGGAACAGACGGGGAAATTCCATTCCTTTTAAGCTCAAAGAATCTCTTGGGATGATCATTCAACTGTGATGACTCGAATCAGCATTAGTAAGTGGCACCGGATCAATTTTCTATGAGTCGACATCCAAGTGAAATACTCCGTATCCAATTTTGCAGTTGCATCAATGTGTGACTGGGAAGTTATCATCGATTTGTAATCTTGCCATTGATATTCACAATGAATTCATTCCTGAGTCACTTTGTCTGTGAGATTCATACCCATGGCAAAAGTTATGCTCGTCATCATTAGCTGCTAAACTTGTAGACTCAAAGCAAGACATGCTCGTTATCGCAGTGTGACTGTCCTCGGCGGTACGCCAAGTCATCATTGTCAGTCCTGTCAATGGTTTGGAAGTTTGCATTATTCCTGTTTGGCAAAGCGGTCATGACTTCCACTTGAATCTGTGATATCCTACATCGAAGAAGATCTCACACGTTCTCTGGCTACGTCTGACTCGGCCTTTTCCTTCGTGCGCCATGTACCTTAATATCGTTTCCTTAACAACTTTGTTATCATTATATGTAGATGTTTCGCATCAAACAATGCATGGATGGTAATAACTTATAGATATAGTAATAATCCAGTACCTTACTAGATATTTAACTTTTGGTCATCTGGCGTCTACCCTATGAATCCTCAGGAAGTGTTATAATTTCATTATACAAAGTATAATAGAGCACGCAGGTGATATTGTTTTGTTCTTCACAGGGATGTTCTAGGTAGCTTTTTTGAAAGTCTGGCATTATTGCAGATGGCTAGTCCCGTTGAAGGAATGGGAAAAGCTCTGCTAACTAAGAAATCACACTGTCCTGATGCCCATGAGAGCTGAAGTACACTCTTTCCCTATTACTCTCAGTCCTCTCCATTGTTAATTCACTCTCCTGTGGCTCTCTGAAATAGCTTAATATCCCTCTCGTTATCAAATGACGAGCCTGTTGCAAGATTTCAATTGCTTCCTTTTCATCCTTTGGGGCACGGTCTCGAAATGAATCTAAAATGTGTCTGCACCTCGCGCGGTACTGTCGATGGGGGTGGTATTGCGTGTGATCTATATCTCGTCGAGGATGGCCTTCACCGCACTTCACACATAAAGCATTGCGATAAATCCATCTAAGAAAATGCTCCTCAACTTCCGGTATGAAGTAAGACCAACCCCAGGGGAGTTTTTGCGAAAGATCAAGCTCAAGATCCATGATCCATGATCCACACAATAATCTTGGAACATCTTGGGTTTCGACACATTAACTTCATTTCGGCGTGCGTGTCACCTGTGTCGAACCGAGTTGTTTGAGACATTTTACTGCTGTTGAGTTGGGAAAGATATGTCTAAATAGCAGGTTAGCTTTTGGAAGTACTATCAAATGAAAGACATTGGAAAGCATACGCCGTGACTTCTAGGATGATGAGCTATTCGTATTAGGCTTTCGACGAGGCTTATTGATACGAGATCCTGTGGAATTGTGATTTTGATGGTTCAGCGTACAGCTTTCTGGGAACGGAACGGTAAAGCTTGATCTCCAAAGCTCTTATGCACACGCCTCAACAAGAGTAATTCGAGTACGCACCCATGATTATGGCACGATTATGGCACAATAATCTTGGTAATGATTCATATCAAGTGAGCTTTTGGGTCATGTGAAGGCTTTTTTCTTTCTCCGCCTTCACACTGTCACGTTACATACCACTCTCTTTCGAATCACATTGAATGGGTAACCCTCCAAATTCTCCTCTAATCTATCATGCTTTCGCTCCACACATTCAACCAAAACATTTCAACCTCCTCCTCACAAGAATGTTCAATTTTTCCCAAATCACCCTCTCTCCTAATTTCTCGTCGTTTTCAGCTTCATATCATCGATAACAATTCATACTTCCTTCGCTGATTCCCATTAGTTTCGACAAGCTTGTCAGGAAATACCAATTCTCTTTCGCAAAGTAAATTCTAACACCCCTTGTGCCGTTCTTCGTCTGACATGTCTGTCTAATATATCAATTTCTACTGTCAGCGAATGTCAATCCGAATCTTCCAACCACCACCAGATATCTTCAGGCTTGGTAGAGCATATCATATCTTCAGCCCATGGGAAGTTGTCTCTCGTTTTGCCTGGAATAGTAACGAATTCGTCATCAAAGTTGCCTTTCAACTTATACACTGTGCGTTCGAATACATTTAGAACATACCAACCGGCTGCTAACATGTATCCTCCTCGTTTCTTGCGGATCTACGGATTACTTTCTGTATTCGATATCAAGGAACCCCACAATTTTTGATACATACACGCGAAATATGCTATGGATAGTGGGCTCTTCTGTGACACGACTTTGTACAGGTGTTTTTCGCTCATCTGCAGTAGAATTGTACGCTCATGCACATCTTTCGGGAGCGACATCTAAATACCGGCTATGCGTACCATGAGGCCATGGCGTAATTTGGCGATCAGTGTCTAGATGATCGACAAAAAATTTTATTATTTGGTTGAGTAAGTCTCGCGTTATTTGATACATCTGTAAGTGACTACCATTACTTCGATCTCGCCCTACAAATACCATCTTCCATTCCAGATCCAAGCGGACTCTACCTTCCAACCTCTACCCTCCCATCTTCATACTCAGCATCAGTCCCTTCTGAACCCCCCAAACGAATCTCCTTCCAATTCCCCGTGTAGTAGTGGCACCCACTCAATCCCCATATCTTTGTTCCACGAGTCACAGTCCCCCATCCACCAGATCCATACGAAAGTCCCACAAACACAAACTTCGAACCCGGACCCATCCAAAGCTTTCGCCATTTTGTTCTCCTCCTTGGATAAAATTCCAGAGCTCATTGTCCCCAAAGTTCAGCAGCTCAGTCTGTTTTGCCTGGAAACAGACTCCTCTCCAACCCCATTCTTTCCATACACTGCGCTCCTAGCCGACCTCAACCCCTCTCTCAAAATCGTGAGCCTTCCTGGAGAGAGGCTCTTCATAACGCATCGCCGCATGTACATGTGCCAATTCCCTGGTCCATAGAAACTCACGCAATTTCACGGTACAGATGACAAAGTCATTGCCGCAACTTCCCTCAATTTATATCCTCCACCCTCAAACAATCTTCATGACTCAGTGAAACGCTGTTAATGTAGACACCGCTTCTTTGTCAGATATGCCACAATGAACCGGGATATCTTTGCGTTTCTCTAAAACTCCGTGGCACTCGATGCGTGCTCTCGTAAAACGTTCTACGTTGATCGCTGGTACGCTGCACCCTGACTGTGATTTGTTTGGGTGGCTTGTACATCTTCGAACGTGGCTAGGTCTGCCTCTCCCTCCACAGGAATTTTAGCTGAAGAATAATGCGATACGCATACTCTCGGCGATATTGTTACGAGAGGGGATTTCGCAATGGGCGACACGAGTCCTTTGGAGCGGGGTCAGCCCTTTCCATTTGCCCCAGTTCATCTGCGCCATTTTGTAGAAACACGATCTGACCTACGGCAGAGTCATATGGTGCTTTCTGGGAGGTAGCAGTGGGTTTAAACCTCAAGCAAAAAGTCTTCTGATACCAGGAGCTCTGTGTTTTTGTTCAAAGTAGATCATATTAAATAGATGAAGATTTGAAAGAGTCGACACAAGTTTAGCTACGACTCAAAGTCTTTCTATGCTTGCGGAAAAAAACTACAAATCACTGTTGAAGCCTGTTGTGACTTATGGGAACTGATGATTCATATCGACCTTCTGGTACGACGGGACGCTTCTCGCTAAATTCTGGGATCCAACTTGCCTGTCAAGTGGATTTGCTCTGATGATTCCTATCCAAGGATTGAGTGGGAAATAAGAATGACATCACAGAGCGTATGTTTGCTTCTACTGTATGTATACTTTGAAAGGGGGACAGCCGCAGAAGCCGAGAACTTTTTGCGATGAAAAGAACCGGCTATTGAGACTCCCGCATTTCCAAGAACCACTTTAAATTCATCCGACCGATAAAATCCTCTGCATCTGCATACCATTATCAACTAGCATCATGGCGCAGGAACTTCGAAGATGCGTGATATGTCACGAGTCTTTATGACCCTTCTCTTTTGACTTTCATGGTGCGGATTGAATATGAGCATACCATTATCGCATTGCTCCTGTATATAGATAGGCTTCTTCTCCTAGTCTTGGAGGTCTGATACCCCTTTTCCTTCTTACTCTGATTTCGATTTCATAATGTAATCTTACAAAAAATAGAGGAACGTAATTGAAACATCTTAACTAGCAAAAATGTGCAATGCAGTACCTACACATCCAGCTGAATAAAGAAGCAATAGATGTTGATGAAGCAAGAATAGTTTCTTTTCTTAACAGGACTTATTCAAAGAAAGTATCATACTCGATATAAATTTATTAAACACCCAACTCCGGATTTTGGTCGAGATTCTTTGCACCCAAGGAGATTAATGAACCATCGTCTTCCCAATCTCACTCCTCCATCCCTTTGCCCTTTCGAATCCATTTGAATGGGTTTGGAAATCCATCATCGCTTGATATACTTCTTCTTCTGTATTCAGGACGAAGGGACCATATTGAACTACTTTTTGATTCAGAGGTTGACCTGCTACTAGGACTGTTGAATTTGTTAGCATGCACTTTATCTTCGGCAGGAAAAAGTAGAATGATTGGGATATTAACGAAAGCCTAACCGAAGCGGGCTGCCGAGTTTTGGGTGAGAGGCATACAAGTGATTGGGGTGGATAGATAGCAGTATACACTTGTGTAGTTGCAAAACTTTCGACAATGATTTTCAAGCCTCGCCAAAGTCGGAGCACTAGCTCCAAGAAATCACCCCACTAAATGTGTGACCCTTTTCTCGCTTGGTTGCAGTCCCAATTGCAATGGGTTCGGAGAACAATCGGTTTCCTTGTACATTTGCTCCGCGCTGCAGACCATGCACAGGTTTTGATTGTCGCCGAACTCATTGATTTTTGATTTTGGCTTTTTCAATGACTCCAATACGCTAATCGACTGTGTTGTTGAGAAGCTTGGAAATTGTGGTGGTTGTATGCGGTGGAAGAGGTTATCAGACGAGGAGGACCTCTGTTTTAATTTGTCTTGGGTGGGAAAACCGAATATCAAGCAATAAGGTTAACCAAACAAAAAGATAAGTAGACTTACTAAAATGACCATTTTCCTTAGCCGACTCGTCTACTTCTGCATTCACCAGATCACCCTCCTGGCGGAATACCACATTGTGGAATTGTGCAATCTTAGTCTTCTCTTCTCCACTTCCAAATACTGTCTCCCCACTCAGAGTGTAAGCAAAAGCGTTCCACCCCGCAGGTAACGACTGTTCAATCTTTCCGCCTGGCTTAATCTCAATATCGAAAATCCAAACTGGTGTATAAGCAAGTTCTTGGACACTGTCAACACCATGACTTTGTCCTGAAATAATCTTCACATGTACTTTTTCCATCGTCAACATCAATCTGTGGAATTTCCTTGGCTCTTAAATCGCGGTATCGTGGTTCGCATTTCTTGAGTTTTTCGGGCAAGTCTACCCAGAGTTGCATTCCAACATTTGCGCTTCCATCCGGATTTTGCCGTGGCATTTCGGCATGCATTATTCCTTTCCCTGCAGTCATAAATTGGAGATCACCGGCTTCAATAGTACCGGCATTTCCAGCGAAATCTTCATGATCAACCGCGCCTTCAAGGAGGTAGGTTATTCTGACCAGGGGTTAAGTTAGTGGCTGTAGATATTTGGGAAACGAAATCAGAGACTTACGTTTCTTGTCCTCTGTGTGGATGATCTGGGAATCCAGCTCCGGGCTTGATGGTAAAGTGATCAAGCATAAGGAAAGGGGAGAAGTTCCTTAATTGAGGTGTCCCGATCGAACGACGAACTCTTGCTCCAGCACCTTCGGCTTGCTCACGTGCCAAAAAGGCTTTTTGAATACCTCTTGGGGTTGTCATGTTTACTGCCTTGGAGGTGCTAAAATATGCAGTTGATGGAAATCTAGGAAACGGCTTAAGTAAAGGGATCCTGCTTGTAGCGTTGGTGAACAATTGCAAGTGAATTATGATTTCGATCTGCTGAATAATGGGCTCTCTGAATATAATTGAGGAAATTGCAATGGTAATCGAAAGAAAGAGTAGAAACAACTTCATCTGGATATCATGAAAGGTTTATAGAATACTTGAAAGCGAGGAAGAAACGAAAAGAAGCTTCTTTATGGGAATACTGTACTTAAAGAGTTACGAAGGGGCAATCATTGGTCTAGATGGATCGGTGGCTACTAGGTATTAATATTGATGATGGAATGCTTATCGAATTGCTTACGAGTTGCTGATTAAGAGCCTCGTGTAGCTGATGACAAGGCTGAGGGTAAGGCTGACCAATGATAATTTGCACTGATCAAGCAAATAGCTGGGATGATTTGTAATGAGGATATTCTATTGGTCATTTGTACTGCTAAGCATTACAGACCCCTGAGCCAGTACTACTGCACAGTCATTTTCAGCCTTACCCCACCATTTCTTCCACACAGTCTTCAATCTGTCAATCGATCAACAAATCAAAAGGGACCACAACGTTTGCGTTAACGTCAACCTCCCATGCTGACAAACCGAGTGAGTATCTCCAACAGCTCATAGCAATGGGACATAGATAATGGATCTTGCTCGAATAAGTGTGAGCTGCTAAAACCCTCAAGTGTGGCTAGCATAGGCAAAGTAATCTATGGACACCAACTGATCGCGTGTGGCAAAATCATTTCGTCCACTGCAAATTCGTCAAATCTGGACCAACCGCAACCTTCTTAGTCCCCGGTGCTGAAGTTTCAAGAGCATTTGTTGGGGCCTCGTCAATCTCAAATCAGCTTAGCAGCGCTGATATTCCCCCGGGCGTCTTTCGGAAGCCCAAGGACTGATCAGGATTTCAGAAATTGGATATTCCAACAGTTGCTTTGTGCTCACCCATCAGGGATTCCAGCAATTCATGACCTTCCAAGGTAAGAGAATGAGGCTTGGGCCTTGCCCTCTATAATCAAATTCTCATTCAACTTCCAGAATATCTTACCAAATACAAAGTGTTCTTTGAAGGTGGGAAAGTCTATGCTAAATTTTGAGAATGCTCCAGATGCAGTGTATGCTAGAACTGCCCTAGCTATAACTTTAGGTTCACCTTTTATGAAGGAAGTTTCGATCGGCAAAAGGCCACGAATGGTATGCGCATAACATTACGGTTTTTGACAAAACTGAGGAAGACTTCCCAGAAAACCTTTCTGCTCAGAACGGAAATTCTCCTCTAAATAGCCCTATTTTCCCCGAGAATCGCGGTATTTTTTGGAGTTTCTGAACTGCTGTTTTGCCAGGCCCCCTCCACATCAAGACTTACAATGTGGTGCCATCTCACTTGAGAGTCTAAATAATATATGCTCACTGGTCAAAATAAATTCGGAAATATCTACGCCGGCTGCACTGCCAGTATAAGCTCAGCTGCCATATTGGGATGAGCCAATGCCTCTGATCCAAAATTTTGCCGCATCTTCTAACTCATATCGGCAGGCTGTCCCTTCCCGGATGGAGCAACGAATACCTGGAAGCTCTGGGGCCCTCTTCCTGACAACGTGAAGTTCCTGCAACGCGCTTTAGCAGCAGGGCATTCAATAACCACAACAATCAAAGCCATCACAAAGCTAATAATGACATTACAGGAGGACACTTCCTCCAGGATGATATCAAACAGTTCGACAATGCTTTCTGCTGTGATGATAACCTTGAAGCCAAGTGCATTGACACAGCAACGTCAACTCCTTGAAGTCGTATTCGATGCCTTGAAAATGGAGGCATTACGCTTAGAGCAATTTCAGGAGCAAACGAAGGATGCTAGATTCACAACTGGTCATGCCAATATCCAAGCCAAAGCCCTGGAATCATATCATTAATACGGTGCTACAAAACTTAGTCCAACCATCCCCTCCAGCCACACAAATTATTGCTTCAATATCAAAGGCCCTAGCTTAGTTCTTAACACCCCTTGTGCATCTTCAAGATTTGCTCTCCATATGGCGTGCGCTGCGCTGTTTTCTGGAGAGTTTGATGTTGCCATTATTACAGGAGCGAATCCAATTCAATCGCCAAGCTCATATTTAGAATATACTTGTTCTACCTTCCGACAAGGATGAGGTAGAAATATCAACTCGTCTAGAGTAACAAAATTATCAGATATCACAACATCAAGATGTTGATGGAATTACGGGATCATATTCAGGGTTGTCGAGGATTCTACTGTCTACTCTGTAAGGTCGATGGGGCTACAAACTAAAGACCGCAAAACAGTCGCCAAGACGAGTTCTCAATTTTCCTGTTGGAAGGCATCTCTTCAGAACCAATATACAAAAATCTGATTTAAGAAGCTAAATTGAAATACTGGCTTTCGGAATCCAGTTTCAATCAATGATTGAAATCAGCATTGACAGAAACGGTAAGGTCCCATTTGCCTTGGTTAAAATAATTCCGAAAGCACACGGCGACCCGGAGTTCGAGAACTAATTCACTCGGTAGTTCTAGACTGCATTCTACAAGCATCTATCTTCCTTCCCAGTTGAGGCGCTTTGGGGAACGTCATGGAAAGGTTCCTGTGATTATCAGTTAACTGCATATTCTTGATGATAATTGCCGTGACTTTCTGAATATCTGCATGATCCATGGCAGCCCTCAGAAACTTTTCGAATTTGAGACTTTAAATATAGGTGGTGTGTTGATAAATAGTGCCATGAATACCATAGTCAACGTGAAAGTCGTTCGTAGAATATTATTTCAGGGGAAGTTGTTCGAGTTCGAATTTAATTCGCAATGTAATCCCACCCTTGGAATCTTGTGAACACCGGATATCATAACACTATTCAGCTATACGGGCGAACAAGTTTTGGGCTCACATCTTGCCGCACTATCTCTGTGAACTTATCTACTAACCTTGCATACTTCTCTGGTGTCATCAATCCTTTTACACATCAGAAAGGAAGATTGAATATACTCGCAATTGGCGAAAGTGACCACAGTGGTGCATCAAATGATCTCCCCGGCAACAACAGTACTTGGACAAAAGCCGTGGTATATGCTGGTAAAAGGCAGTCTACACACCAAAGGCGATTTAGACATAGCCAGATCTCTCGAAAGCAAATGAATTGATTAAAGGGTTCTTTCCGTATCCTGATTCCCTCGGTAGAATGTTCCCATTCATGTGTGATGAAAATTCACGTTCTTGACCACTGATATATTCGAACATAGCGCGAGAGGTTTTGGAAAATCGATCGCGTGCGCTCTACAGACATCTGACACTTTACGGAATCTCGTCCTCCGTACGTGACTCTGCCTTCGACATACCCATAGACCCGAATGAGTCATCTCTGTGATCAGTGAAACCAAAAATTCCAAGTCTACGGAATACAATTATGTCAAATGGGCGATCTTGGCAAGTAACCTTCCGCCTGGAGTTGTGATTAAAGCTGCTATAAGTACTTATATGCTTTTTTCCTTGCCTATGCTAAACCAGTTGCAGATGGCTCTATTCAACATTATGACATCCAACGCCTGGCATGAAGGAATCAGCTAGAAGGTTCAAAGAAAGTAGAACATGTACAATGTGCTTCGTAGAGCAGTATCACTGCTTGGATTATTGTTCATGTTGAGCGCCATGTCTGGAACCATTGGCGTCGCTACAGAATGCAACTATATGGTGCCTCAAGTGCCTTTCTCGACCCTTTCGGGGTACATCGACGCAGCATCGGACTGCAACATTATGATTGTAGAAAATGTGCGCGGAGAGATTCATGCATGGATTCAAGGCATTTGAACATTCTCGTTGCGTGATCATAGCTAAAGCCCTTGCTAAGACTACAGGCCTCAGTGCCAAGGGGGTCAATTTCGCAAGCAATGGTGGCTTCCCACTTCGAATTGCTGCAGCACTTGCTGTGAATCGAGTAAAACTATCCCAGAAGGATCTCTAGTGCAGGTTCTAGAGCGGTGGCAGTAGAGCAGCTAGTGGCTTTTTTGTTGATGCCCACTACTGAGCTCCAAATCACTGCACTGCTGGCTGATTTTGGTATTAAGTCCATGCTTGCGCCTGAGCTTGAAAACGATGTTTTCCCTGACTCAAAAATTGAAGTTACATATAATGTGCTGATGAAAGAGTACACGAGGCTAAATGCAATGTCAGATTACATTTGTCCAGGGCTGCTTCAGAGAGAATAGGATTGTAGAGCCACAGGACAGCAGATATAAACGAAGCCTAGCTTTTTGCTCTTCAACTCTCGTCTCTTAGTCGATGATACTTCCGCTTTGCCAGCTAACAACTCCATGTTAAACTCAGTCAAAGTCTATGTAACCTTGTATGGGAGTTCTGTCATCCAAGTAAGTAGAGTTGTGCTTGCTCTTGACGAAAATCTAATGAAATTCCTGCAGCAGCGGCGGTAATAAAATTGGTAAAGCTTCCTGAATTTTCTTCATCTAGCTTCAAAACGATTGATCACCCACTGACTAGATTCAGAACCCAGTTCATCTTCATTGATAAACCTCTGACTGTCATGTTTCGTGGGATTAAAGTCGACCTTTTCTTCGCCGTACTTGTGAGTGGAACTCAGCCTCTGGATGGAATAACATTCCGAGGAAAAAACTCCAAAGCGCTACTTGCAAGTAAGTACTGTAAAGCCGATGAACTGTGGTAGACTAATGAAATAGCTGCTGGATGTGAACGTGTAATGTGTAGTCTGCAAGAAGCACATAGGAAATGAAGTGGAAGATGCTTCATCACGATACGTGGTAAGTTCAAGTCCATGTATTCCGCAATTTATTAGTTCTACATTTTCGGTGAACATCTTGAATGCTGGTTTCAGGTTGAAAGGAGGAGTTACACACCCTACATACCTGTTGATGAGATACGGTCAATGACAATCGGCCACGATGATGACAGGATAGATCATTACGTATGGTTGTCGATCGGAATTTCAAGAAGTCAGTACAATAAACTTTTCCATGAAAAGGTTATTTCATGGAAGAATCTATAGTAGGTTAAGTCATGGGTCTGGTCCACAAGTTAACGACATGGGTTATGTAAATAGCCAGACTCTTTGTTTTAGTTCAGCCAGGGTCATTAATATATACGGTAGCCATATTTGAGTTCAATCGGTGGCAGAATCTATATTCAATGATAAATTTCATTCGCTCAGTTTGTTATGGGCGGGACCCAGTATTTAACCTATGATGGGGGAGGAGTAGTTTTGAAGGGTTCGCCCACCGTCTACATCCCTGCATCATATAGTCTATAAATGATAAAGATGCGTCTAGCTAGTATTATCATCAATCTCTCCGTGTTTTCTTGCCAACCACCATATAACTTCTACAATTAGTAGTGCATTTCCTCATACAGCAGCAATGGTCAAAGTCGCAGTCGCGGGTGGAACAGGCGGAGTTGGGCATGCCATCGTCGACGCACTTAAGGAGCAAAGCCAACATGAATTCATTTTGCTAAGTAGAAATGTGTGTGATTTTCGAAACACCCTCTAAACAGTCTAATAACATACCAAATAGGACAATCCAACATTTGCAGCCGAGAACAAAGTAAACGTCGTGAAGATCGATTACTCCGATGTTTCATCTATTTCCAAAGTGCTCGATGAGCATAACATTCACACCGTGATTTCGGCACTCTGTATTGTGTCTCAGGAACACAGTGATTCCCAAGTGAATCTTGTTCATGCTGCCGCAGCCTCCAAGTCTGTCAAGCGATTTGTCCCTAGTGAATATGGAAGTAATTATGAGGAAAAGTAAGTCCATTTTTCATTTCTCAGACCTTTATACTTCTTCCGTATTTTGATATAATGCCTCGCAGAATCTGGGATTAACAATTCCTAGGCACGCGCTAACTCGCCCAACTACTGCTCTCAAAGCGGTTGCTATCACCGAACTTTCCAAGACGAACCTTGAATACACGTCATTTGTTAACGGTCTTTTCTTGGACTATTTGGCCATGCCAGCAGTGCCCTCTCGCCTCGCTCCCGGAGTCAACTTCTTTGATATTCCAAACAGACTCGCAGTAGCTGTAGGTACCGGGACAGTACCTCTCGTCATGACATATACCAGAGATGTGGCTCGCTTTGTGGTTGCCAGTCTCTCGCTGGAGAAGTGGGAACTGAGAAGTTATATAGTTGGGGATCGGAAATCCTGGCACCAAGTGGTGGAGATTCTGGGGAACATCACCGGTAAGTTCTCGACTCCATTCTCTGGCACCCTTGGAGGAGATCAATATGACGCCATGGCGAAACATTGGAATGGAACTTTCGCAATCTCTTGATGTAGATCGATGTCTGATTCTGAATAGGCGAGAAATTCACGATTACCGAGGACGCCGCCAGTGTTATCAAAGGCCAGGTCATAGAGGCGCCAGCGCATCGTGCTGCATACTCGGCCTCGATAAAAGAGCACGGGGCTTGGTTCGAAGCAGGAGCGTTTAGTTTTGACGTCAAGGTTCCAAATTCAGTTTATCTTAATGAACTGTTTCCAGAGATAGTACCCCTGACAGTGGAAGATGCTATGAGGGCTCAGGTAGAGTTATCAGAAAAATCAGCGTCGGCTTAGGGAAGAATACAGACATAGATTGAGCAGCAGATTTCAAGGAGTCTAGGTAGCAAAGTAATCCATGGGCTGATTAAGTAAACCCAGCGGCTAGCGGCTTAGTAGAGGAGAAATAATGAAGATAAGTATCGAAGATGCTTAACAAGGAGATAAACTAGCTATCTCTTGTAGTTACATACTTAAAATGGTATGATTAGATTTCAATAAGAACTCTGAATGGTTATATAGAGTAGTTGATTTTGAATGAAAATATCAAAGTGAAAGCAAAATATTAGTCGATTAAAAACATTCTATTTACACCTACACATTAAAAGTTGCTTACAAGTGGACGTAAAAAATGAAATAGATGAATTATCAGTTCTACTTCCACGCTAGCCATCTCCTGAAATGGCTAAAATTCCCTGATCATTTCTATACGGAGTATATAAATCCATTGACGCATTATAAAGATAGCTAGTTTATTTCCCTACCAAATACTTGTACTTCTACTTGGCGTTGTTTTGGGTCAATGCCAGGCTAAAAATTAACTGAAAATGTAACTTATTTTAAAAAATTATGATAAATTAACAAATCCATTAAAAATTATAAATAATGCTTTGCGGTATTACTAAGTTAAAAAATAAACGTTTAGTATATTTAAATTCTTAAAAATGGAAGTTTTATAATATATAAAAAAGAATTTAAAACATATACTATTTTGTAGATTTTTAGCTTGGCATTGACCCAAAACAACGCCAAGTATCTCTAGAATGGACCCAGAAATCTTGTCAGCCAAATGCTCGGAGTCCGGAACTTAGGCGGAACCTAAGCTCGGACACTTTTGGATGTTTTGTGAATACGCTCGGAATCCATAAATTAGCCGCAAAGATGTCTAGCCAGGTGAGCTTATTTCTCGTGGAGTCGACAGGTCGGATGGACGTCCATCTGAGCTCGCATGGACTCGGAAAAACGTCGGGTGGACTTGTGTAACGTTTTGCAGTTGACCTTTTTTTTTTAAGAGACGCTCCACAGGTCGAGTCGACAGGTCGGATGGACGTCCATATGAGCTCAAATGGACGTTCATCCGACCTACATACCTTCTCTACGGAGGACAGACTCGGTTGAAAGTGGGGTCTTTAATAGGGGTTGACGAATAACCGACTAATTAATTAGTCGAGGTCAGCATTTTCCACGTTTGTGATTAATTCCGTCGAGGTATATATATACCGTAAATTCCTCACATATCTTGAAAAGGATCGGTACATATTAATACTGTCGATACACAGCCGCGCTCATGCTTGTGTTTCCCACACTGCGGAACCCGTACATTCCATTTTTCTTAAAACACGGTGTACCTACTCTACTGTAGGTGCCTGTGTATTAGGAGAATGTGGCAGGGTAGTCTACATTCTGTTACTGTAGCTTCCTCCAAAAGCTCCGCTTTAAAAATAATATTTCAAATTCCTAATACAGTATTTCTTCAACTTTTTCCTTGTTGTATAGTTCTAATCGAAGGTAATTATGAGTAACTCAATTAGAAGTAAATTATCTATGAGTAGCTTACTCCATCATATAAAAGGTAAGTTATTAAAGCTCGAAGGTAAGTCGCTTTTCCTTCACGCTTGCCTCCCTATCTTCGTTTTCTAATATCAAGACTTTGATAGTATCAATGGCTTTCAATCTCTGGATAGCTTTAACAACAATGATAAAATCATAATGATGATGATGATGTAATGATTATAATGATCGCAATAACAGTATCGATGATACAGTATACTGGATAAAATCTCATAATAGAGTTTCGATAGGCGGCAGGGGTGGTTAAACCGAACCGCCCCGTGGATAAACCGTTGTTCAACTGCAGATTAACGCTCAAACCATTAAACCGCAAATAAACCGCGGATTAACGGTTGAACTACTCCGTACAGGTTATACGTTATTTATGAATTTTATACTAATTTCGTGAAGCTTTCACCCTACGGATTATCCGCAGTTTAACTGTAACCGTCCCACGGCTACGCAGCCTAATCTTCTATTAATGATATATAATTTACATTTAATAGAGAATATCATCGAAATAAAAGATCAAAACTTATAATAAAATAACGTATTATATTATTATTACGCCACGATGGTCACACTACGGATATATGGCGTAACCATCAGTCACGCAACACAACTAGTATATAATTGGTCAGCAACTAGTACATAGCCTTGACTTATAGTATAAAAATAACACCGTCTTCTTTTCCTATATTAAAACGTCCTAGTTATAATAATATTAATAGTTATAGTTATATATTCTAATAAAATAAGTATATAAAAAGATATTATAAGATTAACCTTCAATCAAGAAAATTTATTTCAAGTTTAATTAATATGATATTTAGATTCTATATTATATAATCTTCATAGGTTTTTTATCAATTAATTTTATTTGTTGATTTTCGGTTCTTTTCAAAACGTATAAGATACACAGGGACATGCATGATACAGGGAGCTCGGTTACCGTTGGATTGGTTATATATTCATTAGATTACTTACCGAAGGATCGGCCCCCGAAATGGCGGGGCCCCATTTTACAACAGTTCTAAAAGGACATCATCACTTGCTACAGTAATACCTTTAATACAATAACTTACCTTGATTAACCTACCTTAATTGTATAAAAAGGGGAAATATTAGATTTGAATCATACCATATGTGTTAGAGCATGTAGTACTATGCTATAACAGGATTAACTTGTATCTATCTTCGTATTTGCCACATCTTCTTAAAACATAAAATTTTAGGAAAAAACGTTTATACGCCCTTCAAAAATGAAGAGGCAAGTTGTATAGAGCAGGATATACCATTCTGCTTTGTTATATCGATATCAAAGGGACTTGGAAAGTTAATAAATTAACCATTATAATGATGAAGGTTCGAGAAGTGGCTTTGAGTGGCTTCTCTATATGGCAGTCCGCTCGAAGCATTACAGTATAAGTGAGTGGATACAGTAACTATCGAGAACTTACTCCCCCTTGAATGACGGCTCCTCTCTGGTCGGCTTCAACTACGTAAGTAGTTTTCTTTGCATGGGCCAGATTTGGATCGCTTATCAAATTGGAGCGATAAAGTATATACAATCGCAAGTTTTAACCTTTGTTTTGGGGCAAATTTTGAGTTCGATAAATCCTACCCGTCCGATTTATATGGGCCCAGCCAGTTTAGCGTTTTATTTAGGGAGGTGAGAGGATTTCATCTGTACAGTAAATCTTTCGATGGTTCTGAAATGCAAGGTGTCATTGATAGCGCCCAATGGTTGGTGCTCATTCTATGAACCGGCTAGGATACGAAGGTATTTATTTCATGCATCCCACTTTTCTTTTATGTAGGACATGATACCAAAGCTTCGGATTCGTAAAGCGAATAGATGAATGCTCCGTAGATGGATATGTCAGGTCGAAAGTCTGTTGAAAAATCATGAGATCTTGGCAGTTACCAACCAATAGGATTTGGAGTAATTATAGACTTTCTATATCAAGCAATATGCTGCCAAAAAGAATTCGCCTACGTTTGATGTGTCCATACCATTTAAGCAAAGGGAAAATAACTTTGTCTTCACCTGTTTGTTTCTGTTTTGTAGACTATCCCTCTACAATTATTAGTTTTCTCGATTATGGAGGTTGAAACTCCAGTTTCTGCTCTACAAGCAGATGAGCATCGCTTTGCTGTCATTCTTGGTGCAGGCGCCGCCGGTATCATTCAAGGATGCACATTTATTCGTGAGAAGGTTCTCCCGCTGGAAGAATTCCAGATCTTGGACAGAAATGCGGCATATGGCGGGGTGTGGTGGAGGAACACTTATCCAGGAGCCGCGTGTGATATTCCTAGTCACGAATATCAGATTAGCTGGGCTCTGAATCCTTGTGAGTCTTTTTCTTGTGTGCATTTTCGAATGGGATTTTGATACTAGCTTTGATAATTGTTCTCGTTGGCGGGCACCCGCTAACAATTCATGCTCTGGGAAGATTGGAGTAGAACTTTTGCGCCACAGCCAGAGATCAGACAGTACTTTGAGAACGTGGCATTACGATACCACTTAGACAGATCTACGTCCTTCAATACAGAGATCATCAGAGCTACGTGGGATGACTCTCGATTATTGTGGTTTGTCGAGACCAAAGATCTCGAAACTGGTACGGAAAAGATATGGAGTTGTCATGTGGTATGTTCCCACATCCTCTTGTGTATTACCTAGTTGATTCCTAATTTGTGATTTAGCTAGTCAGTGCTGCCGGTGCTTTCACTGTGCCCAAAAAGGCCGATGTACCTGGCATTGATACATTCAAAGGCGAACAGTGGCATTCCATAGACTGGCCTAAAGATGCTAATCTTAAAGGAAAAACAGTCGCTGTCGTTGGAACTGGGCCTTCTGCTTGTCAATTTATCCCTAATATCTATCCGGGCTTAAAATCATTGATTGTTTATCAAAGAAGTCCAGGACATGTTTTGCCGCGAGTCGATGCTGTTTCCGGATGGTTTAAAAAATTCATTTTTGCTACGTTTCCTTTCACGATGCGTTGGTATCGATGGATATTAATGAAAAAGGTAAGTTGAAAAGGAGCTCCTCTTTACCCGTGTTTGTTCTTACTAAATTGCTCCCTTAGGATGAAATGCTACGCAAAAGGTTGTTTAACCCAGGATCGTGGTTTCAAAAAATCGTAATTGGCATGACCAAGAAGCATCTGTACAGCCAAATAAAAGACCAGGCTTTACGCGAAAAACTGGAGTCTAAAGATGTTTTTGGATGCAAGCGCCCGATGATGCTCGACAACTATTTCCCCATCTTCACGAATGATAATGTGGAGCTTGTCACGGATTCTGTCACAGCAATCACCGAGGAAGGTATCGTTTCCAAGAACGCCGAAACAGGAGAGGAGACAGAAAGAAAGACAGATGTTTTAATCTGGGGTACTGGTAGGTGGCATTAATACCTCACAAACAAAAGCAACATAACTAACGGATGATCAGGATATAATCCGGTAGATTTTGGACTACCTGTCCCAACACGGGGACGATCCGGCCAACTTCTAGCCGAGAAGTACCAACCCGAATTATGTTCCCTATACGGTATTTCTTCCATCAAATCATGCCAAACACTACTAACAATAAACAGGTGTTGCAGTAGACGACTTCCCAAACTATTTCAACTTCCTCGGACCCAATAGCTCCTCATTTGAAACCAGCGTCATGGAACTCTTCGAACTCCAAGCCCACCATACCTGTCTCGTGACTCGATATCTGTTCCAGAAAAACGTTGGAAGTTTCCGCTATGCTATCATGCCAAAGGAAGAACGTGTTAATGATTGGACTTTCTCGTTACGACCCGGCCAGGCAAAATTGCCTCCTGCTAGTCCAGTGTGCAGGAGTTACTACAGAGTAAGTAGGCGGTATTCTGTCATCAAAAAGCGTCCGAGGCTCGTTTTGCTAATATCAACTGTGTTTAGTCTAAGATTGGCCATGTTTATCGGTTCCCTTACCCATACTGGCAATATAAGGCATTGATTGCCAAGATCGATTTCAAACGCGACTGGGTGCTTCTTCAGAATAGAATCGGGCAAAAGAATGTCCAGATTTTAGAGTTTTGAGAGTGAACACAACGGAGGGACTTCAGAGAGCAATATTTGGAAGCATCCGAGGGGGAATTCTTATTTTAGAGTGAGTTTGATATATCGTTTTGTTTCAGGACAGTGACTCATGCAGCTTTCTTCAGCATTCATCGTTCAAAAGAGCGGGGTAATAGTTTGAAGCTCCTCTTTGAATAGAACAATAATGATGATAATATTGGGAGATATTGGGTTCATATACCGAGGTTCATGGGATTAGTGAGGTACATATTACAGCAGGCGTTGACTGCGACGACGTAGATAGGAATTTTGAGGTCTCCAACCACGAAAAACAAACTCCTTCCCAAACACAATTCTTCATAACTATGGTTTTCAACTAGCGCAAAAACATGGACCAAATACCCTTCTGGAATTAATAAAGATCAACTGTTACCTATTGAATACTAATGTGGTAGATCCAATACCGAAAGAGAAACTAGCCCCCTTTTATTCGCATATTTTTGATCTGAAATTCAGATTTCTAGAAAGTTTCCTGTACATATGTGATGTAGAAACAGCATAGAAGTTTACACAACCCTCGCTACCAGATTTTTGGGCGGGCTCTTCGCCAAATTAACCGAGTTGATCATTCATATATTAGCGGATCTTAGTCTAATTCATCCGAGAGCTTAGTTTTTGCTTCCATTCTAGGTTGAGAATTGGCTCACAGACGAAAGACTCTGTGCTGATGCGGTCTTAAAGTGCATATTTGCAAAAAGATCATACCAAGCCAATTAACAAGAGGCAATTAAGAGGTTACGGGACAAAAATAGGTGCTACTTCTCACACTTGGCCGTCTTCCTAAGGGAGTACATCACTCGTTTCATGTAGCCAACGTAAATGTTATTTTGTTGCTACACGCCGAGACTCTCACCTGACCAATAGTATAATCGCAGAATGTCAGGTCGAGACTGCGTCAGATACTGCAGCAGCAGAACCAAGCAAAATCCCTTCTAATAATCCTAGGCAGATAAAATCAAGTCCGTGGATAATACAAACTTCCACCATGACTACCCTCTCATATCTACGCGAAAAGATACTACCATCATTCAGATCACATAGCCTCAATTACCATCCGACGCCATCTCAACCTTTCACCAGATTGCGCCTTCGCAAACCTTCCTGTCACATAACTTTTCCTACCCGCATATAACAAATAGTAAACATGAATTCTCGTTTAGCGATAATCAGCTACAGCTCCCCACATCAATTTCAAGTCCCAGGGTTCTCCTATGCATCAGATACAATCACCACATCGAACCCTGTCCTTCACACACAAAGTGACCCACGCGAATACAAATAACCAAAACACGAATAAACAACACCGAGAAAATACTTGCGAGCACAACCACCTCTCCATTCCCGATGATAAGGTACGCGTTCGAGGTACCGAACATCAAAATTCAGAATAGCCACGAGTCACCGACCCACTCACTCACCCCCCCATAACCGATGAAAGACAACAAACACTCCACACCCATCAGTCTTCTCAACACTCACCTCCTCAACACTCCTTCCCACAAGTGGCATCTTGACGCACCAGGTGAAGTGTCAGAGTCGGTACATGCAACCCACGAGCTTGTTTGGATATTGCTCCAGCAGCACAAGAGGAATCTGTGACGGGATCGCGCGGACTCGGCAGAGCGCTGTGAGATGGAGGAGTTTCCCGCCCTGTGGATTTTGATGAAGGTCAAAATGAGGAAACACATGCTATAACAAGCCCGGATGGCCGCTCTCATCCATCCATCCATGCATCACCAACGCCCAGAAAGCCATAGACACACAATTCCCAATGCGGCATAATCCTACATCCTTACCCCCAACCCTCAAGCCTCAATACAGAACCTCCACACCACCAGATCTCCCCTCTCAAAATCCTGCACGGCCCAGCACAAGAAAACGAATCATCCCACATCACAACTCAAGAGCAAAAAAACCACTCCATGGACAGAATGTCCAAACTGGTCCTATACGTTTTATATCTGTAGTATATCGGGGGCGTGAGGTGTAGTGTTGCTCTTGAGCCTCCGGTGATTGAGCTGTGATAGATATTATCGAGTACATGCCTGGTCTATATGATGGCTGTGATGATGGTGCTACATCGAGTCTCGATATACGCACCGTACCGTCAACTCGACGGGGTTGGATGAGTGTTGGAAAGCGATGTTACGTGATGAAATTGATGTTTTATTTTTCCAAAGGGTAAATTTGAGTTGGAGGTTGAGTTGATGCAGAAATGCACTGATTAGCTTTGCAAGCGTATCCAGGAGGTTGATTATGCATCGCGGTTTTCACTATTTCTTTGAATACTCAGACATCTATAATACATACAGATACAGATCGGGTTTAGGAGCTGCCGAGAAATGCATCATAACATTCAAGTCGTGATCTTCAATGCCATATCGTGTCCCGTCATCCCGAGCATACCTTGTGACTGATATACCACAATCCGAGCCAGCCACGTTCGCAGAGGTGAGATTCAAGGCCGTCCACCTTTTGTTTCCGTTGACGCCTCATTCATGATACATACAAAATATACAGTGGTCCGCTTGACCCATCCTATCCATCGGCCATTACGAAGAACCTCCAAACCAGCCACCTGTCATTCCACTCTTCATAGCCTTTAATCCCTCTTCCTTGGCCTTCTCCTCCATAGCCGCCTCTTCTTTCAACCATTTCTCTCCATTTTCCCTAATTTCCTTATCAAATGCTTCGTAGTTCTTTTGTCCCCTTTCTCTCGCGATATCCTGCAACATCTTTCCCTGAGCAAGCGCGTCTGCTAGACTTTGTTCATTAGGATCAGTCACTAGCATTCCACCCGGCTTAATACCCAATGCGTTTCCTAAAAATCCCACTCCACCTCTCTTTCCATGTTTCTTCCGTTCTTCTGCAAGTTGTTCATTGAACTTCTTTCTTGCTACTGCTTCGCGTTTGGCAAATTCAGTAGGAATATGTGTTCCTTCGAATGATTTGAGAGCTTTGCGCACGTCGGCGTATTGCATCGTTGGGATATATTCGAGGAATGGAATCAAGGAGACGAGTTCTTTATCTTTCACATCACCCTCCCAAGGTTTGAGAATTATTGCATTTTCGGGTTGTTTCTTGGCGTGGTGTGCTTTGGTATCGATTAATATGACTTTTGAGAGGTCTCGGTTGAGATATGAGAGATCCTAGGTCGGTCAGTAACTGATTGATAGCAGGGTTCGTAATTCCTACCTTGATATATTCTCCCTTCTCATAGAGTGTTGCCTCTCGGAAAAGTGGCCAAGTAACGATATGATAGGGGTCGAATTTTCGGATAACCGGCTCTGCCAGTGTGGATGGCTGAGTGGTGAATATAACCAATTCATAATATTGACTTAGATATCTCAAGAAATAATCCACACCAGGTCGTTTTGCCAGTCGCCAACCATGTTCTCTAGTCCACTCACTGTGAATCAAGAGATCCTCCATACTCAAAACCAATGTATAAGGGCGCTCGAACATTGGGTCCGGATCGGGCAACAACTTTGGGAAAGCTGGCTCGGTGTAGTGACCCAGTTGATCGCCCGTTCGAGCTCTTGCACGATTCCACATGCCAGTCAGTGACCATCCAGAAGGCGCGGTTTCAGCATGTTGTTTTTCCTCTTCCTCAGTCTCCCAGTTTCTCCCCAAGTACACAGTACCGGTGATCGCAGATACGAAAAAGGCAAGATACATGTAATTGGCCATTTTGTTTCTCCTCTTCTCCGACGAAGAAACATATGCAGACTCTGGCAATTCTCCGCGACCCTTACCCCCACTACCGGGAGCTTCTTCAGGATCCGCCGCTTCTGTAAGGTTTAATGGTGAATTTTTCGACTTTCTGTTTGCCAACTCGAAATCTAAAGTCGAAGGAATGCCTTGGGTAAGATCTGGTAGAGGTTTGTTCTCGAATTCTTTCTGTGCGGGGTCAACAGCGATTGTCTCGAATTCATCTTGTCTGCCGGAGAACTCTGGGCTCTCGCCTTTTCTGGCATTTGGGTTTGGTACACCTGCACCTCCTCCTTCTGATTGCGGCACGGTATTTCTCTGCGGTGAAGCCTCCTTGCTCACTTCATCTTGAACCTTCGAAAAGTCTGGGTTACCAGATTTATCACTACTTTTTCCTGATTTTGGAGAAGTAAAAGCTGCTTGTGCCCCACCTGAAGCTGATGATTTCGGTGTACCCGCAGGTCTATTATAATCTGTAGGCTTTTTAGACTGAGTGGCCATCGATCGAGTCCATGATTTGGATGAAGCTATCCTGAAGTTTGTCGAACTATTTCTTAAAACTGGCGTTTGCAACGACCTTCCGATAACTCTAGACAACATTATGAAGGTAGTAAGTATTAATATGATATTATTATATATGCGAAAAGCAATCGCATTAAATGATTGTGAAATTCTCCTCTGTTGCCGTTGTCGTTGTCGTCGTCGCAGAAAAGAAAAGAAACTTTTATAGATATTTCATTTAAATGAAGAAATAACTTGATTCTAAGAATTCCTTCCAATCAGGTCGTCGTCAATCAAGCAGTTCGTTCACACAAACACAAAAATAAGACAATTTTCTATCATGATGCGGGAACCATTGAACGCTAGTACTAAACAATACTAGACTCGCTTTGTCATCAACTCCCCCACCATAAATACTTCTCAACTCAGTTTTGGATTTCTCTTTCTCTTTTTCTTTTCTTTCTTCCATAAAGTTGATCACTCAGTGGACAGAAATTTATACTCATCGCAGCCTACAATAACCGTGGACGAAGAGTTGAACAAACTGAGGAGAATAAAAGATGACGCTTTCAAGAATTGGATGTTAAGAAGCTGGTGCTTGAAAAACAGTACCAGCTTACTCAATTGCAACTTCAGTCCCGTGGTGTCTTAACATAACACATAAGACGTGATTATATATTATATTTCCATATTCCAATTGCTCTTTCATGTCATCTCTCCTACCTCTTCTCTCCCTCTCTTGTTAATTTTACTCTGCTCACTGATTTCCTTGATATAAGGATCTTTTTTGTGTACAATTGAAGAAATAAATATTGCACTTACACCTCATTCAATCCTTTTTGAGACATACCACGCCATTCACTCTTATCCGTGACTTTGAATCAGTAATCTTCCAAGTACCTCCAGGGCTACTTGGGAACATCATCTCTTCCATCCCATCCGTCCATCTCAACCCCAACAAATATACTTAACCTATACATCTCCCTACAGCGAACGCATCAGGACGAGAAGAGCAATAACCTTGCTTTCATACTTCTACACAAGTAACAACAACAATAACAACAACAACAACAACAACAACAGAAATGGCCCCAAATATGAGACATCATACATTAACTATACGGAATCATCATCGCGCAACAGCAAGCACGCCCGCGCCTGTACTCGGTTCCAAAACCCAAAGTTCTTCGGTCCACCCTTCAGCAAATCCATCCGATGCCGAGGTTGCTACTTCCACCTCTCGCAAAATCGAACAATCATTTCCATTCCTTTCTCTACCGTCTGAACTTCGCACCAAGATTTATACCCTTGTATTCGCCCCTTTCCCTCCAGTCATAGATCTCGACCCAACAACCTTCTCTATCATTCATCGCCACAAGCTACTCGCCCTGTTCTCTGTCTGTAGACAAATATACAACGAATCATCGCATCATTTCTTCTCTACCTATACTTTTCGCATTTTCCCCATTCATCCAGGCCGATATTTCAAAACAAAGAAACCCTTACTCGCGCGCCTGCCATCCCAATATCGTAACTCTATCACTACCCTTGAACTTCGTCTAGGCCCGGGCTGGAATAGTCCTCCAAGAGGCTGGGCAGTAACACCATCACTTGGACTTCTCGATTGCACGTCCGTTCGCGTTCTGAAAATATTTGTTGAATGCGATCCATCCGACGCTATCTTCAAGGGCTTTAGAGCTGGCGATGGATTTTATGAAGGCTTTTGCCAGGAATTATTAGAAGGGATATTTAGGGATGTGAAAGGAATTGAAAATGTAGAATTTGATGCCTTTCCCGGTATCAAGAGGAGTGGAGATATGATAAGTGGATTGCGAGAGGTGGTAGAGAGGCATCATAAGGTTGTGGGCTGGGGCCCTGAGAGGGGTTGGGGAGTGCAGAAATCTGAAGAAGGCAAAGAAAGGGTATGGTTGGATGCTGTGCTCGTGCATGGTGTTGGAAGGGCGAGGGTCGTTCCTGCGGGAGTAGAGGGTATCACGGCGTCAGCTTGAGCTACATTATACCGTTATTGAATCGTGAATTTTTATTACGCGAAGAAAATCAAGTCGACAGGAACATGACTGATGGATTAAGCAGTTGAACAGGTTTCTGGGAAAATCGGATGGGACAACTTGTAGATATGGATAATTGCAATGGGACATGAAAACTGGAATGGCACGCAGGCATGTAACTCTTCTTTTACCTTGCACATAGACTTACTTACTCAATACCACTTTATTTATTTTAATTCCAAATGTTCTCTCCAACTTAACATACCCGAATCTCCGGCCACTAGCATCAACCACTGTTTTCACGTCAACTACTAACCCATTTCAACACAATTCCCGATGCTAGTCAAAACTGCATTCGAAATGTTGCACATCTCAATTTTCTTATGTCAAATTCCTCGGTGGTCTTACACGTGTTATATATATACCTTGCTGTCGTACCAGTAAAACTTTCACCCCTATCCAAGTTTGATACGAGTGCAAGTGGCAGCATGCGGAATGTTCACGTTGGCTTTGTCGCTTAGAGAGCAGTCTCCTGAGGATCTATAAATGGTATCGTGGTTTTAATTTTGTGATGCCGGACGAATACCTAACTTTAGGATTTAAAATCATCTCTACTCATCGCGGACGCGGATACCCAAACGATCCGGCGTTTAAAAGGTTTGTGAAGTCTTGCAATATCGGATTTTTGGAGTCGTTCGCCATATCGCTGGAGAGTTCTTCTTGAATTTTTGAATCCAATAGTTTGTTCGATAGTTATGGGTTCTGATACTTTAATTCGTGCATTGTTTCTTGTGCTTGAGCTTGCGGAGAAGCCGCATGTAATAGTTGGGCTTCATTATATCTGAGGAGCAGATATCCTGAGATCACGGCGTAGGATGAATAGAGAAGAATGGGTTTGGAATATCTGATTTTTGCGACTTTGGAAAATATGACATCGTGTTTCTGGAGTGTTGGCAAACAGGGCATTGGCAATAGGAGATTCAGTCTGTAGCCACCCATCTCCCGGCCCCGAAATTTGGTCTTGGTCTTGCGCTATCGAGCTGCCATCTCCAGGGCGGGAAAATACTCCAATTCCGATTCGCTGCGTGCAGATATATATATTCGAGAAGATAGAATTCTGAAGTTCAGAAATCCCAAAATCACTCGTTTGAAATCTCATTGCTCGTTTTTAATCGACAGTGATGCTTGAGAGTCGACGAAAATCCTCGAAATTTGATGGCACACACTCTTCTCAATATTCGAGTATGTTTTTTTTCCATAGACTGATATTCTGATAACCATTGCTTTCACTACTACTTCACAGAAAAACATCTTATTATCCTTATCCGTATCCTTCTCTCCATACCGCATATACTTCAATATTGTACGAGTTCTCCAAGAACCTTCCCCTCACACATGATCTCACTCACACATCAGCCTCTTCCGTAATGCCACACCTCGATGTCCATCCACCATCCACCTCCGAGTCTTCATCCTTCAACATACCAAATATCTTCTATCCCTAAATCAACACTAGGATAGAAAATAAAGAAATATAGAAATTAATCCATCCATCCCTCAACTAGATAACAAACCTATACATACATCTTCATCACTTTTCCGCCCTGCCCCGCCCCTTCCTCTAAATCATCCACACTCGTATCCAGAATCCACAATCCACAATGCAAGCACTCATCCTCATCCTCATCCACATCTACAAACCCAGCACGCAAAAAACGTATTACGATCGCACACTACCTAGGAAGGAGTAAGCTGAACCCATCTCCTAGTACTAGTGCGATCCGAAATTTCCACATCCGCATAGAACAGCCGAGTCCAGTCTGCAAACCCAGCAAGCGTTTACGCGCCGTCTGCTGCGACATCTGATCAACAGTGCGGATCATGCTCACCAGTCAACCCAGCCACCCAGCAACCCAGCAATATCAGGATATCGATTATGGATGAAGTATCATCTCTCTCGCGCTCGGTGCGTACGTGGTACGACACATATTCTACGATTCGTAAATTCCAAGACGGTTTGAACGATATGCACGAGACGCTGGAGCCAGACCGAGACCGAACATATCCATGTACGGCTCGGGTTTCTGCGCAGACTATGTTGTCGCTCAGTCGCCCGGGTCTATTTGCACCTTGCATTTTCTACAAAGGGGGATTCATCTGAGGTCTGCTGTCTAATGGTTTCTTATTTTCTACCCTAGCTTGTGTATTCCGGTGTCTAAAATCCAACTCATGACGTGCCTGATAACGACCCTGAAACGCGCCAGCAAGACCAGGCCTGGCGTAACGCTAGCCAAACTCCAGGAATGAAACTGACACCTGCTGCATGTAGAACACATGTATTGCCATATTGTCGGGTTCATCTTTCTTGTGACTCACGAAGATCCCTTATTTCTCGTCATCTTTGACCCAGTTCAACAACTCGTTGATGGCCCTCCATTACCTCCAAGACCAGCATTCGTCCCCACAGCCAAACCATTCAAAATCCCCAAGTATTCCAACTCTCCCGCTCCAAAACTCTCCTCAAATCTGCCTCCCATTACAATGCCACTCTCAAATCCTGTCCCGCGCCGGCTAAATCTCTCATTCAGTAACGTATTTCCATCCATACTTCCTGCCATCGCTGGCGTGTTTACTCTATCATTTTCCATACCCACACTGGAATTCGCAAACACACCTCTAGCAATAGCCTTCAATTCCCTCTCTGTACCTTTTGCCCCTTCCCAAACCCCTGCTAGTACTTTTGTAGCCCCTAATCCCAATCTAATCCTATCCCTCGCCATTCTCCACTCATTTGAGCTCTTTGATCCTTGTTCAGCCCTGCCTTCAATGCCTTCTCCTCTCTTGTCATAAACATAAGCACAGGCACTCAAATTTGCCAGGGTCGCTTTTGTGATTCCACAGATGCCCATTGGTGTATGCAATAAGATTGGACTAGGCAGTGCATATAGATTTATAGCAGTTTGAGCAGCCTCGATGGTCTTTTTTGTGTGTAACCAACGAGTCAGATCTTCGTTACCGGTCGGAGGAGAGGTGGGTGGCGGTGGCGCGCAACGAGATATTTTCTCGAGGGGCGAATGATAGAGCCGGGAGAGGGGGCGGTGAATCACTACTAGGAGCCTGTAATTTTTTGGTTAACATTGCATCCTCGCATTTATAAGTGATTGAATAGATTGAGCTTAGAGAAAAAGGAATCAAAACATACGTTTGCAACAAATTCTGCGCCTGAAATAATAACTCATCAACTTCCTCATTCTTATCCACCACCCCTTGTTTTTCCACTGGTAGATGAAGTTTCCAATTGACAAGCATGGCATCAGCATTGGTAACAGCAGGTTCAAGATTCTTGCCCGTGATGTCATTGATGCTAAGAATGGTGCCAATTATTCGGACGAGATCGATGAGGTATGTAAAAGAGGAGAAGATTGGGGTCTCGTCTTCGAAATCACGAGAGTCATATTCAGAAAGATTTCGAGGTCTAGGAATACGCTGGAAAGAATTAGGATTTTTCATTATACATCAGAGAGAGGGAAAAGAAAAGAAATTGACCCAACATACTCCACTTTCGTATTCGTGATTTTCACATGGTAGGTCTACGTGTGCTTCAACCGCGGATAAACTGGAATGTGTATGTTAGTTCAAGATCTTGTGATTCTGAATTATCCGGCAGAAAATACCACTGACATGAAACTAGAGGCACAAGCGATACCAGAAAATACTCCATCAAGAACATACAGTCCCCAATAGGTTCTCCTCCAGCTCTCAGCTAACACTGGATCTCTTTCCATTCCAGCAAATGCTCGATGGTTCATCCCAATTTCTAATGCCATACATATATTTCTATCCAAAATGGCACGTGCCTGTTCTCTTTCATCTTCTGCGTGTATAGCAATGGCTAGTAAAAGCAAAGTTTGAACGCTGAAGCCATTTTGTGGTAATATTGATAGATCTAATTGGCTTGAAGCTATAGCTCTAAACTCTGCGGAAGAAAGATCAGGTGCATAAAGCGACCCGATGTACTGCATTACTGGAAAGAGATTGTTAAGGGAATCTGGGTCAGATTCAAGCCTGCTCAAGAAACGATCTTTTGGGATGATGAAGGGATGGGCTCTATGGAAGAAACTATGATGGTGTCAGCGATAAAACATGTAGAGAATTTTGATTGACAAACTTATAATAAAGATCGATCAGTCTTCTTGGATCTACAGGCTTAATGCTGTTGAGTCTTGATGAAGTGCTACCAGGACTGGCTGATGCATCAGAGACTGTACCGTTCCATGATTCACCAGATGAATTTCCAACAAGGCTTCCAACTGGCGTGGAATATCCTCCTTGTTCTGTTCCAACCGAGCGTCCTCGAATCTGTTCTCTTGCTGAGCTCCTTTTTCGAGGAGCGTTCTTGTCTCTCATGCCTCTTCGTGATTTTGCATAAAAACATGGCTTATCATCTTGCTGACAACGACCACATGAAGGCATCTCCGCACCGCATTTCACATGACGACTCCGACACTATTCGATGATTAGTATATGCAATAGCAAATAGTATCGTCAACCTACCGGAACACATGCTAAGGAGACCCTAATACCACCTTTAGACTCGTGACTCTGAGCAGTAGTTTGGTATATAGTCTGTGCGTCATGAACCGGTGTTCCAAAGTCGAAGAACATTGATAAAGAATCTTGCGGGACTCTCGTAGATGGAAACTGTGATATGTAGCCTTCGGAGCCCATTATTTCTAGCGATTGTGCGAGAGTTTGAATTTTCAGATTAGAGGACAACTTTAATGAAGTTACACTTCAAGGGCCACAGGCTAAATAGCTCGATACAACTTCACAAGTCATACAAATTATACCTTTATACACTGTGAATGAGCTGGAACCTGGTGTGGCAAGCTGATGATGCTAATCATTAGACCACAAGATACTCTGAAAGCGAATTCATGGTTGATGAAGGATTTATTGCGTATAATGTAATCCGCGAGATTGAGTTAACCCTGCCTCCTTCCTTGTCTTAAAGTAAGCTTCTTTGGATGTCAGCACAGCGAAGCGTTCTCATGTCAGCAAGATGTTCGAGGTTAGAAAGGGTAAATCGGATAGATCAAATTGGATCGGATCGGAAACTTTGCCCAAAAATAAATTTGTTCCCTTCAGCACCTTCACTGATTTTGAGATTCACCCATTACATTGAAAATCAAGCCACAGCTAGCGATTGGTCACACGTGAGTTTTGCATGCGCCATCATTCTACCAGCCCAATCAAATAGCCCTTACCATTTTGTCGTGCATCAGGTATTGAGTACACGAAGCCTAAAGGGATTTGAAAGAACCCTAAAATCCGTCGAATGGTGCAAAGGTCCGGCGATAACCTGGCATCCTACGGCAGCAGTCGCCGCTTCGAGTAGTCATGGGTTCATTTTTTTTATCATGCGATAATGGCACATATGCACCAATGACGACATTGCCATACAAAAATTGGAGATCTGGGGAAAGGTTGCAGTCCCGGTCTCTGCACTACATATCCTGGCAGTAAACTTTTTTCCGCGGAATACAATCGTAGGAATTCCGCCAGCAACCATTTAACTGCTTCTACACCAACATGAGCTATCAAGCCTGAGCTCGAATGACAAGGTACCCTCAAATCAAGGTAACCGTGGATCGGAGTGAAATACAGTCACAGCAAACTCAACAAGCGTTTTCGGCCAGTCGAGTAAAATTTTTGATGGAACGTTAGATGGATCTGATGAGCAGGCTAGGTTGGAGTCTTTGTAAATCAAGCTAGCTTACAAGAGGAAAACACTTGTAAGTAGAAGTATGAATAGACTGGTATTCAATACCAGGGGTCTCTTCGACGTCTAAGCCACCCAGGAACACCTGAAAACATACCACTTGGTAGTCCATCAAACCCAAGGAAGACAGCATCCGAAAGGATTCTTCAACCCTCAGCCCTGTGGCAGGATTGAAACCGGACCGATGGAATAGTCTCAAGGATATTATGCATGACATATGAACTATATACCTAATGAAAAGCCAACTAACCACTGCGCTTCTATTAGAATCAACATGAAAACTTCCTTCGAAATCAATCGAAAAGATGAGTATAAATTTCAATCCATTAAAGAATAACAAGAAGAAGCACAAGGCAGCAATGCTACAAGCGGTGAATTTTCTTCTGGGCATTGTCAGCACAGTGCAGGTAATGCAGGGGCATGGGCACATTTTGCAGAACGAGGATTCGTCGAAAAACGAGTGGTATTTGCAAAGACCGGCAAACTAGCAACTTGGACAAGAGGGAAAAATATTGCCAGGGAAGAAAGCCCCCTATATGGAATTGTGACGAGATAAGTAAGATATCATCTCACAAAATCTTATAATTTTGTCGATTCTATCTTGTGAGTGGACTGAGTTCTTGCACACGGAGTATGAAGTGGTAAGTTGATACCCGGTATGTGGCTGCTTGTACTATGGTCAGCTTACCTTGTGGCATTTTACTAATCGTTTTTATTATTTGTAATGGTCCAAAAATTGACCCAGAGACTGACGATCCATTGCGACGGTACCCTTGGGAATTTGCGGAAAGAGGTGAACCAACCCGATGGGACATCCCATTCAAGCTTTCGAGCATATAACGGCAGCCCAAAAGGCTCCTTGACGCCAGTGAGAGTGAGCTCAAGACACGTTATACATATCAAAGATGCACTTGTAACATACTTGCATACCTAAGAATTGAAAACTTCTTCAAAACTGGCCACTGATCGTTCAGAGAAGACAAGAAAGATGAGATAGCACGGTAAGACTAAAGGCGGATAGTATAGATGAGTGAGTGATCTGTTTGCTTGACTTGAAAGAGCGTCCAGCGAGTATGTACGACCGTTACGCGTGTTCATATGCAGAAGGGTGATACAGACTAGTCACCCGGAAGTGGTCCTGGACACAGCATTCTGCTGACAGCGGGTTGGAAGAAGAAACATCTCTCGACTTTTGAATGACCAGGTGGTGGTCGGTTGTGAATACAAATGACTAATTTGGCAGAGGTCTAGAAACTATTAGAGCTTCTTCCACTAATCTACATTGATGTTAGCGCGGCCTCCCAAAACGGAAGTCGGAAGTGGAGATGACAAGTACCTCGGCATTCACTTCAACACAAGCTTTAACCCTTGCATCTTGACAATTCCATATCGCAGCTCTCAAATTACCAGAACAACCATTTAGAGACCATAAAGATATACTCGCCATTCAATGCTCACCCGATGACATCCAACGATTTCATCCTCGCACAACAGCGCCTTGCCGCTCGTCGTCAAGCTCGCGAAGTAGCGGCCCAAACTCATCTCAACCGTCGACGCAACACCGCCATCTCCCAACGCGTTTCCTCCCTTCCTTTCCCTTTCTCTCGATTAGGTACTGCGGGCCTCACAACATGGGATGCGATATCTGGACGTGAAGGAACTGGCCCTTCTTTTCGAGTCGGTCAGGTCGATGCTGAATTGTTAGATGAAGAATTGCTGGAGCTCTTGAAAGGGCAAGTAGGTGAAGGGCTGAAGTATTTCGGAACTCATATACAGGATGATTGGTCCGCAGAAATAATGTTAGCTCTGCGAGCTGTTCTGTTCAAATTGAGTATTTGGGATCATGATGCTACGTATGGGGCGACATTGCAAAATTTAAAATTCACCGATGCCCGACATTCTGGACCCGTTCTGGTATCTCCATCGAAATGGCAGAAGAGTTTATATGGTCTCTTCACCGTAGGCGGAAAATATGCCTGGACACGTTGGGAAAACTACCTGGTTGATTCGGACAATGGATACAGCTCACCTTCACCCCTTATAAGTCGACTCTCCCGAATTACAGATCTCATCACAAACATTCACTCCACCGCCGCCTTCGCATCCTTTCTCATATTCCTCGTGAATGGCAGATATCGTACTTTGCTCGATCGAATTCTACGATTACGACTAGCGCCCCCAACAAGCCAGGTCAGTCGAGAAGTATCATTCGAATACCTCAATCGTCAACTCGTCTGGCATGCCTTTACCGAGTTTCTCCTATTTGTTCTCCCTCTCGTTGGAATCTCTCGCTGGCGACGCTTCCTCTCCCGCGTTTGGAGACGGACCAAATCTCTTTTTAATACATCATCCCCCAACGAACTTTCCAACGATACTAAAAAAGGCGAACTTTCTTTCCTCCCCGAACGTACATGTGCTATCTGTTACCATGACCAAAATGCACTGCAGGCAACGGAAGAAGGAGTCATGGCTGCAGCCGCTAGTGCCGGTGTAATTGGGAGTGCGCAGACGGATATCACAAATCCATACGAGACAGTGGAATGTGGCTGTATATATTGTTTCGTATGTATAGCGAGCAAACTGGAAGGAGAAGAAGGGGAAGGCTGGACCTGTTTGCGATGTGGCGAGGAAGTCAAAGGGTGCAAAGCTTGGGGCGGAGACGTGGTCATCGCAGCTCCCGGGGCAGAAAGTAAAGAAGTTTCGGAAAAGCCCAAAGGGAGAAAGAGCGTAGAATTCCAAGAGGACAGGATGCGAACGGTGGATCCGGAGTCCCACCAAGAAACCCCTCCGACAAATCGCAGAATCCGATCGCATGAAGACGATGGCGAGTCGTCAGGCCGCGATTCTCAGCTGGGAGTCGAGGAAACGTATGATGAGGAGGAAGACCAGGGATTGGAGGAGTACGAGGATGAAGCCGAGTGATTTGATATGGACGTCAATTTTGGTTCGATTTGCATTTCAAATACCTATCTTGAGTTTTGTTTTCCGCACGATACCAGTCAGGCTGAATGAATGGTGTACTCTGGCGTTTGGGATCTTGGGAAAATAATGAGTCGGCATCGCCGGGGATAGGACGATAACTAATCAGGTACATCTATCTATAGAATCTTTATAATGAATGATTTCCATCACAGTCCACAATGCTCAGACAAGCACCCACCCGCCTGCTCACATTCTACAAATTCACTGCAGCAAGATCGTCCGTCCATCTTATTTATTATTAAGTAGATATTAAGTATGTGTATATGTATATATATATATACACACACGTCGTCAATCGAGTCTAATCTGCCCGTCATGTGAAAGTGATGAATAAGAAATATATATCATGACATCATGACATGATGATATCAGATGAGCGCATGTGAGTCGGGGTACTTGTCCCAAACGCCCAAGATCCGGTTTTCACTCGTTTCCCATTTTCGCTTCGCATCATCGCTCATCAGTTGACATTTCATCTGAATCCTCTTGCTCTCTCCCTTTCTCCCTCCCTCCCGCCTACTCCTCTCACAGGCACCCAAGCACGCCAAGCACGCCAACCCCAGCTAAACCTTCGGCTCAAACCTCTCCATCTCCACACCACCCGTCGCCATCTCCACCTCGGCCTCCAAACTCCTGCCCCCAAAAAACCTGCCCATCCTGCGCATCCGCCCCTCCACCACCCACTTGCGCGCCGCGACCAGCCCCCGCGCCACGAGGAAAATCACACAGATGCCCACCGCAATGCCAAACACATACGCCGCCACCAGGCCATGCTTCTGGCGCGCCGGATCCAAAAACTCATACACGTACTCGCCCTTGGTCGCATACGTCACGTAGGCGAGGCCCAGGTAGCAGGCCAGGATGAGCAGCAGCCAGCACAGATGCACGAGGGGCGGGGGGTGGGTGCGCGCGAGCAGGATCTCGACGAGCGCGAACAGGGAGTTGAGGCCGTGCTCCGAGACGTTGGACCAGGCGTCGAAGCGGACGGGGAACCAGCCCGTGGGGACGCTGGTGCGGAAGATGACGCCCCAGTAGACGATGGTGACGAGGAGCGGGTAGCAGATGATGCTGCTGTAGTACAGGGAGTGCAGGGCTTGCAGGGGCCGGGGAAATCGTGCGAGGAGCGGCGTGCCGTGGCGGGCGTAGGTGAAGGTGTGGAGGGAGGCGAAGAGGAAGTAGAAGGCTATGCCCCAGTAGCAGAGGACTGGTTCGCGTTAGGATCGTGTTTGTTTTGTGGGAGGGGAAGGGGAAGGGGAAGGGGGAAGGAGGGGAAGATATCTTACTTGTGAAATAGGAGAATTCGAATCGAGCCACCGCCGTCCCATTGGGAAATCTCGCAATCTCCCAGAAGATGACAAAGAGCAGAACCAAAAAGGCATAGAATGACTAATTATGATCCCCCTCGCATTAGCCAATTGTCTTCCCTTGCGAGTTTGTGAAGAGGTCTCCGCCCCGAGGAACTCATATTAAAGGAAAAGATCAATACATACAATGGCAGCCCTAACCGCGAAAAGGGCCCAGGGCGACAGCAGCCATGACGTTTCAAACCGATGGCTCGGATCCCAGATGTCGGTTCCGAACTTGAACGCGTGAAGCTTATTGGGCGGCATGATTGGTGACTATCGTACGCTATCGTACAGGACCGTACGCCGAGGCACAATACCTGTACGGATGGATGAGATGACGTTGGATGTGCTAGATATCTTGGCAGATGTCTGCGGATAAGATGCAATTAAGGAATGAATGGTCGGTTGATAGTGTCGTGCACCCAAAGATTATATTGCGCTCGAGCAACTGGATGAAGTAGGCAGGTGTGGTATAGTCCGGAACGGACGATAGAAATAAAAGAAAAGATTAGACGAGTCAAGAGCCCGTGATGATCAGATGAAAAGACTGATTCGAATATGGTACGTAGGTACGAATGGAGGTATGTATGTAGGTAGTCGGAGGTAAATTCCCCCAAAAAAACAAACTCGAATATCCCTTATTTGTATCTAACAACTTGCAAGCAACCTTCCCAAAAGTATCCCGCCTTTCATGCAAACAAATTCAGATTAAAATTCAAATTCAAATTCTCACCGCGCGTTCCCTCTCCTCTCTCAATTAAGACCAGGTAAGCAGGCAAGCCAGCAAGCAAGCAGAAAAAAAGAAAAAAAAAACCGTCAAAGCATAACAAAATACATAATTACAACACTAGATGGAAAAAAGTCTCGACAGATGATGAATTTCGTTTCGCATACCCCTGCAATATAGGCGCTGGATCATACCGTACAGTACAGGACAGTGAAATTCGGGGTGGGAGCTTGGATGCAATCCCTGTATTGTGCCTGGTGGCGGTGCCGAGATGCCTAGGTAGGTATGAAATGCCGAGTGAGGTGGAGATGTGCCGGGAAATCATTCGGCGGCTGGGTTGGAGGTTGGAGGTTGGAGGTTGGAGGTTGGAACGAACTTGGGAGGGACTCAGGGAGAGAGGGAGGCGCTTGGTATACCTAGGTAGTAAGTAGGTGGATAGGGAGGGAGGCACTAGGTTACGGGCTAGGTGGGGAGGTATGTTATAGTAATCTGTATAGAGTAGGGTTGTTATTTATATTAATATACCATAACGTATTTTGGTCACTTCGTTCTAATATGTAATATTACTCAAAGCAAATATATATATGCATATACTAGTATTTAAAATGGATTATCTAATCTAGTTTGGATAAGGATTAGATATATTTTAAATAAAGATTAAAGATATTTTAAAAATAAAAAAATAAATTTAATTAAATAATTAAAAAAACTCTTTAATACTTATTAAATATACTTTTAAAAAGTCCTTAATATTTACTAAACAAATCTTTAAAATCTATCTTTACTTTTAACTAATAATATAATTCGTTTAAGCTAATTTAGCTAATAATATTACTTATTTAAATTAATAAATAAAAGTATTTATTTTTCTCCTTTAACTAATTAAATATTTATTTATAATAATTATATAAAGCAAAACAATTAAATATAATTAAGTTAATACAATTTACTAAGGATCTTTTATAAAAACGAATTTTTATTTTTATTTAAAAATCCTTTAGATTTTACTCTACTTCCTCTTACTCTAATAATCTTATTAGATAAAAAAAAAGTAAAAAAATATATATAATCATATATATTACATGTAATATATTTAGTATAATATTTTAATAACACTTAAAAAGCTTTATAATATAAAAAAATATATTTATTAGCCTAGATATATAAATTATACAACCCTACTGTGCAGAGTACTATAGTACGGAGTACATGTAGGTAGGTATGTTAAAGTAGGCGCATTAGATAATAGGAATGCTAGGTAATGAAGGAATGAAGAAGGAATGAATAATGGCTCAAGGAATCAGTCTACTGGTCATGAAGGGTTTCCAAGCTTGCATTCGCATGTAACTTTTTACAAGTAGCTCCGAGTACAGTAAATAGAATTATCAGTTGTAAGGTTAGATGAGACCACCACGGAATGATAATGTGATATAAGATAGTTCTAAGTAGTACCCAGGTATCCGTGGATGTAAGAAGAATGATATCGTACTCTGTACAGTAACATCTTTGATTAAAGGATTAACGTCTCTCATGCAGAATAGGAGACTCAAGGCCAATTGGACAGAAATGATTCGTTTTGGGTATGGCCTACTTAGCAATTTCCGAGTGATTTATGAGCCCCTGATGAAATTCAATCGCCCCATACGATAGCGAGGTATCTGGTTACGCGACAACAAGAAGTGCCCCTCAACCCTCGACCATCAACATCTACCGCCAGATATACACAATGTGTACCTATTCGACCTGCTCTACGACGTTGTGAGTAGCCGGCGGGGTCCCGCATCGGAATACATGATCTCGGCATGGTATCCAAATCGATCCAAGCATGGAGTGAAGAATGGCATGGCCAATAGTTCCGAGGAGATATGGGGTTGAGCATCCGATCCTCAGAACATCGACAATCGACAAACCCTTCCGACATTCATCCAAAGTTAAGCCATGAAATAAGAAGCGCGCCAGAAGAGGCTTAAGGAAAACTCAAAATGGCGACGGTCAAAGTTTCAATCTGCCCATAATGACATAATTGTGGTTGTGGTGAGCCGGGCCTGTGTTGATCTGGTGCGATTCTGCTTGCACTACTGTACGCAAACGGTGTTATGTACAGTAGATGTCTAGGTGCTCGATCTCATTCATGTGCATACTTATTCTTCCATGCTGGCTTTTGGTCTTTGCATGGGATACGGTATCCTAAATCGGATCGAGAGTCTCAAGGGTAAAGCTTAACATCTTTTGCACTGTTCAGGATGAAGCCAATCATCTTAGATCTGAGCGCATGGAACAAAGGATGGTCGACTTAGATCATAGAGGAAGGGGGGGTTGAGAGAAATGCCGTTTAAGGGTCTGAGAGATTCCAGAGCTGTTGATCCATCCTTTAAGCCTTGATATTTTTGGGAAATCTCTTGGTAGAGAGGAACTTTTATCTCTTCACATCTCTTCGGTCTGGGTTAATAGATACTTCAATCAAATCTCAGTATGATTCTTCGTGGATGGCAGCTTTCTTAAGCATCTCGAGAATATTGTCTTCCGCATGCTACTTAATGAAGGAATGGGGCTCTTAATATTCATATCATTTTGATTGAACATATTGAGCTTGTTCCGTATAAGGAGTCTTGGAAATTTGAAATAGTGATATCCCATCGGGTCAGGAGATCGAAATAGGTCAATATTTGGCCCGTGAGGTCCATGAATTGCTTTTTTCTTGTTTGACTCACCATCAACTTAATGTCTCTCTCTCTCTCTCTCTCGTTTTCTCTGTGGAGAATAAACGCTCCTATGTCTTGGCTTTTGCTGCGTAATATTGAAAGCATCAACTAATTGCCGAGATGAAGGCAGTTGAAAAAAAAAACAGATTTCAGTACAGGAACCGAAATGTAATTGGACATCGAATGATAGAAGGATCTGGAGGTTCGGGATATATTGGATTACTATAGTGCTAATCAACGAGTGAGTGACGAGTGAGTACTCCGTAAGTGAGTAAGTAAAGACAAATCAGGGGTAGATGATGACCTTTTCATATCATCTCCGAAAGGTTGTAAGTTGTAACTTATAACTCATTATAATTGATTGATAGGACCTTGCTTGACTCTAAGATCTCCCGCTCCTAATATGTTATTAGTGAACACACTTTCAACCACCATATCATTTCGAGGGTCTATGTGAAATTACCACATGAAGGATCCAATGAAACTTGCTGTGCCACTTACAAATTACCATGTGTTCCAATTCCAAGACAGACAGATTCAAGAACAAACATTTGGAAACGAGTCGGTCCATGAGATAGATACCACCTTCCTTTTCATCATCTCACTGCTCACGATTTGTGGCCAACTTCCTCACGATTAGACCTTGAATCTCAACCACAGGACTCGGCATGGGTTGCAAATCCTCAAAATGGTCATGCCAGAGATGCTGTAGATGGGAAATCACATGGATTTTCGTCCGAATCGAGTCAGTTGTCATGGATGTAGTCCGGGGATCACCCAAATTGGGACGTGTGTGATGACCCTGGTGTCCGTGTGCACATTCAATTTTCCAAGACGGTGGATACTTTGAAGATGCTCAATCACAAAAGCTTACGGTGGAGTGATGAGGAGGATGCCGTGTCTCCTTTTCGTGTTATGCAGTGAGGCTTGCCTCGGTAAGTATTGGATGTTTGTAATCAGGATGGATGTCAAAGTTTACCAGAATCCAGATGGATGAATGTTGAAAATATCCGATGAATGTTGGGAATATCCGATGAATTATGTCTCGGAGTACAAATCAATCTATCAATGAGAAGAAACTGTGCACGATATACTCTCTCCTCTTCTCTCCTCCACAGAATTCGATGATCTACATACATGCAGTATTACAAACTCTTAACCTTTGTACCTACTGTAGGTACGCACTCCATAAATAGCAGGGGAAGAGTAAGAGAGGAACGATGTGGCTTACCCGTGAGCGTTTGTGTCTCGTAAAGAAAGCCACTACTCCTTATATCATCCAATAGATTTCATGTCAATGCTGAATTGGATATCCCAATCCCTGAACTCTCGATCAGTATCTCCACCCAAAAAGACACCGGGCCTGTTACAGGCTTACAGCATAAAGGTGCCCATGCAGATTTCGCGTGGGTAAACATTGGATGGATGCAGTGGTCGATTCGACATGACAAGAAGAATCACAAGATAGGTAGATGGATGAGGGGCAATCAATGAGCAATGAGCAATGAGCAATGAGCAAGAAAGTATATTTCCGTTGTTCTAGTCATGAGTAGGGATGGAGCACGTACTCAAAAGTCAATGCAAGACCTACCTGATCAACATCATTAAGGAACATGGGATGAATAGGTAGGTACCAACCAGCTAGATAGTACATGGAGTGAGTATAGATATCATGGACTGGCCTAGATACTGTACAGCATGGAGTAGATAATCTGTAGAGGATAGGGATCGATTTTGATTTCCCTATTCAAGTGTCTCCCTACGGCATGGTAGTCTAAACCCTCTGGGAGGTAAATTTAAGTTGATATGAATGAAATGCCAAGTGTTGTTAAACACAGGGGAGCTCGTGGGAACCGTTGGATATTGAATGGTGGAAAGAAAGAAAACCATAGGATAATCATTTACGGAGTATTGATTATTGATTTTTAATATTATCATCATCACTTGTTCGAGTAAGATCACATCGCTTTTGGTATAAATCAAGAAACGAGAAGCAAGAATCCCGCATTTAAACGGTTCATATATTCGGCTATCAAAAGATCTCCTTCATGGTTAAATCAATAAAATGAAATAAGATAAAATGAAATGGAAAAGAAAACCTTGGAAGAAGAGAAGGGAAAAGTAAGAAGGAAGAAAAGGGAAGGGAAGGGAAGGAAAGGAAGAGAAGGAAAGAATAGGAATGAAAAGGGAAGGGAAGGGAAGAAAGTTTTATAGATACAATATATATCTTCTTATTCAATTCCTCGCCTCCCTCTCCAAGATTTACTACTACTGTACTACTATTACTACTACTATACTCGAGTATTATTACTATTGAATATTGCTACTCCTATCTACTACTACTATTGAATATTATAACAACTATTACAACAACAACAACAACTACTCCGACTACAACTATTACTATTACTACTGCTATTACTATTACTACTACTATTACTATTACAACCATCTAATAAGTATCCAACTACAACGACAATTACAACAATTACCATACTATCTACCCCTCCCTACCTAGATACCTATCTACTCGAGTGTTTATTTATATATACTTATCATATATATCCATTGCCTTCATGCATGAATATAAATAACTCAAGTACACAATCAACCAATCAACCAATCAACCAACCAATCACTCTACCTACCTACCTTTCTGTCTATTCCTTCTATTCCATCTATTTCATCTATTTCAATCTATTTAACCCATTTAACCCATTTAACCCATTCAACTCATCCAATCTATTCAACCCATTCAATCAAAGCTTTCTTTTTTCTCCTCAAAACGTTGAGAATCGAGATTCTTCCTTTCTTTTTTGCAACCCAATTCATCCATCTAATCCACCTTGTCATCATCGCCAACCAATTATCCCGCTCTACTATTCCATAAAGGATAGAACAGTATCGAAACGAGAATATTCAACAACAACCTTCCTTTTAATAGTCCTCAAATCTTATATTCCTTGCTTTTCTTACTTCGACTACTACCTCTCCTTATCTTGATCTCGATTCCTTTTCCTTTTCCCTTCTCGATTCACAACATCAAATCTTGAAACGAAACCCTCCACAATCCAAAAGTCGATCACTTCCTGCGCATGGTTCTCTGGACTCGAGAAGATAAGTCATGAAAGGATGACCCCGAACTTCAACTAAAATCCTCCCTTTTCGCTTGAATCGCTTCCTTATCAAAGTCTCGTGCGACAGGCAGAACAGCCGTTCCCATTACTCGAGTAATAAGGTTCCCATCCGTTCCTGGCGCTACTGCAACAAGTAGAAAGACCACAACCACCTCTTCTGGTCCCTCTACCCTTTTTGAAGGGGGGAGGGTAAAACTAGAAACTAGAAACTAAAAAACTAGAAACTAGAACTAGAACTAAAGCTAAAACAAGGACTAGAACGAGGACTAGAACTAGAAGCCGACTAGTTGGAATTAACACAAGGGGGAAAAGGAAAACCATCATCAACCTTTTCCTTGTCTTTATTCGACCGGAAATTATTCTTTTTCGTATTATCCGAGTTTTGGGTCTTTTTCTACCCTCTCCAACTGTTGTACACCCATCGAGTGGTGCGCACTGCAACCAAAGTATATTTATTACCTCATCTACGATACCAAGAAATCGGCCAATATTCACATGCAGCTAAATTGCGCTACAAATTCAATCAATCCATGTAGCAATATCAAATCTTGCATAAGTCTAAAGTAGGCAGGCAGGCAGGCAGGCACTGGCAACATGGCTTTTTACGACTCCTCTTCTGATCAAGAGGTCGGCTTTCCAATCATTCTCGAACCCGACGATGATGATTCACTTTTCGAAATGCGAGTAGACGATACGAGGATGGATAACGATACCATGAAGGAAGTTCATCAAGTTAAAGAGGTGAAGAAGGTCGAAGAAGTCAACAAAAACACCATGGTACCTAAACATCCAATCATTTCCATGCAGGGTGCGTTTGCAGAGTCCATGGAAGAGGCTAGCGACACAACTCGAACGGCACCAAAGACGGGCGACGCAGCGACCCGACGACAGATCTTAATCGAACAAGGTCTCGACGAAGATACACATTCTTTACGATGGCAGAGGAAACCAGGTCAAAAATATCATGAGTTGTGGAAGTTGATGGCACAGATATCCTTTGGAATTTATTTACTCCTCAATGGAATCGCGAGAGATGAAGAACAGGTCATGTCAATATTACAGGGACATGTGAATGAAGTCGATGGATTTTTAGAGATGACGTTGGAGGATTTCGATCTGGCACAAACTGATATCGAGGAGAGGTTGAAGCATTTGAAACTTCCACTGCAGAATATCGACATCTTCGATGCCATGTTGGAAGATAGAGCTTTTAGGTCTCAAATCGTCAGTGGCAACGAACGAATTGAACATGTTATTACGCGTACCGCGGCTGCTATGAAGGACACTCTTCTCGATGCGCAACAAGGAATGGATGCTTGTAAGGAGTTTACAATCTACTTGGCGGGGCAGAAGGATAACCCGACATGGCGACAACAAAGGCCGAATATGGAGAGAGTGTTTGATGCAATGTGTGGAAATGTGGAAGGTTGGCATAAGGCTTATATCTCGTTGCAAACCAAAGGTAATCGTTTAGGGGTTGTCCTCGTTCAATTGGGAAGTATTGTGGCAGAGATGGATCGGAGGGCTGGCCAGATAAGTCGGCGGTCAAGGGTAAGCTTACAATCTCGATGATATCATTCTTGGTTAACAATGAGTAGTTCAATATCGCGTCCCCACTGCAACCACAGGCGGCCCCACACATATCTCGTAATCTTCGAGCATCGATGATAAAAGAACTTCCTAACGACCCAAATCTCATTACTCCAGCAATATCAGCCACATTACCAGCCTTTGCTTTGGTACAGGACCGAGAGAGAACACCCGAGCCAGAATCAGAATCAGAACCGGAGTCAGAGCCAAAAAAAGAGCCAGAGCCAAAAAAAGAGCCAGAGCCAAAAAAAGAGCCAGAGCCAAAAAAAGAACCGGAACCAGAACCAGAACCAGAACCAGAACAAGAACCAGAACAAGAGCCAGAGCCAGAGCCAGAGCCAGAATCCGACAGTGAAACTGAGCCCGAACCTTTGTACACCCTCAAGCCTATCACATATTCACCAATTCTTCTTCCCACCACATATTCTCCACTTCTTGCTCCGAAGACTTATTCTCCAGCTCTTGCTCCAGCAACTGATTCCCCAACCCTCGCCCCCAAAACCTATTCTCCATTGCTCCTTCCGACCACCTATACTCCAACTCCATCTCCAAAACCTTCGCCGAAACCCTCGCCCAAGCCTTCGCCTAGAACTTCGCCAAAAAATTCTCCAACAAAAGAAGCCCCTCAAGGTCCTTTCCTCCAACCCGTCCCGGAAAGCAAAAGAAAACCATCACTTCGAAAACGCTTTTCTCTAAAACGCAAAGAAAGCCAATCAGAAATTTCGAAACCCCCTTCGAATTCACTCTCCACACCAAGAATTACTTCAGTCGCGGAATCGGTGGTAGATCCATACTTGAAACCCAATCAAACAACTCGTCCTCGGGATCGATCGGAGCAGCGTCGTATTGAGCCTTTAGATTTATCGGCTGACAAAGCAGAGCGCATCAGAGAGAAGGCAATCAGAGAAGAGCGCAGCCGAGAACGTCTTAGGGATGACCGCCGCAAAGAAGAACGTGGTAAAGAGCCAAAAAGAGATGAGCGACAGAAAAGAGATGAAAGAAGCACAGACCACAATGACGAAGAGCGCAACAAGGAGCGTAAAGGATCAGGACCTTTAAGTATCCCCCGCCGCCCTGAGTTGGCAACAAATACACCACCATCCCGTGGAGTCGATTCAGCCTATTGCTCTGAATCAGATCCTCCAATTGCGATCCGTTCGATACAAGAAACCCTCCCATCACCCTCTTTCCAATCTCCTTCATCGGTAATTTCAGCACCGGTCTTGGCAAGTCGTGAACGTGATATTCCCCCACCCATCTTAACCAGAGATTTCATTCCTTCCCCTCATTCCGATAAACAATTCTTTCGTCCCGTTAACGCATCTCCACATTCGCCACTTCAAAGACCTTGGACTGCAGCCCCAGTTCACCACCATGAACGCGTACCAAGCTCATTGGGAAGATCCATGGCACCGAGTCGTATGGGCATGAGCGTTATGAGTGATACGAGCACCGTTACGTTGGAAGATGGAAAGAAAGTGAAAAAGAAGAGAAGTGCATTTGGATGGCTAAAGAAAGCATTCAGCCTGAGCGAAGAAGAGAGAGCAGAGTATGAAGAAAGGAGAAGAAGACAAGACCCCGATCCATATTTCGAGGCCAGACAACACAGGCAATTTCTAGATGGAAAAAGGTTACCACATCCACAACGGGAACAGTTATATGGCGGAAGAGTTTGACGAGCATAGCGAGTGCGCATTTCTTTTGTTTTTTGTGCAGTGTTGTAAAATGATACCCATTCTGCATACGTAGTTTTTGAAACTTTTTTCCACCGTTCTTTTTACGGCGGATCCAGGGGGAAACGGCCAGGTCCATTTGGAACACCTCCAAGGATTTTCTTGGATTTACTTGATACATGGAGTTACTATAGCGATGGTGTTTCGGTTCGGCCATATTAGGTATATACCGATTTATATAGGTTAATGAGGCAGGGAATGGGCGTGTTTTGATCGAATCATCGATCAGCCAATTGGCTAGCCGGAGATGCTACGAGAGAGGAAGATGGGAACGGAGGAAAGAAAAAAAAATCATCTAGTCAAAGAGGAGATATACCTCCAAATGTACAATCTTAATGATATATATTCACCGGATCTCTGGATAACTATTGGGAAGATCGGATGCCGTGCAAAATGTCGAGATTCTTTGAGCTGTGTAAATTTAAGGACGAGTGTCTTTTTTTTTCCTTCTTTCTTTCTTTTTTTTCTTGCTTTCTTTCTTGCTTGCTTGCTTGCTTGCTTGCTTTCTTTCCCCTCTCTTTTCTCCGTGGTGGATTGATTAAACGACGATTACGTTTCGTCGGATGTTTTGAGTGGGGGAGAGGGTGAGAAGGGGAGTTGGATTTTGTGTTGTTGAAGCTGGATTTTGGGGGGAGGTTTTGCTTTTTTGCTTTTTTGCTTTTTTGTTTGGTTTTGAGGTTTTAAGGGCTGGAGGGTTTGGGGGTTGGAGGTTTCTTTTTTTGATGGATTGGAAGTCTTTTTGTGGTGATGGGTTGGGTTGGATATGATGGGTTGGATTGAGTTTGATTGGGTTGGATACGTGGTGGAGTGATGGGGATAGTGGGAGTATGTGAGTGTGTGAGTGTGTGAGTGAGTATGTGCTTGTAGGGATTTTTTTGGTTTTTTATGCGAGGAGTTGGGTGTTTGGTTTTTGGTATCTAATATCTGATATCTGGTGTTTGTTGATGTCGGGCTGGTTGGTAGGTAGGTAGGTCCTTGACGGCGGTGAGATTTATCTGGGACTTGGGATTGGGATTGATAGCACTTCATGTCGATAGCATGATATGATTCGGTTGGTTTGATTATTCTTCGCAGGTGGGTATAGGGATATATTGATATATACATCCGTCCTCATCAACGTTCGGCGATATCCTTATCTTTCCTCTCATCGCGTAGGTGGATTGCTGATTCTAAGGTGTTTGTGTTGGATTCGCTGGGTCGATTGGGGTGTTGCGGTGTTGCGGTGTTGCAGTGTTGAAGATGTGTATGCGTGATTCTGGATTCCTGGCGGCCTATTGAGGTTTGGAGTTGAGGTTTGGTGTGTATGGGTTTGTATTGTGAGAGAGTTGATTGATTGGGAATTGATTTATGTATAGAGTCTCACAGTCTCACAGTCTCACAGTCTCACAATCTTGATATTGAAATTGATAGGGTTATTGATACTTTCAAAATTTGAAATTCACTTCTTTTGTACGGAGCTCAAAGCTCGAAGCTCAGAGCTCGAAGCTCAAACTGAGGTTGATCATTGCATCATTCGCTACGTCTTCTCGCATTTAAACGTTCCGGAAGCAAGACGAGGTAGGTCGGTTATGTATGTTAGGGGGTATGTCCACATGTTCTCTACTCAAATCATACCAAATCAGTACCCAGTATCTCTATAAAAGTATAGAATCATACATTTCTCTCGCAGCGTCTCATGACTATCGTGGAATCTTGATTTGATAATTGGCATATCGGGAATATGTGGGAGAATATATACATGTATATATATACATGATGAGATCGAATAATTTACATGTGCATCATGCTATAGTGGGCTTTGAAATCAGATTTATGTACTTATGGTATTTGGAAAGCTGGGCTGCGGGCTCAGATGTACTGCTGTTTGCTGAGTGGTTGTGGGGGGGATGCTGATTTATGATCTTTGGCCGAGTCTTGGTGGAGGGGTGAGGAGGGTGAGAAAGTGTGTGATAGGAGAATAATACACAAATATATTAGTCCTGTACAAATCCACAATGATACATACATAATCGAATCCGCATCTTTTCCAAATCTATCATACCTTAAGGAGTGATATGGGCATAAAGTTAGATGTCGAAAAAGATAATTGATCGTTATGCTCGAGCTCAATCTGGGTAGGGTATAAAGTGTTCTCATGTAGTTCATACATGGATCGCGATATTCTCTATTGTCCTCTCCTTCCTTTTCCCTCTGTTATCTTGATGGGATGAGGGAGAAATGTATGTACTTGAATACATTGTTTCATCTCATCTTAGATCGCTTATCTCACACCTCTTTTCGCCTTCGAATTCCCAGACTTGAGAAGTACACCTACCAGGCAGTATCTCTACCCATGCAACCGCGAGATGGAAACAACAAATATAGAAGACTCATCCAAGGTTAAGACTGCAATACCTCCTGACATTGCAGATGAACTTCCAACTTCAACTCAACTCAACAAAAGGATCTGGTTTTTGACAGCCAAAGTGTTCTGAAGAGGGAGGTATGTAAGAGACGGTGCGCAGATGTGCGGGTTCGAGACATTTCCTATCTTGTGTGGAGTTTAGATGGGCATTTGATATTACAGCAACATCACACGGTCGGTGTATGATAATGCAAAATCTCACACCCCTCTCCTCCCCCGGGAAAGCGTGACGGCAGATCGATGATCCTGTCCAATCTGTCAATTTTTTTAACATGGGAGGAGTCCAAATGAGTCAATGACATGAGATGGGGTCCAGGGTACGAAGCAGATGTATCAACGTATCGCCTCTGATTTGACACACGAGGCGAAATGGAAACTCGCCCTGGAAGGGTGGCATGTAGGGTGGAGTGGGGACTGTAGTTTTTATAATGCATTCTGTATGCCAAGCACAGTAGCTACTGTAGGTACATCACACATGGTTCCCACAACACCTCAATCGGTATTGCCTGCCGGCAGTAGAGCGACGGCGCCTTGTAAAAATGGGATCATGTAGGTACGGGAATGCACAGCAAACTTCGACACAACAGCACGATGCAACATTACACAATAACCTCTATGCATTAGGACAAGAGCACATACAGTAAAAAGCAAACCTACCAACTCCAGCTCAAACCAACCCGCACTAACCCTAATCCAAGCACGGAATTTGCGGAGGCAATGCGAAAACAATGGTTCGTGTGGGAAAACGAGTTCAGGAAATTAAATGATCCAGGTCCCACAATTTCCTATCCGTTTGATTGAACCCTCCACTCGGAAGCTCGATTGGATCGATGGGCACGGAAGACAATACCGTGCCGTATTGCTCTCGCCTGGGTTAGTGTTGAGCTGGTGCTACTGCAGTGACGGGAAGTTTAAATTTGAACGGTCCCTAAGCAGTGTGGTATTGTATTTATTAGACTGTAGGACAGTAGCGTGCAGGAGCATCGTCATTGTGGTGTGTGGTGTGTGGCGTGATGGGTGTGTGTACGTACATGTGAGGGGGCGTGAGGAGGTCTCCGGAGCAGTGGAAAGAGTTGGAAATTACTTGGAATGAGTTAATATACGAATTAATATACGAGGGAGTTTAAATCTTCACTGTATCACGAGCTGATCCACGAAACAATGACAGAACAAAATCCGGTTTTAGTCATCTTCCGACGAGGACATGGGAATCTATGGATGGATGCTAGTAATGAAGATGGAGATTGGCATGCAGAAGAAAGATCTCTATTTTGAATACATTACGGTGCATGTATATATATATATATATATATATATATCATGTATTACATATGCTTACCTAGGTACAGTACTGATGAAAATAATGACTTACGATCTTGAACCTCAAGGGATCATTGATCTTACATAGATAGCAGCTCAACTGTGTCAAAGCTAACTCATACAACAACAACAATAATAATTTACCGCATCCCTCTTTGACGAACCCTTGTGCAACGTGAAATCGGCACGGCGGTAGCGTTCCGGAACGACCTGGTACGTAGAGGGAGCCGTCAGTGCACCGCCACACGCTTTACAGTACAGTAGCAATCCATGGATACAGGAATAATGACCCAACTGTTCCACAGTCGAGGCCAGAGGAGACTGTAGACATATTATACAATACAATAATAATAAGGCCCAGATGATGATCTGGGTGTATATAACTTCCGTCGGCATCTGATGGATGATTGGAGTTTTCTTCAACACTTCCGCACTTGTAGGGATGGTACAACCAAAAACTTTTTCTTGGCGGAAGTCGGCTGTTGAAACTGTTTGGATGTTTATTTGAAGTTTTGGTCCGTGTGTGATTCATGTTGGTGGGTTATGCGATGCGAGGTTCCATGGAGGAATCCAGATTCGGGCATTGTGCGAATAGAAGGATGCAAATGCTCGTGGTTGGAAATTGCATGTCCTGTTCCGTATTCTCCTGCATGCTCGCTTGCATGTGTTGACGCGACCGAGTAGTCCGAATGTTTTACCAGTTCGGCTGGTTCGGTTAGGTTTAAGTATACGCAAATTCCCGCTCCATCGATGCTTTTCATGAATAGGATGACTCGCATAAAGAAGCAAGGTCTTCATTGAGTTGAGTATTGCAACCAGGGTAATGGTGGAGGAGTTGACTTCATTATCCCCACCAAATGATATTACTACCCTACGGCTATTGATGTTCACTTCTCAATATGTAACGTCGTTCACTCAGCCGACTGTCTCATCGAACTCCCCTTGTCATTGTCCGCCCTAGGTTAATTCTGTTACACATCTGAAAACTCAATTTTAGTTTTCCTAAAAATTGATTTGGTGGTGGAGAAATGCTTAACTAGGATTTCTGACAAAATTTGCTGGGGTTTTTTTATAAGAGTGGGTGGCATAGAGAGTATTTGCAAGTGGTAGGTCGATATGAGGTGGTAAAAAGCTTTTTGCGGAGATCCTCCCTAGAGTCCAAAGTGGGAAATCGAAAGGTTCATTCGTATATTTGAGGATATCTCGGCAGTTTAAGTGGGTTGCCATCGACCTCGATGTTAAGCTGGTGGCTCTCCTTTGCCGTCGATAGAAACCGGGGCGTGTAAGGAAACGGCAGAGATAGTGGAAGTCATACAAGACATGGACAAGTATGATTAAATGTGGGATTGACGTTAGATTAAATCAATTAAATATGATCAAGGCTTGTGAGGATAACTGGATGGTCCAGACGATGAAGGATCTATCGCAGTACACGATCCTTCAATTCCCATCGATTGGCCCTTGTTGTCGTTGAAAGTTTCAATCGTAATACCCCGCTCAACAACAATTCCCCTTTCTTCATCATCTGTATCGGCGAGTTCATGAGCGTCCGATCGATCGCGGTTGGATTCAGACCTTGAGCTCCAGAATCTGCTTGTTTTTGATGGGTTGATTTGGGATCGGCTGAGTGTTCCCACGAGTCTGGGATAGTATAGCTTCCAGAAGCCTACGCTTGGTGGCACACATGCGCAAAACTAGAGTTTTGAATTAGGAAAGACCTCGAATCAATTGGTGTCAAATCTTGACTTACGAGGGCAAGATAGATTTCTATAGAGCTCCATATGTAAACAGGATATGTGGTCCAGGTTCTATCTCCATTGGAGACTGATTTATAAACAAAAACTGTACGAACTACGCTTGCGGAAGAGGCGAGGAAGCCGATTGCGAAAAGAAAACACAGAGATACTCTTTGGTTGAAGGGAAGTTGCAACTTCCATACAGTGGTCATCGGTAAAGCAACAACTAGATAATCGCTCATCGCATTGGTGATGGAAGTAAACAGGAGATTAACTGTTTGATTGATGCAATTATTTTGAGGAACAAACGAAACCTTCCAGTAATCGGAGACTGGTCTTGACAATCATTAATTGCTGGGCTCTAGATAGATGTCGTGATTCATGCTCACCTGCATTGAAATATCAAAGTAGTGATGAAGATGGAGCCATGCACCACCATATATATCAGAACTCCGAATGTAAAACGACGAAGTTTTGGTGCTCCGCTTTGGAATAAACGGATAATCAACCATAACATGGAAACTCTTATAAGAGTGATGCCCAAGGAGAACAATATTTGCGTTACGTAAATGAACTTGAGACCGAGTTCGAGTGACTCAGGGTGAACATCCCAGGAATGGACATCCCATCCCACGTATGGTGATTCAACTAGCATTGTCGCGATAGCAAAGCCAATAATAGGGAACTGAAGTCTTCATGTCAGCTTCTCTTCTTTCCAAGCTGTGAAAGATGACAGTACTAACTATACTAATGACGGCCAAATAGTCGTCCGGGCCGAAACTTTTGGTGATGTATATACGGGTGTATGTGCGAATCCCAAGCATCAGAAAAACAATAGGGAAGAAGAACCCATGGATGAAGAATATGGCTGGTCCATATCTGACGGGATTGACGAAATTGGGAGCAGGCCAATTCGACATAGAGTCGATTGAGATGTACATCTTGAGAGAAGCTTGCACCAACAGTACAAAGTTTCTAAAGAAAAAGAAGAAGAGGGGCAGTATTGTAGCTGTCAGAAGACTTCAGCCACGTTATATGAAAAGGTTATATTGCTCCATATTCATCCCGACTCAACAGGGCAGCTAAACAGGGTCAAGCCACTAGAAAACCGATCCCTAGTCTCCGAATACCCTCAGATCTATGCACTAATGGTAGCATTAAGGGTATCAGATTTTATGTCAATCACCATGATACGAAGAGATGTTGAGAGATTGGATTTTGGGATCTCCGGCTACTGTTTGTTCTCGGAAACCCAATCACAGATGACCCGCTTAGCACACACTCCCCAGAATGTGCAAAAAAAGCGGGAGATCCATCAAACTATTGATCCGGCAAGGAAGACGTGCGTTGAACACCACGTTCGTTAGCAGCTGATCGTATGGTAATCACTGGTAAAAAATGCCAGTGCGCAATAGAATTTTGAGTGGGCGTTGGGGCGGTAAATATCTGGAAGTTGGAAGTTGGAACTCAATCACACAGGCCTTAGCCTTTTGTCATGATTTCGTTACCCCAGTGAGTGATACAATACTGGTAGTGATCGTACTGGTCGACGGAACTAAACAAAAATTTAACGTAGTCCATCAATTTGTGTAGCGGTCATTTTTGTGTTATTGGAGAATTTCGGCAACTAAAGACTAACCCAGGTATTTTGACTGAGTCAGGCATAACGAAATGGAAAGGGGGAGGGTGAAGCCTGTGAAGGATAACGAGTGAAGAGAGCAAAAAACCATATGTTATAAGGTTTTTATCCGTGGCTTGGCGAAGGTGGATTGGTTTTATTTCAAGTTCATCAATACAAACAAAGTACCAGGTAGGTGGGTATTGTTTAGATCTAGAATCTCCATCAATAAATACAGTAGATGAGTTCATGGGAAACTTTGTAAGGGCTAAAACTTGATTGTTGAGAAAGGGAAATGCTTGCGAGACAGAATTGAACAGATATTTAATCTAATCTGTATAGGATTTGTATAGGATTTGTATAGGATTTGTATAGGATTTGGGCATGTACCATAAGTACAGAGTACTAGGTAAATACAGTACTTGTATGTATTTACATTTCGCTAGTATACGAAGGGTGTTGTCACGGTAATAACTACTAGGTAGGTAGTCAAACAGAACAACATAAAATTGGAATAAAGGCAAAGGACTAAAGTTAAGGCATAATTAATCTATAAAATTCATATCTTGAATGTTAACGCTGCCCAGGTGATTTCATACTTGAAACCATAAGGACTAGTCAAACTTGAGACTCGAGACTTTCAAGGATCAAGTTTGTGACGACACAAAATTCAAACACATACAGAGTATACAGAGTAAGGGCTTCTCTCAGCCTTAAACATATAAAAGGCTTATGTTATATATATAGCTTGCAACACAAGGCTTGAAAGAGACCCGCGAATCATACCGAGGAATACCAAAAGTATCAAGCAGCACCAAGAAGTACCAAGGAGTACCAAGGAGTGAGTACCTGCAGATTTTCGCCAATTATACAGAGTAGAGTACGACTCCCAAGTCAGATATCTATAAAACCATGTGCAAATCCCTTCCTTCACAAAGAAACCAATTTCAAGATCGAAATTGTTCTTTTGGATCTTCAACGTCCTTTTCGATTAATCTCTGCGTATGAAGTCAAATATCTGCAAAGATCCTGACATCTCCGGAAGGCCCGGGGCCATTATCCTCCCTATGGTGTAATGGAAGTTACCAAAACTTAAAAATCATTCCTTGCCTGACTTCTTAGACAGAGTAGAACTACTAGAACTATTAGATACCACAGATTGAATTTGCCATGGTAAGAGGATAATTATGCATAAAAATTATACCTAGGTATGTTTGCATTCGAAAAGGATACCCAGGTATAAAGACCTAGTGGACCTCGGATTAGACCGATATATGAAAATCATAAAATAGTATATAAGGATTCTTGACCTGTAGAATGATGACGAGTGGAAGATTGGAAGATTGGAAGATTCCAAGATGTCTGCTATATTAAGAGCTCTCGATGTAGAACCCCATCACGAAGGTCTAATCCGAGGTGTTCATTCAGACCCATACCCTTTACTTCCGCAATATTATGAATACTGTAGCAAGAAGTAATTAGACGAGTCTTTGGGTATCGATCCCTTGTCCAGCTACCAGAATTTAGGTGATTGGAAAAAGTTTCTGCGGAGACCAAACGTATATTCCAAGGTCACTTGAAGCTTATAATGCGAAAGAAGATGCGAATACGATTTAGCATTAGTTCGACAGTATATATGAAAGTTGTCATAGAATCAGCGAGGGTCAAACCATATAGCAACCTTTGAAGGAATAAACCTCACAGACTGTGATAATATTGCAAAGTAGATTAACTTGAACACGAGGGGAGAAAAGGGGGGCGGGGAGGGGGGGTCGAGGTTGAAATAGAAGGGGAGAAGGTTGAAATAGAAGGGGAGAAGGCTGAAATAGAAGGGTCGAGGTTGAAATAGAAGGGGAGAAGGTTGAAATAGAAGGGGAGAAGGCTGAAATAGAAGGGGATAATGAGGTGAAATTTGAAAGCAGAAGGGTTCACGGGTATCTTTTGATTGTATTAATGCATTCGCTCAACTTTACTCCAGCAATTGCTGTAATTGCTACTCATTTCAACCACTTATTACTCCAGATAGAACTAACCTGAGCATCACATCATGTGATTACGCGACGGGATTCACCCAAACGCCGGCAAACCCCTCCCTCATCTTGAAACTTCTCCAGCAAACGCCCACGTTTTCGATTATTCCATCCACCCGACAAAAGAGGTACGTGTTTTGGTTTTGATCTGGCACATCTTCAATGACTTTTAGTGGAGTAGCGCGTTTCAATATCACAAGTTGTGAAAGTGATGAGACGAATCACGACATTGCTAATTGAACCTTCTGTTCCTCAGACAAACGCACTTTCAAAACAATGGCGGTCCTCAAAAGTGTCCGTGGAATCCAGGTCACTGTACGCGTCGATGGTAAGGCTCTTGAAGAGTATGAAGATGATGAGTTTGAGGCTGTACCTGGAGAAGTAGGAGACTATCAAGCGTCGAGAACGGTCGCGAAATATATTGAATCGTGTACTGGCAAAAACTTCGACATGAAATTCAAAGTGGATGAAGAATACAAATTTGACTCACCAAACATCACCTTCTCGACTTATGTAGACGGTACGAAAGTTCATACTCGAATTGTTGCAAGAAACAACTCATTTCCTAGGTAAGCTTCCATGGAAGAGCAGAACCCCAACACAGTTCGATGCAATCGGATCATTCGTAAAAGAGTCTCATATTTACAAATTCATCGTTCTACCCCCCCTCCTCCCTTAAGATACTGACAACACTGACAGGGAAAAAACATTGAAAGGAGTCAATATTGAATCTAAAAATGGGCTTGTCTTCCTGAAGCCATTTCATTTCAGTAACATAATTACCAGTAAGGAATCATTTTAAGATACAGCAATGCTTCATCTAAACTGATTCGTTCCTCGAAGGTGTCGATGATTCAAAGCTGGCATCCATGAAAGAGGATACTGAACGACTGAGTGCCGCCGGAGAGATTATAGTGAAAGTCTACCGCCGAAGTGCAAAGCGTCCATCGCGTGGTAGCAGTCTGTCTCATAGAAAGATCAATGTCGATACCTTGATAGACGTGCACGAAAAAGCACTCAAAGGACGAGCTATATCGCACAGCACTGGGTAAGCTAGCTAAATTCTTGCATTACGAAGCTCTTGAGCTACAAATAATCTTTCGACAACTAATGGGAAACTAGATTAGGGGCTCCTCAACCTGCAAAGGCTCATGATCGCCATAGGTTTGGTTATTTAGACGGAAAAGACTACCCAATTGCCATATTTCGATTCAAGTACAGATCAAAAAGTTAGTATCAAATTCTGCTCCTCCTGCTTTGCTAATCATCGCAGAGTCCCTTCAATCTCTCTTGATAATTGAACGAACTCCTGAGCCACCTCTATCTCCCTCTCCATCAATTGCAGATGAAGCTAAAGGATCCTTTGATCTCGAGAACCTCAATGAAGCTCAGAAGGTTAAACTTCAGGAATTTTTGGGGAATTTGATAGTATGTTCAAGCTACGAGTATTCCTACACCCTCTGACAAGATCTTTTAGAAGGGAAGCGGAAATCCAGAAGACGAAAATAAGAAGATCAAGCAGGAAGGAGAAACGAAGATCAAGCGAGAGAGACAGCAAGACAATGATGGATTTAACGCGAACAAGCGCTCGAAGAAGGGCAAACGTGTTGAGATTGATTTGACAGGAGGTGATTCGGCTTGAGCCAAAAGCAGTTTGCCGCAATTCTATTCGGATGGCTATTTTATGGATGGGGGGGATTTTTTATAACGATTCGCACTACAAAGGCGTCAATGGGCTTCGGACAGATTAATATTGGCGTCAACGAGTTTCCTTCAATACTTTTTACAGGGGAGTGAGATATCTAGGGGATAGCAATAAGGAAATACATATCTAATGAGGCGTAGAAAAATATCCTGCCATTTACCTACGGATGACAAGAAATATGCAGAAAATACATATTTCTGCCAAGAACATCAGTCTCATAAAATAAGAATTATGCAGAGTCCATGATCTACATATCTAAAACATACTGCCTCAACTTTCCAAGGTTATCTAAGATACCACCCGGAAAATGGTGCAATACCCCCTATCAGATCAACCGAAAATACAATACCCAATCCCACAGATTCGACCACTTCGCACCTCGTCGCCCAAGAAATGCGCAGCCCCACCCTGCCCCGCCCCTCAATATCTCCACGCCGGCTACAAGCCGGAAGATCTCAAGCGGCCCACCTTAAATCCCCTACTTCTCATCTCCAGTCCACTACGCTCCACATTTATCCGTACCCCTTACCCAAACATCGTATCCGGTGGTCACCGGAGACTTTGGTACAGCACAGTATGTGTAAAAACCGGGCCAGCCATAGGGCTCAGGGCTCAGGACCCAGGATCCAGGATTCGACTCGGCTGCCCAATGTGGACTTCTCTAATTGATGGAGAGGTGTTCGAGAACAAAGTGCGCAGTGCGCAGTGTGAAGTGAGACAAGACGAGACGAGAGGGATCTGGTGTGGCGTGGCGTGGCGCCGCGCCTGCTTTCTCTTGTCCGTGAACTGGAAATTCGGAAGCTCCTCTTTTGATCTGGATTTGTGGTTATTTGATGTGTTATGGGCTGGCTGTTCTAGATGGAAGTGGATACGATTGGAATGTCTCGGGACCGGTGGTTGGACGAATGGGATCGGTTTCGGACAAAATATATGTCCCGGTATGATGGATGGCATTTAATTGTGTTTGAGGATCTTCGATATCTCGAACCTTGGCACCTGTTATATTATGCAGCATATGGTATTGTCGGGATTTCCTCGTTGATGGTATCATTGATGGTACCACGTGTAGGAAGGTGTATTTGTATTAAACGTTAGATGAGTATCCGGTATAGCTAAGCACAGCGTCAATCAATGCCCAGCACTGATATATTACCATAGAAGTAAGAATTTCAGGAAAGCTCGTAAGCTCAAATGAAAACGTAGAAACCTTATTATGAATCCCTTAAATCACTTCCCTCCCGTAGTTGTGCCGTTATACCCGGCAAATATCTTCTCGTGCCCAAGGGGGAAAATAGGTACATTCAGTCATTAGAAGGCCAACTAAGAACGCCAGAAGAGAAATGAAAGTAATATCTCTAGCGGCCGGTCCCTACATGTCCCCAATGTGATTCCCGTCCTACTCGTCTCTACTCGTCTTCGTCGGAATCAGCAGTAAGATCAACAATCTCTGTAGTTTTGGACTTCTTTCGTCTTGCTTGATCTGAACTGCCCTCTCCGTTGTCCCGCTCACGCTTGACTTTTCTCTCAGGAGTGTTGGATACACGATCCGCCTACAGGGTGATCAGCAAATTTATGGAGTCAAGATAATTGCGCTGCTCACAGCAATGCCCTCATTGCGTAAGAATGCCTTGAGGCGATCCTGTTGAGCATCGGTCAAATTCCCGAGGTCAACACTTGACCCTGGATTGGGGGCTGGGCTGTAATCAGGTTCGGGAGTCCGCTCTATGATCAACAACTGCTTAAGTGCTTCTGTATCGATGTTAGCAATACCTCCCATGTTGAATGTTTTTGTGGTACCTCGAGACCGATATTTGAACTTATATATCGCAATAGGATAGTCTTTGCCATCAAGAATTTTGCAATCTACGAATCTTTGGGCAGGAATAGGGGTTTTTGCAGAGTACCTAAAACCATAAGTTGATTGAAGAGTACATACTGGTGATAATTTGACTTACGAAACGTTGTGAGTTTTGGCCTCCCCTTTAAACGCCTTCTCATGGAATCTATTGGAGGCGGCACTAAGCTGATTACAGGTTAAGGGAATCACTGTTGTTGTTTCGGAGACTCTCCAAATTTTGACTTCAATTGTACCAATCTTTTCAGCCTCCTTTCTCTCTTGCTCGAGGCTCGAGTGTCGAGTTTCTTCGCTTGCTTCACAGCGTTAACACCAACAACTATAGAGCCAGTAACTTCAGCAGAAAGTATCTTACAGATATCAAGCCTAGAGAATCTAAACTTCTGCATCACCCATTTTTCTGCGTCACCACTTCTTGACGAATGACTAGTTCTAATACTTTTCCCTTCAAATAGGATAGAGGAGCGAGCATGTCCGACCACTTTTCCCTGAGCCAAGTTGCCATCAACGTATGCGCGTACTAAGATATTCGGGGAATCTCTTATATATTGGGGCGATATCAAACATCGGACGCAGAATTCGGCACCATCAACCGCCTCGACAAATTTGGACACTGTTCTCCCAGCTTGATGTTCGCCAACCAGTCCTGGTTTGACCGTTATTTCCTCATCATCATCATATTCTTGAACATTCGCGCCATCTACCTGAACACTAACTTCCAAATGAGGAAGCTTATTGAAGATGACCATCTTTGGTAGTTGTGAATATTTGATGGGGGCGTGGTTTGACGATTAGTAGGAGTTGGGATCTATAGATGATCCAAGAAGCTGGTCAGCTACCGGCAGAAGGAAGTAGAAAGTATGTGTAGAGTTTTTGATGAGGGCTCCCAGACTCACCAGTTAATCTATGATACAAACTTTTAATTTAAAATGCCTCGTGCAATCAAGAATGAATGAGTTGATCCGTTGATTCCTGGTAAATATCGCAGGTCTTTTGGCTGTGGTCGCGTTTGATATTCAGGAAGCGCGGTATCACGTGGTTACTCCTCAAATTACATTCACCGTATGTACGGAGTAAATGCAAACCAACAATGACGTAATAACACGTAGATAAGAAAGTACTCTGAACTTCTCTAATTTTACCTAACGTCCCCGTGAATACCAACTTCAGGTTCGATATGTTGACTTTTATTCGTATTTAAACTCGTCGAAGTGCCGTAAGCTTTGGCGTTAAGCTGACAAATCGAAAGGATATGAGATTCATTAGTTCTATCTACCAGGACAACAAGGTTACTTTGTTCTCGTTTTCCTTCTTCTCCAACTGTGTGCTGATTTCCTTTTAAAGAACCAGAGCTATTCTTTCATCAGACTTCATCCCAGAATCCTGTCGATCCTGGCATTAGTTTCTGGGGACAACCAGCACTAACGTGCACGATTTGCAGCCTCCCCGCAAAGGACTGCACTCGCTGTAGATCTGCCGCCTTCTTTCCCCCCACTTGATTGGTCTCTGCACAAAACTCTTTGCAAAAGCTTTACCACACTGTCCGTTCACGTCCCAGCCCCACACACAAACAAGGCTTATTCGATGCCCCAGACGTCAGTTCATTTCTCACTTATGGTCCAGGCGGTCGATTCGATCCCGAACAACTCGTCATCGAACCTCATAGGATTGAGCGAGCGCGTCACATCAACCACACACTGGCCGTCTACATGAGTGATAACTTTGGATCCGATGGCTCGAAAATGACACAGTCTGCAAATAAAATCATGGATGGGAAGATGACGCATGAGTGAAAAGGGCCTTTACTGGTTATTTCTATGGAAGGGCAGTCTGTCCCTCAGACCAAGGGAGTAGAGATAGGAAACGCGACAATTACTATTTCAGCCGGTGTCGCCTTTCGTAGAAGTATTGATGTTACGTTGAAAGACTTAAGGATTGTCCTTGACTACTTCTTGACTATCCTTACGAGTTGGAACGTGGCTTGTCGTTCAATGATCAATATGGAAACCGTGTGTTTTAAACCCACTATGATACACAAGGAGCGTAGTTTGGGTCGGCTGGTGCTACGTAAAGATCGTGTAATTTTCCATAAAGTTTTCACGGCTATAACTGTGCTAGTGATGCAACTCACAAATCGTTCTAGTGATCAGATTTTCATATGTTAAGTTGTGGTTTGATGCCTGATGAATAGACCACTGAGCTCCGGGCATGTGTTTCGTACAGTCACCTACTGCATGTACACATACAGAACACAGTATTCTTCTTGCATCACAAGATATCCACAACCATATGGTGTTTGGAGTGTATTGTAAACCCAACAGTACTACGGGTTTTGTGAACATAAAGGTTTATCTATCCCCATTCATTTGTTACGATCATTGACCTTAATGACATTTTATAGAACCCTAGGATCATGTCCCTTTCTTGGAAAGATACTATGCATTAGCCAGATGAGGAAGTAGAGCAAATGGATGAGCTTATGCGAGATCGAAAATTTCGCAGCTGTAATCAACCCTCTGACGACAGGCGAGCAGACTGGAGCCAGAAGCCCGGGGAAATATTGTGCGACTTGAGCTTGCCAATGAAGTCATGATCGGAATGGTAAATTATGTGGCTCACGATCAATGGGTTAAAACGGCGGCTTTGGAACAGATGACCTTCAACGAACCGAGCCTTGAGACTCTCGAACAAGCCATGAACTATCATCGGAACGAAGTCACTTTTCTGGTATTCAAGTCCTGTAGCACAATACATCTAAATTGCTGATGGCAATGGTGGCGCTAATGTCGGGTTATCTTGGCAACGGCCCTGGTGTAATTTCTTTGATCAGGTAAAGATTCTGTTGTGGAAATTCCCAGACGTAAAGGAGATAAGTCTAGACCGGCGTTGATTGATAGCTTGAAGGTTTTGACGTTGAAAGGTTTTTGAAAAAGGCTATAGTGAAGCTAGAGAGCTCAAAATGAAGAGACGTGAAAGTTCACATTTGTTAGTGGACATACCCTCTTACTGCCGCTTGACTTTTCCGTCCACTTTTTGGCTTTTCAAAATTTTTAGTTGCATGCTATTAAAATTCAAGTATCTGCCCGATGTTTTGTTCTCAGAGTATACTATCTTGTAAAGATTCTCAACACTGCTTTTGTGAAGCTACAAGAATGCTCTTGAAGTGGGGAATACGGAAATCAGGTTGGCTAGATATCAAGGTTTCTTTTCATCCTATCCCACGGAAAGTGTCTTTCTATCCCAAGTCAGGGGGCTCCAAATAGATGTGATCCAAGAGCCAAGGCGGAACTGCTTGGAAGATTTATCCGAGTGATGAACAGCCTTCTTTTCTTTTGTAGGGGCTCTCTGAGTTTCATTTCATTCCTTCAAAACCTAGAGCTTTCGCCAGTATTCAGACTGGTATTTGCCAGGAATATCGTGGTTGGTACGGAGTCTTTTGTTCCCACCTTTTTATATACAGAGTACACTCAAACCCCTATATATACTTAAGTTATATAATCAAACTTAATAATTATTAAGATATATTAAGGTGTTGGATCTAATTTGGAATGCTTGTTCTAAATGTATCCTAAGCTCAACAAAACCTAATCGAAATTACCCCTGGAATAACTTTCTGAGATTAGGTTTACCCCGAATCAGAGATTTCAAGTTAATGCTAAACATTTCCTTAGTAGAATTGAACATTATTGGAACATTGAGCACTTTTGACAATAAAAAATTGAAAATGATGTACAGAGATATTTCGAGAAGATAGAATAAATATCACTATTCGGGTTCATATACTGAAGGTGAAGATACTAATTACAATACTGGCTTGCATTCAGGTTAATTTTCTGCACGCGTACCTGCCTTATACTGCGGTAATTTACTGCGCTGGAAAAATTGTCTAATACAGGAATGTACAGGTGGGAAAAGAGGTAAGCAGTTCTCACTTCTACTTGAATCTTCAATTATCGTCGTTACGTATTGCCCTTGTTAGGTCCTTTTTTCTGTTGTAGACATGATCTCTGGAACAATGATATTCTTGCATTGTGGGATCTAACTGGCTGAGTCTGAAAAATCTACAATTATCTCAAGTGTCCACGGGTATAGATTCTGGCAGTCTTTTTGGAATTCAGGACTAAACATGGCCGTGCCTCACATACTCCCAAGTGAGCGAGTACCCCATGCATGTTACTATATTAGAACTATTTTATTGCTCTTCAATCTCCAGAATAGATACCTCTCTCCTCAATCAATACTGTGCTTGAGTAACATGCCACTGGAGTGGTTGGGAGTGATAGGTCTCCGTGTTGTACCAAGTACGATTGCCATAGGTTCACCACATGTGATCGCAAGATAAAGCCTTACAACGGTCCGATCTCTCTGCAGGAAACTTCCATCCGACTTGTAGCTCTGCATAATATTCAGAAAAGCCAAATCACAATCTCCTGCATAACCAAAACTGAGGGTCAACCACCGCAGTGTATGACACTACCTACCTCACCAAATCTAAATGGCATGGGGCAATTGTTCACTCCAAAAATTCCAAAGCTCTCAGAATATTGGTGCTCACGAATGAGACTTCAATTTGAGATTGCTTATCAGTCTACTCCTTCAAAGGAATGTCGGGCATCAAGTATAATTTGGGTAGAATGGCAAAGCGAAAGTCAAAGATAGATTTTATCACCACTCTCGGTACACGTTGTGATTAGATCCAATATCCAAGGGACTACTCCTGAAGTTATGATGAGAGTTATTACTGGCACGGAAGACAATGACGAAGATTGCAGACAGCGAAGATTTGGGTTGAGTGTTGTCGTTGCCACTCAGCTCGGTAGCTCACACTAGACCATGAGATGAAAGTAAAAGTATTCACAGCAAAGATTATCTTGCCATGAAGAAGGGACCCTGATATTTCGCGAATATCACACAGATAAGTTTGCAGATTCTACACTGGGGGGTGATGATATGTCTTGTCATGACAGTCATAAGACTAATGGGGCTAAGGATCCTTAAGCTCAAACGGATGTTTTAAATAGTAGCAGCTAGCAGGTTTCAATCCACATACTCTTTTGCTGCAATATATACAGTTATATGTAATATTATGTGTTGTACGTGTTAAAGTAGTATAAACAACCTCAATATCAGCCATCATAATACAAACTTACACTACTACCACCATTGGGCAAAGTTTCAGATCCATACAGATCATCCAAGCCAATATCGTAGACCTCGAGTAAGCAAAAAGCAGCCAGAGATCGCACGGAATGAGGTTGAAAGGGGTTTGTTGTTCTGCAAGAATGGTGCTGAGCTGTTCATATTTTATCGACAGCAAAATGTCGAATCCTATACCATGAGGGGATGAATTCGAAGACAGCACGAGAAACTAGGGTTTCGTTATCTGCACTCGTACGTACTCTACAATTAAGTGAAGCTATCTCTTGCGAGCTCGTCAGATATATTGATTTTCGAATTTTGTTGTATCGCTGGAGTTCATGACTTGGCGTGTCTGATTAATACTTGAGAGATAGTTGCTCTTGTACTTCCTGCAAGATCGGACGTTTGAAATTTTGCTTTCTCTTCTCGCAATACCGCACTATAGTCAGATTCAGCGCCATGCATGGCTTATCCATAAAGAATAATTTACAGGTCAGGTTTCAGAGCTTCGGTTTCTCATCATTCACTCTATTGAATTGCTCTTGGGATTATGATTCACAATCGTGCTTCGGGAAGAGTGAAAGAAATATTTGCTCATTTATATATATGGCACAAAGACAGCTGAGAAGAATAGGCACATTTTGTGCGAGTGAGAATCCCGATAGAAGAGTTGGAGATATTGTGCTTCAGCATTCCTCGCCGGGCAGTCAGTGCTGCTGATAATCGAGGACAGAACCATATTTTTGTGGGTTTTGCCACACCCAATTGAGTACAAGAGGAGGATCAAAATAGAGAGAGATTTTTTCGACAGCAACCTTAGATGTTAGCGTGATCTTGGAATTTAGCGACAGCGGGAACTGAGAATACTAGGTAATTACGGGATCATAGACCATTGTCAATGAAAAATTACATGCAGCAACTTGCATACTTTTGCCTCTTATTAATTCTCGCTCATTGCCGAGTCTCAGTTGATGACAGCCTGACTGTGATACTTTTGCTTGGAACTTGGAGGTTCTCAAGTGGAAAGAAGCTGGATACTCATCCCACTAATCCTTCTTCTCACGCCGAATTAATGAGTTAGAAGAAGCGGCAGGCCTGAGTCATTATAGGAGCTGGAATCATGGAAAGCCTTATGGTAATATAGTGAATAAACCATTCTGTCACAATCACATCCAACACCACTATCCTCTTGCTATGTTGTAAGAGTGTATTAGTGATCGCTTCCACGATCCGCCAGAACGAGATATATGAACCAAGAAAAACGGAGATTGTGCCATGCAACTACTGCAGGACACAAAATAAATTTGCTTTAAGAAATCCGTCAAGAATTCCATAGCATCATCTTTTTAATTCCAAAAACCGCTCGTTTCAGCCTTGATCTCTCGTCTCACTTGGGTTGCTGCAGTTAAGAGCAATTCTTGACAGTGTATACGAATCTACTGACAAGAGAAATTCGACAAAAAATAATCACCAACGATAGTTGTGCATTGATTTGAAATCATGCAAACCCTGAAAGTAAGAACTGGGGCAGTAGAATATGAGGCTTAATATTAAGAACTGGACAGTCCATAGAGAAAAGATTGAGAAGCTTCCAGATAGTGAAATTTTCAGTCATCTTAATTCTCTATTACTTTCATCCTTGGGGAAAGAAGAAACCGAATTGAAGTGTTATAAGTCACAGAAAGGAGATTTCCATGCAAGGGGCGCGCTAGCCTCGACATAAGGAGGGAATACTTTCTTCCTCGGAATATCCCGTCATCTACCAGCAGTAAACACATCTTGCCACTTCCTGATTGGGGTCAAATTGAATTCCGCCCTAATAATCAGTCTAATCTCTTGCACTTTCGAACTATCTTAACAAGGTGCGAGTGATGGGATTCTTTTGTTGGATTTTAAGGACTGTCCATAGGACGTTCAGTTGTATCACTGTTCGAAGTATGAGACCCGGCATTCATCTGACCTTGCTCGACCGAAGATGGCCATAGCTATCGGTACAGCATCTCGGTTCGAGGGGCTCCATATATTCATTCCAGAAACTCTCAGCGGAATATTGAGAGATGGAAATACTCAAAAAAAGACAACGAAATGGAAATATCGATGACAAGGTCTGTGTAGGATGTTTGTACGTGGGTGTGATAATTTGCCTATCTGCGTCACCGCATTATGATCAATTGACATCTTTTTGTTTCTGATACTCAGAATTCAATTGTCATGGCAGTAGACGATTGAATCGTCGCCACCAACGCCTGATTCCGTGTTCACGAATATATATGGTTGTCACATTTGACAATTATCATTGAATTGAAGTAGTAAAAGTGATGATCGTAACAGCTATCTTACTACCTGTTTATATTAAGGTCTTAGCTTATAAACTTGATCATATGACACTGGATGTTTCTGCAGATTACAAGACACTTGCCTGCCTTAAGCTTATATGAGCACTCGGAACGGTTAGAATAATAAAACGAAGGAGATGTACACAATTAATTGAATAAAATAGATAACCAAAACTTCGTGACTCGTGACAGAACAGCTGGATTTATGAGGAGTAACTGACAGATCGTTCGGCTCTGGGAGTGAAAATGTTTAAAACCCCTATTTCGAGTGCGGAGGCGTACAAAATAGTTGTTTCCTCGCCGATCAGAACTTGAGACTACCATTAGTAGAAGTTGATAAGCCGCAGAATTCTTTAGTCCAAAGATCTTCTGCATAGATCACCAGGTGGATGTATAAATGTCCTCTTATGTGATTTAGGGCGAGCACCTTGGGTCATTGCTTCCTTGGTACTGCAACAAAAGGCCAGAAAAGCCTTTGAATACATCTTGTCACCAAACCGGATTCAAAAACTGTCAAATAGATGAACAATTGAATAGGTCATATTCCTTTGTATCCAATGATGTTGCTTTATATCGCGGCATTCCAGTGAAATGAAGGGCAAAGCGATAGTGATAGCTCTAGTTTTCTTGGCGGGGACAAAGCTCAATAGTGACAGTGGCACTAATACTTTGATAGTTGTCAGTGCTGATAATCTGAAAATTTCTAGTGACATGAGCAAAGAGAATTAGAAGAAATCTCATTTAACACATAACCAAACAATGTCTAGAACTAAGATCATCAGCATAATAGCCGTGGTCACTTTTGACATCAATAACATGAACAAAACTGGCAACATCGAAGCTCAAAGTCAAGAAGTGTTATACTTCAAATGACTACCTAGGTAGAAATGTACATTGCATTTTATGACTGGTGAAAAGGTCGACGACAGTAAAGTAAACAAAACCAATAAGCTTTTCACGTGACCATAGGAAGAACTTATACCTATTTCTCATTCCAGTCTGATAATTTTATCTCAGACTCCCTTGAAGATCCACCGAAAGATATCCGATCAATACATATTTGAATACTGTTACAGCACTCGAGAACTTTTTGATTTTTGAAGCATGAAGATTTCCAAAGTTTCGAGTCATGTGATGAAGAGCCTGAGCGACGATGTGGCTGGCATTCACGCTTATTTGATGACAGACACATGTTGCAGAGATTTTAGGTCATCTTCTCAAAACAACAACAAACACCAACGGTTGATTCTGTTATTCTATATTGCATTTGGGCTGTATAGATAAGCTCTCCCATATGAAGAAACATAGGGGAAGAATGACCTATCCATGCCAATATTGGCATGATTGTAATTTGATGCCAGGGAGCACACGAGGCACGGGACAAAAGGACGACAAGCAACGGTCGAGGCTTTCGATAGTTTCGGGCTTAAACGCTCAGATCAAATATTGACTGGCACGACACCAACACTGACAAAAGAATACCTGCAAGTGGAGATGAAGAAATGAAGTCCTGAAATATGGACTGGCCTGGATGTTGCGGAAGGGTTTCCGCCTCAAGGTGTACATTTTCGTACTGCAAGAAGAATTCGCCCTGTCATCCTATGTCATGCAAGTTTTCCCTGCACTTCTGGAATCTAGTGTCACTATCATTCCCCATTTGACGGAACAAGGTCTTCAAATGCCTTTCCGGTAGGGCAGGGAGATGTTATATCAGATCAACAAATAACAATAAGATAAAAAATCTTCCGATAATCCGAAAGCTTTTGCAAAACTCAACTTCGTTAATCGAAAACCCTTGGAAAAACTAAATTTCATATATTTCATACAGTACGGAGCCTATCCCTTCACCTATCAAAATTGATCACATCCTTTTGGGAAGTTCTTAATAATTAGACGGAACCGCGCTCCTATCAGTATGGGATGTCGTTACAATATCCGCGTATGGTCAACAAATAAAAAAACGGCTTACGGCGCCCAGTTATTGGCCCACACATCCATCAAATCCTCTCATCAAAAGTTGAAAACGAATCCCTTTTTCTTTCTTCCCTTTAATTTCCAAGATGGGCCTGAATGATGTTCTATATTGGGTTGCATACTCAACTTGGTTAGAAAATCGAAAGAAGAGCCACTACCGCTACCACTGCCACTGTGCATAAATCTTGATGATGGAAGGTGTGGCTTGGTTGACTTGGTAGGCTTGGGTACTCAGTTGCCGTAGAATATCCGTCAATTTGTTCTCGTTTTCTTTTGATATGAAACCACCAAGCTCTTTCCCGAAAAATCTTCCTCTCGGTGTGGTTTACCGTCTCTAGAACCTTTTCGGATGAACGATCAAACTGCTGTACCAAAGATGGGAATCCGAGTGGATCAGTACACGCCTTATAACCCTGAACTAGGAGAATTTCGAAACGTCTGGATAAGCGAAAACTACTTTTTGAAACGTGGGAACAAGGGTTGTCCTATCATATTTTCTAGATGATGACCATCCAATTTACCCCTCAATATAAATTCATATAACGAGAGCCTCAATGGCGTACTTCCCCCTCGATTAATCCACTCTCGAGCGAAGGATACAGATGATGGTAAACGAAACAAATGAGAAAGAAGGGATTAGGAATTTCAATCCAGCATACATCACACTTTACCGAGAAGGTGGGCACATTCGAGACTCAAATAGATTAAGTTGATGGTTGGAGCTTTTAAGCCATTAACAGCGAGTTACTAGTGATGATGAATTCAACAGGGATATTAGTAGTTGATGCCATTGAAACTACAAAAAGGTTTGCATCTGCTCAAGAGTCAATGTTTTGTTCTGTATCGCAGGAATCGTTTCTTTCTCTTCCGTTCTTTTTCTCATCCTTTCTGAGTTGTTACCTTGACGGTATACATACATTCTTTTTTCAAAGTCATTCTTTTCTCAAACTCTCATTTACAGGTCTGGTGACCATTCTTCAAAATTCAAGATAACATTTAACACATTCATTCAAAATACAACTATCACCAACAAAATTCAATATGCGTACTTCTTTACTCGCTCTTGGCTTTGCTGCCAAAGCTCTTGCTCAAACAGCTGCCTCCTACGTGGATGCCAACACTGGTATCACATTTGAGGGTGCTACAGACAAAACCGGATTTCGATTTGGTATGGCTATGGAGTCCAATGCTACATCCGACTTCATTGGTCAAATTGTAAGGACCTATTCATTGTATAACTATTGTACCGCATACTAACATGTATTAGGTATTTCCAAGTACAGGTGGCTCAGGATACGGAGGTGTTTCATTAACTGGTAGTATGGTTGGCAGTATGTTGATTGCTGCATGGCCAAGTGGAACTAATGTCATTGCTTCATTGCGTGAGACTAGTGGATACACTTCTCCAGGTGCCTACGCTAATACTACATCACAATTATTACCCATTGCAAATGGCACTTTTGTCAATTCTACTCATGTGTCATACACTTTCCTTTGCCAAGCTTGTATTGGAAACACCTATACCTTTGCGGGTGGTGCTAGTCAGGTGGTTATTGGATGGGCTCTTGGTAACGGCACTGTTACAAATGCTGCATCTGCGACTGATGCAACTTTCACTTATCATGGTGGAGGGTATGGCGATTTTGGAATCCAAACTGCCAATGCTGTCAACGATAATTACGCCACATGGGCTTCCATGGCTAGCGCTGCAAAAACCACCGGCAGCAACACAACTTCATCTTCCGCCGCCAAGACTTGCTCTAATACTACATCTTCAACTGCCGACGCAACCTACGACTACATCATTGCAGGGGCTGGTCCAGCTGGTATTATTGTTGCAGAACGTCTCGCTGAGAGCGGCGCGTCTGTCTTGATGTTGGAAAGAGGCAATGTTTCCACCTATGCTACTGGCGGTCGATCTACTGTTGATTGGAACAATACTGTCACCCAATATGATGTTCCCTCCATGTCATACTACCTTACAACTGCCAGAGCCACTGATGAGTACTGCACAGACACTGCATCGATGGCTGGATGTATTCTAGGTGGTGGCACTATGGTCAACGCCTTGATGTTCGTTCGCCCACAGGAAGTTGATTTTGACGATAAATGGCCAACTGGATGGAAATGGACCGATGTCAGTGCGTCCGCTGATAGACTCTACGAACGCAACCCAGGTACTACTAACCCTACTTCAAATTCCGAACGTTATGATCAAGGCGCTTGGAACGTTCTTTCTTCATTTTTAGGAGGTCTCGGATGGTCCGAAGTTGATGCTATCCAATCACCAAACAAAAAGACCCAGGTTTACTCTCATCCACCTTGGGATATTCAAGATGGCCTTCGTGCTGGCCCCGTCAAATCTTATTACCCTCTCGCAACTGCCATGAGCAACTTTAAGGCTCAGTTTAACACTAAGGTAGTCAGGGGTATTCGAAGCACTGCCAACAGCACCACTTTCTCCGGCGTTGAAGTTGAGAACTCCAGCACCGGTGTCCGCCAAATTATCAACCTCAAAGCTGGTGGTAAACTCGTCCTTGCAGGTGGAGCCATGTCTACCCCCCGTATCTTGATCAATAGTGGTATTGGTCCAACCGATCAAATATCCATAGTTAAAAATGGAAGCAGTTGCGTTACCCTGCCTGATCAATCTGATTGGATCAACCTCCCTGTAGGCAAGAACCTTAAGGACCATCCAATCTTTACTCTCACTTTCAACGTCACCGGTCCCATGATCAGTAACTCTACATCTTTATTGGCCAGTGCCTTCACCTCCCCAAATACCACAAACATTGACCTCTTCGCGCAACAAACTGGACCTCTTGCTCAATCTGGCCAAAGACTGAGCTTTTGGACTTCTCTCAACACTACCAGTGGCACCAAGTACTTCCAAGGAACAAGTAACTCACCTGCCGAAGGGCAAATCCGCATCAAAATCTACCTTACCCACGGCTTGACATCTACTGGTGTCCTTGGCATCACTGGAGCCGGTGCGACAGAGTTCACTACAAACCCCTGGATGAACACTGATGACGACAAATCCGCCATAGAAACCATTCTTGATTACTTTATCAACGCCGCAAAGAACAGCACTATCCTCACACCCGCAGATAACACTGTTACCGGCGCCTCTTTGGTTGCCGGCAATAAATATGTCACTGGTTCTCATTTCACTGGTACTGCTATTATGGGTACTGCCAACGATGGATCTTCAGTCGTCGATACCGATACCAAGGTTTGGGGAACTGACAACCTGTTTGTTGTTGATGCTTCCATACATCCTGATATGCCTACTGGTAACACTCAAGCTATTGTCATGGTCGCTGCGGAGCAGGCTGCGCAGAAGATCTTGGCTTTGAGCGGTAAAACTATCTCATCCTCGAACACAAGCACCAGCACTTCTTCACCTTCATCGTCTGGTAGCGGTAGTGCTGCATCTGGATCTGCTGTTTCGGGAGCTACTACTTCCGCTTCTTCCGCTCCTGCTAGTTCTGGCAGTGGAGAATCTGGGGATGATGATGATGATACCTGTCCTTTTGGCTATGAACTTGAGGAATAGAGTAGAAACGTGTTTGCCTTGAGAGAAGGGAAAAAGCGGAGGAGGAATTGATTCTTTGTATATATATCTACAGCGCTCTTGATAGCGTTGTTGCAATTGCAATTCATGTATAAATCTCACACATTCACACATAAAACTCGCTTAGTCTTCAATCACTCAAGTGATAGTGACCTGAATATTTGCATATAGAGGTATAGTTGTCTACATGTCATTGTTGTACCGAAATGTTGTATTGATGTTCAAATCTATCCGTAATATTCCGACCGGCCTTTAAAGGCGGTAATGAGTTGAGGTCTTGTTAGTATCTGTCTCAATTCCATTGTTTGCACTTTTGGTAGCATTGACGCTGAAATTAATCGTAGGTGATTGGCTGTTTATCACTACCACTCGATTCTGCTGACCTTTATGCTCGATCCACAGCTCATATAGCGCTTACAACGATTGCTTGAATCATTTTCTTGTATTAGAAGTGTTGAACGTGATAGACGTGTTCCTAGACCCTTCGCTGGATGTATTTTTAGGATTTTTTTTTGTTTAAAAATGGCACGCATAATTCAAGCTACCACATGGAGTAAGTACTATCTGCTTCACACAAAATAAAGCTACACGACGTTCAAAAGCTTCCTCCGGCATCTTTCAAAATCTGTACTTCATTCCGTACTAACACTACATCTTTAGATTATGGCAAAACAAAACTCCATATTCATGTTCATGTTCCAATCAGTTTCTCAAACTCCGTCTCCCCCTCATACGGCTGCAAGTAATTGTCCGCCAGCCACGCAAGCTTACCTTCTACAACGTTGAAATTAAACGCGACGCGACTCTTACTACTATGGTTCGCTTCACTCGTGTGCATTAGATTTCCATGCATGAGCACCAGACTCCCGGCTTCCACCTCCAACTTCTTGTATTGAAACTCCCCACTTTCGCCTTTTCCCGAGGGCGCTGCATCTGAAACACCCTCAAGCTCCGCAAAAACCGGACGATCCAAATTGAAAAACTCCGGCCTTCCGTCCTTGTCCATCCTACACCTTCGGGTAATGGGCTGCGTACGATGGCTACCGGGAGCAACCGCCAAACACCCATTTTCGGTGGTGCAATCTTCGAGCGCATACCAGAAAGTGGTGCAACTGGGCGGGTCCGTGAATCCAGAACAGCCATCTTGGTGTGGGACAACACGCGCGCCTACTTCGGCTGCTTTGACGATGATTAGACTTTGGATAATACGTGGGTCTTCATAGCCGAGGGATTTGGCGAGCTCGCTGTGGAAGGGCGTGAGGATGGCGTTTCGAAAGGCGGGAATGACGCGGTGGATGCCACATCCCAGACGCTGGATTCGTTTTAATGGTTCGATATCGGGCTTAAAGGCATCTGGGGGAAAGGTGAATGTTAGTAACGTGGCAGATTGATTTGTGAACCGTAACGTACATTCCGTTAGAGTTGCTATTGCACGGCCGGAAGGATGAACATAAGATTCCTGTCCGGGCAGATAGGAGTGCTTTTGTACTCTCTCACCACCTCGAGCAAGCGTTCCTGCTGCATCGTGCACATTCTTAAGTAAGAGGTCTTTCTGGACTGTTGATAATGCATTCGGAATGATAAGGTAACCATTGTCTTTCCAAAACTGCAATTGCTCATCGCTCAGGCGACCTTTGTTGGCCTCATTGGGAGCAACAAATGGCTTTGCAAATGCGGACCGAGACTTCGAAGTGGCATCTTTAATGATCGAGACTTTATCAAGTTTCACATGAGTCACGTTTTCCACGCCGTTTTTCGTATTTTCTGTCGCAGGAACTAAGCGACCTTGGAGGATCTGGGATTTCCACTTGAAAACGACTGGGACTGTCTCAGTGATTAGATTCCCATGCGAGTGTAACTCCAACAGTTGAGACTTCATCTCCAAGACATCAGGGATGGATTCAGTGATGGTATCCCCAGGAGTGTAATCGTTTTCGGGGGGATATAGCAGAGAATTTAAAGGTCCATGTCTGCCATTTATCTCTTCGACGTCATTCGCAGGGAGATAAAACTCGGGAGCTGCATGCGCAGGATCCAGGGTATCAGAAATCGAGTAATCAGCTGCAGCTTCCTGATTTTGATTCTGGTTATTGAGCGGTAATGTCATGAGCAGTGACCCATCCTCGCCATTAGTAGAAGGGATTAGTCTATAATCTTTTGTGTCGGTATTGAGGAAGCTGATATCGTTTGCATTCTCAGAGGAACTCTGGGAAGGTAGCAGCTGAAGATTGATGCCCCTATGATCTAAGGTGTCAGGGATAGCGCCACCGCTAATAGCTCTAGCGCTTCTATTGTTATTCTGATTGGCCAGTTGCAGGCCAAGGAGAAGTGGTCCATCATCGCCATCATTGTTGACAATAGACGGATCACTATCGAGTTCTTCTCCAATATCAATTTGAGGGGGCACCAATTCAAGGGCAACGTAGTTCGGGTTCAAAGTATCTGCAATAGCCTGAGCCGCCTGAGCTACCTGGTTATTATTGTTATTCCCCATCACCAGCGTGAGAAGAAGTGGTCCATCTCCGATGCTCGATTCATTAATATCGTTATTTGAAATAGCACCTTTTCTATTGTTATTCTGATTGGCCAGTTGCAGGCTAAGAAGGAGTGGTTCGTCATCGCCATCATTGTTGACAACAGATGGATCACTATCAAGTTCTTCTTCAATATCAATCTGAGGAGGCACCAATTCAAGAGCAAAGTAGTTGGGGTTCAAAGTATCTGCAATAGCCTGAGCCGCTTGAGCTGCGTGGTTATTGTTGTTATTCCCCATCAGCAGGGTGAGAAGAAGTGGTCCATCTCCGACGCTAGATTCATTCATACCGTCATTTGACAATGAGTCTGCCATATTTATCAGACGTTACAAGAATGAGTTCGAAAATTCAATATAGATGATGTATGCTTTTGCTCACATCACTGATAATGCAGAGTAGGTACGGGCTTACATGTTATACTTCATTCAATCCCCTCTGCACGACTCCGCATTTTCAAGTATAATAGATAGTGCGTGAACCCCACTCCAGCCCACCGCCCACTCAGCTCAAATCTTATAAGCAAGGATGGCGAACCTGCCACGTTGGGAAGGTGATGCATATGGGCTGGTTTCAAGAACCTGGGAAGGCTGAGATTGGTGACCCGATCCGATGCTTCGCATGATTGCCATTGACCATCCCCCAATAAACGGATATCATCTTCAACGAAAGGTCTAAAAGCTAGGAAGTTGAATGGTCGGAAAAAATATGAAGATCCGGAACCAGGACAGAGAGCGGGCGGGGTATTGAATGATCGAAGATTAGAAAGCCCTTCGTTTGCAATTATCCCACCAGTGTTGAAGAATCCATTCGAAATATGGGTTTCTTCACAATACCAAAAACAAGAGGAAGCTAGCAAGGCTTGTCGGATGTCATATCCGAAATTCTTATTAGATACGCCTCTACCCCCCTCGATCAAAGCTTCAAGGCTATTCATTACTAATTGCTCTCCCCTCTCCCCTCTCCACGAAGAAATCAAGACTTCCCCAATTACTCCCCAAGTGAGACTCCCGACCGCAAACAAAAATGGGCCCTCATCACAATCACACTCTTCACACACAGCAGCGAAAACATCCTGACCATGATCATATCATGAAACGTCTAGATGAATATATCAAAGCCTACCGTAAAGGAGATACCGAAGCCATCATGAAATTCTATCATCCAGACAACTTCGTCTACTCAGACTTTAGTGCGTCCCTCGTCCTTCTTCCTTTCCCTCGACAAATCCTATCATATAGACTATCCCAGCGACCCAACGATTCACTAACGCTCCCCTTACTTTAGGCACTAAAGATCAGCAACTGATGGGCCTCGAGGAGGTAGCCTCACACTACACACGTACCTTCTCCGACTTCTACGACCTGCAAATCCGCACACTGTCCGTTCATGGCCACAAAGACTTCACGGCCTGGGAATGGGAAATTCTATGCAAGCCGGCCGTTTCTCCCGAGACAGGCAAGCGGCTGAAGAAAGAAGAGGCAGAGCTGAAGAAATTGGTAGGATGTACGTTGATGTGGTGGGAAGATGATAAGATTGTGAGGAATCATGATTATGTGCAGCTCAAGGAGGTTGAGGAAGGGTGATTGGGAAGGGGCCAGGTTTTCTTCCAAGGTGGGGAGTTTGAAAGGTGGTAGCAAGGAACGTGCGCTTGTTCAATAAACGACAGGTAATTCAGTGTTTTCGATGATTAATGCGATTGCGGTAGGGAAAGAAAGGTTTGATGCGGGAAAGTTAACTTGGATTTGCTGAAGTGTTCCAATTTGCACCCGGGTTGTTATTATTCATACAATATTCACGTGCTAAAATAATGAAATCTTCAGTCAATACTCTTTTCTTGACATGTTATTTAGGAGTTTTGACATGTGAATTCTAGGGGGATATCTCGAGTTCTGTCGCCTGCGAGTTATCCTCTTCTCAGGATGCAGATGAGCTCGATTTATCCGAGCTAGGTGCATACCGGTTACACATCCTAGCTTTGTAGAGAGGGACTGCCTCATTGGAGAATCTTCAGTACCAACTATCACCACTCGAAGACAAACGACCTGTAGAAATGTAGCTACGAGGTTGAAAAATGCTACTGCACGAAGTAATGTATACTCAAATTTAGCACTGGCTATTAGGTCCGACTAGTAGTTGTCAAGATCGATATATGCTACACTGATGATGGCCCCTGGACCAGTGAACTTTGAAGAGTTCCCTAACAACTCTGCTACTCGCTGCACATATCGACAAGGCAAGAGAGCGCAGAAAAAACATGAGCTCGAGGGAGAATCTTGAGGTCCACTCCCAGTCACGATAACTATACTGGGCTTCTGCTCAATGGAATGTTTGGACGTGAGATTGCAATTTGTACTCGCGGAAAGATGTATGAATTTCAGATTGATCCATTATCGGTCAGTTCATGACCATCGGAGACGATGGGCGTTTTTAATACCATCGAAGTCCATCACCTGAGGCTAATAGCGCAATCAATGTTGGTGATACGTTCAATCGAGTTGCTAGCCAGGCGATATTGTCAATGAATTTGTCGGCATCCAATTCAAGAACAAACAGCGCGCCAGTAAAAGCCGCAATGTGAAAAGCAATATCATCGAGTTTTGTCATTCTTAATTGGGCGTGGAGATATCCAGTGTGCTCTGTGGAAAGAAAACCATGCGAAAAGTTAGACAATCCGGGCATTTAAGTGCTTCCTCAAATGGTCTAGATTTCCAATGCTGTAAGAGCCGAAGTCGAGAATTAACAGGAGATAGGGGATTATTTTTGAAAGATGCAAAACATCCAAGCACAACGGATACTGGCAGGTTTCTGCACAACGATGTAACACCTGCAGAGAGTTGTGAAAAGACCCCTGGGGGTTTCAGAAAATCTGATCGTTACATTTTATGTTATGCAGTACCAGTACAATATGTATGGCCTTAGTCGCGTGGATATTGAGATGGACCAATTATCCGATTATCTCACCATCCTGCGCCGACTGAAGAATCTCCTTTACCATCAACAATCCTGAAGAAAGGGATTGAGTCCACATGACCAAGTATACTCCGTCATTTCATAAAAAAAAATCCCGAATCATTCAGTACCCAAGCCCTAATCCCGAACTCCCTTTCTCAACAATCTTCATTTGAAGACGAGAGCTTATCCGTACCTAGCATTGCCAACCAGATTGATTTTCAAAATATTATCTTCTCAACAGAAAATTCATCACTAAACACCTGCTTCAACAGCTGGCACTGCCAAACTCCAATCAATCTCCGCCTGTTCCCCATATCGCTCATTCAACCACTCATTCGTCTTCTTAAAATGGCCACAATCAAACCATCCCCTACTAGCACTCAACGGGCTGGGATGTACACTCAGCAAAACACAATGCTTCTTCTTATCAACCTTCGCAACTCTCTTCCCCGCCGGAGTTCCCCACGCTAGAAACACCACACCTTTTGTTCTCTTGAGCGCAACCGTATCTATCACTTTCTGAGTAAACCTCTCCCAGCCATGGTTTGCATGGGAATTGGCTTGATGTGCTCGAACTGTAAGACACGTATTGATGAGAAGGACTCCGCGGTCTGCCCAGGGCGTAAGAAGACCGCCATTATTGGGAGGTGGTTTGAAATCTGGATAATCTTTTGCAAGGGCTTTGAAGATATTTTTGAGGGAGGGCGGAGCAGGTGTAGGAGCGCGAACGGAGAAACAGAGACCATGGGCTTGATTGAAGTTATGATATGGATCTTGGCCAATGATTACAGCTTTGACGGTATTGAAGGGTGTATGTCTTGACCTATTGATTTGTCATGATTAGTTACTTGTCAACCAAGCTCGATGGCAATACATGTAGGTGCAGCCAGCGGTAAGATGTGAGAAATGAATAAATACCAGGAATAAACATCTTCCATCGGCGGGAATATCTTATCTTTCCCATCCCATTCCTTCTTCAGAAACTTCTTCAGTTCCAAAAACTCTTTCCCGACAATCTCATCCTTTAGCACTGCCAGCCAGCTTTCGTGAAGAGTATCAATCTCCAACTTCAACAAATCTTTCTGTTCCTCTGTCAGTGTAGCTACCCATTTTTCCTTATTAAACTTGAATGCTGCTGGAGCTGGTTCGATATTTTCTTGCGAAGTACCAGTGACTTTAGTCGTTGAGGAAACGGTTTTGGGTGGACCAAAGAATGAGGTAATTGATCCGTTTGCTTTGGGCTTTTTGGCATCATTGGTAGGATTTGTAGTTGCTTTGCGTTTGAGAGACATGATGGGAATCCGGCAATAGGGACGAGGAAGAAAGAGGAGTAGTAGAGCCACCTTTGCGAATGTTGATATAATATCAATATCTGAAAGAGAGACAAATTTATGGAAATCGAATGTATGATGTGGGTTGTTGTTCTTTCGAGTAGTTCGCGTCGAAAGCACCTATCGACGCGTAGATTTACTTGACTGGGGTACGCGAGATCAGTGCTCTTCTAGCCAGACGAAAGTCTGGGCTAATTAGAGAAATAGATAAGTACAAGTAGATACTTGTAGATACTTACTTGTACCTACCTAGGTACCTAGGTAGATGTGTAATTACGGCACGAAGTACAGTGCCAACATACATGCAGCTTTCGCCAATTCATTTCCATTTTTTAGTTTTTGCGCATATTAATGTTTTTTGAGTAATCCTATTTTCTATGATATCTAGTACATACTATACAAACGTTCAAAAAATCGCTCAAAATCGCTATGCAACCATACGCTTAGTATTACAATCCATTTTCCCTTTTGTGCGCCAACCGACCAGAAAAGGGGAGATTTTGTTCCATCACTCGGTACCTCGCTTTCTTTCTGCTTTCTCATTCACACTCCTAAATGCTCTCTTCCCAACTTCATAACAACTAATCATAATTGCACACGATGGCGCAACCTTCAAAGTTCTCGCTGCCCATCCCTTCCATAATCCCCCTATGCCCTCTTCTTTGAAGATGTGCATGAGAAACCTTGGCAAGGATTGCTCTTCTGGAGCCAAAACCCTTTCGACTCCTGCAGCTGTTTTCCCTGGTTCCTGGAAAATTTGTCTTCGAGTTTTTCCAACGTCGAAAGGCATAGTCAGAATGGAAGCAACGGCTCCAGATGTCGCTCCAGCGACGAAACTATCGAGGAACGTTGCAGTGTGATTTTCCCGGCTTTGTGATCTGGTACGTAGTTGACTTCTAGGAGTATTCCGGTCATATGTTCTACCTCGACCCCGCTCTCGTGCATCTGTGATTGCCCCTCTTATGGATTCATAACCCCACCAGTAAATTCCAGAAAATGGCACATCCCTCCAAAGCGTCAAAGTCAACCCTCGCCACAAAGATGTATATCCGTGGAGCGAAACCATTTCACCAACACTCTTGACAGTTTCCGAAAAATGTGCGCCCCCCGTTGCCTGACTAGCCTGCATTCTTGTTCTAAACATTTCGATTGGGCTGACGACTGCGGCAGATATGGTTCTGGCAGATGCGCCGGCTGCTAGAGGGGCATAATTATCGTGGAACATTCGATTAATGGGACTCTGATTGTTGAATCGCAACCAATCGTATCCGGTAAAGTAGATAATATTTGAAGGAACCGTCATAACCAAAGTAGGCGATAATCCTCGCCATAAAGTTGTGATCCCTTCATTCCGCGCAATCTTTCGCATCCCATCGAAAGTCGAACTAAAGGTTTTTCTTTGTATTTCTTCTACGGCACATCCAACACCCTCTATTGCGCTGATTCTAGGCGCTGCCACACAGCCATCGCTCGTTGTTCCGCTTGTAAAGAAAACTTCCCGACAGCAGGCTGTTATTCCCAGGTTTGATGGAAGTGTGCCGAAGGTTTGGGATGATGCAATGGCGGCCTTGCGAGTCGCCAGTAATGGAGATTGAGAGGGTTGTGATTGTAGACGAACTCTAACAACATCTAGAGGAGTTACTATAAAAATGTTAGTTGAAGTTGCAATAGGCTTCATATCTGGTGGCGTACCTAATAATGATGTTAATAGACTTCCAGACATTGCCGAGATCATCTTTTGAGATGCAGTGATATCAATATCGATATCCTCATTATCACCCGTCATAGCTACAGTTCCTGATACTCCTGGAATCAAGTCATCTCCATGTATTCTATCATGTCCTAGATGATCAGGTTCGAAATCTGTTGAGAGTTGGTCAGCCACCGAGGAAGGGCGACTATCCCAAAGCCCGGACATAAAAGTTTTTGTTTGTATGGAATGACGTCGAATTGATGAGCAGGAGCTGGAACTGCAGGTATGTAGATTCAATGATAACTTTATGGAAGCGATTGAGATTGAGAGAGAAGAGAAATCGTTAAGGTCGTTGAAGCATTGGCGTATATCTTTCGCAGACTTATATTCCACTGATGGTCACGATGTGAATCCAAGCAATAGGTAGGTAGGCAAGTGGTGTGTAGGTCGGAAGGGACCTGGTAGAAAGTTTCAATAATTTCTTACGACCGTTACGCGTCTGTTGCTCCGTCCGTACTGTCCTCTGTACGTACTCCGTCTCTGTAGAATTTATTTTAGTTTGGCTCCCCGTTCCACCGTTCCCACGATCTGAAGGTTCAAGATTCTCCAATTTTCGAAATACTTAGTGGGCAAATCTGATGAAAGGAAATAATTGGAGGAGAGAATCGACCGATAACGGAACTTCGGGTGCACGTGCGGCGATAAGAAAAGTCATTATGTCAGCGGCGATAGATACTGTACTCTGTGCAGAGTAGCATCGATCGTCACGCATGATGGATGATGGTGGCATGGCCAAGGAAGGAAGGCATGGCGTCAGATGGACAGTGAGCTAATTACTGTACTAGCTAGGTACTTTGGGGACTAGGTAATTAGCTGTCTCTACGTCGTACTGATGAGTACTCGAGTACAACTGGATGCAATTTCAATCTTCACATCTGACCTGACCCGACCTGAGATGAGAGATGAATATTTGATGACCATATATATCTCTTTGCCCTTTTTTGTTTCACTCTCATCTCCGATATCTATTCTTTCAAACTTCACAACATGGAAGACTCGAACCCCGAATTAGAATCATTCCGCAAGCAATGGCAGGAAGAAGTGACTAGAAGGGCAAACACCACCACCACCCAGTCACAATCACTCCCATTTCTAAATAACCATTCGTCCGGCCCTTCAAATTCATCACAAAGACCTCCACGGCCAAAGAATATCTATGAAAACCCGAAAACCACGGAGGAGGATGCCGTCGCCGAACCTCAATCCCTACATTTCGATGGACCAAGTGGCACCACTGAGGGAATAGGAGATGATGGAATTTACTCAAACGGTAAGAGCACCGGCGTCAAGGAGCCACAGTCAGCTTTAGAACACTATGAAAAGGCGGTAGAGAAGGAAGGTCAAGGTAGTTTAGGAGACAGTCTCGATCTCTACCGCAAAGCATTTCGAGTATGTTCAGTCCCAATTGACCGCAAAACTACAAAATTCCTACTGACAATCAAAAGCTTGATGATCAAGTTGATCGCAAATATAAGAACAAACATTTCCCACCATCTGCCTTTCCGCCGAAACCTACAAATACAAACCCTTCCAATGCTTCTGCCACAGTACCCAATACCGCACAGCACTCACTAGACGGCCCTCCACCAACTATTAAGCAGTTGATAGAAAGCTTCTCAGGTTTATCGATTGAGCCAGCACCTCCTGAAATTGAGGGGACTCCAGCTCCCCCATGTCCCATTGCAGATCTACCCGATGAAATCCTCATACATGTATTCCGAGAAGTAGGAATTCGAGACGTAGCAGAGCTTGCACGAGTTGCACAAGTTTGTAAACGGATGGCATATATTGTAGCTACTGGAGAACAAATCTGGAAAAGAATAAGTGTCGGATCGGAATTCGGCTTTGGGGCAATGCACTATCAATGGCAAACAGATATTATGGGAAGTCCCCTTGATCTAGGGCCCCAACTGCTCTTGCCATCAGAAGACTCAAATAAAGATCTCGCCCTATTCACACCCCTCAGCAGTGATGCCATAACCAAGTCTCTACTCCAATCAACCTATTTATCATCATGGAAACAGATGTTCCGCCTCCGTCCGCGCATCCGTTTCAATGGCTGCTACATAAGCACTGTGAACTATATTCGGCCTGGTCAGGCTTCTCCTTCAGCGGTGGCATGGAATTCACCAGTTCACATTGTAACCTACTACCGATACCTCCGTTTCTTTCGTGACGGGACTGTCATTTCCCTTTTAACTACCACTGAGCCCAGTGACGTCGTCCATAACCTAACAAAAGAAATCCTCGATTACCATAGAAAAAACCAGTTTTCTCATCTTCCGTCCTCGGTGATGGGCGACGCCCGCCGAGGACGATGGCGCCTGTCCTCCCTCAATGATTCCCCTCCAGAATCAGACCTCGAACCGTCTCTGAAACCTGGGAGCTCAGAGGGCACATTGTATGTGGAAACGGAAGGTGTTCATGAAAAGTATTTGTATAGAATGGAGTTGAAATTGGCCAGTGCAGGAAAGACAGTCAAAAACAACAAACTAGCTTGGAAAGGGTTCTGGAATTATAATAAAATAACGGATGACTGGGGGGAGTTTACGCTGAGGAATGATAAAGCTTTCTTTTGGAGTAGGGTGAAGAGTTATGGGATGGGTGCATGATGAGGTTATCTACTAGATTTTGGGATTGTACAGCAAGACGCAGCAGTAAGGCTCACGCACGCATATAGGCTGGGTGCACATGCTATGCATTAACTCTTCCCAAATTCTGAACGGATAAAATGACACCTCTAATGGTACTCGTCTATCACTTTTCAGAAAACATGAAGCTAACATGCAGCCACGTTACTTGATGACAATTAAGCATTGCAAGTAGTAACGAAGGTGGGTGTTAACCCGTATAGAGATGTTGACATTTTGATATGATACGACATGGAATGAATAATGATCATGAACCTGAGGATAGATACAATAAAATATGTACAATAAACCGATGATAGCATCACTTGACTATTTTGTTTGCACTTGTACCTACGGTTCCTCTATCTCAATTGACTCTTGAAGGAATCGACCTCATGATATACGAAGTGGCGCCGAGAAGAAACTTTCAGAGAATATATCAAACAGTATCTCCCATCTATCAATAATGGTCAATCATTGAATCCCTCTACTGTGATGGTATTTTCGAGGAACTATATTTTTCATTGAAGTCCAAAAGGTCTACCTTAGGTCGATCTGCCCCAGACTCCCGTGCTATCAAAGATATCCTCAACAGCCTCAAGTCTAGACTTTACAGCAATGAACAAACATCTTGGATGCAATTCGCTTTTATCACCTAGTCCAGTTCCAGTCCACAATACTCATTTCCATGGATCCCCGAATCATCGCCGGACAAAGCAGATAAAGATATCACGTGTCGCTATGACTCCACGCCTTTCCCCTCCAAAAAAGACCCACTAATACATTTTACATAAAAGATGTCGAAAAGAGTCATCTCGATGTTTTGAAAAATTTAATGGCGAACAAGTTGCCCTCAACGGCATATTTCAGACTGAACATTCAATTGTTGAATACTACCACCCCCGCTGCTCGCATCGCCACATTCTTAGGTAGAACACGTCAAGCAAGGTCCTTCTCCCTTTGCTCCAAAACAACCGAGCCAACAGAAAACTTCTTCCCGCGCCCACATCTGGCCTCTTCTTCAAGACCACGTACACAATTGGGAACCAGATCCTTCTCAAACTCACCACATCTCTCCGGTGCGAAGAAGTCGTCAAAGGCAGTCAAAATGGCCAAAGAGGATGAATACATCTTGACATTGTCATGTCCTGATCGTCCAGGCATCGTCCATGCCGTCACGGGATTTCTCACCCAACACAATCTCAACATTGTCGACTCGCAACAATTTGGCGATCCCACCAGCCTGCGCTTCTTCATGAGAGTGCATTTCGCGCCTCCCACGCCCTCCTCCGCTGCACCCGAGGCCAAGAAGTTCACCGTCGAGGAATTGAATGCGGCGTTTGCGAACATCGCTCAGGACATGGGCATGGATTTCCAACTGAACTCCCTGGCCAAGAAGCCCCGGGTGCTCATCATGGTGTCGAAGATCGGGCACTGCCTGAACGATCTCCTGTTTCGCCAAAGCATCTCCCAATTGGGCATCGAGGTCCCGCTCATCGTCTCCAACCACCCGGACTTCGAGGCCCTGGCCCACACCTACAAGATCCCCTTTCACCATCTCCCCGTGACGGCGGCCACCAAAGCCGAGCAGGAGGGCAAGATCTTGGAGCTGGTCCGGGAGCACAACATCGATCTGATCGTTCTGGCGCGGTACATGCAGGTTTTGTCTCCGACGCTGTGCACGGCGATGAGTGGCAAGATCATCAACATCCATCATTCGTTCCTGCCGAGTTTCAAGGGCGCGAAACCTTACCATCAGGCGTATGATAGGGGGGTGAAGATTATTGGGGCCACGGCGCATTTTGTCACGAGTGATTTGGATGAGGGCCCGATCATCGAGCAGAATGTTGTGAGGGTGGGTCATGGGTTGAGCCCGAAGGAGTTGACGGTTGAGGGGAGCAACGTGGAGAGTAACGTGTTGGCGACGGCGGTCAAGTGGGTGACGGAACGGAGGGTCTTGTTGAATGGTCACAAGACGGTAGTTTTTAACTAGAGGATGATGCGGGCGGTGGGGGAGGATCAGGGAAGAAAAACTATCCAAGGAGAAAAGAGACCAGATCAATCGAAGGAGAATCCCAAGAGCTAGATAAAAACAGTATTCTATCACATCAATTGAGTTTCAAATCTACATCATAGCACATCGCATCACCTCACAACACAAGATCCCCAGATCCTCCCTCACGACCCAAGATCCACATCCCTTCCATTTCCAAAGTAGTATACAGATGTACGGATGGACCGTTTCATGCACTCATCCACGCACAAAAACAATCCGACACGCGATCGAGTATGTATGGTCTTTCGAATTTGCTTCCTTAGTTTCGGGAGATGTTTATGTATATGTTTATGTATGTATATGTATATATATTCCAAGAATCGGATACAATGCTATGACTCGTTTTCCGCTTCACATCATGGTTTGGGTATTTGGAGGGGGAGAGGGGGGCGGGAAGGAGGGGTGGTATGAGTTTGTTGTTTGTCGTTTACTGTTCGATGATCGATCACTACATTGTTTTTCGAAATGGGATTTTTTTTGTTTTCGTCTTTTAGTTTGGGTGGGTTGGTGGATGGTGGATGGATGGATGGATGGGTCGGTATGTGGTTTTGAGATGTGTTATGGTGATGGTGGTTAAGTATGGGACAGACAGATAGACAGACAGATAGACAGATAGACAGACAGATAAGATAGATAAAATACATCTATCTCTCAACCTAACAAAATATCGAAAATCATCTATACATGCCCCATTGAGTGAAGGGATATTCAAGAATCAAAATACATGAAGTTTTCTAATCCCCTTCAAGACGCTTCCCCTATCATCATCTATCGTCCATCCCTTCGTGAAACCTACCCCTCCCCCTTCCCAAAATATCCCACCATCCATCTCCCTATCTCCTGCTCGCCAGCTGGGGTAACATCTATCTATCAGGACTACTACTTGTGGAGGACCTTGCTCGAACTCGCTTATTGTAGGCTACTATCCTGTGGTTGTGAGACGAAGAGAAAAAGAAAAGAAAAGAAAAGGCAAAGCGAAGGGAAGGGAAGCGAAGCATGGCAAAGCAAAGTTGTCGGAACGTTGATATTCCGTGGTTTTAGTATAGGTTTTCTTTTGGGGTTTCTTTCTTGGTTTGTTTGTTCGTTGGTTGATGTAGTGCTGTACTGTGCTGTGCTGTGCTATTTTAGATCCGAGGGACGGGACGAGTGGGTTTGGGTGGAGGGTTTGTTTTGATATAAGTTTAGTTTAGAGGATTGATATAAGTTTAGTTTAAAGGATTGAGAGATACTATAGTGGAAAGATGAATGGATGAATGGATGGATGGAGGGATGGTCATGTTCTGGCGTTAGAATTTGATCTACTCTGTACTTTATGCGGTGGGATTGAGGTTGGTGCTATGATGGATGGGTGGATGAATGAAAAAGCGAAGTTTGATCGAGTGTTTTTGGAGGCTTGGGAGAGGGATGGTTAAGAGGGTAGGTAGCCATGTTGATGTGTAAGGGTTGAGGGTGAGAGTTGAGGTTGAGGTTGGGTTTTGGGTAGCGGGGTTTTGAGTAATTACAGAGGTAGATAGATATGTACTTTTTATGTATATAATTATATACTTATTAGTAGAAGGAGAAGTAGAAGTTGGAGTAGAACTACCTAGGTAAATCTACACTCGCTCGCATCACATGACTCCAATTCTCGTTCTATTCAAACTCTTTACTCACTTTTGTTAATTCCACTCACTGTACGAAACGATCGATAAGGTTATAAGGAAAACAATATAACACAACACAATACAATCCCCATCTCCTTTCTCGTACTACACGACAACACAATGCAGACCCTTACATAACATCTCCAGCTTCATATAAGTACCCCTCCACCCATCCATTCATCCATGCATTCAGCAATAAGATATTTCAACAATATCTACCCACCTAGGCTCCCTACCTATTAGGTTATGTACCTAGCTATCAACCAAACAATCCTCCTCACCATTCCATTCCCCATAAACACCAATGGAACAAATAAGAACCCTCAGCTAATAATCACCTACCTACCCAAGTGCATACCGAGAGAGTACTTCGTACAGTACCCAAGTACCCAAGGATCCACCACCAGTATTTACCTACTTGAAGAAGTAAAACTGGATGATATTTCTTTTTATCTCGAGTTCTATTTTCATCTCTAGTTCTGATACTTACTATACTATACTATACTATACTATACTATACTATACTATACCATACTAGCATCTAATATACCTAACCACGCATGAATAAGGAAGGTCAACTCCCTCCATTCATTCATTCTTGGTTCATGCTTTACTTCGCTTTACTTCGCTTTACATTGCTTTCCTTCGCCCCGCTTTGTCCGTTACAGTATACCCCGTACTATATGACTAGTTGGGTACATGTATGTATGCATGGCACGCAAGTCCAGGAGGGATTACTGTAGAGCCACTAACTATAATTCTAGGGCTTGAGCGTTGCGCTGCGTATCGTTTTCATGGTGGGGGATGCGGGTGGGTAGGTTTTGGGGAGGGCTGTGGTGCGTGGGTGCTGAGCTGAGGGAGGGAGGGGGAAGAAGGGAGACGGAGGGTGAGGTGTGGGTTTCTGGTGTGATATGATATGATACTACATGATACTTACTATATGGTACTATATAACATAATGCCCACCACCGAGTGAACATGCAAGATCGAACGATGAAAGCGGATCTACATTACATCTCCATCCACATCTTGGGGATTAACGTACGCAGTACTGTACCGTGACGTATCGTATCGTATCGTATCATATCGATGCCGGTGATCATGCATGATTGGGGGATTGTACAGTACAATACAGGACAGGACAGGACAGGAAAGGACAATACAAGACAGTACAGGACAGGATAGGATAGGATAGCATTTCCTCCTACCGGAGAACGCAGGAGGGAAATTCCCAGCTGGGCATCCCATCCCATCCCATCCCATCCCATTCCGCTTACTTGCCATGCCATGCGTTGGCAATGCGGGAGTTGAGGTGTCGACATGGGGTGGGGGTTGAGGTTGTGTTGTGTTGTGTTGTGTTTACGGAGTACTGCCATAGCACAGTATTCTGTAGCGTACTGCAGCGCAGCGCAGCGCAGCAGCACGGTCAGCACGTTATGGTGATACCCTTACTTTACTTCGACCTGCGTTGGTTGTGTGCGGGATGGGTTGTTGATAGGTGGGATGGTTTGCTTGCTGGTTGGAGATGGGATGGAGGATCGGGTGGTGGGATGGATGGGTGGATATGTACTGTATGTATTTTGTATGTACGGGGTATACATATATATATATATATATATATATATATATATATATAATTATTGTGCTTGTAATCTTATATCTGAGCGTTGTGTATGTATGTATGTATGTATGTATGTATGTTATGGCGGGGTGGTTTTGACTGGATGTGCTGTGTCTAATTGATATCTAGTTCTAATGTTCACGTGCCCTTATGTAATCTTACCTATGTAGTATGCTTACTACTTACTACTTCCCTCCTTACCTGCTTACCTACTGCTAGCGGAGTGCATATGATCCAGCACGATGAATCCATCCATCCATCCCATCCATACCACCCCCCACGAGGAAAGAAAATACAATACAGTACTGCACGACTCTTTAATTGCGCATCATCATGCCGATTCGGCAAGGTTCCCTCCCATCTGCATCATCGTGACAGACGAGATGCTTAATCATTCCAATCGAAATGCATGCATGCATGCATTCATCCATGAACCCATTCATCATTTGCTTCTCAAGTACTGTAAGTCGTTTGGCCCCGGCCAGGTACCCTCTCTCGAGTTCCCGCTCGCAACATGATGGCCATGTCGGGGATTGGGAGGCTGCCGAGGTGGTGTGTGTACGCTGGACGGACTTGTGCTGGAACTTGGTGGCCCCTCCAGGATGGATGGATGGATGGGTTCTAGGGGTCTTCGGTGCATAAATGCCACCAGTGTGCTAATGGACGGGGGTAATTAAAGATAGGCAGGCATCTTTGAACCTTGAAGTTGTCCTTTTGCTTTTTTTTTTCTTCTTTTTTCTCTCATCGTTTTTTGTTAGCTTGCATTGTGTAGGATGACATCAATTGTTGTTATTACAGTATACAGTATACAATATACAGAACAGCCTGGAGAGTACCAGTAGACTGATAGGAGGAGGTACTATGGTATTATGGTATTATGGTAACTGGTATTGTGGTCAAATGGCCAATTGATGGCATCTGTCATTAATCGCCAATCATTCCTTTCTCTTTAGCCTACCTAGTAATTATATTCGGCATGGATAACTTTAGACCTTTTTCATCATTAATTTAGGTATCATCTAATCGTCATCTTATTGCTCCCCTTTTCCTGAGATGAGTAATGAGACCATAAACGAATACCACCATTAGAGAATGATTAACCTTGGAAAGATTGGTTAGTTATCGCTTTGTATAATGGCAGTTGTAGCATCATATATACTCCGTACAGTATCATCATCTACCTGGGACATACACTATCAGCTCAACGCATCTCTGAAATGCGATTGGTCAGATGATGGTGAGCTCAAACAATATTGCCGTGAAATATAGCTGGGTAGAGAGATATATGGAGGATGATGGATAATGGATGATGGATAGGTGGATGGATGGATATATAAGATGGATTATTTATACCTCTTTAAATAGATAATGGATGTACTACTCGAGGAATAGATGAAAGATAGATCATCTTGGAAGCTTAAAGGGGAATGAATTATAAAAAGCAGAATGGTCGAGTAGAATTAAATAAAAACAATGCAATCCAATGCAATCCATCCAATCCAATCCATCCAATCCAATCCCATCCCATCCCATCCCATCTCATCCATCCCTCCCATCCCATCAAATCCAATCAAACGATGAAAACATGCCAAAATCAAGAACAATCATCACCCATCCACCCACTCACCTACCTGTTGGCCGAGCCTTTTCCACCCATACCGGACAGTAGCAACGCACAGACTACCCACGCCAACCCTCAACAGGCAATTCGCATCTCCTCCGTACTCCACTCCGCACAGTATCGGACTGCCCCCTCCTACCCAGATATGTACTAGGAACCTCCCCCCAGTACTGTACGGAGTACTGCATGTCCTATGTAGATGGATGCTACGGTGCAGTGCGGTCTGTACGCCGTGGGCTGTACTGTAGGGGAATCGGTCCCTGGGAGGAATTTAGTTTGATGAGGAGAGTTTGACTACCGGGCGCTAGTACAAGCTTGGGAGACGCTTCAGCTTGATGAAGGGTTCCAACTTTCAAGCTTTCTACGCTTGATGCTATGTGTGTGTGTGTGTGTGTGTATGTATGTATGTACAGCAAGGAAGGAAGTACGGGCTGGGTGCGTGAAGTAAGGATTCCGTAAGTCTACGGATATGGATGGTATCGAGGATCAAGAGAGATCCCCTTTTTGTTTTCATCTCATCTTCAATTTTGTTGTAGGTTGGTTGGTTGGTTGATTTGGTTTGATTTGATGAATTGGGTGAATTTGATGAATTTGATGAATTTAATTAATCGATTTATTTATTCATTCATTGATTTAATTAATTACCTAGTAATAGATGAATAGGTGAGAGAGGAAATCACATTAGCTTATTCGTTTATTTTATATTTAATTATATCTATATCTATATCTATATTTATATTTATATTTATACTAATATTTATATATATATCTTTACTTTTATTTATATTTATTAATAAATATTTATACTTTCATCGATATTTTACTCATAATTTGATATTACTATAATATTTAATCTATACCTACGAACACTTATGATTTATTTTTCTTCTTTTTTTGTTTTTTCTTTTGCTCTAATAAAAAGGTTATTTCTTTCTCTCCCCCTCCAGCTCCATGCAGGCATTCATCCATCATCCGCGTGAAAACATATATGAATGAATTTTATTACAAGAGAGATAATCTTGGAAATTGATCCTCTCCATATAGACACTCTCACTTACTGGACTCACTCAGTCACTCACTCACTCAGTCACTCACTCACTCACTCACTCACTCAATCACTCACTCAATCACTCATTCACTCACTCACTCACATACATACATACACACACTCTCTCTCTCTCTCATTCATTTATTCGTTCATTCAAATTCAATTCATTTAAATCATACCATATCATAGTCCACCATACTATATTCTACCATACCATACCATACCTCACCTTCCATCCATCCATCCATTCATTCATTTTCAATCTTCCAATTCTGTAACCACTCCCTAGTCGTCTACTACTCGTCTACTACTACCTTGTCCACTAGCCACTGCTCATTTTGTTACAATACACACACACTACACACACGACACACACTACTCACGCTACTCCTCATCCATCCATCCATCCATCCATCCATCCATCAATTAACCTTTTCAACCTTTTTGATGAGATTCGACCCATCTGGATATTAATCTACCAGATCCCCACCCTCCTCCACTCTCCACCCTCTACTATCCTGTCCTGTCTTGTCTTGTCCCTCTAATTAAATTCTTATCCCAAGAAGCGCGCATCTGATACTAGTACGATTGTTCATAACTCTTCCATCTACTGAATCTTGGGTCTACTGAATCTCAAAGATTCAAACAATCTCAAACTTACTCGAATGTCCTTGATACAGTGCCAGAGAAATATTTCATGATCTGCGATATCGATAATAATTTCGATATATTCTCGCCTTCGCAATCATGCCGAGTTTCTTCTCAAGGTTAAAGGGTAAAGATGGGCCAACGAAAGCTTCCAAGAAGAAGGGAGGACTGGATGATCTTACAGATCAACTCCCAGCGAAACCAACATGGACAGATGCGTGGACGCGCACCACCGTCGAACCAGAAGAGATTCAAGAACTGGTCAGAGGATGTACCGTGGAATTGAAATCAAGAGGTATGCATGCTATGATCCAAAGTTGATCTCCGTCCGTTATCCATTCTGCAGGGACTCCTGGGGGACTTTTTCTATGAATTTTTGATCTTGCCCTGACTAATTTTTCTGTTCGGCATTGCAGCCTTGGATACGCCATTCCTCCTTCTCCCATTCCGACCTACGTCAGATCCAAGTGCGGCAAGAACGTTCATTAGGAATTTCTTCGATAAGAGACATTTGGGTGGAGAGATGCTGGCACAAGAATTAAGACTCACGGAACCTATGGTAAGCTGCGAGCGCGAGGTCTAGAGTGGGATAAGAAACTAATGCCAAATAGGTTTTATGCAGTGTACTGAAATGGTGTTGGGGTCGACTGGCTGGTGGTGTAGTTTCATGGGATGCATATGAACTATTCAAGGTTGGAGAGAATGGTATAAGGTTTGGAGTCCAGGTGGCGGCATTCATGGCTAACTTTACCAGATTCCAACTATGCCCGCGACGCATTTGTGACGTTTATCCCTCTGAGTGTAGATTCTGATGCGAGAAGAGATATCATTTTTGATTTCTTTGACCTCTTGTCAGCCATCGCAGCTCATGGGAAATTGAATGGTTTGGCGGGACGGAAATTATCAAGATATGCAGGTTGGTGGGCTTTTGAACAAGCTGATACGGGAAATGGATTTGAAGGTGGATATAAAGGATGGTCAACGTTAGTCATAATGTCAGACGGGATGAGCAAATGTGCTTGCTAACAATAGGATAGTGCGGCTGATGCGGCAAGTCATCTATTCTTCGCCTATCTTCGATCACTCTCCCCTGGTTCTGTTGCAGGCATGAGCGGAATCTCGAAATTGCCCATGTCTCTACAGAAGCTTGTTCAAGAAACAGAATACCCGCCCGAACAACCTTCGTTATTACAACAATCTACCACCAAAGTGGTCATGATAGTGAATTCCGTTTCACCCACGCCATTCGCATTATTACGAAGAGCCAATCACTTCCAATATCGAGATGACGACCGTGCTCTGCAACAATTCTCCGAATATGACGATCCTGTGAGGGCTCTCACTGATGAATGTCGTCGTGTTTTGAGATCAATCTCCTCCACAAATCAATCGCAAGCATCGAGTTCTAAAGATTCCACCGGTCTACGAGATGCATCCTGGTCACGATTCGAGGACATGGGATTTTCTGCATCCTTTGATGACGATGCGGCGGATGATGACACCAATTTCTTAGGGCCACGGAAACCGAAACCAGTTGAAGGACTCAGAAGTACTCCAGCGAATGCTGGGGCTAAATCTGGCGACAGACCGACGACCCCGTCCTGGGCAGATTTCCTCTCTTCAGGCTTTGTTGACGATGGACCAAGTAGTCCTCCGCCTCTGTTGCTACCACCCGATAAGATACTACCACCAATCAACACCAGAGCAGGGAGCTCCCAATCACATCAACCCAGGCTCGAATCAAATAAAGACTTGGAACCGGGCGAACTCGCAAGCATCACTCGATTTGATTTGGATGATTCTTTCTGGTGGGTTTGGATTACTAGTTTGGCTGGTGAAGAAACGGTGGATAGAAAGGCTTCATTCGGACGTTGTGCTTTGATCGAGACGACCATTCCGGGCGGGCGATGGCTAGTAATGGAGGAGATGGTAAAGGGTGCAGCGCCAGAGCCTGAGGCAGGCGCTTATATTGCGGAGAAGAAGAGCTTCTGGGGTCGAACAAAGAAGAATAAGAATAGCGTGAAGAGACGGGGGTCGACTGGCAAGACCGAGGCGGAGAAGGCCAACAGCCTAAAGCCGGGATATAGTCAAAGTACGGGCGCGAGTAAGACTACCATAGGTCCTGATCAGCATGCTCGCATTCAAGCAGCCGCAATTCAATTACAACAAAGACAGAGGAAGCAGGATGAAGAGAAAGGACAAGGGGTTCGACGGGGGAGAAATGATATGGATGAAGCGTCGTTGAAGACTAGTAGCGTTTTCACGCTTCAACCTATGCTTAAATCCGAGGCTTCCCCGGCAATGAAATGGGCCACGATATACGATAAAGATGCAATTCGTGAAGCATATCTTGGCAGTAACATCACGGGACGGGGTCTGGGGGAAGCGAATGTGCAAACGAATGGAAATTCATACGACCGTCAAGCAGCCATATCGCCAGGTCTCAATAGTAATCGAGATCTACCCCCGACTCCAACCACCCCAAGTGGACTTTCATCGCCTTTGCCGCCCCCACCAAAGGATGAGGATAAGGCTGAAGAGGTGCGAACTCCAACCACACCAAGTAATACTCACCCGCTCGAAAGAAAACCCGTTCCAGTACCCCCTTCTCCTTTGAATCAAAATAAGCCAAGTCTTGATTTTCCGAGGGCTTCTTTGGATCATTCGACTTCAAACCCTGAATACCAGGATAAGCATAGGAAACTGAAGAAGGATCCTCCTGCTGGTGCTGGAATAAGGGGAATGTTTGGTAGGAAGAAGCAGACGAAACCTGCACCACCAAATGCTTCTGAAGTAGCAATGAATGGTAAAGGTGGAGCCAAATCTGAAGGGAAAAAGAATAGTCTCACTAGACGCTTCTCGAGAAAAAAGAGTCCCCTCGTGTCGCCTACTAGTGAGAGGGAGGATGGGTTTATCTCACCAGCGCCTCCAGTGTCATCTGGCGAACGTACTCCTGCTACTCCAGCGACCCCCCGCCGTCCATCTTCTGAACACTCTGTCGATCAAGATGATCTTTCCCGAGTTGATACTATAGATGCACGGGAAGCTCGTCAAGAATTTTCCAGATTTGATCAAGGACCTCTCGAAGATTTTCCGGCATTTGCCCCAACTGCAGAATCAGACACACCAAGAGCAAGCGAAGATTCGGCATCACCACCAAACATCACCCGAAATCGACGCGAGGAAGCCAATGAAGCATATCAAGAACCACTTACACAACAAACTTCTCCTCAAGATCGATGGGCACAAATTCGTAAGAATGCTGCCGAACAAGCAGCAGCAAGTAGGGAAAGTGAGGAACAATCTCGAGGTGGTTACAGTCAACAAACTGATAATGATGATGGAGAAACTTCGGGAGAAGAGAGTGAGTATTCCCCTCCTTCCAAATCTTCATGGGCAGACATACTAATGGATCCAGCAATTGAATCTCGCGTTGCTCGTATCAAGGCTCGTGTAGCTGAACTTACGGGTAACATGGAGAACAACAGTGCCCCTGCTCCTACCATTCGAAGAAAGGCTCTTTAAATACGATAAAATTATGTTGATGCCGATCCTACCACCCATACCTTTTTCGCCGCACGTCACCTCAATGACGCCTAGTGGCATACGTCTACTCGATATTTTCGATCAAAATAGCTCCAATTTGCATACAACCTCAGAAACTTACATTCTATTGTCCGATAATTTCACCCACCACACAAAGCTTTTTTCATATATCAGATCCGAATTGGGCCTGACTATTGCAGCGCATATAATTAGGTCCAATCGATCGAATTCGATACCTTTTCTTTCCTGATCTCGTTTGTTCTTTGTTCTTCAATTTTCACTGCTTTTTTGAGATACCATTCATGATTCCTGTTTTGCGTTTTGCGTTTTGCAATTTTTGAGAGGAGCGAGGTGATATGGGAGAGTGTCAGAGAGAGAGATGAAAGGGAGAGGGTTATTGGTGATCTTCGATGAGGGTGTGAATAGAGATAGTTTGATTCTATTGTACTATTGGTCTTTCGATAGGGTTAATAATGAGGAAGAGCAAGAAGAGCTTGCGAAGATGGAGGGATGAAAGAAGTAAGAGATGAAATAATAGGAGAGTGAAAGATTTCTAAGATAGAGATACCAATGGTACTGCGCTGCCCTTTGTGGCATTTTTCTGAAGATATGAGATTAGTTGATTGATTGGTCTGGTTTGATGGTCAACTGAATGCGGTTAGATTATGCTGCATTGTGGGTGACACTTGGGGATGTGATAGGATGGCTTGAGAAAATTAAGAATACCAAATAAGATTGAGATCAAGCCTGGGCAGTCAAAATTTGATGATTGATGATTGATAATCAAGTGTTGGGATATTCTCCTGGTACGATTATTGTTGGCGGAGAGTTCTGCATGTATACGTACAGACATCCACTGATGATGATGATGAAGTGGCAGCTGTTGGTGGTAGGTAGGTAGGTAGGTAGGTAGGTATGTAGGTAGGTAGGTAGGTAGGTAGGTAGGTAGGTAGGTAGGTGAGTGAGGAAGTGAGGAAGTGAGGAACTGAGCTCTAGGTATGTTGGACATGTTAGGCACTTTACGCATCCCATCCCATCCCATCCCATTCCATCCCATCCCATCCCATCCCATCTCATCTCATCTCATCTCATCTCATCTCATCTCATCTCATCTCATCTCATCTCATCTCATTCCATCCCACCTGATTGTTACTCGAGTACTATGCGCACATCATCGCATCCTGAGAGACGAGGGATGAAAAGGATATTGTGGGTGGGTGGGTTGGTGGGTGAGTAGGTGGGTGCGGTAGTCGTTTTCACGGATTTCTCTCTTATCTTTTTGTTGGTTTTTTTTTCTTTTTCTTTGTGTGGGAGGAAGAGAGAGAGGGTGGAGCGTGGGTGCGCTGGGGTTGGAAGTAGGGCTCCGGATGGATGCGAGAGGGTTCTTGGGACGCGGGATGGCGTTGCGTCTGCTTGGTGGGATTGCGTGGGGCATGGGGGATTGGCGACGAGCGGCCACGGTAATCCTGTGCGCGGTTTGCCATGTGCCGAGCCGAGCCGTGTGGTGCGCGTCTTAATCTCTGATCCCCCGCTTTGCATCTGCGCCCGTGAGGGCGTGGCTGTTCGCCCACGCGGAAGATGGGTGCACGGCTGTTTCGGCTGCGTGGCTCGCGGATGCGGGGGAGGGGGTGGGTGGGGAGAGGTTTTATGAGTGGGGTTTATTTGTATTGTGGTTTTGTGGTTCTTTGGAGGGGGGTTTTGTATAGGTTGGGGCTGTATACGAGGTTTATGCGAGGTTGTTTACGAGGTGATGGATTTTGGGTGGAGGGTGGAGGGTGATTGTCGGTGCGGAGATAATGTGGATTATTATGTGGTTAGAGTGTGTGGGTGGTTATGTGGTTATGTGGTTTTACTATGATGCTATGATGCTATGATATCATGATATCATGATATGGGTGAGGGATTCGTGGTTCGGGGTTGAGAGTTGAAGGTGGATTTGGATTTTGTGGGATCTTATTGCGCAGGGTTGTGGAGATGGGGTTTCTTTGGGGAGGGGAGGAGGGGGGCGTGTTTTTGTATATGGCGCTGCATTGGTGTGGTGCGGTTTATTATGGTTTTTTTTTCCACCGTGCTTTTGGGATGCTGAACGGTGAATGGTGGGTGTTTGTTGTTTTGAAAGAATGAAAGAAAGAAAGAGATGATGTATCTATCTACTACTCGACCTCGGAAGGAAAACTCAAGTATTTTGTTCGCTACTTGGGGCAGATGGGCTTCAAGATCGTGTCGAAGGAAGCTGGTTTTTATAGATGTTGCGATCTAGCGATGTTGTTTTATAAGGCAATTATACCACCATGTGAGTGGAGAAATCAATTGATGATATAATTATTGATTAGAGTATGTTAGCTGCTGGCTACTAATTAGCTGTGGAGGTGTTGAGAGATGGGAATCCTCAGGGTACTATAATTATGGTATTTGCATATTGCATATTCATAATTAATGCCATGGTATCTGTGGCAATTCTTCAGAGTTTGGGGTCTTGGCTGTAATAACAGGAGTTAGCATTAGTACTTAGCATTAGCAGTCAGCTTTTTTGCGGCTAGGCCTATTGATCCGAGCCTATTGAGCTAGCATTTAAGCATATTGCGAGTTCATTAGTATTAGTATCATCGTCGTATCATTGTTGTTATTAGTATTGAAGCTAGTCAAACTTTGAAGTGGTTGATAGATTATTATGAAAGGGATGAGATAGGGGGGAAGCGATGAAATAGTGGGGCGAAAGCGAGGTAGAAAAAAGTAAACCACTTTAGTGAAATGATGAAATAACCTACTTTAACGAAGGGAAATACCCAGAGATGGCTTTTGGTAATAATGAGATGGTAATTACTGTTATTATTGAAGTGAAGGTGATCATGTTAAAGTTAAGCGAAACTGAAGAGTTGAAGTAGGATTGAGAATGGTGTATTAGTCTTTTGAATCTAATATAGAATTTCAAACTATTCTGAAACCGATACAGTATTCCGAAGACTTTTCGATGTGGAGGCTCGAAAGCTCCTACATCATATTTGTATTATATTATATTAGAGTTAGAAGGATTCTGTGCAATCATGGCATCTTGCCAAAATATTGGATCCCTATGAACTATGAAAAGGAGAGTTCATACACCTGGTTATTTCTCGTGATTCAAAGAGTTGTATGAGATGGAATGGTGAGGAAGCAATTTTGATTTCTAAGCTTTATTTGACTGTTGAATACATACAGTGGATGCAGGAATCTATTGGTCACGGTAAAAGGGTTCAAACTCATCTATTTTGTCTCCTATTCCTTTATCCTAGAAACTCGATTCGACAATTGCGAGGTTGTGCGAAGCTCCGCATTGTTAGAATTAGTGAGAGATATTGCTTCCATTTTATGAAGTTGAGAATATGTTCCTTTTGCAGTGTTCGCGATGCTTGTTGCTCGGCCTCGAGTATGGGTTGTTGTCACGGGAATTGTTGTCACGAGAGATATTGTCACGAGAGGTGATCTCCTGGGTGGAGTCATCACGGTGTATCTTCGATCACATTAATTTATCAGTGGTTGGCAACTAATAATGGCAATAATGGCTAGCAACAGTGATTATGTTGTGTAGCAGAACTACTTGAATCACACCTGACCTGCAGTCGAAATCAAGCCGGAGTACCGGCATAGATTGATTGGCAGAATATCCATTTCTACAAAGCGAAATATTTATCAAACATTAATTATTGGCTTGGTTTGATCACAGGAGCTTGAAGTGATGTAGTACAAAGCTTATTAATGAATACAACATCTCGGTGAGAGGAAGAAGCATAATGCCCTCTCGGGATTAATACCTAAATCCCCTATCTTAAAGTGTTACGACTTCCTTCCTGCACGAACCCCTTATTCTTGATTCAAGCCACCTAAATTCCCTACCTTGAAGTTTCACGACTATCCTTCTGTATCAACCTGTCCATTCTTGATTCTCATTGTCATCATCTTGATTTATGCTCTCTTGAAAAATTGGAATAGAAAGAACGACTTGGGAATACAACAATGTAGGAGACCGCAAGGCTTAGGAAACTGTCTCATGTGGCGATGCGGGAAAAATCGAAAGTTCTTGTTTGCCGGTTCTTTGCGTTCTTTAATGGGGCAGAGCGTTCAAGGTGTGGTCATATTAGCTTGAGAACGAGCTCGACGTAATGCACTGCAATAATTTGTGTTCATGCAAATATAAATTTAGGGCGCGTTCGATCGGTTTTTGAAAATGTTATTAGGCGACATCAAAGTATTGGGAATATTATTAGGCTTACTATTAATACATATTTGGGTATATTTCAGTACAGCTGATATCCATGTATATCTAGTGTGTATTAAAAATGTGCAAGATACAGTAGAACTTGATTATACCGGACTAAAAAATTCGAAAAATTAGATCCGGTGGAATCAGGGTTCCGGTATAAAAAAGCGTATATAGAAAACTATATAGGCTTTATATAGATCTTATACAATTGAATATAAATTTATATAGATTTCACTCTATATAGATAAAAAGTCGCCTTTAAAGCCTTTATTCTTAAGTTAAATCTAAAGTCTTAAAAGCTTAAAATCTTATAATAATAATTTAATTTTAATCTAGCTCTAGCCCTGATACTAGCCCTAAAGTGAAAAGTCAAAAATTCATATTTTAAAAGATATATATAGTTTTTAAATAATTTTTTTTTAAAAAAATATGAATTCTTTAAATACATTTATTTTTTAAAAAGGAAATTTAATAAAATTAAAAAATCTTTTCGATATAACGAGGATTTCGATATAACCTTGTCTAGTATAACCAAGTCCTATTATATTAATTTGTTTTAAATATATATTACGCTTAACACTCGAGCATTACATATAATTATTATCAGTTCAATCATTTATTTGGCCAAATATATGCTTACTTTAATAATGCGTTTGGATCCACTATATTACTCGAGTAGACCTAACATATTAGATCTAATGTACTTTAATATGATCGAACAATCCATCTGAACGCGCCTTTGATATGTTATTTCGCTCTTGAAAAGTTAAAGACTTTGCTACTTTAGTTTTGTCATTGATGTTATACTTGTTCCACGACGAGGCCAACCATGATGGTAGACCAACCAATATCAGATTCGGACGTCTTGGATGAATGCTCGCCGCTACTTTCTCCAAGATGCGCGAGATGTCAAGAATTCCTAAATCTCTGTTATTCGACAAATTCCAATGGAAACATGGTTTCTGTTGTATCTTTGAATGGAATCATTATTCCCAAACCTTCTGAGTCAGGAAACGGCATTGACAATGGATGTTTTCTATGTTCTCAATTACTAGCGCAGTGTTGTATTTCGTTTGGATATAAAGTTGGGTCTGTCGCACCATCGAGCGGTATTGTCCGGCTCCCTCCCCCGAGGGGCATTGTTCCCGAGGGCACATCTTGGAGATTAAAGAGATGCCAGTTCGTGCGCGGCGTCATGAAACCAAGTTTCTTTCGATTTTCCAGTGAAGCTACTCCCATCAGTCACAAGGAAATCGAAAACCATGGACAAATCGTCCCGCATTATTTTTGTCTTAATATATTATCAAAAGAAGGTGGGCCACTGATGATTAGATCTTTCTTCAAGAAATTCAAAATGACTGACAAAATCTCCATTAGATGTTAGAGGTCTAGAGAGTTTTATCACTTTAAATACATTCACGGGATCCGATCAAAGCCTCAATCTTGCAAAAAAATGGATGAAAGATTGCTGTGACGGCCATTTGTCGTGCAAGGCGGAAATTTCATCAAGGGCGGATTTCCTACCTACCCGTCTAATCGATATCGGGAAAGACTCTTCGGCAGAATTACGTCTTTGTAGAGGGACGGATATTCACCCGAATTCAGTATACTTTACTTTGAGTCACTGTTGGGGAGTTCTACCGCCAAAATTGATTCTCCTTCACTCAAATCTACAGTCTCTCTTCGAGAGCATAGACGCTTGCTTGCTTCCCAATACCTTCCAAGATGCTTTTAGTGTAGTAAGAAAATTGGGAGGGCGATATATTTGGATAGATTCTTTATGCATCATCCAAGACTCTAAAGATGATTGGCTGATTGAATCTGCTCATATGTGCGATATTTACTCTGGGAGCAACTGTAATATTTGTGCTACAGATGCCAAAGAAGGCAGCGAAGGAATGTTTCGTAGTAGAATGCCTCTACATATTCAACAAGGCTGGTGTAATCTTAACGGAGTCAATAGCAGTACAGTTTATTGCGTTTCCGGTGGATCTTTCTGGGATGAAGAGGTGAAGAAAGGCGATCTATATCTAAGAGCTTGGGCTTATCAAGAGCGTTTTTTATCAAAAAGGAATCTTCACTTCGGTCACAGCCAACTATATTGGGAGTGTCGAGAACAGCACGCTTCAGAAGGATTTCCGAAGGAGATCCCGAAACGTTTCGATCAATCGAATTTGAAAGGCAAATTGCTCAAAGCTCTCAATGGTGCCAGAGATGCGTCATCAAATGAGTTTCTTCCATCGAGAAACACCTGGATGGATATCGTTCAAGCATATACTAACGGTGATTTGACATATAAAACCGACAGGCTTGTTGCAGTAGGCGGGCTAGCGGCTGCTTTAAGCCATCACATTGGTGGAAAATATCTGGCAGGGCATTGGGAGAAACACTTACCATCTGAGCTCGGCTGGACAAGGAAAGGTAGGCTCAAGCCTGTTGCTTTTTGTATATCCCCAACAGAAATACAGAATTTTATCGCTCCCAGCTGGTCATGGGCATCATTGAATACAAGTATAAATCCGTTTGCGCATGAAGTGGATCATAGAAATCATGAAGACCTCTGCCAGATATTGGAGTCACATGTTGATCTGGAAAGTAACAATCAGTTTGGACAAGTATGCGGTGGACGCCTCAAGCTCAAGGCGGACCTTGCCCGTGCTGAATACGCAGACAATCATCTATCGATCTTGACAAGCGGTGATGGCTGTTTATCTCTACCGTATGCTAGCGCTTGCATCTCTTGGGACTATTTAGATATGACGGAGCTCAAGCTAATTGACTATCTATATCTTCTCCCCATTTGCAGATACACCTCTATGTATGAGTTAACAGTTTTCCATGTTCTTGTACTTTATCTAACAGGCCGGGAAGATTGGGAGTTTAGACGCTGTGGTGTACTTGATACGATGTTCGACACGTCTGATAATGAAACACTTGAGTTGGGTTGCAAAGCCTTTCGCAAGTTCTCCGAGGGTGATAAATCATCCGCAAACGCACTAGATGACGGTGGGAAATTTATCATCACTATTGTATGATCACACGAAGCAATTTTTACTCTTTTGAATCATTTCATTTAGGGCTTCTATCATTTTAAAATCGATTATGGTGCATGGCCTCAGTGTTGTCGTCCACAGTACTGCTTTAAAATCTTGAACATTCAACATAAATAGAAACGATTTCAAGATTCCAAACTGTTAATAGATTGCTAATATCTAATAATGTCATTATCACAAGTTTCTAGTACCATTACTTCTTTTCAATAGAGAGAGAGATAATTGATATATAATACAGGGCGAGCTATCAATGTATCACCAATCTGGAAGTCTTCAATTTTTCAATATTTCAGATATCGCGATTACAACCACAAATTCCAGTGAAAAATATCGAGTTATATCTGAAACATGAGCTCACTAATAACTAATTATCTCAAACTTGCTATATATATCGAAAGTGACTTGTAGCGACCTTCCTATGATCATATAATGAAATGTCATCCACTCAGACACCCAGGTGAAAAGCAAAAAAGGCTAATTACTTTGCATTAGATGAGATATATTAGCTCTATGTTTCTTTCCAGAAAGGGTTACTCGTGGAAGAATCGCACTAAAGTTTCTCTCATCTTTAACAGCGACAGATTGTAACAGATTTGGCGACAACCAGCCCGTAACAATGACAGTAGTTTCAGTGCATACAATCTCAGAGAAGAATAAGAATCCTGACCTTGGCGATGGAAAACTGGAGAATAGACAATACTTATTATAACTTCTTGTAGCAAGCCAAATCGATAGTTCTAATGACTCCAAGGCCCATGTTGAATATACTTGGTACAGAAGTTTTCGTTCTTACTTGCATATTGAGGAGAAAAGCCCGGGCTACGGGAGTTAGAGTGTTATGTAACCACTTAGACTCGGTAGTCCAAATGAGAGGAGAGTAATGGATTGCAAGATCCCAGCTAACCCCTATTTATGGTAGCTATTTGAGCCCGAGAAACGTTAGCTCCATTATTCACGTGATTATCGTCATATTTTGAGGGAGCGGTTCGACTTTAGCTATAGTCTTCGGGCATATTGTCAAACAAGACGATATTACTTTATATTGTAAATGCTCCTTTTGGTGTGAGGGAATATAATATTGAAGATATCGTGCCCTCTTCGATCTCCAATCGACCCATCCGCCTCTTGCAGTATACATGTCTCGGTTTTCAAGAATGTATCTTGTTCAAATTAGGGGCCCAGCTCTATTCTCCGAGTACACTGAGCTAGCTTTGACAAGAGATTGATCTTGACGTATAGTTCTTGACATTGGTGCGAGTTATAACACTCCTTTGACTAGAGTTGTAAATTTCCAGTGGTATGAATTCAGCGTGACAGCACCTCCAACACGTGACGGAAAAATCAACCCTGAAAGCGACTGCAGCTATTTTTTGGGTAATGTAGACGACTTCTGTGTTTTAAAATCTCACTTCAATATTTTTGAAGCATGGTAGTTCTCAGGGCTAATGCAATGCTGGTCTGCTTTCCGTGGAGCGACAATAATTCCCGCGGGACTGTCATGTTGTGAATTAAGCGAAGGGATGACTTCTCCATCTATATTCAAACACTTTGGTAGCTCAAGAAGCATAAACTGAAGTGTCCTATATTTTTAATATATGCAACTTTCGATTTTGAGACTGAGATCCCGAGCACCAGCCATTCTGATAGATAGAACAACAATCGCTTGAGATTCATTTGAACCTCGAAGTGGAGAATTTAATATTTTACGACGAAAATAGAACGATACTGTGGGTAAGATTTGCAACTTTGAGTATCAACTAATCTAATAATAAGTAGATTGAAGAGACTAATTTTATAGAATGTATTATTTGTATATAAGTCTTTATGTCATGGAATGTAATCCTATGAACCGAAATCTATGAAAACTTTTGATAATTTAGCCACAGGCAAGATCTAATTTTTTGCCAAATATTTGAGAACATGCTAATATTTGGAAGTTAGAATAGATTGACAATCACAAGTCTTTTTGTCAGATGCTGATAGCCAAAGTGCGTAAGCTTGACAACAATAATGGAGCTGCTGGATACAGCAAAGCAAGATTTTCAAGCTAAAAACTGCAAAACTACAGGAAGAAAAATGCTGGTATATACAAGCGGTTTTTTGAATCCAGTAGTTTCAGATCTTTTGCCTTTCTTTTCAAGTCATTCCTTCGAACTCATGCACCTTCATCATAAGCGAGCACCCCTCGCTTGCCCCGCCCCACTCCTTCCTAACACAAACACTTAACGATGATTAAAAGCAATTCCATAAGAACCACTTCTTTTCCACAAAATGCTTTTAATTCACGTGAAGCTGGAGCAAAAAAACAAAATTTAAGAATCCACCACGATATCTCGTGCAGGGTTTGAACCTGCGATCTTCTGTGCGACTCCAAAGAATTTTGTGAGACAGATGGCATGACCACTAGCCCAACGAGATTTTAGATTAACTGTTTGGTTGCTTTGATCTGCGGGAGGTAATGTCTTAGATTATAATGGAAAGGGGTAAGGGGAGATGTCGGCTTGATTATTGGGAAAGGTGAATGGGACTTTAATTGTTTATGAAGGAAATTGTTTGTCTACAAACTTAGAGTTTGTTTGGTGGAGGGGGAGGAGTGGGGGGATTATTCCTTCTTCTTATGGAACTAGACATTTAAAGACGCTCCTACATTCAAGGGAGTAGGATTATTCAACTGAAGAGATTGTCCAATGTCAAAATTGAAGGTTCCGACAGTTGAGTGTACAGAGCAAACATATATCATAATTAGTTGCGACTTTGAATAGTAGCTCCAGTTTTGATTTTTCCTTGAAAACGGAAACATGTGCATCTCCATTCTATGTTTGCGAAGAACCACGGACATGTTTCGTAATGTGAAGTATATATATCTTGATCTTGAATCTGTAGAGTTTCAAGATATATAACTAGCAACCATAATGAGAAGCTTTGATTTTCGTGTTGCCATTACGCTCTAGTAGAGATAATTACACGGTGTGTTGGGTATTTGATTTCGATTCGAGTTAAAGATGTTGAGCCAAATTCTGGAAGTTTGCAAGTATCTAGGGGCTCAAACTGTTTAATGTCTTCTCTCATTATATACAAACTGATAGCAAAGTTGCTCTAAGGGGTATTTGCGTATACAATCAGCTTTTGATATATCATGAAGATTTTTCGTATTACTCGCGCTTGTCAAGCATTATTGAGAAATTAGTCAGCTGCTCTGACTACATCTGTGACTGGCTGTACTCATTGAAGTATATTTACCACCCTTTACCATATTACCCACGGTTTCCGCGACACCGAACGCAATGTGACCTTTCCGATAGACCTGATCCTTATGATGTCCGTTATCATCAAGCTCCATATCCCTTTCCGATCCATCACGCAAAACAACGACACATCTACGAAGGTTGTTGGAAGAGAATATTTGTTGTGCTTGGAAGTGGTCCTGGTTGAGCAGTAGCATAGCCGCCTTCATAACTATCCGAAGAGTTTAGAAGCCAAATGAGCTTGCGTCACGCCATGATGCAATTGGGCGTTGGCTGGTGCTCCGGTTCCTTCTACTTCCCAAAGTGATGCTATTATCATCCCAGTATCGGTGTTCGATATCTTCGCAGGCACTAAGTCCATTAAGCTCGGCGAGTCAGAGAAGCTGCCCGTATCCAGCACTCTAAAGATAATATCGGAAAACTCTTGTGAACCCCATTTAACGGCTGGCCAATACAGAGAAGTTTTCTCCGTGGAAGCCGGTGATAATTACAACAAAAAGTGTAGAGGGAGGAGTGATGCCTGTCAGTGATATGTACCTAGAAAGTACAACTAGTGGGCGCTTATAAATGATGTTGATGCGTAAAAGATAAACCAGCATATCATAGACAAGGATATTGCCAACTTTGCAGTTTGGAACAATTCCAAAGATAGAAACCCAAGGGGAGATCTTGGTAGGGTGAACGAATTGTCAACGGCATCTAGAGAGTATGCATCTTTCTTGACAAGCATCCAAATCAGTTGTGTATAGGCTTGATCGCATGCAGCCTTGAAAAGGGCAACGACGAGAAATTAAAGCCCGACCCCGATTCTAGATGCCCAATGTTGACGATTTGATAATCTTGCAAGACTCCGATCTAGTCTCTGGTAATATAGATGGTGTGAGATTGCCAAAATCACGCCGCTGGGTCCATATAACATTATCAAAGTAGGAACTTCCTATATCACGCCCAAATTGACATACTTTTCATCAGTTCTAGTCCTAGTGGACTAGGATTGACAATTTTCATTCCATGTGTCGGCCTGATCCTTAGAAGGAAAGGGGTGGTATACGTATGGCTGTGTAAGGTTTGTAACTGTGGTATCCGCCTGTTTTCGTGATGGCATGATGAACAGTGAGGCTTTCAATGCCAATATTTTATGAATTGAGGATTATTCTCACGAGAGAGAGAGTGAAGTTCCAGTTGTATAATAAGCACCTCAGAGCCTCTTTGGAAATTTTGGATATCATGTTTGACGTAATAAAAGTCATGATATATTTGTGGAGTCTTGGACGTGAGGCCACAGCGTATAAATGCTGGCATTCTTTCTGCAGAAGCTGAAATTGCCCCAATATTACGTGATGCGGCTGAAACGACAAAGGAATAACTTTTATTTCGACAAATCACAGCCATTTGCCCAGGATATGGGGACGATTGAACAATTTGAACATCGGCTGCTCTGCAATATTGTGCTGGATTGCGGCAACATGAGGTTTGTTATAAGGACTTGAAAAGGAACAACGCCAGCCTGTTCCATGAAACCTGTAGCACTAAGGTTACCGACCAAGAGATAAAACACCACGTGACATCATAACCTTGTGCGCCACAAAAATGCCATCGAACCGGTTCGATGGCATTTTTCTGGCAGGATGCCATATATTCGTAGAATCCTCCCTAACTCTTATTATAGCGTATATCTTACGTATATAGTGGTAGAAGCTTTGAAGCGTCCACATTGAAAGATTTTCGGAAATACTATATTAGCTTCAAAATACTAATATACCATTCTTAATCCCACTTCGACTCTTCAACTTCACTTCGATTCTTCAACTTCACTTCGACTCTTCAACTTCACTTCAACATCATCAACTTTACTTCAATACTATCAATACTATTAATATCATCATCAATACCATTAATAGTAAGTTATTCCATTCGTTAAAGTATTGCTTTTTCTACTTCGCTTCCACTCCCCTATTCTGAAAATGCCCCCCCTCAATAACGTATTAACCACTTTAGATTTTGAATAGTTTTAAATACTATTAATAACAACAACAACAATGATAATACTATAGATTTGTAATATGCTCAAATATACTCAAATAAAGCAATACGCTTAAATAAACCGAAAATCTTATAGTATACTTAAATAAGCTTAGCTTAATATACTAAGATTAACAGATTAAGCTTAAAATAAACGTATGGATTATTAGTGTTAACTCTTATTTGTATACCATATGCCCAAAGATCTATAGATTGCCTAATCTTATATATTAAAATCCCATTTTATATGTAGCAATTTACCATATCTGATTTATGGCATTATGCCATATTTTTGGTACTCTAGGGACCTTGGCCATACACATTTCATAAACGCTTTTCTGAAAAATTATCTTCCATGACTTTCTTTGGCACTAAGGCTTAAGAACTCCTCTTCTCACCCTTCTCAATGCTCCATTCAACGTTCTTAAAAGATTGCTGGTTTGGAGAGACCTCATAGAACTCTGTTTCTTTGATAACTATCTCAGATTGTTGAGTTGGAATTGTGTTTATCCAGTCCAGCACGTCCACGCATGCCATACTCGAATATCATGGCTATTTTCGCAGTTTAAAGGTGATGACGTCGCAATATCTTTCTTCCATCCATTTCTACGTATACAGGATGAATCAGGCAAGATAGCCTTAATACGTGGTCACGAGATAGATCAACAACGCAAGTGTGCACAACCCTGAGAGATGTTAGTTCTTCTGTCACTAAAATTCTTCCATTTCTTTTTATAAAGCTTCCTTTTGAATTCTAGTTGTATTTATGCAGCTCTCCCTTCAGACTTCCAGACTTTCAAGATATTATATGATCATCCCTACGGGACCAGAATTCCTACAAAAAATCAGTGAATCAACGTTTTTTCAAAAATATTATGTTTTATAAATATATGGATATATATAAATAATCTAAATTATATTAATTTAATTATAAATAGTTAGAATTCTATTAATTCCTTTAAAAAAAGGCTTAAAAATCTATTAGTTTATTTGTAGGTAATCTAAAATCTGTTAATTTATTTGTAGGTAGTCTAAAATCTATTAATTGGCTTAAAATAGATTAGTTTTGTTGAATAACTTTAATATTCGATATATTAATTTTTGAATACCTTTATTTTTTTATTCTTTCTTTTATTCTTTTATTCTTTTATTCTTTTATTCTTTATTCTTTTATTCTTTCTTTTATTTTTTTATTTATTCTTTTATTATATTAAAGGTAAATTAAAATCATTTTGTTGTTAAAATTCGAAAGGGTAAATTGCTTTTTCCATTTACTTTCCCCTTTATTTCTCGCTTTTTTTAACGTTAACATTTTAAATAAGCTCAACAACTTTAAATCTTTAAATAGTTTTAATAATAATAATAATAATAATAATGCTTATGATTGTAATTGTAATCGTAATTATTCAAATAATTATCCAAGTACTTGTAATACCTTTAAAAATGGATTAGCTTTCATAATAATAGAGTTCATACTAACTCATCCTTTCACCTTTTAGTATATAAGCTATATAAAGGATTTCTGTATAACTCTATATAATTCTACAACAAAAAATAAGTAAATCGTAAATGAAATTAGGTTTTTAATATAAGATTTATTGATTGTTGAAAGATTAGAATTTTGGTTTCGTAAAGTATACAAATACGGGTTATGTGATATATAAATAATAGTCTTATCCTTTACAAAACCAAAATTCTAACCTTTCAATAATCAGTGAATCTTATGTTAAAAATCTAATTTCATTTACAATTTATTTGTTTTTGTTGCAGAGTTTATGCAGAGTTATGCAGGAATCCTCTCATATAGCTTATATACTAAAAGGTGAAAGGACGAGCTAGTATAACTTTCCCGAAACTTTATTATTATGAAAGCTAATCCATTTTTGGAGGTATTACGATCACTTGGACGATCACGATCACGATTATAAGCATTACAGTATTATTATTATTGAAGCTATTCAGAGATTCGAAGTTGTTGAGCCTATTTAAAGTATTAACGTTGAAAAAAAGCGAGAAATAGAGGGGAAAGCGAATGGAAAAAGCAATTTACTCTTTCGAATTTCAACAACAAAATGATTTTAATTTACCTTTAATATAATAAAAAAAATGAAAGAATGAAAAAATAAAAGAATAAAGAATAAAGAATAAAAGAATAAAAAAATGAATGAAAGAATAAATGAAAGAATAAATGAAAGAATAAAGGTATTCAAGAATTAGTATATCGAATATTAAAGCTATTCAACGAAACTAATCCATTTTTAAGCCAATTAACAGATTTTAGATTACCTATAAATAAACTAATAGATTTTAGATTACCTACAAATAAATTAACAGATTTTAAGCTTCTTTTAAAGGAATTAATAGAATTTTAACTATTTATAATTAAATTAATATAATTTAGATTATTTATATATACCCATATATTTATAAAATATGATATTTTTGAAAAAAACATTGATTCATTGGCTTTTTGTAGGAATTCTGGTTCTGTAGGGATCACCAATGGTCTTTTCATTTCCATAAGAGCTCAATACTATTGTGACCATCACTACTTTGAAAATAATTTAGCTGGAATTTAAGGTGTTTGTTAGGTTAATTGTTATTGGCTTAGTGATCCATCGCAAAAAGATACCAAAATTCTCCTACAATCATACAGCACTGCTCAAGCAAAAACTTTGCCTTGGCTACTTGTATTGCCCCATCAAGGCAGGCTTGTTACCCCCAGTCATATAATTGTTGGAAACTAGTTCATCGGAGATATCCTACGTCGAAGACCAAACGCCTTGAAAGACAACAACATTCACCCCAACCACCAAAAATCCTCGAGCTCCCATCGGTAGTGCTAATGCTGAGTGATGAACTCAGCCTTATACACTCCACGAAGTCTACGCTCGTAGGAACTACCAATCTGAACCTGCCACTTAGTATCGATCCCTGGAATTGTATATGCTAATGTCCACTTGTGAAAGTTCAAGCCGTAGGCACCCGCAGCAAGCTTGAGCTGCTCAAAATGATCGTGACTGTCGAGAGAAGCAATGACCTCCATTTGGTTAACGCGGAAGTTATTCATAACTTCAATTAGTTTGGTGATATTTCGAGCTCTGCTGTTGTAAGTAGCCTTATTGTAGTGGTGTCTAGGGGCCTTGATCAGAATTGTGACGTTCAAGTTGGTAATGATTTCAGCGTATTTAGGAACTGCAGCTAAGACTAAAATGTTGAATAGTTAGTTACTTTCCGATCACTGATGGAATCTGTCAGATGAGTATGCAAAGCCGCACCACAAAGTGGAGAGACAGTACAGAAGTTGAACCATAGAATTGAAATTGAACGCGGATAATTAGAACTCGACAAGGGGATTTCGCTTACGGGACTCGATACTAGGAGCTGAGTTTGATTGAAAGAAGTTGAGATCAATAATCATCTGTAGATTATCTTTGGTTTTCTTGATGGCCAGATTGGGATGTTGGGGAAGAACAGTAAAGTCGAATTTCAAAGCTCTCTTCTTGATTGCTTGGTTTTCGGCTTTCACTTCACTATCTCTTCTCTGCTTAGCCAAATGTCTCTGCTGGACCAGTTGTCTCTGACGAGTGAGAATTCTCTGTTCGGCTGGTTGTCGCTTCTGCTCAGAAAATACATTCTTCTGTTTATCAACAGTTTCATCTCTGTCGGCGGAGAGCTTGGGCGTTTGGACTTTGCCAAGATTGACATTCTTTCCCATTTTGTGTATTGAAAAGATAACGATGAATCTTGAAGGTTTTTGAAAGAAGGCTTGGGATATCTAATAAGTATTGGAAGTTGATGAAGTCTTTTTTCGTGATTTATAAACTTGATGTTGGTTAATATTTGAGATGTTTCAAAATTCAGAATTCTGGAGACAAGAGATATTCCCAAATATCCATTACTGGTACGGTAGGGCTCCTACCACAGCATAGTTTGAGTGAGATCATCTGAGTTAAGGATCGCCATCATTCAACCGTAACAAAAGCTTGATTGCCGGCAAAGCTACTGTACGTATATTACAAGTCGCCAGTATGATGAAAAGATTTCAGGCTAATCCATGATTTTGAGTTACGGTGGCGGAATTCTTAAGACACGGCTGTTGAAATCTCATTTGTTGGTATCACTGTGACGATGATAATTTCATTATAGTATTATTTACCTCATGCTGTTGCTATTGCTTAGAGAGAAATAGCTAAGTCGTTATTCCACGCCTAAATAGCCACATGGATAACTTTTCTTACAGCATTAAACTTCGATTTTTCAGATTTCCACACAATTTTGAGATTTCTCAGGATAAGTTTCGAACAAGTTGCCTTTGGGTTATTGAACATAGTGTCTTTGAGCAGTGACTGAAATGTGGTATGATTCAATAGAGCCTGCAAGTTATGAGAGTGAATGAGAATAATTACTGTAATATCTTGATAGAACTACCTAAATAACTAGGTGTCATGGAATGCGAGGAATACTCCGTATATAACAGCTCTGATTTCCTAAGCTCACTAGGAGGGGTATTGAGTATATCAATAATGTTGCATGGGCAAACAATAACCTGCAATGTTTTTAGTTTTTGGGAAGTTTCACGCATTAGCAAAAGTTTTGACGTCACGTATATACAGACATAGAATTATAGTCAACGAAATGCATTGTTGTAGAAGGCCGGGGATTCTTTCTTCGTTTGTGCTGCTATCACCACACCAGGATCGTCTGGCCACGAACAAGAAATTTTTTTACTAGCCAGGACACACACTATCCCCATGCCACCACCGAGTCCATCAAAAAGCATGCCATACCTTGCTTTATTTCTGAGTATTGAACAGCAGGTCCCAAAAGTCCATCCGCATCCCCGCACAAATACTTCTCCAAAACTCCAGGTAGCCATCAAAAGCGTAAACTAAATGGCACCACCAAACTCAGCCCTATAGACACCACGGAGTCTCTTGTAGTAAGAGCTATGTCTCTCGATTGGGAAGAAATCCTTGGCACCCCAAACCTGGTATTCCATGGTCCAGTCTTGGAAAACGAGACCGTTGACAGCGGCGGCTAACTTTAACTGCTGAAAGCTGTCATGGTCAGTAATGTCAAACACTGATGTTTAGCACAGTGATGGGAAATGAGTTAAGTTGCTCTATCAATTTATTCATGCTTTGAACACGTTGGTAATAAACTGCACGCGAGGCATGCTGATAGGGTGCGAGCAAGTTGATTTGAATACTTGTGATAGCCGGGGCATAATCGGGAAGGATCTTCATGATTGCAAACATATCGGTTGGTGGGTTGGCCATAAAGTTGAGATCGATGATTAGTTGCTTTGTGTCGCCAATTTGCTGCAGGAAGAGAGCATAGTGCTTTTGAATATTTTCGAACTGCATAGTTGAGGCAACCTTCTTAGCATTCTCCTCAGTAGTGGCCCGATTATCCGCCGCTGCTTTCTTTTGGGCAGCAATCTTCTCGAGCTTCTGATTTTCCCATTCCTGTTTCTTCTCAGCCAATAGCTTATCCGCAGCCTCCTTTTCTTCGGCGAGCTTTTTTTCCTCGGCCAACTTGTCCATCTCAATCTGTTTGACCTTTGAGACAAATTTGGGTTGTCCACGGTTGTTAGGGTTACCCATGTTGATCAATTTGTTGTTGAGTGAGGTGTGTAAAACTATAGGAGATTGAAATGAAGATTTCAAGATGTTGAGAGTTTGGATGAATCTGAATACTCGTTAGACTAGACCTTTTGGAAAGGAATTTATGTACGCGTTCTCACCTTGGAAAAGAAAAAATCAAGTTGTTTGGTTAAGAGATTTGATATCGGGGTTGGAAATCTTTATCTTGATAGTTAGAAGGAGGTTTATTGTAATGGAGACCAAAATTCTGTGGAGAGAGAAGCTCTTAAGTATCCAAAGTTAATACAGCAGCTCTTTTGTTGGATAACCCTAGCTAGTGATTATTTCAGCCATTTCAGCCAATTCTCGCAACTGAGCTGTACTGAAACTATGAACTCCATGATGTAGGGTATCTCATATGCCACCCAGTGGCTAGTCTCACTCTCTGCATATGTACAAGATAGGGAAATCCGCATAGCTCCGTTTAAGAATGAGCATCTAATGCCCATCGGCCCTATCAATACACATTATGATCTAACCAAGCCGTCAGTAATTCATTCACAGTGTACTCTCTGGAATTCAAGAGAATCAACTACCAAGGGAGCCTCTTACCATCTTTCTGATTGGTTTCTGTTAGAGAGTTTTGCCATACATAGTAATTGAATCTTTCCCCGGTTCAACTCCAATCATCTTTTTTTCTGTGAGAGATCTATTAATAGATGATCTCTTGTAGACCCATTCACCATCCTATCTCGTAGAATATTCTCGTATGCGATTATATGCAGCGGAAGTTTCTTGATACAATGATTATTCATCATCAATAGCAGCTTCTTTCAACATAATAACAAAGAATACTCATCCACAGGGCTAGCAGGATGCTTAGCAAAAAAATTCGATTACTACACTACATATTTCGACATATCCTAGCCCGGCCTATTCTCAATTGAACAAACGAGAAGCTCCCAATTTACCTCTATGACATGAAATAAGTGAAGCGGATTAGCGTAATATTAGTTGAAGGAGGTCCATGAGGTATAGTGAGGATAGGTTGAGTTATGTCAAGATATGGTCAAGCTTTTGACGCCCTAGAATCTAAAGTCATCAAGCAAATTTCAATCTTTGAAGAGTCTTGGAGTTCAGAACAAGCTTAAGATGTATTGATGCTAATGTTTAAGTTGATTGGAGACTTTCAAGGGTTGCTATGATTTTTCACACTCTCTCTCTTGGGACGATGAGATAATTGTACACTTCGATATGCTTGTCATGCTACGTACATACAGCCTATTTGCATTGTCATTCTTCATTTTAAACACTATGTACATCTCATTTCACTTGGTTTCCTCTTAATTTTTTCATAACTTTATTCATTTATATAATAAACTTCTATATGAGAAGTCATCCTGTCATGACAGTGTATTTGGTCAAAGATTAACCTTCGCAATGTGTGTGATTGGACCTTTAGACTATAAAGCCTTTCTTCCAAAAGCTTCAGAGTTTCTAGGCAGGGTGTGTATAACCAAAATTAAGGATGTGTTGAAGATGTAAAATGCTCTTTTCTACTAGCACCTTATCATTCGTATTCCGCAATATACTTCTAGCTTTTCCCCCTTTTGAATAACTCATTGACTGGATACTTCTTTGCAAAGAACAAAGAGTAAATTTTACGTCCTCCATGGTCGCTTAGCCACCAATATCCAGCGTTGGAAGAGTGCCTGTGGGCTTGCAGATGAGAAAGTGATGTGGAGAATGTAGTGGGATGGTGCAACAAGAAAAATGAGAGAGACCCTGTCTAATTATGCTTTCTGTCTCGCGTACCTCGTGACAAAAGCGTTTTATCTTCAATGTCTTGTTATATATATCATTTTGCATTATCATACTCGAGTAGTTACACCATTGTGTATCACCTATCAACGACTCCGCTAATCAATATATATTTCACTTAATTGCCCATAGAATTTGAGGTATTGTGTTGTTTCATCGCACACTAATTCCCAAAGACTATCGTCACTGTATGGTCTCATCAATGATATTCCCAAGCTAGTAGTCCCCCATCTTCCCCTGACTGAAATATTCTCGTTGGTGGAAAATAGAAATTGTTGTGAAGTTTAGGTCTTTCTCCTCCCAGACAATAGATAAAACAATCATCCCGGAACTCCATCGATCCATAGAGCCAATTCCTACTCACAAAACTCTCTGAGTCAGAAACTCATGTTTGTATACACCCGCCAATCTGCGAGCAGTTTGACTGTTAACTTTGACCTCGAAGCCTTTTAGCTTATCGCCAAACACCGCTGTTGACATAGTCCAGTGATCGAAGTTCAGACCGAAACAAGCGGCACCTAGCTTCATTTGGCTAAAGTTATCGCGTCTATTCATTGAGATGACAAACTCAAGATTTTCAATATCGAATGTATTCAGAACATCGATAGTCTTAATCATGTTTCTGACTCTGAGATTGTAGACTTCGGCAGATTCATGATATGTGGGAGCGATCAGGTGGACCTCGATGTCCTTAATCATTGGAGAATACTTTGGGAGAATTGTGAGAAAGTTGACCTCCTTGGCTGTGAGACGTGAATGAACTATATCGATCTTGATGAACAGCTTAGCTAGACCGCTTTCTTTTGTGACATGGAGTGCAGAATGTTGTGGTAAACGTGAATAGTCGAAGTCCAAAGCATCCTGCCGAGCTTGAACTTGCTCATTGTGTTTTGATATGCAATAGCCATCTGCATATCCTTGAACTTTGCAGCAAGTCTCTTTGCGGCGAATTCTCCCTCAGCATACTTCTGAGCATCTGGAGCCTGTTGAGCGCGGCCATAATTGCTTTTTTTGCTCATTATGTTGTTTGTTAATAGCTATAAGCTTTTTCGTGAGTGGACAATATAGAAGTGTATAGGGTATGTCTAAAAAGAAATATTTGTAGTTGATGAAAGTTGAAGAACTTGATATTTCTGCTTCAATTTTTTCGGTTGATTAATGAATTGAGGATGTTCTGAAATCAAATTACTCAGGATTTGATGAGGGAGATATCCCTTGAATGCTATCTCTGATTCTCAGCACTTATATTAGTGTTCACAACCATAGCACAAGCGTACACTCCTGACTTTTTCCTAGCTCTATGTATTGCAACCGTATTAAGAGTTCAACATCAACCAGCTAGCGGCGCCAGAATCAATCAGTACAGCATCTAAATTTATGCCAGTCCTTATCTATATATACGGTCACGATAACGGCTCTAAGACATATCTCGGAGTACTGATCATTTCTGTCACTTTTGTTGCGTGTGTTACTTGAAGTATTCACGGATGCAGCCAGTACAGTTGAAACTGTCAAAATTTGTCGGCGCTCGAATGTTTCTTTAAATACTAGTCAAGCTACAAGTTGTAAGACAAAATAAGATGCGATTGAAGGCATATAATTCATCATCAAGCTCGATTATCGAATCAAAGACGACAATTCTTTCGATAATACGTATGCAATCGCAATATCTCACACGAAATTTTGATGAATCATATCATGAAGCGGGAAAGAGAACGATACGTCAGGTGGGATTCCACAGTTCTAATGCTTAGATTCTTTCTCGTTATATTTTTTCTCAAGATTTTCTCTTCATTATTGCCGTCTGGTATGGTCTCCTAATTCCATGATACCCAGATGCAAGTTGGAGGGCTCCCTCCGGTTATTTCCAGATAATCGATGGTTGATACTTCGAAAAGACGTATATGAGGTATACATGACTACTCAAAAATTTAAATGAGCTAAACTACAATTGTACAGCATCAAGTCCAATGATATATTTATGTCATTATATACAGATTCTTGAAGTCTATGTAAAACAGTTTGCTCGCCAATCTAACTTTCGCGTGACTGCAAATAGAGGATATTAAGCACAAAAAGTTTATGAAGTAATATCTTACAAACTGGGATAAGATCATCTGATAACATACAAAATTATTGTGGATTGTCTTGTTGCTTAGGACAAACTTTTTTGGAACCTAAGGTGCCAAAAGTTACCCCTTTTGTTCTCGCTAAAACCACGAATTAGAACTCTAAACCCGTCGCATTGTGCAGACATTAAGATCGAAAATTTCTAAATATTTTACAGGTAAATTTGTTCATCAGAGGTGACATCGCTTGATAGGATACTGTAGAAATTAAACCAATGCATTCCTTGGAAGCAGAAATACGATAGCAGACTATCACACCGAAAGGGTGTTGGAATAATCAAAAGGTATCGTGGAGTAACGGTAAAATTATATAATCATTATATATATATATATATATATATAGAAATTTGATAGATAATATTTACACATGAATTATTCTTTTTCATTTTAAAGCATCAACCTCCTACTTTCCCACCAATCTGTTCCTTTGATAATTCTATTCCAGGCACATGGCAGGGATTGTTGGGATCGTAGGCTATACTCATCACATTTGCTCGGAGTCGGTTGACAGCTTTCTCATCTTCCACAATAAGAGACTGGCGCGATTCAGTCCTTGCGCCGCCATGATTTTTCGCACGGCCAGCCATGGATGATCTGCGCCACACCCATGACAAAGATGAAATTATCAGAACAGCAACCACGGCTGCAATGGTAGCTCCAGCTATGACACCGGCACTTGACCCAGGGGTCTTATTAAAACTCGAAGACGGGGATGAGGCAGTATTGGATGTATTGGATGAGGTATCATTAGTGGTACTGGAGGTGTTGGTGCTCGTGGTTAATAATTTCTGTCCAAATAGCGAGGCAATCTTTACATTCGCAAAGTCTTTCGCGGGTCTTGTAGTTGTCGCAAAACCACTATAACTGTTATCAATTAGTACATGACTCCTAGAGCCGTGAGAGACACATACTTTCCGCCAATAATGTCGGTAATATTACCAGGGACGATATAGCTGTTAGCATCATGATGGAACGTTGACGTCCATGATAGCTTATACAAATCGTAAATAGCCACCCCTGAGCTTTCCCAATCACAATAGGATGAATACTGCTTTTGGGCTCCACCAACTGTTAGCATTTGTCGATTACCAACTAGATGGCAAGTGTGTCCAAATCTAGGGCTGCCTGGTACAGCCTCGTAGACCTTGATCCAGGTAAATGAAGGTAATGAGAGAACATAAACATCGTCGTATGATACCGAGTCCCCATTTTGCCCACCATAAAGATATAAATTGTAGCTGGAACTATCGGGGGCAGTAGCGACGACAGTACAAGATTCAATTCTCGGTGGGGGCAAGTCTCCCGATGCTTGTTGCATGTACCAAGATCCATTTCCTCCATTGTAGACACTATTGATATCAAAAACATTAATTTGATTCATTGGAGCCTAGTTAAATCTAGTCAGTCAAAATATCGATGCTACTGAAACTTCTTGTTCCTACCAGAGTGCCAAGTTCAGCAGTCAAATTCCCAGCTTGATGATAGATCCCTCCAAACTGTATTAGTATACCTTTGTCTCCTATTCCAGGAATATACTGCAAAATACTCCCCGTTCTTGAACTTGCATCAATCGCAGCAGTAGAAATGTTCCTCGTTGTATTATCGGTCATGTTTAGCATAACCATACCTTCTAAAGGCACCGAGCTTCCCTCGGGAATCCAGGTCGTTTCTGTGCTTGATCCATCGTTGATCTCGCCATTAAAGTAAAAGCCAAGGCCTTGATCCGGAACATCGGCGCTCGATCCGGAGCTGGGCTTCTGCGGTATTGTAGAGTCAAGATTGATTGATGCCCATTGATTCTGCTTTACATCGTAGGATAGAAGGGTTTGATTTGGTGATGTAGGATCTGTATATCCGTAGAAGCTCGTATTCATACTTTGTTCAGTTCCGCCATAGAGATATATTTGATTACTGCCAGGGGATCCTGAGAAAAGAGCACCTTTGAGTACCACGGATGAGAAGGTGTTTGGTGATTCTGAATCCGAGAGAAGAACTTGTTCTGATACTAGTGGAATACCTGCGGAAGCCATTGTCCAGTTCCATGATTCCTCCATTCCAACACTTATAATATAGTTGTCTATACAAATTGAATTAGCTAGACCTCGACTTCGAAGCGACCAACCTACTTGTACCAATGGTGACATTCCCAGTTCTGGCACCATGTTTGTTGGAATCAACAAATGTTTCGTAGCCACCATAAATATACAGGATCTCGTTCTTCACAGTGGATGAATGATACCATCTCTGGCACATATTCTTGATAGGGTCCAGCCCCGGTGGAATGTCGTTCTGCGCACGACGCAGCATCTCGAGAGACTTTATCCCACTCCTCCTTTGCATATTTTCATTCTTGTATCCCAGATTCTCTTAGTCCGTACCTTCCAAGTTCAATCCAATTTTCACGCTTCCCTCTATGCCCATTGATTGTATAATATACTTAAAACACGACTTTTCGAGTCCACAGCCACGAGGCTACAGGCGCGATCTGCCGAACTCCTCAAAGTTGTACGACGTAGAGAAAGGTAGAGAGCTCTCAACCAAAAGAGAGAAATAACTTGTATCAAGATGCGGCATATTAAAAATCCACAAAGGCACCATGTTCGGGGACGATACTCGTATAATATTATAAGAAGTCTGAGCACTGAATGAAGAGTGGCGGAGGCTTGTAATTTCCATCTTGCTAGATCAAGAAACCTAGACTTTCTTAAGATTGCTAACCAAGAGCATCTAAAACCGGCACATGGGGGTATATTAAAAGAAGCAACGAGGGCAACAACTACTATTTGGTTATCCAATGAGCTCACACAGAGCTCACAAGCATTTGTGTCAGGGTCAGGCACATTTGCTACGTATGCATGACAGAGGATTGGGCGGTTACATTTTGTGGGTGGAAGGATTGCGGCTACCTCACTTTCTTAGAATAGGACCAGGGAGTTATGGTTACGAAAATGGATGTAGATGATATTTATACATCAGCCCCCAAATGAGCTTCCACATAAAGGGTCGAAGAAAAATACCGGAGATCACAGGATCGTAAGTGCATCACATAATCAACACACGTGATACGTCGGTAAAAGTGCACTGACCATTCCTTGCAAAAGGACCACCAGGACCACGGTGAACTTCACACAAACACACAACTGTTGAACACAGCAATTACAATTCGAACGTAACCTTTGCAACAGCAAACCACATCTCAGCCTCAACTTGCATGATGATACTTGGAGTATAGTAATATCAGCGTTCTGACATGTTTAATCTTCTAGACTTGTCTTTTTAAGCACTGCTTTCAATTGATACATTTAGTTCAATTGTTTTGGTTTCTTTTTCCATTTACAACGGTCCCAGAAAGTCAATCCTTTAGCAGATATACCATTCTTGCTATGTTTTGTGAAATATACCTCGATCTCCTCTCGCGTCTGGTCATCGATGTTAGTTGCGAATCGCTCAGTAGTAGCTACTGGCTGGTAATCGGGATCCAAAACTAGGAGATGCTTAACTATATCAACCTTCCCGAAATAGACGGCCCAATCTAGAACGCGCCTCTGTGTCGACTGTGTATCAATACTGGAGCTACCATACTCTGCTAGTGTCATGATTGTGTTCACATTTCCTAATCTTGCTGCATACATTAACGCATTATTGCCGTTGGCATCTCTTATGCTTTCATCAGCGCCCTGTTCGAGCAAGCATCTCACTCCTCGATCAAAACCCTTTAGGCATGCGGTCATCAGCGCTGTGTGTTTCGAGATTCCTGCTTGAAGATTGATATTGGCGCCAGCTTGGACTAATAGTTCCATCACATGAATGTTGTGAGCGATTCCTTTGTCGAAATAGGCCGCTGCTATCAATGGCGTTTCTCCATGTTTCCTGTCCTTTATGTCCCAATTACATGAATCAACAGTCGCCCCATACTGCAGTAATATTTTCACAGAAAAAACACAATTCTGACGCGAGGCGATATAAAGAGGAGTCAGTCCATGTGCATTCAGAACCTCCGTCATTGCGCCACGGCTCAGTAAGAACTGAACGATATTGGAGTTTGTGGGTATCTGAGCCGCTCCATGTAGAGGTGTACATCTCAAATCGCCCGACGCCAAGTTGATCTCTGCTCCATTCTCAACCAGCAACTTCACAACATCCAGAGATGCTTCATATTGACCAGAGGCTGCAAACAGGGGTGTGCACCCCGCTTCATCGCATTGGTCTGGTTTGGCGCCGTAGTTTAGCAAGCACTTTACAGCTGCCTTAGAGCCCCATTTAGAGGCAAGTACCAGGGCAGTGTCGCCATTTTGAGCCAATCGATCGAGACAAAAATCTCCAGACTTAACAAGTGTCTCAACTCTTTTCAAGCTTCGAAGCCGTATCGCATCTATTAGTTCCTCGTGCCCTAAGAGGGTTGTACGTATTGATTTCATAATTGCTCCTTGGACTTGGGGGTAAGCAGTGCCCTGGCTTGTGGCAGGAAATTTTGCCAATCGAGAGTGATCAGTGATACACGGAACTTCTACCTCCCTTGAACCAATACCGAGCACTGCAGAGTCTATTATTCATATGTTAGTATTATCAACACGTGCGGATCAAAGATGGATGGCGTTGTGGGGTACTTCCCTGGGGGTACCATCATCTTTTCCGGTCCTTGTCTTGCCCATGATCCATCAGCCATCTAAAGCATTAATTAGCCTGTTCTAACTCAGCCAAAGGGTGCTGCTTACCTCGAGCAACGTTTTGGTTCTTGTTGTCTCATAGACTGACAATACTGAGATATCTGGTGCACTTGTCAAGAAGTGACAGAAGTCGGAGTTCAACTCGTTAAGCTCATGGGACCGAAATGATATTTGCCGGATCAACGGGGCCGTTGCATCATGTTTGACAAGTTCCAGAAGAGCCTCAGTATCTAATCCACGATGAGGTGTGCCCATGAAGATCATTAAAGGAATCGACGGCATAATTTTCCATCGTCCTAACATGGCCTAGGGAGGTATGTGAGTGAAGGTACTGTAACTCACGTATTTCGCATACCTTTTTAATCACCAACCCACCCAAGCTATGACCGATAAACACCAGTGGCCGGTCCTGCTCCAGATTAATAACCATCTTGCAAGAAATTGACGCCTACCTTACTGATGCATGTCTACGGATCTCTTCTACATCACTGCGAAATCGTGAACTGAACACTGAGATAACAGCCTCAGAGTGGCTACCCTTCAAGTGAGAGTCAAATCCATAGCTCATGACCCTTGCATTAGGAAAGTCAGCTGCTAGTTTATCTCGCAGCCACATATGCGTTGGTTCTGATGCCCATGACCCGAAAGCGTTCCCAGCAAGTCCCGTGACGGCGATAATGCTATCAGTATCGATTAGCAAGATTAATTATGAATTTGGATAAGCTTACTCCAGGGCTACTGGCTCCTTTGGTTCATTCAAAGGAGTGAAGCCATAAAATGTTTGGTCAACGACCACTCTATCACCGCCGTGACCTTTCAGTGCCGGCAGTGGTACCGATGTTTGCCAACCCGGTGGCGGTATAAAGTCTACCGTAGCCACTTTCAATTCGCTAGGTACGCCGTCTATAAGTGGCGCTATCGATCGGGCAATCAATTGCATGTTAGCTCCCGCATCAAATTGCAGATAATTATGAACATTTTCGAGAGTTGTATCAGGGGGTAGTCCCTCCACGCGGTAGCCGGTTCGGCCCATCTTCTGAATACAACTCTTCAGAAAACTGACGCGCAAAGGATATTGTGTTCTAACAAGAGACTGTGCTGATTTTCAGTTGAATAAAAGTGTTTCGAATTGCGAACCTGCAATAATTGGAATTATTTTGGCTTGGGATTCAGCCCCCTGTAAGTGAGACGCAAAAAACGAAATGTACCCTTCTCGTCGGATTCCTTCCGATGTCAGCATCTCAGCCACCACATTACATATAAAGCCATGGCTCACATACTAAAACTCGGAAATTACTTGTTCAGGCCTGGAGCACCCACGATTCCCACGTGGTATTCGGCAGGGCGAAGCTGACAAATTATCACAGTCAGAAATCAGGATATCTCCCAATACAACCTCCAAGCTTGTAGGCACCAGCGATTCTGATGGCACACCATTGCGCTTAGGCTCCCCCTTATACTCACAATGAAGCATGGGTAAGTGTGTTTTCCTATGCTGGGCAAAGGGTTGAGGAAACCTCAATTAGACCGTGAAAATCCTAGTTTGTGACACTTTTTCATGTTGATACTGTCACCATATTATCTCATGGATTCTATAACTACCATTATTCCAAAGAGCTAAATGAGTGTTTTCGTCATAATATTCTCTCCCTATACGGTCATTACCGGGCTCAAGTCTAGGATCAACCCTCTTTTATCCTACAGCAATAAGCTTTTTCATATCTTAGTCAATAATAGGGCTGTAAATATTACTTCAATATAATCCACGTCACCCAAACAATTAGATTGTCTCATTCCTTTGATCAAGCAATGGCTTCTTCCACTCTTTCGCAATTAAGACTCGGCCAATGCCACGCTCTAGCTATAAACCGTCCAAAGCCCCCCTATTTCATTTCAGCACGAGACCCTTCCCTTTCCCTTTCCGCATTAACATATGCAACCTAACCTCCACTTCGGGTCGGACCGTTGAAGAATACAAAACCATTGATTTTGTGCTAAGTGACAAACGACCATTGTACCATCATCCCATCTTTCCCTCGTCCTTTCCCATACCACCCAACCCTATCCATCCACCATCCCCAAAAAATCTCCACCACTTTCCAAATTCCAAACCCATCCACAATCATGTCCCCTGTAAAAAAAGCATGAGATAAAACAAACATCAAACATCCCACCCAAGTCCCAACTCACACGTCCATTCATCTTCCTCAACCACGCTACCCCAATGACCCCCGTAGCTTACCTCTCCCCGAGCTCTACGAACCCTTGCCATCTCCGAGCACGCTACCCAGGCGCATCACACCTGCGACAAAGCCTCCCCATCAACGTCAACATCCCCATCTCCATCTACACCTCCATCTCCATCAGCCCAGCATTGCCAACTCCCCAACCTACATACCGCACCGCATCAATTCGTATTCGCTCACACCACGCCACGCCTCCCCCAACCATACAGCAAGACACCCCATAACATCCGCATCAATTATCGCACCCCCTCCTCTTATATATATATATATATATATAAATATCCCTCCCATCAAAAAACCCAATCGGGAATCCCACCATCCGCAATCATCCTCCGACGTGTCATAGTCATACACGTGCGCATTCAGCACACGCCACCGCTGTAGATCGTTCAAGAAAATGCATGACGTGAGATCAGCGTTTTGGGGGGGCTGTAATAGGACAAAAAGGGGCATGGCTCTGCTTATTGTGCTGGGGTGGAGAGGGCAGTCTGGTGGATAGATGGGATGGGGATGGGGAAGGGGATGGGTGTTGATTGGTTTACGAGGGGGGTGGGCCGTTGATCCTGTTTGATTTGGGGGTTTGGGTTTGAGTTTGGAGGTGGTTGTTATGTGTGCGGTGGGATGCATGGGTAGCGGATATCAGTGAAGATAATTCCTTTGGTGGAAAGGGGATGAGTACCGCGCTACATGATATTGCGTTAGGCGGGTTGAGCTTGTGGGTTTTGATTTGAGATGGGAATGAGGAATTGGGTGGTGGATTGGTTTGTGAAGAAAAAAACATTTGGCAAGAGAAGTAAGAAAGTAAGTAAAAAGTATGCCGGTAAGCAACCTCTCAATGACTGGGTGGCTGGCTACCTTCGTTATTGTGATATTACAAAAGAGATGTTGTTGCATTGAAGCTGGAGTAGGAGTAGAAAAAGAAGAAGAAAACTCATTTAGCCACCTCAAGAATAAGACTCGCATCCCCATCGCAAAACACAAACGTTGAACTCTCCCAGCCCAATTTTACAAAGGTTTACATATTTTTCAAAAGAAAGACAAAGAATCCAAGACAAAAAAACATCCAAAGATCCTAACACCAGGCCCCCGTCCGCAGCAGCGCCTGCAAACTCCACACCACATGCGGATGGCCCTCCCCAAACAACCTCAGCTGACCGTCCAGCGCCTCCCCATGCCATTTCCCCGCTTCCTGCATGTCCCCTCGCCCCTCAAAACACAAGCCCAACGAATTCATCGCCCACAGCGTATCCGCGTGCATCATCCCTAGTACCTGCAGCCGCTGTTCTACGACTCTCTTCCTAACCTCGAGGGCTTCCTGCCCTCTCCCTAATTGCGCTAAGCACCGCGCTGTATCCGAGAGCGTCCAGATGGCGTGGGGATGAAGGGAACCGAGTGTACTGACCATGGAGTTGTAGGCGAGGGTGTGGAGAGCGAGGGCTTCGTTTGGGAGGCACGGGGTGCGGAAGGGAGAGCGGTAGCAGCGAGCGAGGGCGTTCTGGGTCCAGATGATGTGGTGGTCTGTGGGCGGGAAGATGCTTTGGAGAGTGTAGAGGGCGCGACGGTGGAGAGACTCTGCTTCGGGGTGTTTGTGAAGGTGGCGGCAGACGCGGCCGAGTTCGTTGGTCGTGAGGATTATGTCGAGGTGGTCGTGGGGGAGGAAACTATGGGGTGGGTTAGTTCTATTTCCGGAGAAAGGTGTGGGAGCGCAAGGGAAGAAGCATGTGGAGATATACCGGAGTTGTACAGCAAGAGCTTGGCGCTGAATGGCCTCTGCGAGGCGGAAGCGACGTTGCTGATCATACAGAATACCAAGGCTGTTCAGTAACCACGCCTTCGATGCTTTCCCCGAATTAGTACCACCCGTCTTAGTAATCTCCTCTTCAAAAATTCTAACTCCCATATCTATCTGCCCACTCATGGTATAACAGCCTAGCTAAATCTCTGATAATCATCGACCTCTCGAAATTCGAAATTGACATTGATATTTCTCAGTCCCCCACGTCGTTGCGATTGTATGAAATCATCTAGTCTGAATAACGCCTTTTGAATATCCATCAAATCCTCCGCGGTTTGTTTTTCCGGGGTACTAGATTGGTTTATCCACGTCTGAACAAGTCTTTGGAGTTTAGCAATTCGATGCATGGGGAATGGGAGATCTTCTGAGAGTAATGATCGAGTGATCCAGGCCGATCGGCGGGTTTCGGATGCTACGAACTTTTCGTATTGGCGATGGAGCTTCACATCGTAGACAGACAATGAGAGATGATAACACCAATTTTCTGTAGCATACTTTGCTAGGGGGTATTGTTGGGAATTCAAGTTGATGGATTCAGCAATCCCGGATTTACTTAGATATGTTAAAGTTGCTTGTGCGAGTCCAAGGTGTGAGGATTTCTCTTCGAGGAGAAAATTAGATGCTTGAGATGATAGCAAAATGAAGTTGGAATGATCGTGAAGGTACTCGTAGACGGACAAATGTCCCAGATGAAATGTATCCGATTCAGATCGATATTCCACCAGGGGGCAACAAACTTCGAGTACTGAGTCCTTTGATGGCGCAGCATTTGCATCAAAGACCATCTTTTCTTCGTCCCACGATAATGCGCATTGCAATTCAGACCAGTTGAGCGGTCTAGACGCTCTACATATCCAATGGAATATCCGTCGCGCCAAAGATTGCTTTGCAAGTGGTTTTGATGCCAAACGTTCCAGAATTTGTCCATATACATTGTAGAGTCCTGTTGGAAGTTTGTCCAACGAAGCAAGCATATCCTGGGTACTAAACGTTGCTTGTAATGTCTCCATACCAAGTCGCGCGAATAAGAACATTCCCGCTGATTTCTGAGATAGCATGCTATAAACATACTGTTTGATATGAGACTCTGTACAAGGGAGGGTTTCGATGGCCTCCCTAAGGTACTGATCAATATCTGTCTGAACAGCATCTTTGTTGATGTGGATTGATGGAAATATACCCAACTCTTTGCGCACCGGCAAGATATCTCGTGAGAAGAATAGTAGACGTATGGAATTGCGATCTCTTGAAATGCTATTTAGTAAGCGCAAAATACCCAGCATATCCTTGGAGTCACATTCATCGATGCCATCTATGATGATGTTCAACGAAGGTAATACGTGAAGCACTTCTGCAAGTAACTCTGCGATTCTGTCGTTGACAGATACGCGACATCGTCCATATCGTTTGGCGAAGAGATAAGCCGATATTAAGGCCTGCGGAATATTTATCACCTGTGCTGTTATTTGACCTAAAAGACTGATATATATAGATTCTTCGGATTGTTTCGATTTATCCGTCGAATTGCAATGAAAGTATACTGTGGGTGTGGATCCATAATAGTCTTGTAAATATTGAATGATTGTAGCACTCAGAATTGTCTTTCCACACCCAGGAGAACCATAGCACCACAATACCGAATCGAACTCCCCACTAAGCCAATTTTGAAAGCTTGTGTCAGTCACAAGCCATTGGCCTGTGTTTGTCGATCGTTTAGTGCAAGCCCTGGTGCAAACTCTCATAGTATTCGCCTGGAGACAACCAAGCCATGACTTGTGTCCTGATATCTGCATCTAGATTATTCATCAGCATTAGCTTGGGTGAGTTTCATGAATCATCATGTGGGATCTACAGACCCTTGCTTTCTGGAGAAACCGAAGTTTCCAAAACGCTATTTTTCGCTCTCCTGGGGTTTCTTTACGGCATAAAATTCCTTATACTGTTCATATGCAAACGTGGCTTCCTGGGAGAGTAATTGGGTAGCCTTCAAAAGCCGTTGGACGTGATTAGTAAACTCTACATCAAGAGAATTCAAGACGGTGCGTTCAAGCTTGAATGCTTAATTCGGTCAGCTAGCATATTTGCGGATAGTGGAGGGTGAGAGACCTACTGCGTCTAGATAAAGCTGCGCGAGCACTTTCCAGGAAAACAAGGACCTCGAAATACACATCCGCAAGCGCTTTAGATACCCGCGGCTCGCTTCCAAATATGACTTCATAATGAACAGAGATATCTAATATATTAGTGATTTTCAATACGATACTCGAAACCAATTGATAGTAGCGAATCGAGATACGTCCAATCTGATGGCCATTTAGCACATGCTCCCAAGAAACAAGAAAATGTGCTCACCTCCAACAGGACCTTCGTGGAATTCCATACTAGAGCAGATGGAGCCGGGTAGCCTTGAATCATCATATCCACCGCAGGCCCACAAATAGTAAGGAAATCTATTAAGGGAGAGATTTTGCGACCAAAACATTGGGATTCATCATTAGATGGATAGTAATTTTCAAGCAATTCAATTTCTTTCATGAAGTCTTCGACATTTGCCCCAAGTTGACAACTGCTGGTTGATCGAAGCTTATTGACATATTTTTGTAACGGTGTATCGCCCGGTAAAAAGCTTTGGATCATTTTCAAAATACATTTCTACCCGTTCTTCATGCATTGTTGATAATATTTCAAGGTTCCAAAAAAGAGAAAACAAGTCATCGGATGATGTTCTATTGATCAGGATTATGTATCATTACACCTTGCAGAACCACACATGTATGCAACGTGATCACAGCAATATGTGTGTGCATCACCCCCAAGTTACAGGTGGGTGGGTTCAAGCCTATACTCGTGATTGTTGAAGGTCGAGAAAGGGGATCAGATTTTTTCTCTTTTGGCACCGCTGAGTACAGTAAGATCAATGAGGGGGAAGATAATTAGAAAGGATGGAAATATTGACACGCACATTCCTATAATGCTGACTGTGAAGGTACGAACTCTTGCCAAATGGCAAGTTCCCTGTCGAAATATCTTTTGATATTCCTCGGGAGAAATGACAAAGCCAGAAAAAGAATTCTGGCTAGATAATACATCCTCGGACTGGAAGGATCATAGAAATTGTGAAGGGAATATAGGAGCCCACTTCCGGAGTTGGGGTCCAAAGTGCTACCATGCCAACATCTCCCGTAAGCTTAAATACGAGCACAGATCTATACAAGCATTTGATCCTCTTTGGAATTCAGCTAGGAAATTATTCCCCGATGACAAGTGAGAATAGTAACTTTGTTCAACAACTAAATCTTTATTCCAAAGAGAAACATCGTCTTGGAGGATACCTATCCTATATGAGTTCTTTTGCTCAAAGTTGGGATCATAATTCGATATACGCTTGTATAAGGAACAAAGCTAATGCAAATGGCTTAATCTAACGGCATTTCAAGATTATGATGCATGAGAATAGGTAATGAATGTAGATCTGATTAAATTTTATGCGCCTGAGTATCTAATAACGCCCATCCGCATACCTACTAGTCAATCATATGTGCTCATCGCAAAATCATGCTCGTCCCAACTCGGAATACTTCTAACCCAACAAATCATCTAATCCATTGCCTAGCTTTTGTTGTGAATTTTGAGGGGCGGCTGATCCTGTTGATGATGCTCCCATTGATGCTGCTCCCCAAATGCCTGCACTTGCTTTCTCCTTGGCTAACTGCCCCAAAGCTGGGCCAGTAGTTGTGGGAGTGCTGGTCTTTTTGATGCCAGCACTGGCAGTAGACCACAAAGATCCGAAAGCGTCTCCTCCCGACGACTTACTAGCTGTAGGTGACTTCGCGGAGGATGTTGCTGAAAACGTGTTTGATTGCGTGGTGGGTGCTGGAACTGAAGTAAAATAATTTGGTTGTGTACTTTGATAGCCTGTCTGTACTGGGCGTGGTTGTTGAGCAATTGCAGGGGGAGAAAATGCTGAATAGTTAGCTGGTGTGGTGGTGGTGCTTGTTGCTGGTGAGATTGACGAAAAGCCAACCAGATCACTCAAATTTGCTGCTTTTGGTGCCGAGACAGGCTGTGGTGCAGCATATTGTGTATTAAATGTCGTAGTAGAGGTAGGTGGGGAGATTGGAGAGAATGCTGCCGGGGCAGCAGGCTGTGCGGGGGTCGCGGATTGGAAGTCATCGAAGTCATCGTCATCGGCTAGAGTACTTGATGCTGCTGGCGCAACGGCGGGTGTAGATACGGGTATTGGATCATCAAAAGAGAACAAGTCGACTTCGGGCTCCTTCTTCTTTGGAGGTTCGACTTTCTTCGTCGATCGCTCGGTTCCAGCCCTTTTGCGATTCGATGATGCTGAAGAGCTTTCGGCCTGTCTTCGCGAGGATGAAGGAGCCGCCCCCTCATCGTATTCATCATATTCCTCAAACTTATCTCTGCGACTACTACTGCCACCGAAGTCGCCGTGATTACCAGAATCTTGAAAATCACTACTCTGGCCTCCAAAACCACCACCATCTCCATACACACCTCCACTATATCCACCGTAGCCACCTTGTTCCTCGCTCCCAAATCCTCCATATCTACTAGAGCTTGACATCCCAGCACCTAATCCCGCTCCACCTTCAACTCCGGTGTACTTGTTTCGGGTAGCTCGTGCTTTCTTTCGTTCCGCCCGAATCCGATCGACATCACTGAGCAATTCAGCCAGTTCCTTGGCTCTGTTTCTAACATTAACACCTTGGTCTTTACCATTCTGATCGATAAAATGAAACTGGCGTAACATCTTGAGGAGTGTCAAATGGGATCGCGCATCATCAATGACACGTTCGGAGCCGTTCTTGATCAAGAATTCGAGTAATTGTAATCCTTTGTATATTTGCCTCCATTCCTCGGCAGCTTTCTCCGTAAATCTCTTATAAATCATAGGCATAATTTCATTTAGTAACTGACTTATGGGGAATTAGTATACGAATTGTAGATTGACCTTGGACTGGGACAACTTACTAGTTATATGTGCCATTCGCAATCTCCTGCATCACTGTGATAACACATTAGAATTGACAATCTCGACATCAGATACGAACAGATTCTCGCGACTAACAAGAAGAACTGGCGCCCCATGGCTCATTGTTTGTAGCCTCTCTGACTTTGGCCTCCATCTCGGTATAATTCATCACGGCTACATAGACATTAGTAAATGATGAAATCGGCCAGCTGTCTACACTGAGCCCTTACCATTTTGTACCTTTCGCACACCAGCCTTCAAATCGTACAGTGTCAAATTGGAGGCAGCCTCCTTCAAACTAGCAAGATCCATAGCGACAATTATTTGTTAGGAGAGATATATGATTATGATATGGAGTTTGACGTTTGGAGTTATGTTAAAGAGGCGGGGATAATTATTTGGATACGGTATGGAGATGCATATGTCCCATGTGTCCAATAATGGTCGATCGTACGCTAGAGCTGGGCACCAGTCATCACGTGATATAAGTTCCAAAATGATAGTTGCCTTAGGCTTTACTTTACCAGGCAGAAAACTCAGAAAGCCTTCGGGCTTGGTATGATGAGTTGAGGTAACAGACAATTTCTTGATTCTTGGGATGTTCGTTCATTGTTGTAACATCAAGATCTCTGGATTGCACCGAGTGCCAAACATCTACTGTATCTGTATGGATGGCCGGGGATGTATGTTGCTGTGCAACTCGAGGCATCATGGCTGGCAAAACCCCAGAGGCAATTAAGCGGTGAAAAGCCCCTGTTTTAATTAATCGTTTTATACTCTGCTCTGTTTTCCGAAGAACTTATGGATTGGATTGGATTGGGTTGGATTGGATTGGGGCAAATCGTCACCACGAAAAGAAGGACATTGTACGAGTACGTACAGTTATTGACATATTGATATGTTCGAGAGGGTTCCAAGGTTATTTTCTACTAGCAGATTAATCATTTACAGCATTTTATACAATGGTTTCTAGCATTCACCAAATCTTCTCTTTCCAGGTTAATTGTCCTTTCATCACCGTCAACCATCCACTGCCATTTTACCGTCCCGAGACTCGACTCGATGATCGCATGCATCCTTTACCAAACCATATTATACAGTACTGTACAGTGTACAGTCTGTCCTCTGTAGGTATGTTGTTTGAGGAACCCCGAATCTGCATGTATGGTGTCCTTCTCATGCATGGTTACTGTAAATTTTCATTCGTATTCCATTGCCAGGGTTTGGACTATTGAAGCATCGAGCCATTGAGCTTTCAAAGCTGCAAAGAAGTCTGCCTGCCACTTTCTTGAATCCGAATGAAGGGGTGCTGCGTTATTTGCCCCTCCCTCCAGCCGAGAAAGCGATATACTGTATGAAGGCGTCATGTCATCTCAACCAAATGCGCGGCATCTCCTGATTGGATTTTCCGTCGAGGTACTTGTATATCTCAGAATGATCAATTTTTAGACTGAGCAAGTTCGGACGGATTATGATTGTTTTAATGACTGCAAGATGCTGAATTTGATAATGACATGATGTATCTAAGAAGAGACTGTGAGACTGTGCGAGAAGAGATTCAGTGATTAGAGTAGGAAGTGTTGAAAGAGACTACCTAGGTATGTATGGATGTGTTTATCAGGTAGCATATCGTATACAGACAGGTATATAGTACGTAGATATCTGGGGTTTTGAGTATACAGATAGGTATATAGGTGTGTAAGTTTAGAGGTATAATATAGAAGAGGAAAGAAGAGCAGAAAGAGATGTAGAAGAGAAAAGAAGAGCAGAAAGAGATATAGAAGACGAGCAACTAACTCTATTATAATCATGTATTCTTACTTTGAAGGATCATTTGTAACTACCTAGGTAGGTATTTCGTATATCTCTCTCTCTACCTACACCGTAGATAGCATTTACTGTATCTATAGATATACATAATTACTAGGTAGGTATTTGTATATAATAATGTATTTATACAATATATAAACGATATGTAATATATAATATGTAATATATAATATGTAATATATAATATGTAATATATAATATGTAATATATAATATATAATATATAATATGTAATATATATTATATAATATATAATATATAATATATACTATATAATATATAATTTATAAAATATAATTTACGATATATAATTCACAATATATAATTTATAATATATAATTTACAATATATAATTTACAATATATAATTTATAATATATAATTTAATTATATAATATAGTTATATAATATATTCGTATATAATATATATATACATATATATATACAAATCAATAAGCTTATAATGTCTTTATATAATATATAATATTTATTTACCTAGAGTAGGTATCTACTTAGGTACCCACCTTACCTAGTCCCTACCAATTGTTTCCAATGATCTAATATCATTATTACGTATTCATTCGATCTAGTTTATCAATTTATTATTATTCATCATCCATTGTACTTACTTACCTAGGTATTTCCCAAGGTAATAATTACTCCAAGGCACAAACAAGTACTGCAGCTGCCTGTTGACCTACCTACCTATCCCTACCTCATATCAAGCTATCCCTACCCATCCCTACCTCATATTAAGCTATACCCACCCACGACCTTGATACCCCCCCCACTTGCATGATTATGACTTGTTTGTCTTCCCTTTGCTCCCCTCTCTTGCTTTCTGCCCTTCCCTTCCCCTCCTTCCGATCGATTCCTTCTGTTTCCTTCCATCTGCCCTAGCCAATTCCATCGCCCTCCTCGCAACCAATCGTACCTTCCCCGAAGAAAAAAAAAAGATACATCCAACCCTTCTTCCTTGCTCAAGCAGGTATTCGTAGGCACGCCTTCTCATATTAATTCACCCACCCGCCACTGACCGTCCCATCCACGCTCCCCTACACACCACCTCCAGCTACCTACCTGCCTTACTTGCACACCTTGCCTGGCCTTCCTTACACCTCTCGTACGGAGTACACACCGCACACACCGCATACAATACACCCGTGAACTTATTACACGAATTCCTACGCCTCACATTCACTTTTCGACACTGCCCCCCACTAGACTTCTAATTAACCAATCAAGAAGCTAGAAGCTAATTCGCTAAAAATGCTATTCATGCCCCGCACTCCTGCTGCGTTGAAAAGCACTTCGCTGCCCCTCCTTCGCAACACCTTTATCAACAACTCTTTCAAATCCATCTCTTCAAGACAATTTCACGCTTCTAAATCAAACATGGCCATCACAACGTATGTTTCAATATCAGAACTTCCCCGGTTCATATGAAGAACGTAGAACAACGCTCACATGTCAATAGTTTCTTCGATGTTACCTGGGAAGGACCAGTCCTTGATCCCAACGGAAAGCCAACTTCCACTGTCCAAGGTAAGCCAAACCATCGTCTTTTTAATCAATTTAACATCAATTATGTCACTATTTCACTTGGTTTCCATCAAGACATCATCATATACCTCGATTATTGTGTTGATTGAGCTTCTCTTGAGCTTCAAATACACATCGTTTGTGCATTTGGATTGTCGTCATCTCAGCCCCACCTTCCAACCCCTCCCTTAGTTTCCAAAGCTGACATGTCTATTCCATTACAGAGCAAGCTGGTAGAATCAAGTTCAACCTCTACGATGATGTAGTCCCAAAGACCGCCGAGAACTTCCGTGCTCTCTGCACTGGTGAGAAGGGCTTCGGATATGAGGGTTCTTCCTTCCACAGAATCATCCTCAATTCATGCTTCAAGGAGGTGACTTCACCCGTGGCAACGTATGTTACACCTCTTGATGTAAGAGAGAGCCCCCGAAACTAAGAACAAGATAGGGTACCGGTGGAAAGTCAATCTACGGTGAGAAGTTCGCCGATGAGAACTTCGAGCGAAAGCACACCCGCCCAGGTCTCCTCTCCATGGCCAACGCTGGACCAAACACGTAAGCTTACATATTCCAAACCTCCTCTCATTGGTCCAACAAACTAACACCTACATAGCAACGGCTCCCAATTCTTCATCACCACCGTTGTCACCAGCTGGCTCGATGGTAAGCACGTCGTCTTCGGTGAAGTCGCTGATGATGAGTCCTTGAAGGTTGTCAAGGCTCTCGAGGCCACCGGATCCGGCAGCGGAAAGGTTCAATACAACAAGAAGCCAACCATTGTTAAGTCTGGTCAACTATAGATGCATTGACTGAGAGAGTATCGGTGGCGGAAGGTCCTTGAACACAACTTCGGTCGGCAAATCTCTATCATGATTTAGCTATTCTGGCGGACAAGTGACGAAAATAATGCAATGCTTTTTTACTAAATTATTCTTGTCTATTGAGTGTGATGTCTGCCTGTGACTAGATTGAAACTTTTATATCCCGTCTGTGGTATCTTTCCTTAACTCCAAAGCCGGCCGTCGCTATGCTATGTAATAGAATCCTATCCCGTATCTTCATCTGCGCCCTAAATATTCAACCATGTCTGAAAATACTCGCAAGTACTTGGTCCTACAGGTCCACCCTCTTCACATAAATCAGAAACTGGACAGTGTCCACACGGAACATCCGTTAAAGCACTATATGGACCACCTTCCTGATCTTCCCTAAAGCTTTTTCTCACAGCCCTATAGCAAACACCTTCTGGGCCCGCAAGAACCTTTTCAATCTTATTATCAAAAATCAATATTTCCAGCAGTTGCTGAATATCTTGAGCAGTTAATGTCGTAGCAGTAGCTCCTGAGTTTTCAATGAAAGATGTGAGTTCATTGAGCGTGGGATATCCTTGGTAACCGGGCGGCATTGGTAATAGAGCATCATAATGTCTTCTAGCACCCTCCAAAGCATCGTCTTCGGTGACATCTTCAATCTTAACTCTGGATCCTAGAGTTTTATCTCTCAGTGCCTTAGCCTCATCCGCGGACATCTTTTTTCCAAACATCTTCTTCGGCTTCCTCATATTAGCTGTACTAGATTTATAAAACGATTTCCGGTGTATCTGATCGAATAAGATGAGCATGATCTGCGTGATGAATTCCTCGTCCATTTCATTGTCGGTGTACCATGCTCCACCGCTTGCTCGATCTGATGGCTGCAGGCTGGCCTTTATGTACATCTTCTTATTGCCAAATTCTACGGATTTCATCTCGGATATCATGTGTTTGGTTTCGAGGTGCTTGAGCGCGGAGCGAAAGACGGCATCGTGCAGATTGGTGCGCATCTTTATGGTTCGGGACCAGATTCCTTCGGTGCCGGCTTCGTCGATGAGGGAGTAAACAATTTCTTGTTCCGATGAGAGACTGCGGTACCTGTTGTGGAAAATTGGTTAGATTTGCGTACGGAGCATGGAGGAGGGATTCGGGCATGAATAGGTCATGATATCGGGTGTGGAAAGAGAGGACGTCTTACTTCTTGGCTTCATCTTCAGTCCGCAATTTCCATCCAATTCCCCTCTGCGGATCCTGAACCACCTTGAACAACTTTTCGTTTGTGAGGGCCTGCGTGACGGCCAGTAACATAGACACATCATCGTTAGGCAATACCCCAAATTCCAACAAATCATCCTGGAAGAATGTAGGGTTTTCATCGAAAGTTTGGAAACACTCGTCATAGAGGAGTTTTTTCAAGGCTGTGGTTTTATCTTCGGGCGCGGCGGCGCCGGTCGCTGCTCGTGAAGACATGATGGATTATTATTGTATGAGTTGAAAGCTGGCGATTATGCTACCGGCGTTGAAGGAACATTGAGAGATTCCCTGGAGGTTGGTATGTCGTGGTAGAATCTGAATTGTGGAATGACGAAGGGTGGTTTTTAGAGATAAATTATATTATTATTTTAGGCGAGGAGGGGGACGAGGCTAAAACGACGCCTTGTCATGCAACCAATAATTAGGCTAGATTACTAAGCGACTCAGGGAGTTGTACTGTAACCTCTCCTTCAATGTTCAGTGCCGAGTTGTTGAAAGACACATCAAGGCAAAAATATAAAAGTGTTACAGTCCACTGATTTTGGCTTCTCTGACTTTTCCTTATTGTCATTCCTGTTTCCTCCCTCATCTTCTCTTACTATCAGTATATGATTCAGTCTTACGGTCCTTTAAATGTTTCATTTTGGAATATGGGAGAGGGAAGAGAGGAAAGTGGATGAAGAGAGTGTGAATCAGAATGCAGTTGGGAGAGAGAATCAAGCAAGCGCTTTAAGTTTAAAATCTGAATTCTCTGTGGCCAGTGAAGTCCCTACCTTTTGGAAGAAGGGAGATGGTAGAGCCTGGATATCTCAGACGAAGGGGGATAACAAGTTTAAAACCAGCCTTGAATATGAAGATAGAGTTTGAAATGAGTGGCCCCGGGACGGCCAAGAGGTGCCTTGGAGGTAAGTTCGGAGAGACTTTTCTTGCGTAGCTTGTTTCAGTACTATTTCTGCAGTTAGTTCTTGAATTCCTGTTTGCATTCATAATCTGTAAAATTATTTCACGTTTGGCGATTCAAGTCACATTGAAACCCAACAAAACTCGATGTTGAACCCTGAACGCCGATATGACCTGATGTGAGCTTTTGAAATTCATATGATGCCCGAATGGAAGGGACGACTCCAATAACCAAGCGACGCAGATGCAGCAAAATAATTTATGGTCGATCATTCAGCTGCTCGTGTTACCGCTAATGGGGTCTTTGCAAATACCATACATACCAATAACACTGTAAATGGCTTGCTGGTTAAGCTATGATGATCCATATTACACGTTTCCACTTGGAAAGATTACAGTGCTTTGCCATCTATTGAACCAGACACTTTCCCAAGGTAACGATGGAAATGACAAGGTCAAGAACATCGGAAATACGAGGCCAGATATCGTCAGACTGACTGTACGATTGCGTATGGCAATAGAAAAGCTATTGGGATGTCATTACAGAGAGTGAAATCGCAAGAAATCAGTCGTTTGTGGCGAGTTAACTACAGGTCCACTTACTGGTTCAGAGTCAGAATGGGAAGATTCTTGCTAATTCCCGATAGAACTCAATCGTGGCATGAGCCAAAGGATGATAAACGTGCGCTAAATTTAAATCCAAAGCTTTGGGCTTGGAATATGTCAGCTTTCGATTACGGGAAAGGGGTATCATTCGGCTGCTGCCGCGAAAGTAGTCAATGTTTGTCTTATGCATTGTTCGTAATCGTAAGATCTTTCGGATAGGATATCATCTACTGATGATGACACGTATTTGCATTTATTTTCACCAGCATGAGCTGCTTGAATTTTGTAAAGGGTGAACATTCACCTTATGGCACACCAGCCACCAGGAGGAAAGCCTGTTGAAGTAGTGGCTCCTGAAACCGATATTCCAGAAACTCTTTTCAATTCGACGGTACGTACTGAGATTCATTCTTGGCGTCGGGCATATGAGTGAGTGGCGGTAACAGGTTGCTTGAATTGCCCGAACAGCGGGCATGAGTCTGGTGCAGGTGATTTTCTTCTCAGCTATTCAGCGTGATACTTCAGTGATTTCAAAGACTTTCAGTGAAACGCGACTTTCGGAAAATCTTTGTATTGTGCTATTGTGTGAGAAGCATTTTGCAGTAATTGACGGATTAACAGCAACTACTGTGAGCGGACTAGGGAGATTCTTAGACCTGAGTAAGCATCTTCGAAATTACAGCCCAAAACTTACGAGGAGATATATCCTTCATAGTCAATCGAGATGGAGTTTCACCATCTTCATCAAATCATGAAGATATATTACTTGACTACATTCACACGTTCTTCTCAGATTATCTGGAACATCCCCATCTTCGAGTGGTAAATTCTTTCAGAATCCCGACATATTCCTTGATAAAAGCTTCCACGGTAGATCGCGACTGCCACAAAGATAGGTGATTTTACGTATATAAAGCGTGCCACGAAAACATGAAGCCTATCTAAATTCCGTCAAAATGTGTTCCCTGCCATATGTGAGCATCTTCGAGAAGTGGAGGCCTGGATCAAAAGTCTTGTTAGGAACAGTATCAGATAGCCGTCATCAATTTATAGTTAAATTACATCCATATACCCTTCATTGGTCCATATATTATCAGCCAGCTTATCAGGGGAGCCTTTTTATGAATGTTTGGGCTAGATCGATACAAGGGCCATTGTCTTCAAGCTATTGCATATACACACAGAAAACACATATTGGATGTTAAATCGTCCGCTGGCCAATAGTGGTATATGACAGTGCTGCACGTCAATTCAAATCTAATTTTGACCGCGAGTTAAATTGAAGTTTGGCACGATTGTGACTATTGACTAATTAATTGCCTGCCTTCACCAAGACACGCTGGATACGGTTTTATGATATCGAAACAAGCGAAATGAAGGGTTCATTCAAGCTCGGTTATCAAACAATGGACCGTCGGTTTACCCCTGAAAATCATTCACTAATAGCAGTAGCCTCTGGAAATTTTCGTTTCTTGGCTCGATATCTCTAAGTAGGTGAAAGATAATTCATTAGCTGTCAGCAAAGGTTTGCATCACCCCGACCTGGACATGATAGCAATGAGCTTCAAAGGAAGTCTCATACTCTTTTTCGATTAAAATATAGAATTTCTGCATGAGAAGCGTGTTTGAGAAGAAAGTAGTCCTGAGCGACCTTCAGCTCAACTTCATTGCTAAGACACTTTTACTACCTATCGCCAATCAATGATCGGCAAAGCATTCACCAGTCTTAAAGATCTCGAGCCATGTATTTACCATACAATTAGTTTAAAAAGATGTAGGCTTCATCCTGGCAACCATTTTTTCGGTCTGCAATATCAATAAATAGAAGTTCTGCCTGAATCCAGATTCCAGATGCGAAATTGTTGATCCCAGCGGATTGGAGTCGTCCGGCTGACCAAAAGCAATTTCATCTTTCAGTCAGAGAAGAATTCATTTCTACAAAGGAGAATAAACTGGCAATCACCAAGCGAGGTGTGATTCACTGGAAGCAAAAAGATCGGTTCACTCTGTACCAGAAAGAAATATGCCGCAGTCTGCTGTACTGCAAAATAGTAGTCTTCCTCACTTTCCTACTACGGTTTTAGAATAGAGACTCTCGAGCTATCACTGGGGAGCTAATATGTAACACGCATGAGATAGTGAAGAGAGGTGTTCAGACGGACGCTAAATAGCCAAGACGATGGAGGTTGAGGTATCGAAGGTACCAATGGAAGCAAGGGAACTAAGGAATCTAGAGAGCGCTTTACAGAAGTTGCCATCACGTAAAACCGTTCCTATACATGCTGTCTAAAAGATACAAGAAACCAAAGAGAGGGTCGCTAGACGCCAGGATTTTAGCCCACCCTCCAGGAATGACGATTGCAGTACGTTATCTAATTTGGAGCTGGACCAGAAAAGTATTTCGTGGGACGAAGGCAGTTCATGACGATAGAATTTATGTCTCATAACTCAACTATGGGGGCACATCGTATGATGTGACTTTTGATGTTTATCTCGAACATATCTTTAAAGAGTCAGTTCGAAACCATGTGTACACATCCCCCGACAATCTTCACATTACACCGTGACCTCTAATAGAGCTTCTCTCGATATAATTGTTCCAATAGCATAACAATAATGATATGAATATGAATATTAGCAAAAGCATCCAGTGGCCAGCACACTCACTCGCCGTTTACCTTCCACCTCTCGGCAACCGACACCGACCTACATCATAAACATCCAACTTCCAACTACAAACTTCCACCTCCCTCACAAAGCAATATTTCATCCATCCAACCCGCAAATTCACCTGAAGCACAAACCGAACCGTCAAATCCACAACGCGAAACCCCTGCCCCAAACACAGTGGACCCCTCCCCACCTACCCCTTCCACTCGCATACGTTTGAATATATTCCCAATTATTAACTCTACTAACAACGAACCACACGAACGCCCGTTTGGCTTAGCGGTAAAGCGCATCACTAGTATATGCAAATGATGAGATCCTAGGTTCGATTCCTAGAACGGGCAACTAATCATGTTAACCAACTTACCTTTTGTCGAAATCTCCCCAAAAGAAAATCTTTTTTTGCTTGGATTTTCTGGAAATTTGAGCTAGATTCCTCAAAGGTGTCTTGTCTGTCTGTCTGGATCTGAAAAATAAGGGTACAGAAGGTAATGGACAGGAATGGAATTTACCCATGGTCCAAGTTTCTTTTAGGTAATTTGGTGGTGGGTAGTGGATTAGATGGTGGATAATACAATATGGTTGTGGGGAGAGTCCGAGCCGTGAGAATTTGTGTCTCATGGATATGATAATAGGCTTGGCACCGTAAACTCACGATATGCCCACAACATATATTGATCAAAGAGACATAACCATATGGGACGACTACTCCGTACCATCAGAATACATAATACAAGTGCTAAAACCCAATACATAAAAGATAGAGGATAGATGATGTAAGAGACGATGTCCTACCTAGTTCATACCTCTACTGAGCGGGCTATGGAACAAAGACTGATCAACTTTACAAAAGATTCCCTTTGAACTTAGAATCATCGCAAATAGGGCAGCTTTTGAAAGAAAGTATCGAGTGCTTTTCTAGAAGCATTAGATGAATACTTATTCAAGGAGTTTGAATAGAATCACTGCAAAAGAAAAGAAACGAGACCCCTCGTGGGAACTTCATGAATTATGTTCATGTTGTTCACGCAGGAACATATGAGGAAATGGGAGATCTCGAACGGATCAAATGGTGGTATATTCTTTCTTTTTTTGTATTACTATTTCAAATGTCTTCTAGCGTCTGAAATATACATTATTTACTATGAATTATATTAGCACCACTCTTGAATATTCATCTAACAAATAGAACTCACCTCGATATCCGCAATCTTAAGCACTGCCTTTCCAAAGTTCTTTCCTTCAAGCATACCAACAAATCCCTCTGGGCCATTATCAATACCGTCAGTAACACTCAAAGTAGCCTTGAAGGTTCCATCCGCCAACCACTTGGCAACATTCTCGTTTCTGGCCTTAAGGTGTAATGGACCCATGTTGGCATCGCCAACAATGAAACCTCTCATTGTGATTCTCTTCGCCACGATACTCATCAAATTCTTGATAGGGTATCTTTCACTTTCAGCTTTGCTGTACTCGCTAATCATACCACAAGCGATGATCCTTCCGTGGTCATTCATGGCGTTAATAGCTGCTTCTAATTGTTCACCTCCGACATTCTCGTAGTAGATATCAACACCGTTTGGTGCGAGACGCTTGAGTGCATCGGCCGGTTTCTCGGTTTTATAGTTGAAGCCTCCATCGAATTTCAAATCGTCGATGATATATTTTAATTTGTCATCTGAGCCGACGGATCCGATAACCTTGAGGCCCTCGTGCTTGGCAAGCTGTCCAACAAGTGCTCCGACGGCTCCCGAAGCAGAGGAGATGAAGATGGTTTCTCCTTTAACGGGCTTACCGATTTCGTAGAAAGAAGAGTAGGCAGTCAATCCGGGCACTAGGGGAGGAGCAAGATTAGCATATATATTTTCATACCAATTGACTAGAATAACTTACTGCCCAATGCTCCTAGGAAATGCTTTACATCCAAGTTATATGGGTTCTCAATTTTGTTTGCACCATCAGCCAGTTGTTTTGGGAGAGCAGAGTACTCTTCAGTCCAGATGAAGCCGGTGAGAAGATCTCCTGGTTGGAATTTGGGGTTGTCGGACTTGATAACTTTGGCAACAGTGTTGTTGTTAATAGGTTGTCCTAATGGGAATGCTGGGGAGTAAGATTTGGCTTCGGCGGCTCTCATGCGTCCACGTTGGTAGGGGTCGAAGGAGGCATAGAAGTTCTTTGTTGTGATACCTCCTGGTGGTGGTGCTTGCTCGAGATCGAACTCGCGGGTCTCAACTACCAAGTCCTTCCCTGGGACAGGAACTCCCTGAGGAATTTGCTTAAAGATGAGACCTTTGTTTTGAACCATGTTTGCTGTTTTTGTTGGTATTTATCGATTACTGTAAAGCGTGAATGGCAAAGAAATAGCAATTGGGTATAGTATTGAGTATAGCAATAGTAAATGGGGGATATGTAGAGAGATATAAATGAACAAAGTCTTTGTAATGGAAAAATCCCTTGGGTATGACGCGCTCTCTAGCAAATATCTTCATCCAAGCTCAAACCATAAGATTTCTAGACACTTCTCACAATCACCTACCTTTCGGAGTGTACTAGTATCAAACACTTCCTCTTCTTATTCGTCGCTTTCATGGAAATCTTCTCCATTGAATCGATATCTCCGTCCCCGATGCCATGGAAGAGACTTGAGTTTAAGTTTATGTATGCCCAGGTGCTGTATTGGTAAGCTTTTCGCTGAAGAATGTGGATATTTTCTGGCCACCATTGCAATGCCGAGGTTCTCGGAAGGTTATCGTTTGGAAGAACACCCCGCCAAAGCCGCCACCTTGACAACAAAGAATGAAAATGGTTCCACAATACCATAAAATATCTATTTGAGGAAAGACATCCGTAGAGTCGAGACGGAGGAGGAGTTAAGGTTGACCTAGTTGATGCAGATTATATCGGATGTGACTATCCTTTGTGACAACTCGATTAGAACTAATATTAAGTGAGTCGTGACTAATCTTGTTGAAAGGCTTACCCCTTCATCAGTGTTCTTACCCCTTAAAGGTTGAACTCCAAGATGTTAGGACTTCGAAGGCTCAAACTGACCAAATTTTAAGATGCTTAGAGAGGTACATTGTCTCCAGTCTCCAATGTGGTCATCCATGTACGCGCATCGGTAAATAAATTGCCCCGCTGCGGAAAGTTCTGACATGCGGCGAATCTTCGTTATACAAAACATGAGTCGTGTCCGATTAGCAGGCTATCAATACTGTATCTGTTTATTTCTTCTCTCTTCTTTACCTTTCCGTCAGATCCGGTGAAACATCTGTTTGTGCGAAACAAGTAAATAGGAGTATCATTTACTTCAAGAAGAACTTGAGATATAGGATGAGATGTTGTTGTTCTCGTTTGTATATATGCAAGCATCTAATTTTGGAAGGACCACGTGATGCTTGTATTAATCATCTTTCATGGATGATTTTAGAAACAGATGGATGATATTTTTTACAGCGTTTCTTGAGGTTAAAGCTTAGCCACCTTTGAGATTCCTAAACAAATCTCTGGGTATTTGAGATACACTCAGTTCAAGCAATTTGTTGAGAATAGAATCGATCAATATGTAAGAGCTGCACAGGTATTGGCCCAACTCTATATTGTGGAATAACCGAGTGAAAGAAAGGAGACTGTTCCGCTTAACTATTGAATATCTCATCCGATGACACATGTCGATATTTTTGAATCTTCATAATTCTTGAGCATTATTTTACTATCATCTGAAAGTCAAGTACTTCTCTCTATCATGCCAACCAAACTCTACGCGAACACACAGAAAGAGTGATATATTAAGAATGTTATAAGTTACTCGGGGGCATTCAATGCATCTCGGCCACAGGATACAAAACCTCAAAATACAGCACACTGCCAGTACTCACGAAAAGAATGTGCTGAGATTCCTATGGAGATAGTTCACTGATTTTACCCCTACAATAACGCAGAGCTGTCTTTGAAGTTTGAACTACTATATTCACCCATCATTCTCAGGATATAAAGTGTGAAGTAATCTCATCTTCACACAAAACCTCCATATACTCCACTGCGTTATAATTTCGTATCTAGGATCAGGGCTTTCGATGACTCTTTCCATCTGTCTTTCCTAGACCCATTTCGAGAGAGCATCAAAATCCCCTAACCTAATGTACGATTGATGCAGCTTCTGAAGAAATTGCTCCAGATTCGATTTCATTCATCGTTCTTCACAACCATGTAGGCGGCCATCATGTTGATTCGTATTCCAACAGTAGCCTTCAAATTACCGGCTTGATTGGTGGTTAGTATATGAAGCCTAACGTTTCACGTGAAGCTTCGCTTCTTTTCAGTGGGATCTCGTTCGACGCAGTACACACATTGCATATATCGCAATTCATACTCAACGCCGACTTATTACCCCGTTTATGATTATTTGATCTCCACTTCCAGAAAAAGAAAGCTTCATCGGTTTGGAGAACTGTGTTGGGATACAAACCAGACCGAGCCAAGACCTTGCTTCAAATCAGACTCGATTTCTACACTGAGTTTATGTGCAAGCCCCAAGCCCCAAGCCCCAAGCCCCAAGCCCCAAGCTCTAATTCAATACCCGGGACATCCACCAGTGTTTGTAGCTGTTCAAAACACGACGCATCGGCAGTACAAAGGTCTAGACAGAACCCCCAAACTTGGGTTCTAGGTGATGCAGCTGTTAGTATTTGCCAGTCCCTGGCAAACCCTCAGAAGTGAGACTTTCATCTACATATTCCTCCAAGTTCGCCGCATTTCCCACAATACATGCAACACCTATGCTTTCGAAGAAAAAAAAAAAGAAAAAAAAAACAAAGTCAACCTTACCATATCCCTAAAACCGACAAATGACTCCAAGTCCTCACTGCTCGCTGCATCTCGCAAACCTGTAAAATTAGCAGATGTTTCCTCTCTCTCTTTCACCCAACACCAAATCATCAAATTATCATAATCCAGTTGATCGCCATTCATAATTCCCCGGGAACCAAAACGAAGCCATACCTTCCTTTCCCAACAAACTCCTAATCTTGGATCCAGCGACTATCACCCAGATGTCCCTGGGTAATTTATGCATCATCATCTATTATAATTTAAGTTTGTATGATGGAGCGTCCCTAGTACGTGGATGACGAAGGGATAAATGATAAATTTACTTGATCGAGGAGTTCTCGCGTCGCAACAAGACTCACATGAAGATGGTAGAAGCAACGTGACGCGTTGAGTCGGTCCCCTGTCTGGAATCATATCTGCGGGATAGACAGGAGTAAACATTCCGGATTCTAGGGATCAGATTGAGATTCCCTTTCTATGCCTGAGATGTAGATAGAAGAGGAGGAAATATAGCGAATCATCAAGTCAACTGACCTTCAGCAAAGTAATTAATTCAGAGGCTGGCGTAGATACGGGGGCCCCTTCATCGATACAGCGTGATAGCTGATTATCTGGCAAATATCCAACCAGCTTAATTCCCTATTCGTTAAACGTCCACTCCACTCCTCTCGAATCTACGATATAAGATTTCATCCCTACACAAGCCTCTCTCCAGCATCTCACCCCTATCACAATAATCCCCCTGTGTCGCACCCCTCTCTTCCCATGTCCCCTCTTAATCCACCGTCTCCCCGTCATCATCACGAACAGTTCTTCATCAACATCTCCAAACCCCGCGACCCAAAACCCCACATTACAGTCGCCTCAATCCCCCTGGCAATATCATCCCCACCACCTCGCTCCTCTACCACTCCGCACATCCTACCACCCAGCCCATCCCATCCCCAATACCCCCCATCCACCCTCTCGAAAAAGCGTCAAAATCCCAAGCACCACCTCACCCACAACCCAGCATCCCCTCCGATCCTCCATACCGCACCACATGGCAAACTCACACGACAAAATAAAAATCCAGTAACTCAAACTAACATTAGAAAAAAAGAAAATAAAAGAAACACCAACGTAAACGCAAACGCAAACGCAAACCCCCAGCCTCACAATCAAAATACACAAACACCCATCCCTTCCCCAATCTCGCGCACCGCACATCAGAATCAGACGCTGACTTAACTGGGGGCGTTGTTGCGAGGAAACTTGCAAGCGTGCGATAGGATTTGTTGGATGAGAATATGGCGTTCGGGGTTTGATGGAGTGTTTACACGCTATTTGCTTGGGGGGTTGGGATGAGGATGGTAGATTTGTTTGAGGGCTTTTGGTTGAGGGGGTGGGTGAGTGTTGTTATTCTGCTATGATGATATATTGTCATCTTCTTCCTATCCCAATCCGAGGTATATTCTAGTTTATGGGCTTTTGAGAATACGTATACAGTATATACTCAGGTGGGTCGATGGTCTTACCTACCTACCTTCACTCTTCGACACCATATCCATCATCAGCTGTGAGAACGGGGAAAGTTCGAGATCAAGTGTATGAGGAAATTCATATATATAACAGTGTCGTCGTTTGCTTTTCACTAGTACTGTATACTCATCTGCGAAAAGATTGGTTTCAAAATACGCACTCGTGGATAAACATCCGTAGAATTCGATTGTGAATTAACCTCTTTGTAGGTTGGTAGACCTATTCTTATCTTCCATCATGGGCAGTGTACTTTTACCCAAACTCGGTTTCGAGTTACCGTTCGTTGCCGCTGCTTACTTAAGCTATATTCTGAGCCCCGACCTTGCAACAGCTTTTGAATCTGGCCGAGAATTTCATTTGATATATCCAAGCAAGAAGGATCCATTATCATCCGACGAGAACGATCAAATTAAGCGAAAAGATTAATCAAGCTCCAAAACATAACAATAATTTCACGATCAATCCACTTGAAGACCGCTCAATGTTGCCGAGAAGCACCAAATCATACTTGCACCCATGATAGAACAATATCTTCATAAGTAACCTTATAAATGTCCACAACCTTCCTGATGAATAATCAACGACCATGCTTTGTGCCCCCAAACAACCTAGTCCACAGGGCAAGCCCCCAAGTGATCTTTAAAAATATCTCATCGCGTGGCATCTGTCAACTAAAATATCACATAAGCTTCCAAGGTCCCCCTACACAAAGCACAATCCAATCAAATATCAGGAATAATTTCTTCAGTCATCTCACCTCATCCAATCAAAGCGTCGTAATCATCACAATTTGTCTTCCGAGACATTTTATCACGTTCCTGGTTCGAGAAATAACTTGATGGGGAAACAAGTGCTTATTATGTGCAGTGGTATATCATATTTCGGGAGCCGGAGCCGGATGAACTGTTCCCCAGTGGTACCTGTATACGATGATTCCATAGATAATTGGTCCTAAATACGGAATTCCACGTGGAACTTTGAAAGTGGAACATGGGGGTACTAGCAAGAACTGTGATGGCGTGGTTGGCGTTTGTCCGATTGGTAAAGAGAGTCTTGGTTCAGCCTTGATTATGGTAGGTGGGTCGATGGGGTTTCATCAACAACACGTTGGAGTCGGCACCACTGGCTCGGATAAGTATTTTCTTACTCGAGGCTCTTAGTAATTGGAAGACGAGGATTGAAGCTAACAAATGAGCCGCTGGACCATGGTTGGCGGATCTAAGAATGAAAATCCAAAAGATGAGAACCCAGATCTCGCTGTTTAACGGCAAACTTAGTAATGTAAATCGAGACGAGTAAATAAAACTTTCAATTTTTCTTCCTCCAACTACAAAAATGGCAGATTAAGAGGGAAAGCGACTCAAATGCATGAAATTGTCTAGATTGAGTCCCGGCAGCCTCCAGCGGACTAGGCTACAGTAACGCTGCTGATAGTAGGGAGCCCAGACATGTTACTTATTTGTAATTTCAAACGACAATGCTTTGGTTATTCCTGGTAGTGATTGATGTAACTCTGCGAAGCCACCTGGAATGAGAGCCATCATACGGAATGGAGTCAAGTAAGATCAAATAAGCAAACGAAAAGCCAAGGCAAACAGATAGCCTTGAAATCAATATCTGGGTATAAAATTCTGTGTGTAAGATTTCAAATTCTGCCGTTGGATTTCCCCAGTTTGGTATTCAACGCTTGGACGAAAGCAGCAGTGCCAGATTGGTGTTAAGTGGCTTTGTTCAGCCAAGTAACATCTACCAATGCTGCGACGATACAGTTCAATCGTTGAAAATAACAGAGGATGGTGATAGTCTGGGTTTTCTCCGACATATTACTCTTTCAATTTCTCAATGTTGAAATTTCAGGATTAATAGTGGGTTCCGAAGGATCATGCTTCTGGTTCCTCCAAATCGAATGGGTATATATCTATTAGCTCTTATTGCTAATATATGAATTCCAACCAAGATTCTTTGAATACTGAAACTGGCATCTCGTCAATATGAAGTGTTACGAAAGGGTTTTGATTGGACAGGTTTTTGTACCTGGTTTTGTGTCTGAGATAAATGTGGATGATCTATGAACGATGTACCGTAAGGGAATGAAGAATCCTAAAAATCATACTCGAAACAGCCTTGCAGGACGAGCGGCAAGGCGGAGGCAACAAGTACAACTGTGCCGTTTTGATATGGGATGGAGTCTTCAAGGGCCGTTTAGTGCAACCACAAGAAATGCAGTACGACAAATTTCATACAGGAGGATCATTAATTTCATCAAACCGTTGGTAATGACGAATCTTCGATAGGACCCTCTGATATTTTTGGTAAGAATCGTCATAGCCCTTCCAACTAAAAAAATTGATGAATATCCTTCTGGTATGGAACCGTTTAGAGATACTATTTCTCATAAACTGGAAGCTGATACTATTATGGTACCTTTCTATGCCTCTGGGTAAAGACTGGCAATATGTTAGAACTGTTGGCCAAATCATGATTGTAGAACTTTTACGATTTGCAGGTGAAGCGGAGAAAGTCGGGTAAGCAAATTCACACGCGCGCACACTCGTGAATCGGAGTAATCCTACAGTACATACCGAGTTATCCCATTTCGTTTCAGCTCACGGATTTGGTCTTAAGCCGAAATGTTCAATGGCTGTTCAATATGTTCCAAGCTTGAATTGAACCGATTGTATGTATGTGTGTAATCAATACGACCTTCCCAACTTTGGGGCTTAGCTCATCAAGGTAACATAGAGTGAAATGGATCGACAGCGGCTAGAGAAGGATTATTCTTCATTTAAGAATTCGGATGCCCTTGTACAAAACAGAACAAAGAATCAGCTGGAATGCATATATTTTTGACATCTAACCAATCCCCTTGGTTTCCATCTCCATCTTTTTGAAAAAAAAAGAAAAGAAACTCCAAATATACTTTTGTGAGTTGCTTCATCCCAACGAAGTAGTCCGGAGAGGTGATGATGTGGCGCAGACTCTTTCGCTTGAATGTACTCTGTAATAAGCATACGGTAACATGGCACAGTGATGCATAGATAAGTAAGTCATGTTTGTCAGCCAAACACAATTGCAGCTTTTACCTAAATATGAAAGCTGCAGGTACATTGGTATATAGGCAGGTATCATGTGCATCATGTACTTGCAAGTACTAAGTTGGCCGGATACGAAGGAGGGTGGCTGGTTGTTTATCATTTGCGATGTTTATAGATTTCCCCAGTATGTTTGATTCCTGGCATAGCTGTCTGCCTGGAAATAATGATTCTGCCTCCCAGAACCATCCCTTCGTATTCCTGGAAGCTTTAATCGCAGCACAGTAGGTTGGAACATTACCAAAGTGTTCCATCTAAGGCTGCCCAGGTGATTTCAGAATACAACTTGGGAGGAAGGCTTGAGCCGTACAAGCTAGCGTCATAATCATTCATTCCTGTTCGTGTTGGTCTTCGTGTTTCTGTTGTCCTGAAATAGAAAGAGAGGCAGAGTATGCGTATCTATCTACCTTTGCAATTGCAACTGGCAGTGGTCACGACCAACATTGATAGTACCTCAGTACCTCAGTGCCCAGATAGGTAGGTAGGTAGGTAGGTGGTACGTAGATAAATAGATACAGTAGTAGGTTCCCCAGTTGTTACTATTTTATTACTTCCAAGGTTAATGGCGCCGGGTTGTTGTAGCCGCCCGGAACGGGATTTTTGAAGGAAAAGCGCCACTATCACGTGGGTACTTTAGAGCTAGAGCTAGAGCTAGAGCTAGTGGGTGAATAGGTGAGTAGGTGAGTAGGTGAGTAGGTGGGATGGATAGAAACAATACATGTACTCTGTACAGAGTACAGTACTGTATTTCCTTCGTGCAATATATACTTATAAATAGATACTTGTAAATAGATACTTGTAAATAAATACTTGTAAATAGATACTTGTAAATAGATACTTGTAAATAGATACTTGTAATTAGATAGTTGTAAATAAATACTTGTAAATAGACACTTTCTATCCCATTATTAACATGCATTGCAGCCAAATCGAGTTGATCTACCAAGCTGTATCTAATACATGTATGTACATGCATATACATACATATACATACACACACACATATATAACCTATATATATATATATATATATATATATCAATCTTCACTCTAACCTCTTTTAGCAGGAAATAGGAAAACACATCATGATCATGATCATAATGATTTTTTTATTTTTCGATTCGATACTTGTACTTGTACTGAATCCGGTTTTGCTGCATCATAACCATCTTCTCGTCTTGATTCGTGATCAATCAATATCGATATCGTCATTACCATTGAAAAAAGAAGTTCATGGCGATACAAATAATCATGACACAACAAATCATCTTTTCTTTTCATTTCTTCTCTTTTCCCTTCTCTCTTCTCTTTTTTCCCGCTCTTTCCAATTGACATTGAAACTTGGGGAGATGGGATACCAAAGTAGAATCTACTACCCGCATTAACGTTGTATCTTACTCTTACTTCCCTCGCCTCCCCTGCTTAGTGAAGACCAAAATAAATAGAACCGACTGGATTTTAATCAGACCTGTTGCAGTAAGTTACATACACTACAGACTGTACAGACTGACTGACTGTACAGTACACTATCACACATGAGAATATCCACTCTTGATTTGTTACAACTGCCGCTAAGTTACCAAAGTGCATCACGCATAACGCAACCACGGTTTCTCCACTACTAATTGCACATCTCTTTCTCTGGAACCTTGGAAGTTGCTTTCTCTTTTCTTACTTTTTGCGTCTCTTACATCACTCAGTATTTACGTATCTTAGATCCCTCAGTTTTGTCGATATCTACTCCGTTGATGAAGATTCAGTGCGACTTCTCCGAATCTCCGAGGACTCGAACGACTCTTTTCAAGCATGACTTCATACGTCTTCGTGCGTCTGTGTACAGATCCCTGACCTCCTTCAGGCCATTCGGGCCATGAACCATCCCATCCTTTGTCCTGTACATACTACATACAAACTACTAGTCAATGCCATCCTTGCTCGTCAAGTATCTTCAAAGATTGCATAAACACATATTATTGTATGTATCAAATCGCTAATTAGCATCTAAATTTAGTGTGATACCCCGGTCACAAACATGTTTATGCGCTTATCCGTCCGTCCTTCTGGGAACCTGTGTAGTTCTCGGGGACGACCCTTGACGCTACTGCAAGATTCAGATCCCCGCAATCGACTTCAGTTAGTGGGTGTCTTTGTGAGATTTTCCACGAGAAAACCAATTTCACCTTCCTTCTGTGGTAAGATTATCAAGTTAGAGTATAGTCGATCACCTACGTTGCCTCGGAATCTGCTGACATATTGCGTTTGTATTGAGTGGCGCTTGTTCCTCGAAGGAATCTGGCCTCTCAAATCCAGGACCACGAGCTCGGTGTAGATGTGCTCCCGGCATGCATGTCGTTGCTGACTACTCGAGTTTGTGATCGATTTTCAAGTAGTGCACTAGCAAGCTAACACCAGTAAACCTTCTGAGCTAGACCTTTCACTTCAAAGATGAACCTCATTACTACCAAATGAACGCGGAGCTACCATCAAATATTTATAGATATACTAGAGCTATCCTCGGGTATGCTTTTTTAAAATCTTGTGTCAAATGTTGTACAGGTGATTGCGCCGTGTATCATCAAATCGTATGGTACAGTATCTCGAAATATCCCCCAAACCAATCTTCACGGCGTACTTGCATTCGAGTATTTGTACTAATTATATTTACGATACAATACTCTGCAGTTATATCACTTCAAAAAACAAGGTCACGGTCACGGTTCAAGCAAAATTATTGTTCATCGTGAGAGAGCAACAACATCGCTGATGGGTTCCTCGAATACGATGGTCACACAAGCAATAGGCAACCAGAAAGAAAGCTTTTTCTTGATGTCAGAGAATTCAATATCCGGTAAACTTGTGGTTAGAAGGAATACAGCGGTAATGGTACGCAGACAACCTCAAATTTAGAAAGAGTCCAACCAACCGGCACAGTCACAAATTCACAATCGAAAAGTCCTTTGTATTGTGATTAGGACTTTAATGGGAACTCGGCGAACGGAAGTGTGGACGAAAGTGTGGGTGATGATCATGGGGTGGGAGGACACCAAACCTAACAGAGGTAGCATCGACTCCTATTGGAGATAATGATATTGATTCTTTGTCCTCGTCTAAATTCCAAAGTTCTGTTTTATCAGCAGATATTCGACCTTGCAACCAAAGACTGTGATGAATAAGAATAAGAATGAGGATAAGAATTAGAATAATCAATATCATCATCATCATCATCATCATCACCAGAACCATGATTGTCAGCCCCGTTATGATTATTTCCCCCAAACCCTGACGCCCCCAAAGCTCAACTCAGGTGATGTGCATACAGCAACACAAGCGCAGATTGACTTGCAGCAGCATGAAAACTAGTATAATCTCTACCAAAAAAAGTAAAGGAAACAATAGAACAGGAAAAAGTAAATCCGCAGCAAACTACTTCCAATTCGAGGTTACATTCGAATACAAAAGAGGCGCAAGCTATTTGGTCAGATAATAAGCTTATGAAAGGAAAGGAATCAAATATTAATCTCTTCTATAATCCAAATATTTCAAATATTCCATCGTTACCATTGTCATTGTTTAATCGTTTTGTTAATGACAAAGAAAATTCAAAACTAATTCGCACTTCGACTGCTGCTAATACAACGACGACGACGACTAAGGTTACTTCTCCTCCCACTACTATCACCACCCAAAAAATCAGTACATTTAACCAAACTATACGATCAATTCAATCTCAAATCAAAGAATAAATAAATCATTTCTTCATTTTAATTTTCATTTTCATCATCATTATCCTCCTACTCCTCATCCTCATCCTCATCAAAAGAAATCAATATCAACATCTACTTGATGCTCCAATTTGGAAAACATGGTCGAATTTAAGGATAATGTTGAGCAACTAATCAAAGAAACGGATGAAGCTTTTCAAGCAGTTGGATTTGCGTTAGGTGATGCAAAAGCTGCTACTCGAGGATTTCAACGACGACAACAACAGCAACAACGACGACAACAACAACAACAGCAGCAGCAGCAGCAGCAGCAATTCGATAATACCAACCCAATCAACAATATTAACAATATTAACCTGACTCGACAAAACCGATTGAGTGGCACTGGTATTGGTATCGGCAGTAGATCTCTCGCACGGACCAATTCAATATCGAAACGAAATCAAATGCAGAATTCCAATTCCAATTCCAACATTTTGAAAGAGCGCTTGTCAACATCAAGTGGACTCTCGGGAAAATCCCCAGTTCCAAAATATATTATCAACTCGAAAGCAAAGAAATCGAATACTCCTAAACAAAAGAAATACATTGGCTCGGAGAAGATTTCAAGAAAGAGTTTACCATATCCACATTCAAGTGCGAGATGGAACTTAGGAGATGTTACAGCCAGTATGGCAGATGTCTTCAAAGGAAGATTCACCAGAGTTGAGGCTGATGAAATGTTGACTCCGGATAGATTACAACAACTTGAGGAAAAGGCGGAAAAGGCAAAATTGGATAATGAACGAAAAGCTTCATTGGAAAATGCTCAAATTGAAGCCGCTCGTAATGCTGAGCTCGTTAAAGATACCGATGGTATTAGTCAATTGGAAAAGTCACATAAAATAGATGTGGAAAAAAAGATTGATACGAATATAATAACGGACAAGTCAAATACGATATCTCCTACCGAACCATTTCATTTGTTACCTCGCGTCAACAATGATAAAACATCTAATTCACCACAACTTTCTGCCTCGGTTTCACCACTATCATCTATATCTACCGATATATCTGAATCTTCGAAGAACCCTCGACAAGTAGCAAGAAAGCCATTACCTGATGTTTCTGATCTCGATCATGTGGAAGTTGAGGATATCGAACAAGCATTCGAAGATCTTAACTTCCCCTCTCCACCCCGACTTCTTCGAAGTCGATCAAACACGGGATTAAGAAATCTTTTACCCACCATCCCTGAAATCTCCGCCATAGATGACTTGTCCCCACAAAGTCCCAAACGAACTTTCTCCCAGGACTCGGGATATTCACATGATTCAAGCACAGAATCACTGGACTATATTCAATTGCCCTCCACACCCTATACCCTCACATCCCCACTCTTTCGCCACGGTCCCATCCGTCTCGAGCATGTCTCCCGCCGCAGCCGTCACGATTCCATCCCCGCAACTGATCTCGAAGAAGCACTCGATTGGACAGCATTCCAAATGGCCATTTCAGGCACAATGGATGATGGCACTTTAGGCGCAAGCGAAGAAAGTATATGGGAAGCCGACGAAGCGGAAGTAGATAGCATCATAGACTGGTGGGCCGGTTTCGGATACGCAGGAATCGGACGTCTCGTCAAAGAAGCGCCTAGCTCGCGACGCAAGCGCGGAAAATCCCTTACCGTTTCCAATCCAGAAAAAAGAGAAATCTCCTCGGGGGAATAGGGAGGCGAGGGATAGAGATATTCGAGCCACGACGATTGGGCTCGGGCTTGGAATCTCGGGTACCTTTCATGGACGGCCGAAAACTCCCGAATATCAAGGTGGGCTGTGGGTGGAAACGATACGCAATAGTGCGCCACAAGTCGTCGACCAGGCGCAAACGCAAACGCAGATGAGCGGAGCGAGAAGAGATGTAGTGTTGAAAGTGAATCTTCCGGAGCCGAAAATCGATGATGATGATAATGATAGCTTGCCACCTTCGCCGATCAATTTGGTCAAGATTAAGGATGAATATATTCCGATGGGATATAATCTTGGGCATGATCTGGGAGATTTTTTGAATTGGGAAACTTATCATGTGCAGAGTCTTTTTGGAGAGGATGAGAGGAGGGGATATATGTGATGGGGTGGATGGCATGGATGGGACGGGATGGGATGGGATGGGGTGAGCTAAGAAGTTTACGGCTGATTATTTAACGGTCTGGAGTATGGATATGGATGGCTGTGAATATCAATGTATGGACTATGAATGTTCTGGTGTATGGTGTATAGGTGTATGAAAGTATACTTAAATTAAATCTGTACGACTGATAGCTTATGAGAAACGGCCGAAATGGGACGAAGACGAAGATGACCATGAACATGAACATGAACATGGATATGGATATGGATATGAACATGAGAATGACAACATATCACATGTAAATACATTGGACAATACACCATACCAGTGATTCCATCCTCCCACTCGAAGAATAGTGAAGTCGAAGACTGATGTTCATTCATTCATCATATTACAATATACCATCTACCTCTCACCCCAAACAACCTCACCAAGTAATCTCGCAACCAGGAATATTTACATTCCAGCCCAGTAAAGATATCTAGTCTAACGCTCCCACCATAACACTATAATGACGAGAAGCGACAATCGGAAGTGTGACGAATCTCCTCCATCCACGGCCAAAGAGATGCACACGTTCAAACACTCGAGTCGCTGGACGTTTGCAGCTGCTTCTATTCGCCCATCTCGCTTCCGTTGGCGGAGCGCGTTCTCTTGCGGAGATGATGGCCTGTATATGAGTCTGGTTGGTGGATCGAGGGTGCTGGAGAGGGGGATTTTCTGAATGGGGATTTAGAGGTGAGGATGATGAGGGTTTGGGTTTGGGTTTGGGTTTGGGTTTGGGTCTGGGGGAGTGAGGGTTCTTGATTCATTTTCTGTCTTTAAGTTGACTTTCTCACTTTTAACCTTCTAACCCTTTAACCTTCTAACCCTTTAACCTTTTAACCCTTTAACCTTTCAACCTTTTAACTTTTTAATCCTCTAACCCTTCAACCCTCTAAACATCTCAATCAACCAAACACCCAATCAAACCCATCACGAAACCCCACCATCCCCCATCCGCCCCCTTAGTAAAAACGTAAACCCCACACGAAAATACAGAGGGATAAAAAGCGACCCCTAATTCCCACGAAAACCCACCCAACCCATCCTCACCCCTACCTCAACATCTCACCACTCATCAAATCTTCACAAGAGAACAAAGCACAAGTACCAGCCCAATCAACCAACCATCCATCCATCTATCTATCTATCTATCAGTAACCCCTCGGATACAGACCTTAAATCGCTGATTGGGGTTCCGGTTCGAGTTCCGAGTGGGAGATATTTCATCAATCATGTCGTGCGCAGGGAGGATCGGAAGAGGGCGCACATTGAATCGAATGGAACCCAATTTAATTGAATTGAATCAAATCGGATCGGATTGGATGTTCCAACTCGGGGCGTGCAATTTGGAGTGTGGGTTGTTTATGATTTGGGGGGTTGTTAGGTTATCGTAGTAGTAATAGTAGTAGTAGTAGTAGTAGTAGTAGTAGTAGTAGTAGTAGTAGTAGTAGTAGTAGTAGTAGTAGTAGTAGTAGTAGTAGTAGTAGTAGTAGTAGTAGTAGTAGTAGTAGTAGTAGTAGTAGTAGTAGTAGTAGTAGTAGTAGTAGTAGTAGTAGTAGTAGTAGTAGTAGTAGTAGTAGTAGTAGTAGTAGTAGTAGTAGTAGTAGAGTAGTAGTAGTAGTAGTAGTAGTAGTAGTAGTAGTAGTAGTAATTGTTGTTGTTGTTGTTGTTGTTGTTGTTGTTGTTGTTGTAAACACGAAATAGCCGACGTGTAACTCTCTTAGCACTTCTTTTTACTTGATTATCTTATTACGTTTTACAGAGTGATTCTAAACTTACAGGTATTGTGGGAACGGAAAGGGGTAGCGAGTTGGTTGGTCGGTTGGTTGGTTGGTTATTTCGTAGCCGAATCTGCGGACTCTTGAATGTAGTTTGAGAATGGGAGTTTAGAGCTTAAGTCTTGGCTCTGTGTTTGTTGAGATTGTAGGCTTGAATAGTGGAATTATTAATCCTCTAGTGGTTGGAGTAGTGTTAGTAGTAATAATAGTAATAATAATAATTCATAATCAATCGACTTGATCTACCTATAACTAAGCTACGCGGAGTTCGGCCAGTAGAACTATATCGAGGCGAAATCCTTTGGTGAAGTGATGTATTCGATATCGTTTGGATTTTTATATATCTATACCTATACCTATACCGGTTTTGGATATTTTATATTAACTAGTCATCCTACTTGTTGATTGGAGACGGTACTTTCGTGGATGCATTGCGTAATAGTTATGGCTGAGGCGCGTTTTGACTTACTGTAAGATATCGTAATCTTACAGGTTGAATTCTATGGCGGTTTTTTTGTCAGGATATGGCTAAAGTCGGCGGAGAGAGATATCTATCCGCTTCTGCGAATTTTTGTTTTATTTTATTTTGGATAAGAATGAGATGTTGGAGTGTACATAATGGGCTTAGTACGGTAAAGATTCACATAGTTCTACAGCCCATTTGTACTATCGCAACTGTGACATGGAATATAGATACGTATAGGGACACGGCTTATAGAGCTTTAGGGATTCCCTTGTGAGCCCGTTGAAGTTATAGAATTTATTTAAAAATTTTGTATATAGCTAGATTCGAAAATACAATACGATAAGTCAATCTCTGTGGCAGCTTATACATACCATCACTGGGATGTAGCAAAATGATGATTAGAGGAACAGTTCAGTAATTTATTATCTAATTCAATTTTTTTCCAGAACAACACTCGTACTCCTTTATATTTTCATCGACAGTGATTTCATCTAGCATTTCAGGAAGGTCAATATCTTCTCGCAGCTTCCCAATGTTTCATAGATGATTTTACTTGAAGTGTAATTACTTAGCATCTCGCATGCGTTCAAAAACACGCTATTTTCTTATTCCTCTTTTCCTGATCATTAGACTGGTAAATTCACAAACATCCTAGACTCATCTTTAACATATCTCAGGCAGGACCTCGAGATTTAGCATGCTTTGAGGACTGCGTGGTCGTATTTCCAGGAGTCTATTATGAATTTGTGTATATGACAATTCGCGAGAGGCATCAATCTCAATATCAATCACCACTACATCGATATACACTACGCAAGCAAGATACCGTATGAGTAAATTTTATGTTTCTAGCGAGCAGAAGAAAAAAGCAATAGCATTTGTGGGAAGCAAGTTCAAGTAAAACTATAATTAAAACTGATAATTCTTATACGAGTAATCAACAAAAGTATCTGATCAATGTTCTTTGGTTCAGGCCATTGATACAACACATAACTCTACAGTCGCACGCTTACAGATCTTTAGTACCCATAGATCTCCTGGAAAGAATTGCGTTATATGCAATATGGCAAGAGTCAAATAGTCCAAATAAATGGAGAGTAACTATCGAAAAGGCTTAGTCTTCTCATCATTATTAGGTCTTGTCGTAGGATATCTCGAATATCAAACAGCAAATTTGCTCGTCCCATAGAGATATCATTGGAGATACGTCGGAGGATAGTTGATGGCTTCTTGGATATAAAGAAAGAGAAAGATAATACAGTCTCGAAAAAACCTAGTATTTCTCTCAAACAAAAAAGTGACTCCATCGATGGATCGTGGTCTTGAAAGCTAGTAAGAAGACTTGCATCTTCTCTTATATCTCAGACTCATAAGTCTGGTCAAGCTGGGAGACTAAAGAGGAGATCATGATATTTCAAAGGCAAAGCTGTGATCAATATTAGAGGCAAGAATTCTTGCATTTTATCCCTAGCTCAAGGGTAATGCTTATACTATGCCGTGGAAATCAATATACAAACTTGTTATTATAATAGAAGAAAATATCTGATGAACTGTTCATTAAAGTGAAAGAGATGAAATTAGATGATATAGGTAATCGAAACCAACAAAAGGCAGGATGCACATACTTTTAAGATGATTAAGATATTTATCAACTTGCCCTTAGTAGGAAGTACTTTCTTTCGGGTGATGAATTTGATGATATAAATGTAAGATATTAGTCCATCTACTGAGAGCATGCTAAGCGATAACTACGGTGAATAATGTGAGAGAATGGTGAAAAGGTAGCTGCAAAGATACAAGTTGGGATAGATATTATATCTGCTTATATATTCCAAGAGACGGGTGTATCCTTCAAGGAATATATGGTACGGAAGTTATAGGAGATATATAAATAAATCACAAATGCTTCAATACTCCTGAGTAAGTATGGGAAATCCAGCATTGTTCCACCAGAGCACTTTGTAGAAAACCTCTCAAATAATTAAGCTTTTCAGTGCAATGAATTTGAACAAACAGTCAATACCTAGGTAGGCTTAACTACTACATAGGAACCGATGGATAGACTCTTCAACGTCAATGGTTCTCTGAACCAATAAAATTCTCAGCATCCTATACATCCAATTACCGATGTTAAAAAAACCTCGGAATTCTCTTATGCATACTTGCTGCTCAACAAATGAAAATTCCTAGAATTGTCTAGCAGTACCTGTTACTCATGATCCTGTCAATGAAATTCTCGTCGATATACACCAGCTCAAATCTCGATGATGCATGATTTTATAGAAACTTGATAAAACGTCAACGCCAATGGTTCTTACAGTAGGCAACGCTATAGATGATAAGCATTCTATGCAGATATAAGATGAATGAAAGATGCATATCCTCTGACAGCAGCCTTAAGAATAACGTGAAGATAGAAGTTTTGGAGTTCAAGAAGAAACTGAAGCGATTGAAGCAACTGAGAACTTTCTCCGCCAATTCTCTGAATTGAAATTCAAATTTCTAAGAGAAGATATAGAGAACGAAATAAGGGCAAATGAAAAGCATATCTTAAGAATGGCTAATACGTTCAAGAGAAATTCGAATAAGAAAGAAAGCCTAAACATCCTATCTACACAGACGAATAAAGTCTAGACATCTCACATGTGGAGTAACATCATAAGAGACGCCAAAAAGAGAGGGACCAAAAGCAAAAGAACAAGTTACACACTACTATACTTTTCAAAAGAAAGGTTTGTCGAACAAAGGAGACCTTGCCCCCGAATATAAAAGAAACCATCACCCACGCTCCTCCATCCAAGCCCAAGGAAAACCCGCGGTAACAATTCCCGCCAAACCAACGCAAAGACAAAGAGAAAACCAGCAAGTAAACTACTACTTCTTCCACTCCCATCCGCCTCGAAACCCAAACGCCCACCTCCAAGCCCACCACACCCAAAGATAACCTCCAAGCTCATGATACAATATTCCAATCACCCCTCGACGACCGAAGATCCAAACACATACATAGAGCCCCCAAGCTCCAAGCCGAAGCACCAACAATCAATCATCCCTCAGAAAAGCCAACTTACTACCAAACACTCAATACGCAATATCAGCGACAACACCCTAACAAAACACATCACCCAAGCCTATGAACCAAAAAACCCGAAAAGAAAAAAAACACGTGTACAATTAAGAAACACAAAAAACCCTAGAGTACTACTTTTCTAGCAATATACCATATCATTGTAAAATCCTCCTTAACTCTTATTTATAGCGTATATATTACATATATAATGATAGAAGCTTTAAAGCGTCCATATTGAAAGATTTTCAGAATACTATATTAGCTTCAAAATAGCTTTAGATACTAATATACTATTTTCAATCCCACTTCGATTCTTTAATCCTACTTCAACTCTTCAATTTCACTTTAACATCAATTTCACTTCAATACCATCAATACCATCAATACCATCAATACCATCAATATATCAAATACCATCAATACCATCAATACCATCAATACCATCAATACCATCAATACCATCAATACCATCAATACCATCAATACCATTCAATACCATCAATACCATCAATATCATACCATCAATACCATCAATACCATTCAATACCATCAATACCATCAATACCATCAATACCATCAATATTATCATTATTTTATCAATAATAAATTATTCCATTCGTTAAAGAATTGCTTTTTCTACCTCGCTTCCGTTCCCCTATTTCGAAAATGCCCCCCCCCCCTTCTCTTTTGTTCTCTAATAACGTACTAACCACTTTAGATTCTAAATAGCTTCAATACTACCAATAACAACAACAACAATAATAATAATACTATAGATTTATATTATACTTGAATATACCCAAATAAAGCAATACATTTAGATAAGTCGAAATTATACAATATCCTTAAAAAAGCTTGATTTAATATACTAAGATCAATACACTAAGCTTAAAACAAAGATATGAACTATTAGTATTAACTCCTTTTCTTATACCATATACTTAAAGATCTATAGATTGCCTAATTTTATATGTCAATATGCTATTTTGGATAGCAATATGCTATATCTGATTTATGGCATAATGTTATATTTTTGGTACTCTAGGGCTAATAGTGCCACCATATTTCCAGAGATAGTAGGGCATTGGAACCATCAACAAAGCGAAAGCCCAACAAGGAATTGCCCCACCCAAGTCCAAGTGAGCTGTATAGTTGCGGCCCAGCCATTGGCAATAATGCACGAACAAGGGATCGTGAGACCGTCAAAGCTGCCATTGCCGAGGCCGAGTGAACGGGAAAGGCATCGATGAGGTACATCTGAATTGGGAAGAAGATGCTCAGCATACCGAATCCAAAAGGAGAAAGGGCAATGATTGGTACCATCCAGTGGACCGCTTTATCGGCAGCCCAACCATACCACAAAAGAAATTGGAATGAGAATTGCGAAGAGAGTCATGTATGGAAGTCGCATCTCTGGTTCGTAGATACCACCGTTCCAATTAGTTAGCTTGACGATGATCTTGTCACTTGTCGAACCAATAACCACGAGACCCACGAAAAATCCAATCCCGATTCTGAGTGATGCCAGACCGGTGAGCTCTGTTGACCAGTGATATGTTTCCGTGTAGACCATGAGTAGAGTCGTGAGAAGTAGGTAGAGAAGCCCATAGACCAAAGACATATACGTGCAGAAAGAGCAATAACCGGTGAGAGGAACAGCATTCGAAGAGGACGCGTGAACTCACGTTGAAACTTTTCGGGGTTCGTCTCCACGTCATCAACGTCATAGCAAGATCTAAGGTCTTTACGACCTAGCTCTTTCGACAATTTGGCGGTCTTCCCTGCGATTATGACGGGAGCATAGCTTTCCTTGTTGAATATCTGAATCACAATGGTGATCACTCCACTCAAGCAGCAAAGGACCCAGAATATTCAGCGCCAGCCTGCTCTTTGCCCGATGAAAGCGCCAAAAATAGGACCAATAACGGGGTCAAAACATGATGCCAATTGCAGAGAGGGCATTTGCGGCTCCTCTCTCTTCGGGAACGAACAGATCAGCAATAATTCCACCGTTGAGGGTCATGCAGCCAGCACCGCCCAATCCAGCAAGAAAACCGAAACGCTATTAGACACCCTATGTTTGGCGTAACTGCGCAGCCGGCCTGCCAAATGACATACCACCAGTTTGTGGCCGAAAGAACAGGCCTGCGACCCCAACACTCGCTCGCGGGAGCGATAAATAAGGGTCCAAGGACATATCCTAGATTGCCGTTAGTTCGGGCGGGAGCACAGAATTAAATATCTTACCAAGAATATAAACAGAGATGGTCAAACTTGAGAGGAGTGAATTGGAATTGTGGAAGTCTTTGTCCATGAAAGTAGCACCGGGGCCGAAAATCGTACTCGATAATGGAGAAACAAATGTGATTGCAGTAATTTGGGCAGGGAGAGCCCATTTTCGATTCTGCGAGAAATTCAAAGGCATAGATGGATCCTCTTGACTGTCCCAGCCCACAATGCCTTTATCTAAATTCATTTCCGGAAGTTTAGGCTTCCCAGTGCTTGAGACTGGGTCGACACTGATATCGGTGCTGAGCTCTTCGTTTGGCACAGCCTTTAAAGTATCCTTAGTCACTCTCAACTTGGCAGTGTCAATTTCTGGCGAACCTGCCGGTGCTGAAAAGCTCTAAGCTAACAATTAGCAATATCGGAGGTGGCTGATGGGTATTTGTAACAAGCAATGTCCGCAGTCATGTTATACTCTCGCTCGTTTCTTGTCATCTTTGTATATACTAAATAGGTTGGAAAATGGAAGAGCTTAAAGAAACTAAAGATTCCTGGAATGATGCAAACTTTGGCTCAAGCAAAAGAAATTACAGAGTAGATGTATATGGCTGGGTATTGACCATTCCAACCGGTAAAAGCAGTTGTATAGGACACCTCCCTACTTAGGCAGTTATCCCTTGGGGATATACCTATCCTTGCTCTTCATCGTATCAGAGCTGAACAGCTGCCATGAGTGTAGTATCATGTTCAACTAGGTAATGGTCCGCGGATAGAACTTTCCATTGGCGTGCCTAAGATATTTTTGTTATCATCATGGCACTTGCGGCTGTTTATATGACTATACCCTAGGGTTGTAAGAATTGCGGCCATAGCTTATCGCACACCTTACGTTTCCATAATAGAACCCCCGCAAAATTTACATTTTCTTATATAAATTAAAATTATCAATAACTTTTATAATTATTTATATTGTTTTTCGAAATTTCTATTAATTATATATTAATATCAATAATATTTAAAATATAAAATCATTTATTTTTATTTATTCTATTTAGAAAGTAATATTTTTTTAAAGTTAAAAGTTTTTACTATACGTAATAGTATATTAATACAAATAACAACCCTACTATACCCAGCCTAAAGTACTTCAGTAGCTTACTATCTCTATTCTATATTCATCTATAGAAAGCGGTTTACGAAAAACGATTTCAAAAGCGGCGGTTGTCAAGACTCTATATATTCATTATCTATGGGCAAGATTCACAAAAAGGGCTTGTGGTTTAGTGGTATAATGTTCCCTTAGCATGGGAGAGGTCCGGCGTTCGATTCGCCGCTAGTCCAAGTTATTTTTTTGTGATTTTTTTTTTATTCTTTAGATTTTGTTTTTGTTTTTTGTGTTTGTTTGCTTTTGAGCGGTGTTTAAAATAATTATTTAGGTATGGTTGGTTGGTTGGTTGGTTGGTTGGTTTGATGGGTTGGGGCCACCAGGCGTTTGTATTTTAAAGAGGGGTATACTAGATGAATGAATGGAGAAAGTGGGGGGCCGGTGAGTACTTTGAATAATGTTGATGGATGAGTGGATGTATAGATATCCATAGTATTTATCAAATAGATGTAGATGGCTTTGCTATATCTAATATGATTGATTTTACTATAGCTTTTGTGATTAGGATCTTATAATTTATGTTAGCGTCGAGTAAAATAATATATCTCTTATCCAAAAAAGAAAAAAAAAGGAAAAAAAAAAGATTTTAGTAATAGATTTTAGAAGCAACTTTTTAGAATGTAATAACATGTTATAGACTTTTACGTAAAGAATAACATTCCTACGCTGAACCTGAAATGTTTATGTTTAAGAAAGCATTGTATTTCTATTCGTTATATGTATGTACTCTCCAAGTATAGACATGATTTCAAAAGAAAAATTCCATGCTCAAACCTGGTAGATCGCTATGATTTAGTCCATCTATCCCTTTCTTCAAAATGTCGTTCCATATGATGCTCTATTTATTCTTCATCATCCTCTACAGCCTGTTCTAATGGTTCACCTGGCTTTGTGAATCTGTTTCCGCATTAGTATCATTTCCTTCTCATGCTACCACGCAGATCACAAAAACTTACTTGTTAACCACTCTCTCAATACCGTCCAATCCCATCTTCAAAATATCCATTGTTGGACCGTAAGAAAATCTTACAAAGTGATGACAAGGACTATCGAACAAATCTCTTCTTTTACTTGGGTTCAAGTCGAAAAAGATACCTGGAACCACGATAACGCGTTCCTCAAGACAAGCTTGAAAGAAGTTAAGGCCATCGGCAATTGCGGCAGGGAGTCCTTCAAGATCTATTCTCATGTATTAGTATTTCGATCTCAAAGTTATCAATGTTCGTAGACTTACCCAACCATAAGTAAAAGGTACTGTCAGGTACTTCCTTGATCTTGAAACCCATTCCACGAAGGCGGTTGATAACATAGTCACGCTTATCACGGAAATGACTTTGCAAAGCCTTCATTTCCTCTCTAACCTTATTAGGCTCAAGCATAGGAATGGCAGCCTCTTGGAAAGGAACATTGGCACCACCATCAAGGTAGGAACCACATGAACCAATAGCCTTGATGAATTCCTTTTCATTGTTAGCAAGGCTACTGGGTTTTGAGAGATGAAAAATATGCAAACCTTTGGTCCAACAATCCAAGCAATTCTCCATCCGGGTAATCTGAAACGCTTGGTGAGACCATCAATGATCAAGACATCATCCTCATCAACATCTTCGATGTTCTCGGCAGCACTGATGGTGGTACCGTCACAATTACTAGTGTAGTTATAACCTCCATAAAACTCATCCATGATGAGAGTAGCTCTATCTCTGCAGATATCTTGAATTTCGGCAAGCTCAGGGTTCTTGACAACTTTTCCCGTAGGATTTCTAGGGTTCGAGGTCAAGATGACAGAGGTACCACGAGCAATCTCCTCCTCAATCTTATTGGGGTGGATGTGATAACCATCTTCTCCGGAGAGGGGAGATGGAATTGCCGCAAACTGATATGAGTAAGCCTTCAAACGTTCCACGCCAACAGATATTATATATTAGACGACCCACGTTTTTAAATAATGACAACATCTCATTGTATGCAGTGTAATCAGGAATGAAGAATCCCAAATAGGCATTATTCAAGACTGCAGCAATTCTGATCAAGCCAGCGCGACCACCTGGAACAATGCAGACATTCTCCCAGGTATATTGACTTTCCTTGCCCTGTCTGTGATGCACGTTGTACAAGTTTGCAACAGCAGCTCTCAAACTCTTGATGCCAGCCGTAGGACCATATTCTCTTCCTGCCATTGTAATATCGATGGTCTCGGGACGCTTGAAACTGCCTGCGATTTCGTCATCGACTTCAGGGGCGCCTTGTCCAAGGTTTGCCCATTTCTCAGGCTCTTCGGCGAACCCGTGCTCGTAGGCTCTTTCGGTACACCAGACTACACCGGTAGAGGCACGGGTTGGGTCGAGACCCGCATGAGACTTGTGGCCTTCATGGGCATTACGGAACTGCTTATGGATCTGGGAGTCCATTTCTTCCTCCATGGTCAGTCAAGGTCTAGAACATAAGGGAGCCCCAAAAAAAAATCTTCTCTAAATAGAGATAGAGAGATCTGAAAGCAATTATAGAGAGTCATCTCCTTAAACTCTGCCCCGCATCCCCAACATTTTGAGAGGGTTTCCGAAATTATGCCGCCCATAAAAGTCACTTCTCCAAAGGAGAGAGATAGACGTGAGAAGAATATTGAAGCTCTTCACTGACGCTCTTCAACTTTGGAGAGAGAAAATTCCACAAGATGCGGTGAGCAAGCGAAGTAGAGGACTTACCATTAGCAGAAGGATCATGAGTAGAGAATCTTCTATTCAACTTGGAAGATAATCTTGGAGCCCCCGTGGACCTATTCATAGAGAACTTTCTGTTGTTAAAAGCCATTTTGCGTTTGTCTTTTGAGTTTTCTCTCTCCCTCTCTCTCTCTCTGATGTATTATCTGTTGTGAATCCTTTGAAAGAAATTTCAAAGACCAAGGTTAAGCAACGAGGCGTGGCGTATTTGGATGTACTTCGTATATAAGTACGAGGCTGAGGTAAAGTGAATGGGTAGAACTAATGATCGAATGATGAAGAACAGAAAAAAACACAGTCTCATCAAAACGAAAAGGAAAACAAGCTCTTAAGAATATATCTACCGCAGTACGTACTTCAGTGAGAGCGGAGACAGGAGAGAGAGAGTGGGGGGAAGAGAGGGAACAAGCTGGAGAGCAAAGGGAACAAATATACAAAAGACCAAAAAAGCTTCAACCGTAATAATAAGAACAACCTGGAATAATGATTGGATATCTTCAAGGTTTGTTAATCGTTTATATGAGTAGTTGATTAGTATCTTCTTGATATTTTACGAATAATTTATTAGCATTTATTAACCGTCCATGAAGAATTTAGCAGCAGTTTATTGGTAGCTGCATCACTTCATTACCCTTCAAAATGTTACTGCAAGGCAAAAGAAAAGCGATCGTGGAGCATTGTGGAGCAAATACTGTGCAGTAGCAAGGAGAGACTGTAGTGGACAAGGTAATGTAATACAGTACAGGCAAGCTAATACAAGGATATCTGGTACAAGGGAAAAGCTTGTTTTCCTCCCGCCTTATCGATTACGCAGTTCCAGCTGAGAAAGGAAAAGAAGACCCGTGGACGTGGAAGAGGAATTGCATTCGTGTCACGGGCATCATACCAGACCACAGCAATAACATCGGTGTGACAATCATCCTTGAAGAAACCACTCACTCACTCATTCTCTGCCGCTTGGACGACATGAGAAATTCTGTGTAGCGAGGGGAGGAAGGATTTGATTGAGAATAGTATCTCATGATTCATACACCAGGTACAGCCTTCGGACAGACAGACAGACAGACAGACAGACATCCATATATGCCTATATCCATTGCATTCATATGAATATCTACAAACCTAAAACCCTACACGCATACACACCTACAAACCCAGTATCCGACGACTCACCGTCTTATGACTCCACAGAGTCACAGACTTACCTACACCTGCTCCGTACACCAACGCCTACACCTAGACCCAGATCTAGATCCAGACCGAGATATGGTACAGTGTCAATACGATCGATGTCTTACCCACCCAGCACTGCACAGTACCTACTTACAGTACAGTACAGTACAGTACAGTACAGTTCAGTATCCACCTCCCGCGTATTGCGTCTGCATCATCAGGAATACCCGCGATTTTTGGGAGGGGCTCACGACTGTATCTCGTAACTATAGGATTGCTGCAATACATGGATTGTGAGCGAATGGATTCTCGGCAATGAACACCCTGTTGTCGCTGCTGGGAAGAAAAAAACTAAATACTTGATATGGTAGTAATTCAGGTTGAAGAATCATGGATCGCTTGTTCTGGCTATCAATAGTAAGATCGACATAGGTATTATAAAAGTACACATCTTGATTCTACAGGTGGATCTACGATAACAGGAAAGAAACTAATAAACACAAGGAACTATAAAACTCTTAGGAAATATCAGCAGCTGAGGCATCGTCCTCCAGCATTTGTTTAAAGGAAAATGGTTCGAACGGTATTCCATCTCCCATGAAATGCTTGCTCATAGCTTCCACCCAATGCAAACGAAGACTGTGCAACATTGCACTAGTACCTTCCATGACAACCAACACGGCAATCGTGAGGAAGAACCATGCGAAGAAGGTAACCACGACCATAAAGACACCTGCAGCACCAGTCATATGAAGACCAATAGAAAGCGTCATATCCCATAACACAACAGAAAGTTGCTGATGAGCAAGGGACAGGGCCCACAGACGAAGGTATGAGGCGGTGTGAGATACACAATTCAGACAAAATTCTAGAGAATGTTAGCAAAGATACGACACAATACGAGACTAAGGACACATACCGATAGTGTGAATAACTTGATGAATCATAACTTCGGAGAACTCGAATTCTTCGTGTTCTTCGTCTCCAATGTCCTGTGTAATCATAGCAACCCCTTCACCATCGCTGTTCATACTTAATCTACCATCTAAAGTATGGTCATCATCATCATCTCCATCAAGTGCGCTAACTCGAGATGTTTCGCCAATACCTCTGTAGCCTCTTCCTCGAGCCTTGTTATGCTCCCATCGAAGATAGAATGGTTTGAGTAGCAGCAGGATGGGTACTTGGATGACAGCAAGGAGAACCAAACAAACTTGAACAAATCCTTGGCCAGAATAAAGTTGTTCTTCAATAGTTCCAGGTGACAAGAACATGTAGATCAACATGTTTAATAGACCTGGGGGCGATTCTCCGATACCCTGCCAATCTATGGACCATTTGTAGACAATGGCAAACACAAGATATCCAAAGATGGCCTGGAAGAAAATCATTCCTGGGACGAAAACGCCCCAGATATCAATAGGGGTCTTGAAATGACGCGCATTGATATAAGAGAGACACAATGAGTAGGTCATGTGACACCAACCCATCAAAATACTCAATTTCATCTTGTAACTGTTCGTGAACAGAAGGTCATTTTCCGTGTCATGCCACATCCAGTCAAGACCAAATGGGTATCGGTATCCTGTTGGCTCTTTGAGATGAGCCTCAATAGAGTCAGGGTAATTCTCTGACCAAGCCCAAGCACTAGGAAAGAATGAGAAGGACTTGGAGAACACATCATTGTAAATGAGACCCGTGTACATAGAGAAGATACCCATCATCAACATGATATATCGACCGTAAAAAGCCATGGAGAAGAGTTCATCCCGAACTTTCTTCAATGACTTCTCCCAATAGATCATAGCCGCAGCTGCACAAACCATGATAACACCATGTCCAAAATCACCAAACATGACAGCGAAAAGAAACGGGAAAGTAACGATAGTTGGCAGACCAGGATTGACTTCTTGATACTTCGCTGTACCATAAGCATTGATAATGGTCTGGAAACCTTCCGTGAATTTGTTCGTCTTCTGGTAGGTTGGGGGAGTTTTGTTCGTTCTAATCTCGTTGATAATCGACGGGACGGAAAGACCGGCTCTGTTGTTGACATCGTGAAGAGTAGACTTGATTAAAGGCAGAGAGTTTGAAGGACACCAAGCCTCAGCAATCAAGGTCTTCCTAGCATGATCATAAGAGAACAAGTTCAGCGTTTGATAAACTGCCTTCTCTTTCTTGATGATAACAATCCACGCAGCCAAACTCCGAGCAATTTGAGTGAGTTCGGCGTCGAGTGTTTGCTTCGTGTTACGGAGAACGCTACCAAGATCGCTCAAACGAGTATTGACTTCATGAATTTGGTCCCTACGAAGATCACTGTTCTCGTCCACGCTGTAAAGATCCGCACCAAGAGATTCAGAAATCTTCCTGATCTTGGCGATAAGTTCCTTTCCATGTGCGAAAATGACAAAAACGTTTTTGTTTATCGCCTCGTTGTTTGTGGGATCAATAATAGGCTCCGAAATCTCGGACTGGTTCATGTACAGGTTACCACGAAGGGTTCTCCATAAGATACGCTCGAATGCTGCAATGCGATCCCGAGGAATAACCCCAGAGACAAACCCAATATTCATACCAGAGAATGATCGCTCTGCATCCCCATTTTGATGTGATTGTTCGATATCCTGGAGTAAAGGAGCGTCGTCGTTATCGGTGGAAGCTCTAATCTCCTCCACATTTCCGTGAGCTCGGTCGAAGAAAGATCCAGCTTCTCTGAGTACCCATCTCCATTCTGTAAGCTCAACCTCCCTCTTTTTCAAAGTTTCGTAGCTATCATTTAAGGATGCGATTCGTTGCTCGAGGCTCTGGCTGCGATCGGAAAGTTCATCAATTTCGGTGGCGGAAGGGGCGGCGAGAGTTTCGACATCAAGGTCTAGCTTTCTAAGAGGAATTCCTGCTTTATCCATCTGTGTATGAAAGTATCCTGTATGTAAATCAGTATCAATGGATTGAGGCTTAGCTCTTGTCGGCACATACGAAGCTGTCTTTCGACATTGTCGAGTCGTCTTATTTCTTGAGTGAACGTCCGCTGAAAGGCAGTAACATCGGAATTGAGCTACGAAAGTAATTAGAACTTCAGCGTCAGTTGGGAGGATTGAGACATACATCTCGGAATTGAATCTGTCCAAGTTCTCCTAATGCATTTACAATTTCGCGTCCAATTTCGTTGGCAATGTAAAGTTGAACCATACTCATGTCCGCAGAGCGAAACATGGTATCCTGTGATGGTGCCATGATGGAGAGGCTTGGGAATTATCCCTAAATTCTCTTTTGGCAACACTATGGAGCTTTCCGGGAAAGTTGAGGTAGGTTTGTAGGGTTGATGTTGAGGTTAAAGTTGGAGGAGGATCATTGAAGTTGCGATACCTTCCTAACCCAAAGTGTCAAGAGCTAGTGTTGTCACGTGGTCTCGTATAAGCTACATCTACTGCATCAGACCCGATGTTAATTCCTACAATTACAATCTTCTCTTTGGTCTTTTTGAAATACATATAATTTAAGTTCCACAATATGAGTACACCTTGAGTATTCAATATTCGTTTTCTATTAAGTATTGTGAATATTTAGGCACTTATTGGACAACACAGTAGGAATTATTTTCTCAAATATATTCGATTGTCCAGACACCTTTCCACAATCTATACTCCTAATTTCATCACTTTTTTGCAGCCATCATTCTTGACACAAGCCTGGTGGATAGCCTCTACCCACCATATTCAATCTCTTGTTCCCTTCCCCTGTTCTTAAAAACTTCTTTTCCCAAAAGGTTTGAATGGGAAAACGCTGCAATTAAAGCTATAACACTATATAATGCCGCGCAAACAAAGCGCAGGTGTACTGGTATTTGAGACTCCAGGGCTGTTGCAGTAACCGCACTCAAAATACCCATTACCCTGTTGCAAGCCGCAGATGCTCCATTGCCAGTGGCTCGATGGGCAAAGAGAAGAAGCTCAGGTGTATACGCGTAAAGAGTGCCGTAGTAAACATCCAGGAAGAAAGGAATCGCCTAGGAGATGCCAATGTTTGGGGTTGAGATCGAACCTGGGTCTAAGCAAAGAATAACACCACTTTGATTGAATTAGTATTTGGCAGGTCAAAGCTAAGACAACAGAACATTAAAAGTACAGAACTTACTAGGGATTAGAGCACCGATGGCAACCGTATATCTACGACCCAGGACTTTGCAATTTGCCATACATCCCGCAAGCGTCGGCCCCTAGTTTGTTAGAATTATATGCAACAACTTTAAAGCTGCGTTTACCAAGAGGAATTCCACTGGCACTTACCAACTTATAATTCCCCCACCTCTCAAATGTTGGGATATTGCCAAATTCTGGACCACGAATTGCGATATAGGTAGGCAAGAATACGTAAAAAAGAGGACATGCGAGACCTATAAGTATCCATGATAATCAGACCAAGGGTAGTCTTTGTGGTAGTCAAAAGCACTTTAAAATGAATGCTTAATTCGGAGACTGACAGTTTACTGCTTCCATGTGAAAATCTAACGGTGGCGCAACTCTCAAGCATTTCATCAGTTATCGAGCATGGACGATTGCATCTCAAGCTCATCTATCGGCATCCATCAACTGTTAGTGTATCCTTCCCCTTCCTGGGAAAATACTCGAGCGTTTCTTTAAGTTGAAGAATAGTGATTCGGGCAATGCTCATCGCCAAAACCAAGAGTCCGGATGTATACATGAGGTATATCCGTCTTTTGTTGTTGCCGTAGGTACACGTCACACCTGTAGATTCATCTGCCGTCAAACAATTCCATTTTGCTCGAGCTGTAACAAGATTTATTAATGAGACAGTTGGATTTGGAGCCAAATTGACAAAATTCACATAAAAGCCTAGGCTGGGAACGTTCCCCAGCCATAGCATGACCTAATCCCCACCACAGCGAGCCATGCTATAATATAGAGTCAGCTCGTATGAACATCAGTGTTGTATGCACGTCACATACTCAATACCCATTACATGTTGCTGGGAAGATATTCCAGCAAAACAGTGGTGTCGAGAATAAGATTCCCTGCTCCGGCGAATCCTACCAAAGCAACAAAAATGGCCAGACGTCCACGATGGAGATACTCCCGATAGAATACACGTCACTGGACAGGTGAATATCGATGCGTTCAAAGCAAATCATCGACCGATTATATCTGCGGCTAAGCCTCAAAAAAAGCTCCCACGAAACTGCCAACATACACAGCAATTGTAAGTGCATGAGAATAAGTGTGATGAACCCCGTAAGCTGCCTGCAGCAATAATAGACTGCAAAAGCAATAGGAAAGAATCGACCGCATATCTATATGTTGATCAGCCTCCCTGAACCATTTTTCTACCATCCGAGAGATCAGAATTCCGTCAATGGTCACTGTTACAAAACCCGAATCTGTTCAGCACAAACAGGTTGATATAATCAGCAAACTTTGTCAGACACGCCCAATATATAGATACTTTCCAGTGGTGATTTGTCCAAACGCTTCCAGCAATGGCCTATAGGGTACGCGAAATTGATGAGTGTAAGATCAGGAAACTTAGATTTGAGGCGAAAATATCATATTCCTCTCGAGCAATGTTGTCCCGAGACCTTCTTTTGAGGTATTGATCGCGTGTCATCCCGACGGCAAAAAGGCCTCAATATCTCATAGTATTGGTATTGAGCACTTCAAGGAGTCACCGTTAATGATGGCAGTAAGATCTTTCCTCTAGGAATCTTTCTCGCATGATTGACAATGTGCGTCTTGGCATTCAGAGCTTTATCAATGTCTTGGTGGGCGAGGGGCCAACCTTCCCCCCCTTATCAATGAATACTGTAAGTCTCCAAAATCCATTCGCTTGATAATTAATATTGTTCATGATTCTGGCCATCCGAGGCATTCCTCTCCATATCCTGGAGAGATTAAATAGAGCCTGTTGCCATGTTGATGGAGATGATGGAAGATTGATTTGAAGAAGAAAAGAGCTGGGTGCTGAATCTGAGTAATCAGAATGCTGAAGACCCTACACAACATAGAATATATATTGTGGTACCCCAGGAGTCCGGACTGATTTGAGAACCTCCCATGCACCAGCCAGCGTGATGCCGCCACGTCCAACCCAACCACTTCCACTCGGGGGGCTTGCGCGCAGACTTCTGCCATGCAACAGAAAACAAAGGTATGAAGCAGGGACCTCTCATCTCCCACGAGCATACAAATACCACTGTGAATGCACGATGTGGTTGGTCATTGTCGACGCGATGTGAGATGCTGATGTGAAATGTTTATCATTCTGTTCATCGTCCTCTGTTGAAGGGGAACCCCGGGCTTTGTTGATGGAGTTGAAGTGATGAGTGAGTGACCAACAGCCAGTACTTGCAGGCGAGTATAGAGGACGATGGCTTGCCGATCTTTAGTTACATGCTTGATACATCCATATGCTACTAGAGTGATAATATCAAATGGCCGTGGGTGGACCAGTGCAGAATTGGCATGGGAGAGCAACGTTCAGCGTAGGCTTTACACTATAGACATATTCTCAATACAAGTACTCGTATACCTGAGCGAGTATTGAAACCTTTGGGGTCATTGCAGTTGGCACCTGGGTACTCCTGGTGTTGTCCACTGGTGTATTTATATATGTATATATATTTATATATGTATTTGAGTATCCATGGATATGCGGGGAAATATAATTCGGTATCCATACATATAATTACTCCGTAGGCATGTAAGAATATATATATTGTAAGATTATCTTGTAGTTCTTCTCCGTAGCCTTCAAACTCTACTGTGCTCGCTAATCTCAGCACCAGCACCCACCTCTGCACTCCCTACTGTTCCTTTCAGGGCTCCACTTTCCTATTCATCGCAATTTCGGTAATTAACAGCTGGGCATCATCAATTCAACCAACCTTGGAACGAACAGTCGAACAGTCGAACAGTCGAACTACCCGTGGACCTCGTTAGTACTTATTACTTCCTGTGCTTGTAAAAGTATTCCCCCAATGGATTCATTCGATTCATCTACCTAGGTATCCAATCCAATCCATTCAATCTATTTCATTGATCCATCCATTCATTCCTTCATTCTTTCTTCCATTCATTCAACTTCATCCTCATCTTCATCTTCAAAATACACATATCAAGACAAAACCGCTTTCTCAATAACGATATCGATATCGTTCTCCGCTTCACAACATCATCACTCTCCGCACCTCTTTTCCTCCTTCGATTCATTCATTCTATCAGCATATGATATAAATTTACATAACACAAGTGGATAAGCCCCTCATCTTCTCTGCACCTGTAGAATCCCTGCAGGGAGGGATCTTGAGGTTCAAATAGACAATGTCGCCGACATGAAACTAGGTCTTTTCAATCCGGCTACTTGGAATCTGGGTAAACTGGCCTATGATTCGAGCTTCTATATCCTCTACATAGTAATAACAGGTCTCCTTCTCGTTACCCCAGTCGAAACCTTTCTCCAAGCTCAAAAGAACCATCAATTATACAATATCTTCGTCATCGCATCCTGCTATGGGGCTACCGCTTTTTTTGGTTTCATACTCTTAATGACGAGAATTTGGACAGAGCGACAAATTATCAAAGCGATACCAAAAACATGGATACCTGTCGAGAAGGGCGATGTCAACAAGAAGGTTCGAAAGATGATTGTGGCGAGCCTGGAGCGAAGTGCTGCAATCGCATGGGATTCACGACCGCGAATTGATCACCATGCGACTACGAAGCAAAACAGGTCAGGTGCGGCGGCAACAACAACAATAACAACTCCTGGGAATAGGCGCGCTGGACAAGAAGATAACGAGAAGAGGTCGCATGAAGCTATAATCATTATACCACCAAAAGAACCCGTCTGGGGTCAAATTTCCCACAATGGATGGTCCTCGCCGACCTCTGCGGATCTGCCAAGTCTACAATATATCACTGTAATTCTCGAATTGCCTCATTTGATTGAAGCAAGAGCCGTGTCTCTAGCACCCCCTGATCCACAATCGACGTCCCAACCACCTATGCCTGATCTTCGAGCAGTCGATCTTCTTCAACGACCGGCCGCTATGGGTCTGCGCGACTATATCAGTCACCTTTCCGGCTTTGGAATCATCGGCGATCCCTCCATTGCCACATCTTTCCTTTCAGCCTACGAATACGCTCGCTTCTCTTCCAACGCCATCAGTGAAGCCGAATTTCGCGACCTAATGAAACAATTCGCAGAACTTCTTCGCAACATGGAGCCCCTCAGTCCCGCGATATTAATGAGTCTCGCTATAGACGACCAAGAGAGCGATATTGACGGCGACGCGTCATCTAGTTCTACGCCAATCACTCCGCAAAGTGGTTCTCTCGCATCATCTCTGAGAAGTATCAGTATCCGTAGTGGTAGTGAAGGAACAAGTGGAACAGCTGCCTCTCTCAGACACGGCACGGATCACATAATCCCTAATCGATCCCATATCGGCACAGCTCCTGTTACTCCCCGAAGTAAAAGACCTGGATTTCCCGGATCGCGAGGCGACAGCAGGCGGTTATATACTAGCAGTAGCTCAAGTTCTAGTATGAGGTCTATAAGCCAGGCAAGTGTGATAAAGTTGAGCAGGGTTCAGACTGGGGGGTCATTACCTTATGAGCTTAATATACCCCGGGCGCGCTGATATCGGTTGCCCTACCCTTTATTTTTTTTGGATCGTTATTAGCGTTGGAGTACGGATTAGAACAAACGGCGCCTACAATAGGCATGGGAAACGTCTAAACATATTCCTATAATATTCAATGATAATGTACAATTACTTCTTCGCCACATGCGAGCTCTTCACTTTATCTCCCGTCCTCCTCAACGCCATCTTTCTCGAACTTATTCTAATCGTAGAAAGCTCTTCATCCTTGATCCCAGAAGCCGGGGTCTGACAATAAAAAGTAGCGCCAAATCGATATTGGTATCATGTTCACCCTTACTAACCTCCTTCAATCCAGTACTAAAATGTTCTGGAGGGAATAGCGACCAAGGCCTCATTTTTCTCATCGAAAGTAAAAAAGCACGACCGTCTTGCGATTGTTGGATCATCAGGCAATGACTTTGGTTGAATCTATTTTTATCTGCATTTCAGCCGCAGAAGCATCGTCAAGCGACTATTGTTTCCTGTATTCCAGATGGGCCTTTGATGCAGCCTCAGGGGTCGGGGCATTTAGATGAAGACTTTGCTGCTGTCAAACATAATCAACATTAAGCATGACGAGGATGCTTAACGGTCTTGCATTGTACATGTATGAACAAGCTGACAAATCAAAGATATGATGATGTAAGGTCGAAGAGGGCGGTATTATCCGAAGAGAACATTACAAGCTCCCACTTTGGGGGCGAGAGGGCAGTGCTGTGAAGCCCTAGGAACAAGAGGTGCTAACTTCATAGAATCCTCGGCCAGCTGATAAGCAGCCGTCCCGGATTCATGGAGACGAAAACTTGGCCTCCCCATTTCCCGAAGTGGATTCAGGCTCATTTTTAACCATAGCAATATGCATAATTGATGGCTACAAATAGCTGGGAGCGCATCGATTCGTTGAATATCTTCAACCGCGGTTTCGTGTGGGTGGTATTCGTATTCTCGCGAGACAATGAAGGGGTGAGCATGGTGCACTCGTGCCCGATGAAAATGCAGATCTTCTAGAATGGGGGAAAAGCATGGCAGCCATGTGCGTTGGAGGCATAATGTCGTAGTGCGCTTACCGAAGTCTAACCAGTGTCCAATAGGCTGGCAATTCGGCCCTTCTATGTCAGCATCTTCTATGTCTTCTGGGGTTATAAGCGGACACACACTCATATCAATCATTTACGCCTCTTCTCCGCGTCCAAGTTCTAGTGCCATGCGTAATTTATTGCGAAGCATGGTTCCAAGTAACATCGTAGCTGTCGAGATACACTCTCATGTCGGCTGTGTGGGCATCCATACTTTCCTCTACTGACCGATATTCGTACCCAGGGATGGGATTGATAGGGTCTGCAACATACTCTGATACTCTTCCAGATGAATAGTCGGGTTCTTCGGTAGGTTGTGAAGATGGAGTATTCTCAGTTTGACGATTAGGCGAGTTGGATTTCGTTGCTTTTCCTTTGTCTTTAGAAGAGGTTTTAAAACGATGACTACTTTGGTAAAAGGTACATGTTAGCGAGCAATTCTCTTGAAATGGGCGCTAATTCAAGAGAGCGAACCTATCGACAGATGGAGAGTTGGTTCTCGTAGACCAAGTATCGGATTGAGCCATTGTATGGTATGGAAGACTTGGTAATGATGATGATTTAAGACACGTGATATAACTTGATCAGGTGAAGCTGGAAAGGCTCTGATTCGAATTATTTAGGCGTTGCTTGAGGATTGGTGCGGATGACCGAAAGAACCATCTCAATCAAGTGGGCAATGATCAGAATTTATAACCTCCCTGGAGCCTCGTAGCAAGGACATATACCTACCCCTAATTGTTTACAACATTCAATACGACCATACTGGTTCATGAATACAGTATCTGTAAGCACAAACAAGGTATTTCACATCCTACAGTAACCCATTTTGAACCCCAAGTTAGATATGGTAGATGTAGGTGGATGATGGGACCAGTGCTGGGTCAAGCAAAAATATGTGGGGTCCTCAAGTGAGTAGACTGGATGAGGAGGAGTACGAGTGACATTTTCTGGTGCTTTCGCCAAATGCGTCGAGAATCTCCGAACCCATCAGTCAGGGTTTAAGGAGAGACTGGGGAGTAGTAGTATTGCGTGCAGTAGTGTCGTCCGAGGACATCCTGGAAAGCTTCACTTGTTAATTCTACAGATCCTTTCGGACATTAATTCCTTTTCGAATGCACCAAAACGTTTCTACCAGGGGCTTGATGTGAAAACTCATGCTTGTAAACCAATCATATTGTTTGATGACCATGCCATGCCATGCGACATGCAGATCCGTGTCTTATTGCGTCTTAACCGCCTCAACCGGCCACGAACCTGGTGGCACAAATTTCTAGAAGCTTTCGAAGCTTTATGTCTACATGGATCCCAATCGGAGCCTAGAGGGGCAGAATTTATTCAGAAGCAAACTGCTGCACCTAAGCTTGCGCTCAAAATGTACCAGCCTCTAACTATGCGAAAGCCCGCGTCTGCATAACATCTTCACTAGCCATCAGGGCTATGTCTGATGATAGCATTCTCCACCAAAATGAGCTTTATACCATAGTATCGACGGGCCATCCCTGGCGCCTCTGCAGCAGTCAATCGGCCAGCCTTCATCATCCTTGTTGGTAAATAACCTATCTATTTTGGTCGGAGGCAGAAGCGTTATATATCATGTTTGAGGTTTTGTTAGTGTCTCCCTTGTGTTAGTTCTATTATCACTCAGGTTAGACTCCACCTATATTATTACTTGACTTGGCTCTTGATATCTTCATATACTTTGTGCGACCTGCTCGCGGAAATTGTTTTGTTTTACTATTACAGATCGGGAAGCTTTGTTAATGTACTAGCGTCGCCAAGTGGCGTTTCAACAGCTGAATGTATCTCCAGGGCTGTTTATAATTATATTGTTGGGTTTATTAGGTTCTCTTGTCCATAGGGTATTCTCAGGGTTATGAGAGTGATCAGGCTAGCGACGTACAATTGTGTTGTAAAAGTTAGACTTTCAAGCTTCGAGGGTCTATAAACTTTTTCTTCTTGGGGAAAGCCAATTCAAACATCGTTGGTGGAAATTGGCAAATTGCTCCTAAGCAACAAATTAACTGTCTTCCATTATATATATCACCTTCCTAATCGGTAGATATGTCTGGTTGGACAATGCCTAAACCCTTGCTTCGCATACAGCTGCACAATCAAAAACGACAGCACCAATACTGATTGTAGGCTGAGCTCGCACAACTTCAGGCCCTCCTAACTTCAAACCAGTGGCATCATCTTATTTGAAGTTTTTCTCATATTGTAAGCACCCCCGGCATTTCGACGTCAATCCGGTACGCCCCTCTCGTCACATTACTCTCTTTGTATGCGGATGCTCAAGTCTGCATGTAGTACCGCCGCAAGTCCCCACGAACCATGAGGCTAGTATTTACAGTTAGCGAATGAAGCATCTTGTATGGATTCATGGATCTTTTCACAGAAGCCATTAATAAATGCTCAAATATTGTCGGTCACTCCGTGTCAATTCCTGTTACCAATCTCTTGCTCCTCGCATATCAGTCCATCTCAGAGATCTCGGGCGCCCAGCTCGGTTCCTTCCTCATCTGTCAATACAATCAGGGCCCTGTGATCTAAGTCTCCACTGGTACCAACAACACTTCAGCTCTGATCGCCGCATACGTAATTCAAGGCTCAATAATAATATCTCAAAGTACTATCTTAGTTAACCCTCTGCATCTCTACCCAGTCTCAACGCCAAAGCAAAATCCGAATCCAGATAAATCTACGAGTCAGACTACGTCAGCCTCGCATGGAGAAATGCTACCCGTCGCACGCGGTGTACATATGAGGTACATACAAAACCCATCGTTGCCAGTGGCAAATCAGCATGCATGTACATGCATGCCAACATCCTTCTAGAACAACTTTCGAAACATTAATCTCGGGGATAAAATAGTAAGCCTCACATCTATCCACGAATCGGCAATCTCATGCTCCAATGTTTGTACATGTTCTAGCGGCCGTATATCGTCGTTGTCGCCGTCTAAAAATAATCCGTCGTGTCATCTTATCCAGCTCTCGTCATCCATCACTCGCTCTCCTTGACAGTTCGAGCTCGAGATTGTGACTCTGACCCCATATTTTGCCTTTTGCCATGCCCCTTCATATCAACATGCTTTCGTAACCTCAAGTCCACCTCGCTGCTTATTTTCCGTCCTGGGTTTACGGATATAGCTGCCACGCGATGTACCCCTCCTGATCGTGGGTGTTAAATTAAATACCAATTACGGGCCGCTCCGTCGCCTCCTCACAGATGACTGGGGTCGTCATATTTTGATCGGCAGATCCGAATCTCCACTATGTGATGACGGATATTTTCATACTCTATCTTATGATGCACGACAGAAGAAAAGAAATGGAAGATTTTAGAACGTTGTCGATGCGCGGAGAGACGCGTTTGGACCCCAGCTCGTTTCATGGGCGAGATGTGGAGCGTGGGGGCATGCCGTTTCTCTTGCTCCCCATGTTCATGCAGGGACAACCTGGCGTCCCGTGGACGGATGCGAGGAAATCCTCCATGGAGACACTTCAGGTGCGTGTTTCGATGTTGGGATGGGTCCGAGGTACGGTATTGAACACCTGGATGGTCGTGGTGGCATGCATGCAAGCACAATGAAAATCATGTACCCATGTAAATCTAAATTTTACCTGAAGGTTCGGACGAGAGTCCGGATCAGTATTCTGTTCCGCGCCGCGTTTCGGGGGAGTTCATGGTGATTACCGTCGCGAAAGATGGTTAGGTGCATGCGGTCCTGCATGCTAATTTTGGCGGAGAATTGGCTCATCTGTGTTGATGGGAATGGGGGAGAGTTCGGGTCTGATATGGGATTGACTGTGCTAAAATAAAATCGATGTACAGAATTGATGTGAAACGAGATAGGAGGTGGGGGGAAAAGAAGCTTGGGGGTTGTGGATGATGGGACGAAACGATGATCTGCGATTAGAGAGATCTTCCGCCCACCATCGCACTTTTTGCTCTTGGGCTCACTTCACTAGGGAAAAATCCGAGGATGAGATCCCACGAAACGAAACGATGGAAACGTGGTATGAAGGAAAGGACCTTGGGATTTTTTCAACCTGCATTTCCAAAATGCGTTGATGCCCGCTTGGGGTCAAAAGCTATATACAAAGAACATATCTCGGGGCGATCTATACACATCTCACATCCTCAGCACTCTTGATTCCGATGTCCTATTACAATCCCACCTCGTCCACTCTACTGCACCCATTTAGCTCGATACGCATTGGGAATAAAATGGATTCTGCACTTTGCACGTGCTTCCCGATGCGCACGTGGTGCTTCCGGTCCAATTTGCTCCGCCGCATTGTCCGTACAAAGCAACGGCGCTTCCTGAAGAAGCGACGGTTGATGTCGTGCTCGTGCTCGAAGTGGTCTTTGTGCATTTTCTTAGTGTGGTGCTTGATGAAGCGGGGGCTGTTGAAGCAGCAGCAGTAGCCGTTGAAGAAACGGGAGTGACTTCAACTAAAGAAGCAGTAGCCGTTGAAGAAACGGGAGTGACTTCAACTGAAGAAGCAGAAGCTGTTGAAGAAACGGGAGTGACTTCAACTGAAGAAGCAGAAGCAGAAGAAGATGCCACAGGTACCACTGATGACGAAGAAATTACAGTTGAAGAAGCAGCGGCAGAGGAGACGAGGACTGGCTTAACTGCTGGAACAGAGGCTACAGAAGATCTGGTCGCAGAAACGGAACTAGAGCTAGTAGAAACCGCACTGGATGCACTTACTTTAACGGTAGAAGTAGCTGGGGTGCTAGAGACGGTCGTTGATGTAACAGGTTTAGTGCCGGCCGCAGATGAGAGAGCAGCGACAACATTGTTGTAGGCGGGGTGGAGAGTGTAGTTAGCGAACCAGAGGCACGCATCACCTTGACCGCTAAACGTGGAAGGGATCCAGGAATACTTGTCTGTGAAATCCCAGATGGTGATACCCACGCAGCCATCAACGCTGAGGCAAGCATTGACGGCGTTAGCGTAGTCAACTCCTTGTTGGGCGAGCCCGGCGGTGGTTGGTGGGAGACTGCTGAAACGGATATCGAGTTCAGTGTATGCCACTTCGACATCGAGAGCCGTGAAGGCTTTGAGGGTTGTGGCGAGAGAGGATTCGCTGGCGGTTGCGCCGACGATGAAGTGAGCTTGAAGACCGACACCATCAATCTTGATACCGCGAGCTTTGAGTGATTTAACCAGGTTGAGGGCGGAGGTTGCCTTTGCACCGGCAGACTCGATGTTGTAATCGTTGTAATAAAGCTTGACATCTGGGTCGTAGAGGGCGGCGGTTTCAAACGCGATGGGAATATATTCTGGGCCGATTGTGTCATAAAACTTATGCGAGTTAGCTGTTATACTAGCATTTTGCTCACAGGAAACAAGAAGTATTATAATAATGACTTACGACAAACGAACGCCAAGTACCATCATCGTTGAAAGCCTCGTTAACCACATCCCAGGCATAGCACTTGCCCTTGTAGTACGTGACTTCATTTTTGATGCTGCATAGATTATTAGCTTTGAACGCCGTAAAAGGTAACGCGTAAGACTACGAACTGATTCTTCAAAACATCAATCAAAGTAGCATTGGTCCACGTGCCCGAGGTGACCCATGATGGCAATTGATTATACCAGACCAAATTGTGACACCTGAGAATCTGGTCATTTTTCTCCGCAAAGTCGACGACCACATCCCCCTTGGTGTAGCTGAACGTGTTCTGACTGGGTTCGATGGAGTCCCATTTTTGTTTATTTCCGGGAGTGATCTGCCCGAACTCACTGCTGTTTGAGAGGATGGCGGTATATTCCGTGTCGGTGAGTTCGTTGTTGTCTGTGGCGGAGCCAAAGTATTTCAGCCCGGCAGCTTTGGCCAGTGTATTGAGCTGCCCATAAGCTGAGGGCAAGACAGCCAGTGTAACAAGGTTTGAGATAAGCATTCTGAACAGAGAGGGTTAACACGAAGTGAACGATAAGGAGCGTAATTTTCGAGTGACCCGACTCGGAATTGGTGATGAGAAAGGAGATTGGGGAGTGGAAAGTTTATATGTGTTTGGCGGTCCAGGGAATATTCGAGGGGTACATCAACGCCCCGTTGAACAGACGCATTTTTCGGATCGCTTTCAAGAAAACATGCCAAAATGAAATTTGCCTGTTTCGGATAAATAATTCAAGGGGCATTGGATTTTGCCATACTGGGTGAAGTCTCAATATATCCGGAGCGCTTATGCGAACAATAGTGGAGAAAGGAGATGATGGGGGGCATTGGCAGTGATTGGTGATTGAAATTAAAGTACTGGCAAGATCCATGACTGATGAAACCCCTGGCGAATATCTCGTTTATCTGATCGAGAGTGGAGAATCTTGACTGGCCTATGACACGACCAGACCCAACCCACACTCGGATTCTATAAAACGTATGGGACGAAACAAGCTTTTCTCCATCTTGAACATTTCAACGGCCTGCCACATCTAGATGAAACCCATGACAACATTCTACTGTACTTGTGGCAAAGCATAATAGACCGCTACCACGGGCACAGACAGCATGGATAAACTCGACGCCTTCTTCCCCCGCATTTGAGATAATTACTCCCTCGTTGGCAGATTTCGGGACGAGGATTCCGGCGCTAAATGGGGTACTGTGGCTGTTCTCTCCACTTGGAGAAGATTATTGGCTTCACTCAATGATACCCAACTTGGCCCATCACAAAAATTCGAACATCAACAGAGGACTGTAACCACGAATGACCATCCTCCTATTAAATACCAGAGCGGATCTCGAAATGCAACTTTGTTAATTTCAAGCAGGCTCTATGACGGCCTTATCAACCTCGCGGTAGCTTGAAATGCGCCGGGAAAGTGATTCGCTTGGGATGATGGTGCGTAATCATATCAGGTGGCGCTGAAAGAATTAGCATACCATTGAATGCTGAAGGACAGCGCATCTATCCTACCGTGACGTATGACAAGGTATCTTCTTCAGTCTCGCTCTTTTCTTAACTCTCTGGGCTCGCGTAGCCTTTATTCATCTGCCCATCGAAGTCTCTAATGACATTTTTGGCATCGTCAATGCGTTCGGCGATCGGGATTGGCGCCCGAAAACCCAATGGGGGTGCTCCTTCGACGGATAAGAATTGGCCCAAGTTGTATGAAGGAAAGGGCGGAAGCCGAGGCTGTTGGCTAGCCGAAGCATGAACATGTGGCTTGGCCTCTTCGACTGCTCTGGAAAAGGAGCATTAAATTCAGGATTCGGCTAAATGATAACGCACTGCAGTACCAACGGGGAACTACAACTTACTTGTCCGACCCACAGTAGCCTTGCATAGAGGATGACAAGGATTGAGGCATGGTTATGATGTGGTGAAATACAGAGGATATATCAAGCTTGGCTTAGGAAGGCTAATGTGAATTATGGCTGGAGGTCGCGAAGGTTTATCTTTTGATCAAAGTAACACGAGCGGCTTTCAAGATATTACAACAAGAAGCAAAAGAGGTTTTGGATACGGCTTTTATGAATAGTTTTTGGAAGCAGTACCATTTTTATTTTCCAAAAGGCGTGGGGGTTGCTTACTGCTATATAGAGATTTCGCTGGTCGGCGAGCATGAGTGACTCGACTGGCAAAAGACTTCATATCTCTCCTCGACCTTTCTCAATGCCGATTAAATGACCATCGAGTAGACAACACTGCCCCTTCATTGGCTCGAACGGAAGAGTACGGATTGATCCTCTAGATTTCGCATCGTCTCGGTACAATCCATGACGGGGTGCCAAGGATTTGGGATTGCCCTAGACGGATAGGTGAGCGTTTCAATTGGCTCTGGCCAATCATGTAAGAACACCTCATGATTAGGGCGTTTTGCGTTTCAATCAAAGAAGATTGTTGTTCTTCATCCTGTGAGCAATCCTCGTACTTCGGGCCGGGGTGCTGAAAAGCTTGCCGGTATTTCTTTCTCTGATTCGCAAATTCAGCGAGTACTTTAACACTTCATGAAATTACTCGGCCTTCTTTTCTTTTCATTCGTGCAATCGTCATCTCATGCAGCAATGCCACTGCGGATCCCCGCATTGAGAGCGTGACATTTACAAATTGCTATGAATGCCCAGTATGGAATCAAAAAAAGGTCACTTGTATAACATTTGTAGGCAGCATTTTTCCACTGTCTGGCCCTTGCAGTAAACATACGATAATGATGTCGATGAGAATCAAATCAAGTTTTCATCAACTTGGGCACATCCTGAGCTTTACGACAAAGTTAAGCTTATCTACTCGTTCATGCCAGCTTCCATGAGAGGTTTGCTGATCATAAGTTGGCCAGAACAGTCGAATTGTTGAACAGAGAAGCTCGATATTTGCTGCCGTATCAAACCTGCAGGTTCTAAAGGTGGATGGTCCTGCAAAGTCCCCAAATGTTTGCTTATGCCTGCTCGCAGCCTAAATTATATGCAACCTAATAATCCACCCAGTCTGCAGATGCCGTCTGTCTTCATTGTCCAATCATCAATAACATGTCTCAGCAAGCAGCTAACGACGTAGCGCAGTATCGTGAAATAAGTTAGCCCTCTGCAGCCATCCGTCTCTTTGATAACCATCAATTGGCCTCGTATACTTCCCATAAGCAGATAAGCGTGCATCTAAAGAGATTTGCGACGCTCAACATTCGTCATTTTCTCCAGGCGTGATCATAAAGACCACAGTTTTCGGGCTCTACACCATTAGAGTGAAGAATAACACGAAATCTACCCTCGATTGCCAATCCAGGTCGCTTCAAGATGGATCTGAACATTCTCTCCAGTGGCTCGAACTGCAGTCCAAATTCGAAACCCTCAGATTTCGTGAAACTTTGAGCATACTTTAATCGCCCAAATGTCCAAGTAGATTCGGTACAGAAAATGTTACGGCTATAGAAAATATCGTTATCGAACGGGCGTCTAGGCTATTGAGACCATGGATTGATTGAACCGGCCCTACCCTTCCTCTCTTCCATGCCTGTGAAATTCAGCGCTTAGTACCGATGGCAATAAGATACCGAGTCGGACGAACGAGTGGTCCAAGAAACAACTCAGAGAGATAAGTACAAACTTATGATAATCATCTTAAGTGACCTTCTAGAAGAAGATGATTCGAGACTTGAGCTTCTCATCTGATAACTATTGATTGTTCGGTGGTGTACTTAAGTACTTATATACGTACTTTTATGTGCTTGTGTACTCGGTACTTTATGTTTTGTTCCTGCAGCCGAAAGGTACGGAGTAACAACCAGACTCTCGCACTACCCCACAGTCCCGCTGTTTGTGACATGCCAAGACTCATCGTCGAAAACTATGATACTGTCTGTGAGTCCACGAGCTCAAGATGAGATTAGGAACGGTCGCTTGGTAGCTTCCGCGACTAATACGTAATTAGTAAAATTAGAATCAGATAGCAATACCAATACCTACCCAGGTACTCTCAAAAACTTCCATAATGTTTTCCTGTAAGAAATTAAAATCACATCAATCAATCCTTAATGCACAAGAACTTGGTTATAGTCCTTAGGAGGTGGCAGCCGACACGTGATTAATGACTTCACATATGACGTCAACCCCCCTTTATCCTGTTTTCTGTTTGTTTGACCAACGTACGATTTTTCTTACCTCCATATATCATGATCGAAACTAACCCTCCTCTTCCATAATTTCAACAGTCTATCAATAAAAACCTATCTTGAACCAACAAAACACGGGAAAAACTCGCATCAATGCCCTTTACACTCAATACATCGGCATCATTTGCCCTCACCTCTTCAACTTCATCAGGAGATAACTGGGGCCGAGCATATCAAACCAAAACCACCATCAATAAAGATGGTACCACCCGCACAAAACGTACACAGCGTCTTGGGGAGCCCATCATTGAGGAAACACGAAGATGGGATGGAAAGGGAAGGAGGGTACTTGAGGATGGGAGTGTATATGAGAAAAATGGGAAGGGGAAAGGATGGGTGCAAGTTCAGGCTCCTACTGTGAAACCTATTCAGAATGGAAATAATGGAGGAAGTAGGAGAAAGGGCACTATTTTGGGTATGACGTGTGAGCCGAGCAAGAACGTGGTGGGAAATGGGAATGGGCTGGGGAACAATTTTGGGAAAGGTGGAGTGGGAAAGGGGACCGAAAATTGGTTGAACGGGATTATGGGAAAAGTGGCAAATGATGCCTTGGAGAGCAGAGGAAGGGGAAGGATTTTGCAGGAAGTGGAGAGTGAAGAGGATAGTGAGGAATATACTGATAGCGAGGAGTATACTAGTGGAGAGTATACGAGTAGTGACGAAGATGAGGAATATGAAAAACCAAAAGCGAAGAAGAGCGCCGCGACCAAGCAAACAAAGAGCAAGACTGTAACCCAAAAGCAACAAAAGCCGAAGAAAGGGGTGGATAGAAAGCAGAAACCTAGTAAGGCGAGAATAGTACAGGAGTCTAGTAGTGAGGAGGAGGATGACGAAGAGGATGACGGGTATGAGATTGAAGAGGTTTTTTCATCTGATGAGGATGTCTCTGGGGAATCGGAAGAAGAAGAAGAAGATGATGATGATGATGATGATGATGATGAACAGGAACAGGAACGGGAACGGGAGAAACCAGACCCGAAGAAGCCCGTGGCGAAGAAACCTGTGAAGGAGAAAAGTATTCCAAAGGGGAAGAACTCTCAAAAGAGCGTTGCGATCCCATAATAACTTGAAACTGTACTGTAGCTTTTGTTTGACTGACATGGAGTTATGAAGGAAAAGTACAATATGACATCAATTATGAATAAAAGTCAAAACATCTATTGTGACCAATATTTCACTTGAAAGTAGAGTATTTCGTATTCGATGCTATGCGGGTATATTCGGGGTCTTCACATAATGTCATTCATGGCCTGACAACGAAGCCAAATCAAGTCTCCACTGCCAAAGGAGGAAAAAGCGCATCCCATGCACATTTACCCAACGGAACCTGAGCATCACCGTAAGAAGGATCGGCCCCCCTTCTCGCATATTCATATGTTCGACGCTCTGGTACAACACCTATCATATCAAGCAATAGAGACGCCTTCTCTGGCATATATGGCTGAAGAAGAATTCCAACAATGCGGACTGCCTCGGCGGCGTGATACACAGTGCTTACGAGTCTTCCTTTAGCTTCTGAATCTTCTAGTTTTGCGAGGTTCCATGGAGCTTCGTCTTGCAGGTATTTATTAGTCTGTAAACTGTAGTTAGTGTTGTATTCTTGTACGATGTAGTAGGTGCTGAAGTTACTTCAAATACGGTATCCATGATAATATGGAGCGCTGCTCCTGGGTTCAGGTCTTGCATTTTGTCGTTCGCTTTTGAGCGGACATTGTCTAATGAATCCATCTGTTGAAAAGTGGAAATATTCGGATTGGGCAATCCTCCAGAATGTGCAGCTTCCACGCAAGAACGAACATTCCATACTTTCGGTCGGGTCAATCGACTGACAAGATTACCTAGACCTTTCTGCAACCCCTTCTTATATTTTTCAACGATATGTTCATTACCGTAGCCAGAGTCTTCCTTGATTCCTCCATCGTGTATAAGGTAGTATCGCATCACATCGACTCCAAAGCGATCCATTGCAAAAAATGGATTGACTACGTTTCCTACCGACTTGGACATCTTTTGGTTGTCCATCGTCCAGTGAGCATGCGTCATAATTTGCTTCGGTGGTTCTAAATTCAAGGCAAGGAGGAATGCTGGCCAGTAAATGCAGTGAAATCGAACAATGTCCTTTCCAATGACTTGTACATCTGCAGGCCACCCTCCTACAGTCTCACTTCCTGGCGCCCATGGATAGCCAGCCTTGGTAATATAATTAACCAAAGCATCAAGCCACACATATATTGTCTGACTCTCATCATCTGGCACTCGAATACCCCAGCTCAGGCGATCAAAGGGTCTAGATATTGAAAGATCTTCCAAGCCTCTAGATACCTGGTTGACTACCTCCTTCATTCGAGTCAATGGCACAACAAAATCTGGGTTCTTCTCGTAGAACTCCAGAAGTTGATCCTTGAAAGCAGATAGTCGAAAGTGGTAATTCTTTTCTGAAGTCCATTCTACCTCTTTCCCAGTCTCCTGGGAAGCAATGAATGTCCTCCCAGTAAAGGGGTCCAGCCTCTTCTCAATAGCCGACTCGGGATAGAATGTCTCATCACTTACACAGTACCACCCCTCATGCTTAGACTCATATATGTATTCCCTTTCCTTCAGCATATACCAGATATATTCTACTGTCTCTTTGTGATCTTGATCAGTCGTCCGCACGAAATGGTCATTCGAAAGTCCTGCTCGCTGTGCCAATTTCTTAAAAGTCTCCGCGCCGATGTCACAAAATTCTTTGGGCAGTGTACCTGCTTGCGCAGCCGCTCGTTGGATCTTCATACCATGTTCGTCCGTTCCTGTACATAGGATTGCCGTCTCGCCCTTCAAGACTTGCCATCGTTTGAGGACGTCCGCAAGGACCATAGTGTAAAGGTGACCAACATGGGGTGCTAAAATCAATTAGATACCGGGGCAAGGTTATCTATCTCAGACTTACCAGCATTCACATAGAAAATTGGTGTTGTTACATAGTAGGGCTTCCTCGGATTTGTAGCGGTGGAATACCTAGCTTTTGGTATGGGTCTTGCCTGGCAAGAGCTATAAATCCAGCCAGTCCTCAACAATAATCTAGTTCTGGGCTTAAAGGAGCCTCGCAGTAAGGAATTGAGGCCATACATTTGAACAAAATGCCTTGACTGGAGCGCAATTCAGAATGAGTTGAGGGATTCCAAATATTATTAAGATGCGGAAAAGCGGCGCTGCGGCCGTACTTCCGCCCCCGCATTTTCTTCAAATATTGAGCCCCCCAAGCTTCACTTCACGTCATCATAAAATGACAAAGACGCGCCAAAGAATTCTTTATAAATCACTCCCGTTTCGTGTGTTTTGGTCTCTGTCCTGGTCTCTTGAATACCTATAACTGGATTCTATCTGTGACTTGTCATGTCTGACCCTACAGAAGATATCCAAGCCGAGTTGGCTACTACAAGTACTTTTTGCATCTCCTCCGTTTATCGTATTATGCTAATTTACTCCAGCGGCCGAGATTTTCGTTGAAAGCTTTTACGAAGCCCTAAACAAACCCAACCTACGTTCAAGTATCACAGCATTCTACATTAAGCCCTCTGCCCTAGCCCCCGCTGAAGCCTCAATAACACTCAACGGAAACATCATACCAACCCCCTCTGCCTTCCAGGAAACGTTCCAAAACAAAATCGGCAAAGCCGCCTACGAAGTGCAATCATATGACACTCATGTCATTAACCCAAATTATAACATAGGGGTCGAGGAAAGCAAGCTTGGAGCGGATAAGGATGGGAGGAAGATCAGTATTGTAGTTATGGTGAATGGGCAGGTAAAATATTCTTCGAAGGGTGGGGATGAAGGAGAGGAGAGGGGCTTTGTGGAGAATTTTGTGTTGGTTCCAAATATGGAGGCCAGAAATCCGAAGGCACCTAGGGGTATTAAGAAGTGGCTGATTCAGAGCCAGGTTTTTAGATTGGTGCTTTAAGTTTTCGAGCCCCTGAGATCGCAGAGGTGATACGTGTAGTTGAGCTACTGTTGCACCATGTTTGCCCCTGGGCTCGAGAATGCTTTCCATAGATGGCAGCATTGCTTAATGACTTGCCTTGGTACTATGGTAAAGACAGCATCTACTTCTGGCCGATGTCCGATTTCATTTGGAGCACCCTTGTGGCGAACCATATTCAGCATCAAATGTCAAGAGATACATCCAAAGTATCCACTAGAGTTTCGAGCTTGGGTAGATACCTCTGAGCAATATCAGAGCTCCTGCAATATATTCGCCCATCAACAACCAACGCAATTGGTTCTTGGAAAAGAAGCCACGCATCTAAATGAGATACTACTTAATCAATAAGGTTGTTGAGAAGATATGAAAGGCATTTCAGGTATAGCACTGACAAACCTGCTCAGTCTTCAAAATTACGGTTTTGGCTATTATGGCGTGAGTTAATAGACAAACCACTTCCAAGCTACTTTTTGATATCTGTTTGGAGTTAGGAAATGTAAATTTGGCCGCCCAAATTGGTAAAGAATGATAGACATTGTTCATCACTACCATTATATCAAATCATAGTTTTAGGATATCTACGATCTTGGAACCTTCAGATTAATAGGTCTTCCGTCACACAAGCTCAGGTGCCTGTCATTCACTTTCAACTTCAGCTTTGATAATCTTTCAACTGTGCTTTCGTCTGCTAGTCCTCAGTAACTCCGTCCTCCACAACAACAACCTCCTTCGATCCTACATCTCAAATCATTCGCTTTCCAACCAGCTTTCTGGTCTCTAAAGCCTTCAATAAATATCTTCAACGTACTTAACTCCAATTCTTCTTTGCGATATCGCAATTATCAATATCAATCTGAAATCCAAGTTGGTTCTCTTACGATCTATCTACTCTACTTGATAAGAATCGATAGACATCCATCCACTCTTTACTCGGCGTCCTTTATTCTCTACATATCCTTTGCTCTTTTCGACTACCTTCTGTCCAGAACGTCAATCAGGAAGATATCTTTGAGCCCCTCACGCGCGGGGACTAAACAACATTTTTTACAAGAGTTCCTCAATATTAGTAGCCATGAAAATCCCAGCAGGTCTACTTGACTTTGATGGAAATGTTGTCAAGGGAGAAATCTGCTTGAAAGGGGGTAACAGCGCAAAGCTCCTTGAAGAGGGCTTGAAGCGGGAAGGTAATCACTTTACTTGCTATGCTCTAACCTCAGAAGATGATGCCATCACGCCATGTCTGGCAATTAACTCTGGCGTTGTCGAGTTCGTGGATATTATCGTCGATGGTATCTTGCGAGCTTCTCACAGTAATGACAAGCCCACCGCTCAATTCAGTAAAAACTTTGAGACATTTGTCGGCCAAGTCAAAGAAGGTAACAAATATGTCAATAAATCTTTTCAATTACAAGTAGCAAAGCGCAGCACAGAAAAGGGTAAGTTGTTCGTCCTCTAATGGCGGCCTACGTGCTAAATCAGTAATACAGCACGAAACGTCAAGAGCAACAAGCCTTCTGCAGTTGGCAGCATCGAAATCCAAATCTTTCGAAAAGACCCCAATGCTCACAAACCACACTCAAAAGATTCTGATACCTCATCATTATCGAGTGAAAGAACCCCAGATCTTGGCGATGCACAGCGCGCCCCCACGTTCGAAGGTTATGCAGAATGGTGGAACCTTAATCCGTGTGTTGACGAAGATGCGACCCCAACCCCGCCGCCCTTTGAGCTCACTGGCGTTAACCATAAAAAGCTCACTAGCAATTCTCCAAAAACCCGCATTCTAAAGAAATGGCCAGGTGATTTCAAGCTTTGGGCCTCGGTCAAATTCTTATTGTTTTTCTACTCAGGACTTTCACAAGCTGGGCTACCTTGACACTCCCGACTATACCGGAACCCCATGGAGTAAAGAAAAAATCTACTTCAAAGAAGCCGGTCGTGAAGAATGTTCCACAGACCACAAAGGCTACTTCAGCTATAGGTACTAACGCGAATGATGATGATGACAATGATGACGTTGAAATGCTCGTATCGGAGTCAGAAAATGGCATCAAGGAGACAGTAGAGACAGTTAAGAACAAGGAAGCTCGCAAGAAGACTGGCAAGAGCAGTGTGCCCGAAGAAACTGAAGTATCTCCTATGCTGACCAATTCAATGGACTCTGCAGGAAAACTCAATTCCATCGCCGAAGATTCTTACTCATCAGGTATTCGTGATGGAAGCCCTGATTTCGAACACATCGCAACAGGGTCGAGACCTGTAAATCTTCAGAATGATTCTCAATCCGCCGTTTCTATCGACGAGGAGGCTGGCGAACCTGCAGACGACGTAATTTCTGCTGCAAACATCGGGGCTGAGAAAGTTGAATTGGCTAGTGATGATGTTGACCAAGACAATAAGATACACAACGACCGCAGAAAACATAAACCAATCTCCATGCCCGGTATCGAAGGAGCTCCAGCATACAGCGCTTGGAAAGATCCTACTCGCTCTGAATGGAACCAGCGTAACATGTTAGGTTCAGATTCGGGCAACCTTTCTACGATTACTAATAGCCAACTGCACCTGGAACAAGATCCTACTTTTTCAGGCAAAGCTCGGCTTTTATCTCCGGATAACTCTGGTAACTTGAGGCAGTCCTCTGTACCGTGTGCGACTGGAGAAGCCCTCGAGAAAGACAAGGCAACTCGCTTCAAATCAGTTGGTGTTGAGGCAGGCGGTTCATCTTGGGAACCAATCACCCCTCCAGCATCGTCAAGGAAACAAGGTACGAAGCACTTCGAGAAATTTGGAGATGAAAAACGTGTACTGTCGGGGGACTTTAATGATGCCAACCCAATTGAATCAGCAGCTCGTACCATTGTTACCGTAGATAATTATAGCGACGATAGTAGCCGTGAAGCGAGCCCAACAATCAATTATCGCCAAAGAGTTGCCGATAAGAAAGCTGAGAAGATTAAGCAACGTAGTCTAGGACTCAGCTTTAAATCGCAAGCCCTAGATACAGAGAAGACTTTCCCATCTCCAAACATCAATTTGATGGAAACCAAATTTGACGAAATGATCAATACTTCCGCTCGGCTTGAAGATACAGAAATGGTCGATGCTATTGAATTCAAACCCAAGGAAAAATTTAGATCGGCATCAGCTGAAGTCGATCCCCTCTCATCTTCAAATCCAAAGCAAAGCCAGGATCCTGTTGTCATAGTCTCATCTTCACAATATCAAGATCTAACTACCTCGCAACAAGGTGAAGCTGGTTCTCAAACACCAACAGAAGCCGTCTCCCAAAGCATACTTGAACATATCGCAAAGATTCAAGAAGATAACAAAGCTCAGAGACATCCATCAAGTGACATTCCACCGACGAACGCCGAAGGATTTACACGATCAAACCAAATCGACACTCTACTAGACACCGAAATGACTGGTTTTGAAAACAATGGTGTGCTTTTGAAAGACAGGACATATGATGGTGAACAAAATGATGCATCAGTCAATTGTGGAAACCAACAGGATGGACGACAAGATTCTCCTCCCGAGACTGATGATGAGTCCACCGTATCAGTTGCTCCAGTCAAGACAGCCAAAGAATCAAAGACAAGAGCATCAACTGCTGCGAAATTATCTTCTGCTTCGAAGACGTCATCTGCCTCCAAAACACAGTCCACATCGGCTTCGAAAGCGCCGACTTCCCGGAAGACACCTGCCGCAAAAGTCAACAGCTCCTCGACTGTCCCAGCCCAACAAGCTAAGCCAAAGAAGCAAGTTGCCAAAGTTGAAATGCCTTTGGCTGTTCCAGATCAACCCGAACAATCTTCAGCCAAGCAAAAGAAGCCAGCCCCAAAGACTACAAAGACTGCAAAGACTGCAGTACCTTCCATTGCTGAAAACCACGCTCCCAAGCCTAAGGGTAAAGGCAGGGCAAAGGCTGGAGCTGGTGATAAGCGCAAGGCCGATCAGATATCCTCCGCTGACAGCAATTCTGGGTCGAACAAGACAAATGCACCCCCTGCTCTCAAGCAAACTTCTATTGTTGAACGTGAGACCGCTGCAGCAGAAGCACGAATGCAAGCAGCAGCTGAAAAGAAGAAGGTTTTGGAAGAGAAATTGCAGGTCATCCGGGATATCAAAGTTCAGATGGAGAAAGTAGGTTTTTGATGTTGTATTTCGTAATTCGGACAGTTGGCTAACTGATTCGATAGGCAAAAGAAATGAATAAACAGGCCCAAGCCATAGAAGAAGAAAATGCCGCGTTAGAAGTAAGGTTTTTGCTCTCTGTTGATGATTGATCAATGCTAATTCACGAACTCACAGGCTGAGATTGCGCAAATGGCTGCACAGTACAATGACGAGTAAGCTTGCTTGATCGATTTGAACAAACCCTGCCAAATAAGCTTATGTGAATGCAATGCTGCATTTAACCGTCTTCTACAATGACAATATCTCCCGTATTCAAAAACAACTTTTCATCACAGTGCAATTCTGACTTGCTCAACTTTCCCGCAAACTTGCCTCATCTTTCACTCTGCGAACTTCGGAAGAGTTTTTTATTGCATACCTGTCGCTCCACCTCTACTCTTTTAGCGGCGATTATTTCCTCTAGACGTCACCATACCAACTGTCAATCTTTGGCAGGTGGAAGACATCAATCAATAACATTATGGGAATAATCATCACCAACAGGGGGAAGTGAGAACACCATAAGCATACTTCCTTACGTTGCATCGCAAGCTTACCGAACGGCCTTTTATTGCTACTCTTTACTTTTTTCCCCTTGATATTCCCGATGTTTTTGTGTGGTCTGTATCTAGATCAGAATTCGTTGTTTTTGGGTCTGTTCCTTCGTGGAAACTGGCACCCTTCTTTTTCCCCCGTGGTGGCTGGCTGTATTGAGGCGTGAAACGACGAGAAATTGTGAATAGAAAAATGAAGCTGCATGACGAGAGATCATAAGATCTTATGGATAATACGTATCGATCGAGCCAAAATTGTTATTCAATAAAATTCATTAACATCAATGCATGCTGGACAACCTGAGTGACCTGACGCCTCCCTTACCAATTTAGACCCAGTCCCAAGGTATCGAGCCCAACCAAATCAATCGCTCTCTCATAAAACTCTCATGGTTTCCTTGGTACTCGCAAGTTTGCCTTGACTCTCTCCAATAACTGCTCTCTGGTGTCCTTGTTTTGCGGATGGAGATCTCTCTGTAGAGAATATGGTTAATTTCGATGGGTGATGTGCTTGAAGCAGAAGAGGAGGAGAACCCCAAGAGTACTAACAGCTGCTAACCATCTTCGTAATTCTTCCCTTGACCATGTTGCTGGATCTATTCTAGATTAGTGTTATACAATCAGGTGATGATGACTAGATTATACGTACCACCAGTAGGATCTCCTTCTTTTGGAAACAAATCGGTACCCCAGATAGACCATGCCGCAGCTGCTGTCACAATGCCGGCGAAAGCTAAAACAGCGTTCTACATAGATAGAAATGTTGGTGAAATTCCTCGAACTTTGATGGTGAACCAGAACTTACTTTGGAGCTTAGAGCTCTGTCTAAAGGAGTGGGCATCCTAGATGAGGGGGTGGCGTTGTTTGAGGGTTACTGACACCTTCAAAAGTTTTTCTCTCCCTCTACACAACTACTTGATGTTCTTTATGAAGTGTAAGTCCCAGAGTCTGATTTCCATGAGGATACTTAAGTAGACAATGATTCACAGAGAAGTGTTTACCTAAACTAATGAGAGACCTGTCCTCCTGTAGAAAGCTATCTGCGCCCTCAGAACATCAGCCACAATGAACGCCACTTCTAGGTTCTAATGGGCCGTGCATTTTATCAACAAGAAACCCTTAGCCGAGTCGGCTTACTAATCCCACACAATCAGAATTTCCACATCAACAACCTCAATATCGAGAAGTTCAGATTTCTGTCATTCCATTTCGCAATACCCGATCGTTTCACCAATTTTCGACTAATCACTCCGTCAAAATGCCTCGCGAAATCACCGACATCAAATCCGTGAGTTATGTTTCTTTGGATTGGGTTACGGGAATGGAGAAGGAAGAATGCAAAATAGAGAGGATTTTTGAGTTTGAATCAGAATAGAGGCTGACATTGAATTAAATAGTTCTTGGAGATTTGCAGACGCAAGGATGCTTCCTGTATGTGTTTATCTGTGTTTGATTCCCTCGACTTCCACCGAACTTTTTTGGATCTCTGAATACGTGGCTTTGAGAATTGCGCCATTAAAGAGAGGATGAACTTGGGAAGGGCACAATCCACGAAGCTACAGAAAGCTAATTTAATATATACTAGCTGCCCGCATTAAGAAGAATGTCGGAAAGACCAGTGCTATCAAGATCAAGGTCAGATGCCAAAAGTACTTGTACACCCTCGTCCTTAAGGATTTGGAGAAGGCCGAGAAGTTGAAGCAAAGTCTTCCACCTAGTATGATTTCCTCCCAATTTCACAAACTTTACAATCTTCTAATACAAGCTTCAGACCTCACCATCGCCGATACCCCAAAGAAGAACGCTAAGGAAAGAGAGTCGCATAAATGGATAAATATTGGGGATAGGTGATGGATTCAAGCAGTGGATGAGACAACATCAACAATGATTGCACGATTCATAATGAACGCGGTCTTGTTTAATTGGAGTTGGCAAAAGTCCCGGTGTGATATTCTACTTCTACTATATAAAAATATGGTAAAGTAGAGTCGAAAATGAGATAAGCCTTCTGAATCCAAATTAAATGCCTACTTGTGGAAGAGAATGTGCATACGTTTAAGCTTGAGTGATGAGAAGCGAAATCGATACCTGTAGCGATTATATCATGCTACGGCCCCTCTATATCTAGGCTGGGCATTCCATTTTTGAAGTCAAGGTGGAAATGGCCAATGTGCTTATAGATTTCATATATTTATATCTACTTCCGCTGTTGGTTTATCTAATCAGCAGTGTCATTCCGGGGTCAGCACCTCAATAATTACATGCTTAGCAGAATTCAAGATGCGCTCTCCTCGTCTTTTTCAATATTTTCAAGTTTCTCCTTAACGATGAGATGATTGGAGATTTGGTGGCCATCGACTTGTCCAAGGTTGTGTCAATACAATCAACTGGGCTTGAAGGAAACCGTACCCATTTCGCTGATTGAACAGGGTGGGTTCAAAGTCAGAAGACTGTGTCTTCTTTGTCCATCTCAAAGGCTAGACGTCAATCTCTTTACCAAGATATCGAGAACAATGAATTCTATATATAGAAGCTTTTCGTTCTTTGAAGAGTTCATACCCTACAAAGCTTTCTTTCATCTGTCGTACCTCTTTGTTGCCTTCAATATATATCCCTGAACAATCCCATTGTTGTCTCTTAAGTATCTCTGTTGATAGATTTTACTCGTCAAATTTTATTCCTTGCTAAAGTTTGACACTATTTATCATTCTTGCGTCTATTCACAGAAGAAACATTTTACATTCAAGGCGCCGGTCTTCGACTGTCACAAGCAAGACTTGGAAGGGAAAACTCATTCATAAGCCCCATCCAAAGAAAAACATCAGGTCAGTAAACCCACATTTCCTCTTCTAATCTACGACATTGGGCAGGCCCAAGTCGAAATCCATTGATTTCAAAAATAGTAAGTTGGTTTCTCTCCTCTCAAGATGACAATCCACGAATGTCATCTCAACCCCTACGCCGCGCGACGAATACTCTGGGCAGGTGACCGCGCTCTCATCCCCCTTCAACCACTCTGCTGCACCTACTCACAGGCGGCCGAGCTTATCGCCGACAACATAACCAATTGTCTTCACGGCCCCACTGGCAATCCGCCCTTCGATCCCTTTCAACGGATAAAGGATAACTGGAATGCATGCAATCTTTCGGGCTTGGCTGCGATCATCAAGAGTCCCTGGCTAAAAGGTAAGAACGAACAAGATCTCCTAGATATCTACTTCGATTATTTTAACAATATGATTTTTGGAGGTGGTCTAAATGCTCTTAGGTGCACGATGAAACTCGAAGAGCCGAACGCGGAGCAAAAGGCGCGAAGTGTGCTGGGCACGACGGTGGATACGAGGACCGACAAGGATACTACGAGACATAATGTACGGTGTCACGTCAGTATATTTGTACGCCATCCCGCGCCGAAAACCGAAGCGGATTCGCTGGTTCTGTTGAAGAATTACTTGGGCACCATGTTGCATGAGATGGTGCACGCTTTCTTCAGTATCTATGTATGCAAGTGCAATACTGTATGTAGGAGGAAAGCGTTGGAGTTTGAGGAGAGTGGGGCTACGGGACATGGAATTCATTGGCAGAGTGCTGCGAGGAGTATCGAGAGGTTTGTGCGGTATGGTCTTAGACTTGATATTAGACTAGGGAGAGAAGAGGCGTTGGGCTTGGAGTTGGTCACGGGGGATAAGCAGATTTGGTATGTGGATTTGGAGAAGATGGGCATGGATAGGGATACTGTGGATCGAGAGATGGATTGGTATTCGCAGATATTTATCGATAATTTGGAAGAGCGGAAAAGGGTGGAGGCTGAGAAAGAGGCGGAGCTGGAACGGTTGAAGCAGGAACGATTGATCCAGGAAGAAAAAGACAGGAAAGCAAAGGAAAAATGGGAACGCGAAAGACCGGAGAGAGAAAGGAAGGAAAGGAAAGCGCTAAAAGATGCAAGGTCACGAATCCACAAAGACCTACGCTTAAAAAGTGCCCGCGCCAAATGGACGGGTCTCTTCAAGCGTGTCTCGAAACCCATTCTCAAACCCCTCCCACCACTTCCGGCAGCTCCACCTCCAGCTCCACCTCCTCCACCTCCCAATGATCCCAACGCACCACCTCCACCCCCTCCGCCCCCTCCACCTCCTCCACGCCCTCCCCATCCACCACCACCCAACTTCCTCCTCTCCCGCCGCACCCACTTCCCCGACCCCAACATCCCCGATCTCCGCTCGAGTATCGCCTCCAAAAACCGCCTCAAAGCATCATCCACCAAGCTCTCCGCCTACCCTTACATCAACCGACACATCAACCCCAACATCCGCACGGCCAAAACGACAAAATACAAGACCGCCCTCGACGTCCGCAAGAACACCTACACCGACACGCAGAAGCGAAGCGCCGCCTTCGCGACGCTGAGGGAGCGACACACGTTCGACGCCAGCGCAAGCAAGATCGCGGCGCGGAAGAGGCTGGCGGCAAAGAACCGCATGGTCATGACCAAGGTGTTGGAACTGCAGCAGTTTGGGGATCTGGACCAGGTGGCGCGCGTGCTTGGCGGGGGGGTCTGAAGGGACTTCGTTGCGGCTGGGCCGGAGGTGTCAAATGGTACGATTATTTTAATTTCTTTCACGCTGTGTTGCATTTGCTTTGGTGATGATCGTGAGGTGTGAATGCTCAGGGGGGGCGAGGAGAGGATCCTCCTCCCGCTTAAACTGGTTTTTTTGCGTTGTCGACGCCAATGTCCCGTTCTGTCTAATTTGTGTATTGAAATTACTTCTCCCGCCCATGGAAAGATGTGCTCACCTCAAGTATAACGCTCACCTCAAGTATATAACGTTGCGCGCGCTCACACGTGAGGGAGAATTGTCATCTCCTCTCCGGATCAGATATCATATCGCATGTACTATATAAAAGAGCGGTGCTTTCAACGCAAAAAGCATGGCAAGGGCTCTGCATGTTATGGCTCACAGACTCCCGAAGAGGATCTCACATCGCAAGGTCGGTCACCTCGGACCCACTTTCGAAGGTCCTAGCTACAAAGAAAATGAGTTAAATCCCAATCATCTTGCCATTTCCAGACAAAGCTACTACATATCTATCTATCTATCTACTTCTATCCATCGCAAGAACACCAAACAGAAATCTAGCAAACGTGTCTATTATGTACAACATCCTATCCCCACCCAGATCCCAAAGCCCAGATCCCAAATCCAATTTCCTGTACATCAAATTAATATACGGCGTGATGTACGATAGATCATATATCGATTCCCCCCTCCCCCTCCCCCACCTCCAACGATCATTAACTTTTAACATATACAATAATCTATCAGATCATATCATATCACATCATAACCAAACCCATCCACCAATTCCAGTTGAAAAAAAGAGGCCCACCCATGAGGATCTTCCCAACGCCCTTTACACACACCCGATGATACGATGCCCATCTCAAAGAAACACAACAAATCCTTTCGCCGCGCTGAAATCAACCTTATAATCCCACGGAGGAGATGATCAAAGAACAAAGGAAAACGGCAAATATAGCGACCAGGCCAGACCAGACAATGCAAGTAGAGAAGAAGGGATCGTGAACCAGCACGACGTCCCTTGAGATGAATCCAAATCGAAAGTCGTCATCGAAATCCCTCATCCACCCCAACGTAGTGAACAACATCATTAGCACACACCGGAACCCGCTCCGTTCCCGGTCCAGGACTCTGTCCACAGCCGGCGTGAGGATGATGGCCATGGTGGGATGATCTCCCGAATGGCCTCTCCCTCTCCCTCTCCCTCTCCCTCTCCCTTTCCCTCTCCCGGAACCCCCCTCGTTCCCTCCAATACCCAATTTCGGGCGCCCACCTCTGCACTGGAGGCGGCGATCTCTCGACCCGGAAAAATTCCAGATTCGCCCTCATACTGCACAGCCTCAGCCAATCCCTCCCAATCCACCTCTCAACCCAGGCATCGATAACGCCCACCACGCGATGGAAACCGTCCGTGTGACCTCCCATTTCCTTGGCCCCGAATCCACATTTGACGAAGAGATAGCAATGGACCAATTCATGCAGCAAAGCGCTCAACAAGAGCCTCCGATCGTATTTGGGATCTCGAAGGATGGGCTCCGATAAGACAATCAGAGTTTCAAAGCCACCGAATGAAGCGAGACGCAGAGCAGTGGTACCGATGAGTTCAGATGAGTAGCGAGGTTGAGAAGGCGAGGACCAGGAAAGACGAACGCGGTTGCGGAGGGAGTGGTGGAAGAAGATCGTATCGATGAGATAGATGATGCGGTCTATCGCACGATCCGAGAGATGGGCTCCGAGGAGAAGATTTCGGAGTTCGACTTCGAGGTGGAGATGAGCTGGCGGGGGATCGTAGCTGAATTGATATTCAATGAGCTTGGCAGCTTGGTCGTCGCTCAAGATTCTATTGTCATGGATAGCGGGAGGAGGTATAGAAATATCGTGATCAGGAACGATGGAGTCACCGGAGAGGGTTCGCTCCATGACCGGGGCGGCGTAGGTATCAAGAGGTGGCGTGGGGGAGGCAACATATGGAAGGGGTGTTTTCATCGGGGCAAGTAATCGTTGATGGTATTGCAATATTTGCCGTGCAGGAGGCCGAAATTGCGCAGCACTCGGACCGGGACGTTCACGCTGTAGGCGAGGATCTCGTTGAAGTTTCGCCTTGACTTTTTCATAGCGGTGCCGGGAATGCGACCTTTTACCCTCCGCACTTGCACTTCTCCTGAGGGAAGCAGCAGCCATGAAGAATAAAGGAAAAAGGAAGGACGGAATACAGAATTTGTGACCGTAGGAAGAAGTGGAAAGTAAGCCGATGTATATTATCTTCGGACAAAGCTCACACTACTATGAGAAGCTGCATATGCCACACGACGTATGCACAGTGAGGCTTACTCGGGTTAATATTGAATTAGCCCTGTCACCGCTTTCAAGATGCAGAGCTCTCAAAGTACATGAGAAAAATAGAATGACACTGTGAATTTTACTTTTTCGTGGGGTTTAAGATCCCAGAAACAATAGCATGAGGCTGAGAGAAAATCCTTTTTGTGATTACAATATCTTGGACTTTGCTTGACAACGTTGGCATATACCTCCCTAGAGTCTATTGATAGATAAGTGGAAAGAAACGTCAGATGCGGAGAACTTTTGAGAATGATACCGACAACCATAATCCTTTCAACCTCTAATGATTCTTTCACTTGCGAATCGTTGATCGTTGATGAACGGATTATGCAGAAATTTCCAAGGTTGTAAATTTAGTTAGGTTGGTCTAGGTGTCTAGATGTCTAGGTGTCAAGGTGTCTAGGTGTGCGTGTGTTGTGTGTGGTGCAGTGACAGCGGGCGATCCGAAACCCCCCAAGTAGAGCAGTTAAGTAGTTACACACCGCCTCGCCTTGTGTGTGAGATTTGGAAATTGACAAAGGAAGGGAAGGGAAGAGAAGGGGAAAATCAAATCAAATCAAATAAGAAGAATAACGTCTCGTACAGTCAATGGATCGATGGATAGATGACAAGCTAGATGACTGGTTGGGTGGATGGATTAAGAAGGACAAGTCATGAATGAAATCAATGTATGAAATAACCGTCATAACCCGTTTAGCCCTCTTAGCCCTCTTAGCCCTTTTAGCCCTTTTTATCTACTGTACGTGTATATATATATGGATATATATACATACATATATTGATTGATCTAATATATGTATTTTGATCTAATCAACAATAATGGTCCAATAATAAGGTTACTTACCGTACTTATGGTATGTACCTCGTAAAAGCATCAGTGTAATTTCAACTAGCATCAAATTATTAAAGGAAATCTTATGTTAATGGCCTTGGTACCTAGTACCTACTGTTCTCGTTCGTATGTTTGTAGTAAGTAAGGTACGGAGAAGGCAAAGTAAGATAAGTAACAAGTAGCACTGTATGTATACTTACCTGGTAGATACAGTACCTAAAGTACTTAATTACCACTTCCTGAATCTTGACCTTACCTGTACTTGAACATACTCCGCCCAGTGAGTGTCCACTGCCCACTGTCCAGACTCCATACACCTAGCAACCGCACTGTACCGTACCCAGTGTACCGTGCCGTACTTCTTAATTAGATCTTAATTCAACTAACCTTGGAACATCCTTTCCTAACGCTAATGTAACTTTAATCTGATCTTGTTGCCGAATTGTTCGCCTCGTTTAAAGTGATAGGTCTAAAATCAATCTGACACTTTTCCAACCAAACTTTTACAAAACCATATACATATGCGAGGTATGCTAGACCAAGAAATTTCATTTTTATTGCCACCGTCCACCATCCTATTCCAGATCAACCTGAGATGAAATCGTGGTCAATCAAGTATCAAGTGGTACCGCCCTACAAAAAGGATATGTAAGAATGAGAGGAAGCTAGTCACACCAGACCCAATAAGTTTATGTATACTCTCAGTACGACCGCAAATCCGAGTAACAAGGCTACCATTCATCATTCATACCATTCGAAAATGACCCGAAAAAATATAAGATACATGATCTTCATCCCAAAATGTTTCAACTGGTCCAGAGTCTTCCAAAACTTCGCATGCAAGGTAAATGCTTGATCTGGAGTTGCTGTACTCCGTGTTTTGCAAGGAGACATGCCAATAATTCCATAAAAACTTACTTGGCGGGTAGGCAGCCCCAGCCGGTGGCCCCCATACTACTCTAGAACTAGGAACTTCATCTCACCGTTTTGAGCTGCAGATTGAGTTCCGTTGAACAAGGTCCCGTGAAATCGCACAGCCTTATTCTCCGATCGGCATACGAATACTGTCAATCTTTTACCTTTTTAGTAATTAGAGCCTTTTGAGGAAGCTGTGGTCAACATCTCACAGAAATGTGGTCCTGGAAACTCGTCCCGGTATCACAAGGTGCATCGCGGATTCCCTGTTGTGCTGGCAGATATCGCCTGACCATATCAAATGGTCGAAAAATCGAGGATAGTCCGTACGTACAGTGCCCATTTAGTTGCTGTGCAGCGAGAATATACGGACCATTGACCCCCCTCACTACCTCTCGAATTTCCAGCTTGATGGTGAGAATTCTTGACAAAATACTGAGGAAGGGTAACCCGCTGGAGATGTCACACAAATCCTAATCCTAGACCCCTGACGTACCTGACCTCATTTGCCTGCATCTCCAGTGCTCTTCTCATAGTTTCTGCATGGGTGCGTTCTTCTTGGTCCAGAAGAGCCTCCTCCGCAGTTTTGGCCGTCTCTTCAAAGGAGTCTGCTGTGAAGCCAGGTTTGCCAGAAAAGTTTAACAGCCCCAATTTCTCTCCTGTCCATAAAACAAGGTCATTCTCGTTAACGGGCCGTTCATCCAGCCCAGAGTCAGTGGGCTGGATCTTGATCGCGATATCCCCAGATCCTGAATCCATGTAAGAATCGCCCAATGTACCAAATATACCCCTTGGGGCTGCATCAGAGCCGTGGGCGATATTCCATCTTCGGACCTCGGTGAAACCATCCCTTTCGAACCACTTTTATATTGCCCCCACCGTCAGAGACAACAATGCGAGTACCATGATTGGCAACAGATAAGAGTTTCGAGCTGGAAGATGTTTTGGCGATTTTTCATGGTAGAGTCTTGCAACCGTCCTGCGGTGAACTGGGAGGATATATTGGAAAGATTGGAATCGGGGGCCAGTCCATACATCTCCAGCGAGCCTTTAGTATTGTACTCACCGCAAGCAATCAAGGTTTTTCCTGGCCTGGTCTTTGCTTGCCATACTTGCTCGATAGAAAGTTCACCCCGACGGGCGAGGTCCTTATCCATCGATGCAAAAGGATACGGGAGAGTAGCAATCTGAGACAGTCGTGCACCAGAATGAATTGTTCCTCGAAGCTTAGGAAAATTTCTACGGTCATAATTGAGTATACTAGGGAACCTCCCAGCGACGTATATATTTCCCATTACCATTCCATTCATCCCCTGAACTGGGTAGGTGCACAATACTGAGAGGACCCGGCTGATACAAGTGAGCATACTCGGAGCTTGGTTCTGGATTCAAGAAGCTTTTCAGACCAAATGGTTTGTTTGCCGAGTCGGATGGCACGCTGAACGAATCAAGTTGCTCGGCGTGGTTGAGCGGTCCAACGTTTGCTCTTTGGCGGGAATCATGAAGATAAAGAGACAAGTTGGTTCCTACGGTAAGGGGTACCGGATGCTTTGCTTCAGAAAGGGCGGTGATAGAAAACGGATATCTTTCATGGTTCACTGTTTGTAGGGTCTCTAGATCAACTTCAACCAGGCCTGTCTAATCGTCAGTTGCTATTGGAAACAGAGCAATGATCCGGGTATTTTCAGCAACATCCAGGTTGATAAAAAGGCGTACTGCTCAAACGAAAGAAAACCTCAGAGTATCATGACATTCGATGGAAGAGAAACCACATACCACTTTGCACAGCAATATAGGGCTCTCTTAAGAGTACTGTCAACGCTGATACATTCTGTGACACCAGTACTTATCATCTTTGAACGCAATTTTCGATCCTGCGGGGCCTCATCGACTGACAAGATCCCAGATTCACTTCTCGCAATTATACTACCTTTTCTAGTCGCATTCGCACTGATGTCCCAGAGACAAATGGAACCATCATCAAGCGGTCTATATCGAGTTCAGTACGGTTCGTGTCCAAGGTTGACATATCAAAGAAGCAACCAGAAATACTTACGCAACCACCATCGTGGCACCCGTTTCACCTCTCGGTGTATATAAAGCCATCCCCGTACCTCCAGATGTTCATAACTTGGACTTTCGCGATTCCTCGGTTGCTGAAGCCAATTCGTAGATATAGGCGCATTTCTTGCGATATACTCATCATACCACTTGACATTCTCGGTAGGATAACTCGGATCCCAATTAGCCAATATCCTAATCCTCTCATTCAATCTAGCTTTGGGGTCTCGAGCTTCATGGCGAGCTCTATGCAGTCTCGAATCGCCGGTTCCATTGTTTGTAGCAAGAGCTATGGCCAAATCTCGCATCCCCGAATCGTCTTCGGATTCTGTGGATATCAATTCTTGACGTCTGCGAAGCTTGTCGAGGAATGAGGAATGCGTAAAGCATTGTTCACGCCACAGCGTATCATCACGAGCAAGTTCCAAGTATCGTTTAGAAACAAACTGGAGTTTAACGATATCTGCAGGCTCTAGATCTATGAAAGTAGGAATATTAGCATTTTGATGATTATCAAAAGGATTTGGGAGTATCTTGACATGAAGTAATATTCAAAATGATCTCTGAAGGCAGTTCATCCATTTTGGCCATTTGTGAATGCAGGAAAGGTATCAAACAGCATATATAAAAGAGATATGAAAGAGGTCAGTTATTATTCGTTGTTGATGATTAAAAGGTTGATTGACCTTCGAGATCCTTCCCAGGTATTCAACCTTGAGCTTCTAGTCCCAGCCGATAAGCCCAATTGTGCATGACTCGGCAAAACGGTCTGTGCATGGACCCCTCTCGTCCTTGTCTCTCAACCCCGCCAAACACGGGAGTATACGAGACGGCAAGGGCAGATGAGATCCATGGAGACCTCGTAGTATAATAACCGTGAAACACAGGTAGAATGGATATGATGGATGCAAATCAAAAGAAATCAGTGTTCAAACATAGCAATAGAAGAATTCACGAATACTTTAATTCCATGATCTCTCTTTACGAGATAATCATTAATTGCTCGTCCAAGGCTCAAAGAGAAAGATCTCCGGGGGACAAAAAAGAGCTAGCTCATCAGGGATTATATATAAAAACACCCACGAAGTTACCGGGAGATATTTTCTCAGTGTGTGGAATTCAATTCTTGACCGTTTCATTCAAAGCCATTAGAGCTCGAATACAGAGGAACACAATATCATCATCATATTTGAAAATGAGTGTGGTGAGTGAGGCGAATGTATGGGGGGGAAATATTAAGATTAATTAAAGATATGTACAAAGAATCTATCTACGCAAAGTCATCGCTTCAAGTGGGATAATAGTTCTTGTTCTGCCGACTATCCGGATCTTTTTCATATCCTAGGTACCAGTCAAAATCCAGATCATTCAATACCCCTATCCAACCTATCTATCCCATTCCATATGTCATATCTCGTTGAGTTAGTTCATCTCATCCCATTTCCTATCCAACCGTCCATCCCAACCATCCCATACTCCAAATCCATTACTTGTTCAGAACTGTTACGCATCGTCAACGGAAGGTATATAAACCCCCTCTTTACACGCCACTACCACTCTCTTGAAAAATCGTCTCCACTCCAATGGATCTCCTTTAACTTTGACAAACCTCACTTCTACTAACTCTCTCTCCTCCGTCTCATAAGTATCCAGCACAATTTCCCCACTCATGCCACATCTTCTACTATCCATCGCCCGTACCTTAACCCATGCTGCATGCAACTGACTGCTCTGCAGTTGAGCCAAGGGCGGTACTGGGATGTTCATGGCATGCAAGGATTCGGATAGAAGAGTTAACAATTGAGGAACTGGGAGATGTGAGAAAGAATCTCGTAAGCGAGTAATTAGGGAGAATATCTTGGAATTGACGAGCATGTTGCGTAAGTCGCAGGGAGACGGTGGGATTGGGAGAAAATTGAGACATGGAAGGTTCGTCGGCGAGTGTTTGTATCTCCATGATCAGATGTGACTGGCGATGGAAGTTGGACATTACATGTGATGGCCTCAGTAGGTTGTGATGTAGGTAATATACGAGGTGGCCGTTCCCAGTCAAATTGCATATCCATGACCGGATTTTCCGGTTGCGTGAATGAGAAGTTGCGACTGTCAAGCTGCATTGCATCTTGGCTAAGTTGTGATGCGCTGGGCTTTTGCTCGAAGTCAATACGGAGATTCGCCAACATCTGAGTAGCAAGACCCAATGGGTCGCTCATTTTGCCATCTTTTGTGAGAAGTGGGTTCTTCCGTGTATACCATGGATGTCGTTTGATCTGCTCAAAACTGAAGCGTTTAGGGACATCCACATTCATCATACCTCGTAATAATGATAAAACCGAAGCCGGCAATTTTTTCCATAGTTCATCTGAACTTCGGCCGTTGGATTTTATATATTCATCAAATTCCCAACTTTCGGCCGTAGGTTGATCCCAAGGTGTGTTCCCCACCAAGAGCACAAATAATACGACCCCGCACGACCAAATATCCACCATGTTTGCAGCATATCCTGCTCCCTTCGTCTTCGTTTGAGTATTCCTAGAGCAAGAGATCACTTCCGGCGCAATATATGGTGGACTACCACACATAGTCGTACTAAGCTTCCTCGCTCCATTGTATTCAAACAATGTTGCCAATCCAAAATCCGCAATCTTTAAATCACCACTGGCTGATAGTAATATGTTCTCAGGTTTGATATCTCGATGTCCGACTCCCTTTCTATGCATATAGCTCACTCCACTAACCAATTGTGTGAAGTAGAAATGTGCAATGTCTTCCTTGATGCCAACATCTGCTTCAATCTTGTCGAATAAGTCCCCTCCTTCTGCATACTCCATCGCTATCCATTTCCACACAGCATCCTCGCCTGTTGCAAACCACTCGATTATATTTGGATGCTTTCCAATGTGCGAGTGTAATGACACCTCCATGGCGATTTGCTTTGCGGAAATTCGGCCATGTTTAACAGCATAAGCTTTGTGTATAAATTTGACTGCAAAAACTGGAGTGGAATCGACTGGGGGAATGGCTTTCTTGATTCTATACAGTAGACATTGATTATTAGCATGTCCATGAAGATCAACCGCGTGTATAGCGTAAGCGATAAGGTTGCGATATTTTGACTTACGAGGCATAGGCACCTCTGCCTATTGTTTTAGAAATAATTCGAAAAGGTAGGTCGCGGGGGAGCGGGTCCAATTGTGACAATGGCACTGCTGCCATAACTTTATGTGCTGGAAACGAAGTATGATACTATACTGTACTGCGTTGCACGGTGTTGTACGGAGTAATGAAGTCAAGAATGAACGAACGAAGACGGGATTTCTTCAAGAACGCCCACAATAGTATAGATAGGTACTAGGTAGATAGATACCTAGATACCTACTCCGTCAGTATAGAAAGATGGAATGCTACGTGGACGAGAATGGAAGGTGACTGAGTGATAGAATGAATGAATGTGAACTACAAGTACTTGTATTCGAATATCCAATGAAGTTTGCAATGCAATGCAATTATGAATTAATTCAAGATACTCGAGTATGATTGAGGTCTATTTTGTATACTTTATTCATGGATGGAAGCAAAATCAAGGAAAAGGCGATTATTAATTAATTCATTCATTAATTCCCTATTTGGGTAGATAGATAGATAGATAGATAGATAGATAGATAGGTAGGTAGGTAGGTAGGTAGGTAGGCAGGTAGTAAGTACCTAGGTAGATACCTACTAGGTAGGCAGTACAGTACGTGATTGATCCAGAAGCCGTTTTAATCCAAAAGCCGTTTTAATAACAATACCGTGGACCTGCTAAGTCGCGTTCATGTTTCGACTTTCAATCCCTCCAAGTCGCGTATCGCGAAAGCAATGAAAATGAATGCTTGACCACTACAGTAGGACCGACCGACCGACTTACTTGTACTTCTTTCCCACTTCTCACTTCTTCCTTCCAAGGTTCCCATTTGTACCCGCCCGCGTTTTCTATGGCTACCTACCTAGTATCTATTATCTACGACTAACCCTGCCGAAATAAACAAATCCAAAACTCCAATCAATCCAATCTTCACCTACGATCTACCTACCTACCTACTTATTATTATCCTCTTCGAAACTCCTACATACATCCACTTCTTCAATATCTCACCACTGTACATTCACATTCGCCCCAACACAATCAATTAATTTCCAAAGAATCCTTCTTTGTTTCCATCTTCCAGAACACTCTTGGCATCTCCTGCACAATCGCCTTCAGAATTTTTATTTACATTCCCCATCGACTAAACCGTCTTTGTCCGTTTCTGTCGACCGACCACTTGCACGAGGAGCCGTCGACTTCTTAGTTGTTGGCTTACTTAATTAGGCTTTCCTGCTTTTCATTCTTTAACAGAACTTCATCATGAACTACGCTATGGAGGATACTCAGAATTCTGCTCCGGGAGACGTCCCACCCGCTCAAGCTGCCAAACTTGCTCCTCGCAAAGGTCCCGATGCCCAGAGCACTACAAAACGGTCAGTACACTCCTGCTACACATCTCTCACCCCCTCATAAAGCACCACTTATGGTACAGAAATCCAAGACTAACACAATCTGAAAAATACAGTCTCCAAACCGAATTGATGCAATTGATGACCTCTGCTGCCCCCGGCATCTCCGCATTTCCCTCTGCAGACGGCAATCTGCTCTCCTGGACTGCCACTATCGACGGTCCAGATGATACTCCATATGCTTCCAAGCAGTTCAAATTATCCTTTGCGTTCCCATCCAACTATCCCTATGCACCTCCCACCGTGCTCTTCAAGACGCCTATCTATCACCCTAATGTCGATTTCTCTGGCCGGATTTGCTTGGATATCTTGAAGGATAAGTGGACTGCTGCTTACAACATCCAAACCATTTTATTGAGTTTACAGAGTCTTTTGGGAGAGCCAAATAAGTAAGTTTGATTCCTATGAGCATGGGTGATTAAGCATCTAGATCGGTCCTAACATTAATCAATAGTGCATCACCATTGAACGGAGAGGCTGCTGAATTATGGGACAAGAACCCCGAGGAGTTCCAAAAGAAGGTCAATGGTCGTCACCAGGACATTGATGATGAATGAGTGTCTGGTAAAGGAGAGTGTGAACATCGTCATTCAGATACCCGGCGTCAATATATTTATGAATTGGAGACTGTGCTTAACAGGCATGGACAGCTGTCTATGCTTCAACTCGAGGAGCATTGGGTTATTGCGCATTCTCAGGATAGTACAGGAGGGCGTAGTCTTATTAATAAGACTCTGGAGGCTGTATCCTTATTTTGGTTCTTCCATCAATATCAACGAATGGTTAAAGATGATTGAAGTCTACTGGATATGCACTACCCGAAACTACTCGATGTAAATCAGTTCGAAGTGACGTATTTTTGGTAGATATCCTTCATGGTGCTCATACTCAATTCACACATAACTGAATACAAGCCCCTCCCTTATTTCATTAGCTTCGCGATTTGTTTTTTTATACACGCAATGCACTGTGAAAGTTTCCCTGACTAGTTGCCAACGCTCGACATCGCAAATGAATGTAATCGCTATGGGCAGAGCTTCACGCATGGCGAAAAAGACGAGCAGAACAATGAGATATTCAAATACTTATGCAAGAAAGCCTGGCAATGTGATATCAAGATTTGAAGATTCCTATGCTCATTAAAATGTAGGAACTGCGAAGCGTACAGAAATTATGTCGAAAGGTGCCTGATGCATCACTTGTTTGCATGATTCGATGGTCCAAAAACAGCCTCACGGCATTCCCATTACACATTTGCGCTGCCTGGGGAAACGTTACTTCCCAACTCCTTGAAAAAGACCTCGCTTGCCTTTTCCAACCTCATAGCACAGACCAATATCACAAGTGCATGAAAACATTTCCCACAGCAACTGGATGCATTTAGGTATCGAAAGTTAGACCTTTTCATTTTCCGCTACCTTGGCAAGCAGAAATGCAGCAACTCCAGAAGTACCCCCATGCCATAGTAGATTTTTATCATTTATGCATCCTCGACAACAACAGTGTGGAGGCCCTTTGGGTTCTGGACATTGACGGCCTGGACGTAACTGTACAACTTCTCCTTGGCACCCTCCTCGTCGTTACGCTTTCTCGAGATTCGTACGCGAAGTCTGAATGGAACACCCTTGATACCAGCTTCCCAAACCTTCTTGTTCAATTGGGGGTCGAGACGAACATCGGAGGTACCCTATAAATTAAAGAAATACCAATATCAGTATTGATCCTCTTATTAAATCCTTCCGGTCAGCCGTTCTAGATGATATCCATACCATTGACAAAGTAGCGAATGCCTTGATCTCCTTGATGGCTCTTGGGGCACGCTTCTTGAAAGAGACACCATGTAACTATAGATGAAACGATCAGTCCTTTCTTCTTTTTCGAACCCTTATTTTTCGCAATTTCGACATACTCTCTTGTGCAAGTGGATGGTGTACTCGCGCGCAACGACATCAGCGATGGCGGATCTTTGGGTCTTGCCGGCGGGCTTCTTGGTGGACGTCGACATTTCTAATTTGTTTGTTAGAATTGAGAGATTTCGGTTTTGATCTTCGATTGATTCGGCAGGGAATTATCAACGTACTGGAGGATTTGTCGCGATTTGTCGTGATAAGTTGTCTTGTCTGAGCTTCAATGACTGAACCTACAGAATTTCCAAATTGTTGTGTGGAAGGCGCTAGTTAGCCGAAAATTTCGAAATCAAATATTTATGCCTTAACCTATGATTAGGTAATAAGGCAACAGTCGCGCCTGCCCCAGCGCATATGCGATAGTAACATCACTAGTGAAATATACTGCAGGTAATAATCGGCAGATTGGAAGTGACGCCGATAACCCTTTATTCAATGTTATCACTTCAGTTTTAATTCTGGAGTGTCGTACCTTTCAATCTGCTACTCTGGAGTTAAGGTTTCATCAAGTCTTATTCACTTTCTTTTAGTTTACCCGACCCTTCAACACTCTTTTCTGATCTTTCTTTCTCATTAACCTCTACTACAACAACAAACTTCACAACAATCTGCGCCGACGATTCGACCACTAAGCACTCCTTGCAGCATCAAGATCAATAATTCCAGCAGTCCCTTTGTTAATTTACAACTTCCTTACTTTTCAAGCGGCTCACCTCTTGCCCTCTTGCCATCAACATGTCGGCCTCCCCTCAACCCGATCTGAATCGAAATCGGCTTCCTACGTTGTTTGAGGTGCTCAGTAGAAGAACCCTACCCCCCGTCGATTTGTTCTCCTTCTATATTTATATGAGAGATCAACAGCGCTCTGTGGACTATCTTGATTTCTGGTTTCTTCCCCTTGCATTCCAGTGCCGAACATGATCACTAATTGAAGGATAGGCTTGATGTTGCTCAACATATGTCATTATGTCGACATTATGTGCGAGAGTTGCGAAGATCTGTAATGATTGGTACACCCAAAGGAGAAGATGCGCAATCAAAAAGATCATCTGCTGTCCTAGAGAATCTCGGCGACATGAATCAGCCAGCAGCTGGTCCATCAATGTTTAACACAGAAAAAGAGAAGAATCAAGACGCTCAAATGTCGGCCTTCCTCAGAGAACAATCTGATACTGGAGAAGTCTTGGCTCCACACGGCCACTCTCCTTCTCACAGTCTTGGCTCCAATGTATCTGGTAACAATCTCGGAGCGGTTTCTAGTGAAAGGACAAGGCCAAGCATCGTGAGCAGTCCAATGGAATTGGCGTCGGATTCAAATTCTCCACCACATACTGTAGCGAGAGGTGATATTCGAGCTTCAGCTGAGAAGATTCTCTACACTTTTCTCCTTCCAGGAGCTGAGCGTGAAATCATTCTTCCACATGCGATCACCCAGGACATTACTATCTCTATCGAGGAAAGAGGACGTGACGATCCAGAAGTATTTGATGCAGCTAAAGACTATGTCTTTCAAGCGATGGAGCGTGATGCTTTCCCAGGCTTTTTAAGAATGAAGGCTTTGGGCAACTTGGTTCCTCCTTCGATGTTGTTCAGATTGATTGTCGGTCTACTTTCAATGTTTGCTGGATTCTGGGCTGGGTTCATTCTGATCTTCCTTAACTATCCCCACCATACTCGTGTCTGGGTATGTATTTTACTGATCTATCTTCACAATTTTTCTTTCCATACTGACATACTCCTAGCTCATCCTTCCCTTCACCCTCGGTACCTATGCGCTCTGTACTCATCAGTATGCTCTCGACCCTATTCTTGCTCTAGCCGGGTACAGCGAGTATACATTCATGTCCTTTTCTAAGATCAGGGAACCCTTTGTTCGAAAGCTTCTCAACAAACGTGCCCTTGTAGTCCTCATGGTCACAGCCATCACTGATGCATGTTTGGTCTTATTGTTTGCCCTTGTGCCTGGAAAAAGATTGTAAATATGAAGGTGGATAGGTGTAGGCCAAACGAAAACTAAGGCAACTGCAAAATGATACCAAAACGCATCATGGCTATGGGACTGATGAGGGGAATGGGGATTTGGGACTTGTGTTTATACGAGCAAGGTGTTCTTGGGACAGATCTTCTCCTTCATATAAAGTGATTTGGGATTTTGTACACAGGGTTGGGTGGCAGGAAGATATCACAGTTTGATTTGATGGCGTTGAATTGACTGACTTTATATCTATTCGGAGGAAATTTTTTTTGGTTTCTTATTTACTTTCTCTTGAAAGACTGGATGTCTTTCTACCGACAACAAGGAGGGACCTTTAATGACCTCTTTTCTTCCATTTTCCTTTACTTGCCTGTTTGCATGAATGGAAGCCAATGGCTTTCGACTTTTATATCCCCTTCCTTCATGCAATCAATGTAGGACTATCTTCGTATAAGAACTTGCCGAACCTTTCAGAATCTCTGTATTAAAATCTATGCATTGCTTTCTTCTTTTCATAACCCATATTATTGGTTCCTGTTGCCAATCCCCAGAAGAGGAGTTGAGATGCATCCCCTCTGGCCCCAGCACAGGACATAAACCCCTTTCTGATGCAATCATAACCTTTTGTTCATCTTGATCCTTGAGCGCAGTGGATGAGCTAAGGCTTGTTGGGCCATTGAACTGGTCAGTGAAAAGTCCTGCTGGTCACAGTTACTAAAGTGTGACAGCAAAACAACTCACTTCCCAAATCCTAACCCTCCAAACCCTCTCTTCTTTGCACTCCGCGTATCCTTCGTCTGCTGACCACCCGTCGAATCTACATCATTCATTTCCTCATCACTCGCCGGATCCTCCAGTGCGGCGTTCCGTTTTCCAGATGATCTCGTCATTCTGCCTGTAAGGTTGTGTATATTGCCCATGATTCCTGTCGCACCCGTATTAGATTCGGCGGGAGGTGGGATTTCGACGAGAGATTCAACGTGAGCATTCCAGTCTTGTTCATCGCGGTGACGGCGTTGGGCATCGGCTTTGATGGAGGCAATTTGCGATTCAAGTGAGGAGAGGGTAGTTGTGCATCGGGCAGACCAGGCGGAGAGCGTGGAGAGCATTGAGGGAATTGTAGACGGGGGAAGATCCCGGAGAGGGGAGACAGAGGAGACTAGCACGGTCTGGTTGTAGGGGTCTAAGGTGCAGGTTATGAGGCCCGCATATATGGCACTGATGACCAAATCTTCGAGATCGCGAGTGGTAGAGAGGGAGAGGGCAGATTGAAGTTTAGGGTAGGTCAAGTCGGAGGGATTTTTGGCGAGGGTGAGGAAGGAGAGTTGGCGGAGTTTGAGAGTTTGGGCTGGAGACAGGGTTGGGAGAGAGGGGTTGCTAGCGTAGTCGATATAAGTGCCGTAGCTGAAGATTTCCAGAAGGGTGAGATATGATGCTTGCTCGGGGGTGCCGGTGGAGAGTGCTTGGATTTGGGGAGTGAGAAGAAGCTCGGGTGAATATGTAAGTTCCCGGTGCTGCGGTCGCACGAGTGATCAAGTCGATGGCAGCGCGGGGTGAGGTTGCGGATTTTGTAAGAGCTAGGAATGGCTATGTGACGTTAGTATATTAATTTAAACTTGGAGGAAGTGAGGAAGTTTGGCAAAATATAGGAAAATACCTCCAAAGCATTCAGAGCCTTAATTTGCTCCATCTTGCAAGTATTGAAATAGTTTTGATAAACTAGCAGCTCATTGAAGAGTTTCAAATGCTTCAGCCTCAACAAGCAGCTAGATCTCAATGTTGGTTATGAAGGAGTAATAACTCCAAGCCTGGAGGGTCAAAGTACTTTATTTTGATCGTTGTGAGAAATCTTGCCCACAGATCAAACGTTAAATATTGATTGTTTATTAGTTGGGAGGGAAATGATGAAGATGTATCTGTGGTTGGTTGCTATCTAATCGGGACCATCCGAGCTTGTGGAGGAGCTAGTATGGATGGTATGGGTGGTATGATTTGGATGATTAGGTAAGCGTGATCGATAATCTGATAGCTTCTCAGATCACCGGCTGCTGCCTGAGGAATGATGGATAATGATGGATAATGATGACTCGGTACCAGCTGGAGATGACAACAAACATCAACTAATGGCCCAACGACAAACTGTCAGTAAGATTAAGGGCATTTTACATATTTTATAAGTCTGGACTCTCAACTGATCTGATATAAAGCTTCACCTGTAATGCCCCTCAGTACTGACTTGTTTATTGATCAGTGTTTATATATGGAAAGGATGAATAAATAGTCCTCTTTGAGAGCTCGAATCTCTCAAACAATACAATATATCCAACTCAATCCAAGGGATGAGGGCATCTAGGTGGTGATAGAGTCAGGTTGGTCAAGAAGTATCATTTTTTCGTATTCTAGTAAGGCCCGGGGGTGGATGATACTTAAGAAGTGGTAGCATGTGATTTTGAATAGAGTAAAGGTAGAAACGACTTGGTGGAAGTCTGGCAAGATACCGATGATGTGGTAGTACATCATCATCGTAAGATTGCAAAGGCTTGTCATATATCTGGTAGGTAGTTGTTGATGTGACTGGTAAGAAAGGACTCTGGATACTAGGTAATGGAGGTTGAAGGAGGTTGAAGGAGGTTGAAGGAGGTTGAACGTTGAACTTTCCTTCCTCCCCTTTCCTTGTCATCACTTGAAACGGCAGGTACGATCTTGGATCTTAATATTACCTACTACTCAAGACATCTCTGGCTACACACCTACTATGTTTCTTGACATTACCTAGTACTCTTGGTTGGTAGCTAGGAAACTCCTAGGTAGCTAATCCCTTATCTGATGAAGCCATTCCCCTTGAATCTCTCATTTGTATCCCGAGGTCTGCTCATATCTCTTTTCTTTTCTGTGACTATTCCCTACTTTCTCTTCTCTTCTCTTCTCTTCTCGTCTCTTCTCCTCATCAAATATTTCTACCGGGATGAGCCGGAGGTACCAAGTAGTGACCAACCAAAGCAAAAGACATCAGCAAGGAAACGGAGTACATGAGGCCAGAGGAGGTCATTCCTAAGTGGTGAGTGAAGTCGAGTGAGTTGGAGTGAAGCTTGTTGAGACTGAAAGTCTTTCTTTCTTCGCTTCATTGGGCAGAAAACCCCCCCATGATTTGTTTGTGCCGGTAGACCGATCGCTTGAGCAGCAATATCTCAATTATAAACATCAACATCAACATCAACATCACATCAACATCAACATCAACATCAACAAATCAACAAATCAACAAGTCGACGTAACCCCATACGACGAAGCTTTTGAGGGGTAAGACTCGACTTACCTGCAACAACCAACTTTATACAGTCTTTTATTGCAAGTCTCTCATCTCTTATTTACATACAAACTTGACTATTACTTCATTCTTTTCCTCAAATTCTTGACCCGACTACAACTTAAAAATACACAATATTCTACTTTGTCAATACTACACGCGCACGCGCTTTCGAAAAACACAATCAATCTTACAACGCGGCACATCTCTACTCGATATCGACGATCATGGCTTAATTCTCTTATTAGTCCAATATATCTTGAAGAAGTCAAGAATTGTTTTCCTACTTTACTCGTCAAACTTGTATTCACCATTCCATCGTACATTCATGTCCCATCACCACGCAAAATAATCTGACAATAAACCAATCCCTTTTTGTCTAATTGATATCTATTAATTGACAGTTACTTCTCACATAATGTCTACTGTGCTTGGTTTTACAGACCTGCCAAATTTCAGAAAGCCATCCAAGGTTCCATGTCGCCAACAACCAGACTCGCCCGAAGATCCCAAACCCAGATCAACGTCTCAAGAAGCCGAGCTCCCCTCTTCATCCAGCAAGCCAACGCCAGTTAGGGCAGTGTTTCATGATCTACATACGGCTCACTCGTCGATTACATCTGGAAACAAGAGAACTCTGAGCGGGCGACGTGCAATCTCTCATAATCTCTTCGAGCCTCCTGAAAGATGCGATTCAATTCCGCTACAGAAGATAGAGAGAAGGCGCGGTGCCACCGTCGAGTCATTTCTTCAGAACATCCCACTTCCTCCACCTCCTGCCGCCTTATTCCAAGGTCGTTATGGATCTGATACCGAGAATTCCACTCCCGTTCCTCGCTCAAGATCACAACGTCTCCCATTAACCGTCAAGGGAGAGCCTGGCTCTCTACTTGCCAATGTTAAAACGGCCCTTACATCTATATCATCACCCATCACACCAGATACTAAAGACGAAGAAGACAAAGCTCCGCATTGGCCACAAGACAATCCCAGTCTTCCAAAGGGCACTTTTGGGAAGAAAACTCCGGGATATATGGAACTGCTGAAAGAAAACGATGAAGTAGATCCATCTACGCCAGAAGCACGAAGATCAGGTCGTTGCGGAAATGGTGGAGACAAATCAATTGTTCAATATCAAGGAAATGACTTCTCTATTTACCATTCCAACCTTGGAGAGGCACCATCGGGCTCCTTGCTGCCAAGCAGTGATGAAGGAGGAAGCCCCGGCGATCTCACTCGGAGAAAGTCTCCCAATCTGGCAAGGCACACCTTGTATACACCTTACCAAGGAGAAATACAATCGCCTATACGTAAGAGTTCTTCCGAAACGACTCCTCAGAGACACAGCTATGATATTCAACGCGCTACTAGTACGGTTGGTAATATCTATAAACATTATCTTCGTTGTAGCGGAGTAAAAGGCTACGAATCCGACAGCGAAGAAGAGACGAACGAGGAAAGCCCTCTGCGAGGAGATATCGCTACTAAGAGTTCCAACCATAGGGATTACATCAGTGAATTCAATCTAGATACAAGACTGAACTCCGGAGAAATGTTACCGACTGCTCTCAACATTCAAAAGCAGCGCAAGGTTGTCAGAGTAGCTGAAGAGCCCCGTGGTCAGCCACCAACTCGTACGCTGCCTGAAATCCCAACTCTCCCAGTCTCAAAAATTGCCCCTAGCGTATCTCAAGGGATTGGAACATCATCTTCTTACGGTGATACCCACAAATTGCTTGATCTTACTCAAACGACTAAAGCTGGATCTCGAGGTGCTATACAGCAGAGGACCAATGATGTGCATTCTGATGAAGATGACTCCGAGGTAGATATTGCCGCGCAATTACATGTGCCTCCATTCCCATTTACCACACCCAATAATGCTCAACCCATGCCAAAAGTCATCATTTCTCCAGCAGATGATCCTTCAGTTTACGGAGATGATCCTCATTGGACTGACCCAGTTATTTTACGGCAACCATTGGAGAGAGAAGTAAGCAAGGCCCTACGCCGTGCCAGTGGCTATAGTGTCTATAGCATGGAGAGCGTGTCGACTTCATTCACGGGTCAAAACGAAAATAATCGTCCTCAAAGGCCCGGTTTGAACTTTTCAAGGAAGCTCAACGTGGAAGACACGCCTCCATCAGATGCAGGAAGCCTTAATACTGAGCAAAGGGAATTTGTAGCACAGGCACAGGCTTTCTATGATCGTGGGGCAATCGCACCAAATTGGGTTACTGCTCAACATCAAAACGTGGTCCGTATTCCAATTAGCCACAGCATTAATCTTCCCGACTCCCCTCCAGAATCCCCTTATGAACAAGCTCTTGAATCGTCTGAGAAGCATGCCACGCCCACTGAGGCTGAAGATTGGGAAACTGTGGCAGAAAGCGCTGCGGGTCCTTTCGGACGTTCCAGGCAAAATGAACCAGGAATGATGATGGGAGGTCTTGTGAACAGAGCTGGAAGCAGCATTGCAGACAATTCAGATGATGGTACAGAGAGTACGGAGCCTCTACACATTGATGAATATGGATCTTCAGAACGTATTGCACAGCACCCCGGTAATATTGAGTACTACGGGGACTACCGTCAAAGAGATCTGAAAAAAACTCATATTCCTGTATTCTTGCCTGTCTTTAGAGAGCACAAGGTCAATGGCTACCTTGCAGATTCAAATAGAACCCGGCCACCTCCAGGCAATTATAACTATAATCCTCAGCCTCTTGGCAAAGCTCATGTCAATCCTTTCAAATCCCCTCCGCCAAAAATGAAATCATCTCATGGTCGAAATCTCAGTTTGTTCCCACCATCCCTTCATACGAGCGAAGAAAGTGCAGACTTCACAACTTCCAACCAAGGTCGGCAAGTTTCTTCTGGAAATCAAGGACATGTAGATGATCGTCTAAGATTTGATTGGACAGGTGACTTGGGTGAGCCAGGACTGGCATTAGGCGGTCCCAATGATGAGATACCGGGCTTGATCAAGAAGCGTTCAAGTTCATGGCAGTATGTGTTAGCCCTAGGCGAGAAGATGGCGAGCCCAAAGAGAGTACCAATTACAGCAGCATCAACAAATACTAGCAAGCACAAGGAAATCAATATAGAACTCAAGGCCCCCGGTGCTACCAAGCCTCAGGACCACAAACCTTTCATCAAAGGTCCTCCTGGTGCTTTCTATAGGGATCTCCATATGAACTCGAAGCATGAACCGAGGCGCGTCAGTTTGATTCAAGCAAATAGGCCTGCTAAAGTTCCCGACCGGAACAATAGCACAAAGGATTATCCAACAAACGCCCTTCGACCTCTCGCACTATTAGCCTCTGCGACTAATGCGTCCTCAGCCGCTGAGAGTCATCCGATTGTCGAACAGCCCTCAACACCAGTTCGAAGCCCTAATCACAGGGGCACTCAAAGTGATAACTCTAATGATTTTGTTTATCGATCACCTCTTGCTCCTCCCAAGCGTCCGAGCTGGCAGGATCTGTACAGTCCGCAGAGGTTACAGGAAATGCAAAATGCTGCAATAGGTGATGGTTTCTTTGAATCCCAACCTGTAATTGGTGGTGGTCCTCGTGATTCTAAAGGAAACACATGGAAGCATTTATTTGAGAACCCCAAATTGTCACCTTGGTCTCAGAATCCTGCTCATATCATCCTTGAAGCTCGTCGCAAGAGAAGCATCTCAATCACGGTATTGGCCCTATGTAATCTATTTCCTCCAACTTTGTTGTTATATGCAACTGGTCGAATGGATGGAATCATAGTATGGTGGACGGATGGAGATTTTTCGTCTTTTGCACTAAAGCAAAAGAGGTATGCATGGTTGCTTTTGGCTTGCTGGATGTGCGTTATTGCTATCGGTCTTGTTGTGTTTCTTGTCGTGTTCTTCACGAGATTGCGTCATTAAATATGGTGGTGATATGAACATCATGATCCGGATGGTCATACGAGGAAGAAATGGCAGACGAAAAACTACATTTTTCTGTACGATGGATGGCTAGGGTCAACAATGGCTTGTTTTTATACGTGCTTTATGTTTGATGGGGACCTCGAGGAAAAGGTGAGTTGATCCTGAGGTACAATATCTTGAGTTCAGATTCTATCGATATGATAAGATGTTACGAACGAATGTTCAGACAAATTATAGTGGAGGTCAAATCTTGGCCGTGGGGGTAATTCTGGGCAAATGTAAAAGATGTGTACAATATCCTGAATAAGATAGAATAATAAAGCAAGAAAAGTCCACGGGTAGTCGTATAATCTCTAATTGTTGGATATGATTTACTAGATGATTGATTTGCTGCTATCTGATGTTCGCGAGAAGCTCAGGACATAAAGACGAGCCATCACGAGACATAGATGGAAGTATATAGGATGTATGAGTGTTTAGAAGATAGCGAGAGATGTATTAGAAAGAGACAAGTAGGCATCTTTGAAAGCCTCCATCATAAAGTACCTAGTTAGGCGATGCAATTCGGTAGGTATTCAATGGCGGGGGGTTCAATCGACTGTAACCGTCTTCTCTCTCTCTCTTAAGCTTCCTCTTGGTCGGGGGGTTGAGGTGTTCAGGGGGTTCCCGCTAACGGCTATGATTAGTCATATCCGGCACTAGCTCATCTCTTCTTCGGGGCCTATGTCCCGAGCAAACCCCACGAAACAAAAACAAAAATGGAGATCCTGCTGCACCTCCGAAACAGAAACGTCATGAACGGATAAGTATGGAGGGGTACCAACATCCGATCCATTTATATCATCTTTTATATGATCTTTCAAATTGCGAGCTCGGAGGTGGAGCTTCACCTGGGCATCATCAAGACCATGAAAACTGCATTAATCTGAAATCATCTCTCCACGATTTAAGACTTCTTAAATTGCTTCTCTACAGGTTTGCGTAGCATTTTCTCATTCTTATTATTTCCCCTTTCCCCTGTCATCAACATCATCACTATGTCTTTACTTGATAAACCAGTTGTGGCCTTCATCGGTCTCGGGGCCATGGGAATGGGAATGGCGACAAACCTCCTGAAAACATTTTCCGTCACTGGTTTCGATGTCTATGAGCCCACTCTCGAAAAATTCAGACTCGCAGGCGGTCAAACAGCTACCACACCTCGATCCACCGTTGCAAATGCTCAGTATGTCGTCATCATGGTAGCAACAGCAGCACAAACACTTTCAGTTCTGTTTGACGATACTAATGGAGCTATCCACGAATTGCAACCAGGTGCTACGATCATATTGAGCTCCACCGCTTTCCCTGAACATGTACCTGAAGTTAGAGCATTACTCGACAATAAATATAACAGGAAAGATCTGGAATTAGTAGATGCGCCTGTATCTGGTGGCACAGCGCGAGCGGCTCTTGGTACACTTGTAGTTCTCGCTTCCGGGCCAGAGAAATCGCTGGAAGCTGCGAAACCAGTACTGAATGCAATGGCAGACCCGTTATATATAATACCTGGTGGGCTTGGGGCGGGAACCAAAGTCAAAATGGTTCATCAAGCTCTCGCAGGAATACATATGATTATGGCTTCCGAGGCAATGGGCTTTGCTGCATTCTTGGGTCTCAATACGAAACAGGCTTTCGATTATCTCACGACATCATCGGGAGGGAGTTGGATGTTGGGAAATCGAGTGCCGCATATGTTAGAAAATAATTTACATCCATATTCAGCATTGAACATCATTGTCAAGGATATGGGTATAGTGACAGCTGATGGCCGTAGAGTCAAATGTCCGCTCTTCCTTTGCTCTGCCGCTGAGCAAGTACTAGTATCAGGTGTGCGTTCTGGCTTTGGTCTAGAAGATGATTCAGGACTGGTCAGAGCTTATATTCCAACCCAGCCAAGTCTTGTCTTTGAACAAACTACTGCAGCTACTGCTGTAAGTGGGCACGATCCGAGATTGAAGTTAGTTGAGGATATATTATCCGGTGTACATTTAGTTGCAGCGATAGAGGCAATGGCTTTTGGGCAGGCTATAGGTCTCGACACCGAAATGCTGTACGATATTGTAAAAGGGGCGGCTGGAGCGAGCACCATATTTGTAGAGAGAGTGCCCGCCTTGCTAAGTGGAAAGTGCACCTCGAAGGTCACTATCAATAATATAATTGCTCGTCTGGTAAGTTGATTTCACAAATATCTTACGCCTTGTGGATGTGTATCTGATGCTCATGATCAACTAGAATCTAGCAATAGAGGAAGCGAGTCGAGTTAAATACCCATTGCATCTCACAGCAACGGCGTTACAAATTTTACAATTGGCGAGTGCTCGAGGTTTGGGTGATGAACCTGACATAGCCGTTGCGAAGATATGGGACAGTCAAGTCAAATTTCCCTCGCCTGTCTTATCATGAGTTACGGGTGCCTTATTGATGAGCGACCTGTTGGGCTTTGATGCCCACTAATAGAAATCATATTTTACGTCCATATCGATGATTTGCTCCGAATATAAGGTTTGTGTGCCTGCATATATAGCCAATATAACTTTTCAGCAACCATTACGGTTCATTGGAAATTGTCACCCACGCCTCCCCGCGCTGTAAAGCACGTGCAAAAAGCGGCAGAGCTTCCAAGGCTGAAAATAGTAAAGTGACGAGCCTATCTAACTCATGATCGAATAGCTTTATATTCCCGAAAGCTAATACACCGGTAGTGTGCATTCACGTCCCAGACTTCCAGGTGCTGAAAGCCGAAGTTGGTTAGTTCAGGAACCGGACATGTTTCATCACGAAATTTGCAATATCAGATTACTGTTGGTTACACGTCCGTGCAATAATGTTATACTCCAGCATACAAATCATCTAATGCAATGCTACACTGCGATACGACTATGTTCATACCAGATTAACACGGACTGCCAAGTACCTTTCCCGCTGTTTAGTCTGCGGCTTGAGACCGTCATGTAGCCTTAGTCTCATTGTTTACTTCTGATTCCCAGGCGGCAGTTTTAGTACTACTGTTGGGATTTCCCTACGCGCCTTATTAGTCTGAACTCTAGTGACAGACAGCAAAGCTCTTGATCTGAGCGTTACGGAATCCTCCCGGGAGCTCAAGCACAGTAGCGGGGAAGGGGGGGGATTCTGGGTACGGGGCTGAGAAATGCACCACTTTTAGTAATGATAATACTGTACTGCTACTGTACTGTAATAATAATACAGTAAGTAATTATCCATGGACACTTTGATTTGCCGAAATGCAGTGCCCGCACATTTGGATTTAGCACATGGTCTGAGAACATGGGGTTCTAGCAAAGTTTAGTTACCCGTGGACATCTTCTAATCAATATTAATTATAGTTTTCTAAAGTGGTTCGTTTATCTTTCCTAATGGGACTAAAAATTCCAATCTTTCGCTATACGATTGTTATTATTATTATTATTATTATTATTATTATTATATAAAAAAATCAATAAAACATTATTATTATTAATAAAAAAAAGTAATAAAATAGAAAGAACGACGAGATGGAAAAAGGAATTTTTAAATTTCAACGACGTTCTATAGTTTAATTTACTTTTAATATAATAAAATAATTATTTACTTGTTTAGTATCTTGTTTACTTAGTTTTAATATAACTAATTAAATAAGTTTAAATTATAGAAGTAGAGGTAGAGGCTTTTTAAACTAATTTATTATAAGTAATTTAAAAGATTTTAAATTACTTATAAATAAACTAATAGAATTTAAACTATTTATATGCTTATAAAATATAATATTTTAAGAAAGCCTACAAGCCTTACTTCACTAATTATTGGTAAGAATTTTAATATCATAATTAGGGTTTTCCTACCTCCTCTGCTCATCTTGATGAGGTTGGAGCGTCAACATCAAGAATTCAAGAATTGAAGATTCTAGAGAGAAAGAAGTTCAAAGCCCCTCGACCTGGAAAGGGACTAATAGTAGTGCACTCTCACCTGGCACTGATTAGTGGAAATCTCAATCTACAGTTGCATGCGCAATCTCGATGTTTCTCTTTCTTTTTTTCTTTGATATCATTAGGGATGTCCTGAAATGGTACGTTCCTGAGGCTCCAGGTTAATATAGCAGTAATCCTGGATGTCCACCAGTGGTCCTTTAATGCGAAGTCGAGCGGCTGGAAAGTCATTGGCCTGATCTCTGCGCAGTGACAACTAAACCTGGCTTGGCATTGTTTATCGGAACCTTAGGAAACGGAGAGGCATGGGAAGAAACGGAGCCTTACTATGATTGTACTTCGTCAGCTCATGTTGCTCGAGAGTCACTACGAGAACGTTCCCTCGCCGTCATAAGACCATGTCACTTCAGTGGGAAAGCGTAAGCCATGAGGAATATCCATGGCCCAAATGTCATGAAGTGCTATACAATAACTCTCTAGACAGCTCTGGAATAGAGTCTATGATCTCATCACCGACACTGGTCGTTATCTCGAAAACATTCTTATAGTCCAAGGAGCCCTCCCTCCTTGGTCTGTTCCTCATTCATCTCATGCACCGCATACACTCCTTTTGCTCGTCATAAAGATGCATTCTCGATCTTTCTTATGTTTTCTTGCAGCCTTAGCCTTGCCTTTGATACTTGCTGCTCCTACCTCTGATGCTCATTCGAAGAGGGGGGATGCTACCTTTGATTATGTAATCGTTGGAGGCGGTACAGCAGGCCTCACGATGGCCGCACGGCTATCTGAAGATTCTGGGACTACAGTGGCAGTTATTGAAGCAGGGAGTTTCTACGAGGTACGAGGATATAGAACAAGAGACGATGCACTTGCTAATCATCACAGGTTACTAATCCCGTGCTAAGTTCAACACCAGGCGGAGACTCATTCTGGGTTGGTTCCAGCCCATTGGATAGCAATCCACTCGTGGATTGGAACTTCGTGACATCACCTCAAGCTGGTGCAGCAGGTCGCTCGATTCACTATGCTAGAGGGAAATGCTTGGGTGGCAGCTCGGCAAGAAATTTCATGATTTATCAACGAGGTACCACGCAGTCGTATCATCAATGGGCTGATGCTGTGGGCGATCAATCGTATACCTTTGATGGTCTCTTTCCTTACTTCCAAAAGAGTGTTCATTTTACCCCCCCGGGAACCAGCCGTGCTCCCAACGCGACTGCTAAGTATAGCGCTGTAAGCACATTCAACACTCCATCACTCTTCAGATAACGACTGACTCTCAATTTTCTAGTCTGCATTCTCTACCTCAGGTGGGCCTCTCGAGGTATCATATGCTAACTATGCATCACCTTTCTCGAGCTATGTGGATGGCGCCTTAGGTGAGATTGGGATAGATGATTCCGAAGACTTCAACTCCGGTTCTCTTATGGGCAAGCAATACTGCAGCTCTACTATTGACCCTTCCAATGAAAACCGCGAGACCTCTCAAACGGCCTATTACGACTCTGCAGTGCAAAAGCGTCCAAACCTTAAAGTCTACTCAGTCACCATGGCTCAAAAGGTTCTTTTTGACAGCAACAAGAGAGCCACAGGTGTCAGCGTCAAAACACTCGGTTTACCCTATACCATCCATGCTCGAAAAGAAGTCATCATGTCAGCAGGTGCTTTCCAGAGCCCTCAACTCCTTATGCTTTCCGGCATTGGCCCAAGGGAGACTCTTGACAAGTGGCATATCCCAGCCATTTCTGTGCTCGAGGGTGTTGGCCAAAATATGTGGGATCATATCTTCTTTGGACCTACTTATCGTGTTAAAGTTCAGACATTTACAAAACTTGCAAATGATCTTATCTATACCCTCGCTCAATTTGTAGGTCCGTATCTTCTTGAGAAACTTGGCCCCTTGACGAATCCCGTCAGCGATTACCTCGGATGGGAAAAAGTACCAAGTAAGTTGAGAAATACTTTCTCAAAAAGTGTTCTCGATGACCTCTCTCAATTCCCCGATGATTGGCCCGAGATAGAATACATTTCTGCAAATGGCTACGTAGGGGATTTCTCCAGTCTACCAACCACCCAACCAAAAGATGGATATCAATACGCCACCATCCTTTCCGCTCTCGTAGCTCCTCTCTCCAGAGGCACCGTCACATTAGCATCCTCTTCAGCCGACGTCTTACCCATCATCAATCCCTCCTGGCTCACCTCTCCTACCGATCAAGCAGTTGCCATCGCAGCCTACAAACGTGCGCGCGAAGCTTTCGCCTCCAAATCCATGGAGCCCGTCATAATCGGCTCTGAATATTTCCCTGGCTCGTCCGTATCGAGCGACGAGGCAATCCTAGCCACCATCCAGAAAACGTTGCAGACAGTGTGGCACGCGTCCTGTACCTGCAAGATGGGAAAGAAGGGGGATCCGACGGCGGTGGTGGATAGTAAGGCGAGGGTCTTTGGTGTCAGCGGGTTGAGAGTCGTGGATGCGAGTGCTTTCGCGATTTTGCCACCCGGCCATCCGCAGAGCACGATTTATGCTTTGGCTGAGAAGATTGCGGCGGATATGAAAAAGAGCAGCTGATGAGGGGGTTGTAGCCAGTGAGTGAAGAAGCTGGATTTTATGTGGAGTATCCACGATGAGATTGGGTGATGGCGTATGATTCGGGGCTTCCCGAGCTTCTTTCTTGTATTAATAGATAACCCTTACTCGTTAATCCTTAATAGCTTTATAGTAGCTCTTAATTTGTATCAATAGACTTCAAAAGCTACACTAAGAAAATTATCTTTCTTGGTTTTTAATTAATCAAACCTAATTCCCCATTTAAAATTGCTTTGATCAACCTTGGAAATAGTATCAAATATATATAAATATATAGTGACGATCGGGTCATTTATCAGCGTGGTATTTCACAACGACAGCAACATGGTAGACGTCGCTCATGTCGGCTATTCCGAATGGTAAGGCCAATATGGCTTCACATAAGTCATGGACTAGAGAGGTTATCATAAACGACAGCTTTAAAACGAGTACATGAATGATGCCGTTACATATAGATTCATAAACTATAATTCAACAATGGTAGAACTAACTAGGTTTCTCCGATTATTCTATTTATAATCTTTACAATGTTTAATTAAAATTGACAGTTTGAAACCCTCGTGGTTTGAGCTTATTTTGCCAACAAAAATCGTTAGAAAGCTTCCTTTCCAGAGCGCAGGCAACAGCGAAGTTGCTCTGGAGAGCGAACCAGAAAAAGGAGGAATTGAAAATAAGCGAAACGGTGGTGAAAGAAAGGAGCTCCATGGCCGGCCGCAATACCGCCCACTCGATTTTGGGCCGTAGTGGAACATCTGTTTGAGCGAATATCAGCTCGGCATCGATACCGCCGGAGTCGGTTCTCTGTGGACGAGAAGTCCGATGCCGTTGAGGAAGAAGGTTGGATTTAGCAGCGATGCGGCGTTCGGGTTTCGTTTTGATTGGTGGGCTGGGAGTCGCTTGCAATTGCAATTGGGAAGGACTTGACGAGGGTCAATTCCGATGTTGGCAGGAGTTGCATGGAAGTGTGCGAAGACCACTACTCTCATACCATGACAATGATAACATATCGCAAACGCAGCTAGACTCAAGAAAGCATGTCGAATCTCCTGGGAGTAGGAGTGGGAGTGAGAGTGACTCAATCGATCGGTTCAGGTGATGATGCATCATGCATGATGGAAGATCGTTATTAGTGACCCATACCATCGAACTCGCATGCGGAAACTCTATGGAGAATGCGTCGACCCCAATACCTAGGTTTGTGTGTTCAGGAACTCGGAGGATTATCGCTTAAATGGCGAGGATGCTCAAGGTGAGGGGATAATCTCCTTTGAGTTTATTCCTCAAACGTTGCAAGGATTTGTTGCCGAATGCTGCCTATTATTAAAATGGTACGTGAAAGTTGAAGCCTCAGATATACTGAACCTTAATCAATCACGAGGCATAGTACAGTACTTGTGCGGTGTTTAATAAATCTAATTCAATGCTCTAACCCTATGATCTACCCTATGATCTACCCTACTCGAAGTTGAAAGATATTCTAATTGCATTTTCCGAATGCACTCTGGCACCCGGCTCCACAGAAGGAGCCAGTGCTGCCACAGTATCCATGCACTGAGCAGCAGTTTCCTTCTGTGCACTTGTATCCGTTACCACAGGATCCGTCGGTTGAAGTCTTCAATGTTGGTGATGGAGCGTTTGGCCCTGTTTGGTTGGAGCCACAGTATGCAGGCCCGGTTCCACAGAATCCAAATGGTGAGCAGCAGTTTCCGTCAGTGCATCCGTATTCGCCACCACATGTTCCGTCCGGCTTAACCTTAATGGTTGATCTTGTAGTCGTGGCGGGGGTTGAAGTTTTATCATCGGCAGCGCCGATACTCTGTGGGTTCCAGAACACTTCATTTGGATCAATAGCTTTCTTGATGGACAATAATTTGTCGTAGGTAGGTTCTCCGTATCCGAGGATTGAGACCTCAGTTGCGTTCAATTCAGGATCGGCGTAGTTAAGGTAGATACCAAAATCAGTAGAGGCATTAGCTGAAAGAGCGTCATTGAGAGAGTCGACGAAAGGAATTACTTCCGGCTTCCATTTGCCAGGATCTGTGAAGCCATAATTCTGGAAGATATTAGTTTAGAGGGATAGCTACAGTGTTAGGAAAGGGAATCTTACCTGGAAAACCCAAAGGGCACCACGATCAGAATAAGCCGATGAATCAGGAGAAGGTACGTTGATCTGACTACCAGGGCCTCCATATAAGTTGATAATAGTATACCAAGGAGAAGGTGCATTCTTTCCTTCATTCAGGAGGAATGAGAAGAAGCTATTCAGCTGAGTGGAAGTCAATGGCTCTGCATCCTTTGTCACCACAGATTTGGCGTAGAAGGTATCGTGAGCATCATATCCTGTCAATGGCTCTTCGAGCTTGCCTCCGTTGTTTGCACTGACCAAAGCATCTAGCCATCCGAGGGATTTAACGCTCGTCGAGTTGACGTGAGGGAAAGCGGAAACAAGCTGAGGGAAAGTGGTGCTGTTGAATTGTTTTGCATCGCAGCTCATGCACCAACCACTGACACTGAAGCCTCCATACACGTCGGTATAGAAACCAAATGTAAGATTGCCGTTGATCTTGCTGGAGTCGAGAGCAAACTCTTGAAGCTTGAGGAAGGTGTTGACAGCAGTGTTGACATCTTTCAGGGTTTCAGGGGCAATAATTTGGAAGGTAATAACTTCGGCTGGAGCTTCAAAAGTCTTGATGTAGAATGCTGTAGCAATAGCAAAAGAATCACCAGCTCCCCTCATTGCGTAGAAAACATCGGGATATTCGGTGGCTGTTGTGTGGATTTGGGTTCCGTTGGCAAGAACGACGTCAAGACCAACAATAGTGTCAAGAGACAAACCCCAAAGTCTGGATGTGTATCCGTAACCTCCGTGAGTGAAATGTCCTCCTACTCCAACACCTGGGCATGTTCCGTGTGGGACACCTCTGCGACCTTGGTTGTAGAGACCAAGAGCAAGGTTTCCTAATCTTACACCTCCTCCAACAGTAGCAATGTTGGTCTCGTTGTTGAGGCTGACGGAATTGAAGTTTTCGAGACTGATAACAACACTTCCGTCTTTACCACCTGTTGAATAACTGGCATATGAATGCCCACCGGATTTAGCTTGAACCTTAAGTCCGGCTGCAGCTGCGCAAACAACCGCATCACTGACCTGTTTGCTGGCTGTAGGTAAAGCAACAATGGCTGGGGTATATGCTAAGCGGAGATTGTAAGGAGAGATGGTCTTATTCCAGGAAGATGAAGAGCTATCTTGATATGGAACTGAGCGTTGAGTGAAGCAGTCTTTGACGCTGGCATCACGAGTCTCGATATCATTGTACGAATAAGACGAAGCCAAGGGCAAAGCGAGCAAGCCCAGTGTGAGCTGGGTCACGATAGACCGGAGTCCATGCTAGATGGGTGTGTTAGCAACCAGCAGTTCTTGATGATGAACTCAACTCCATCGAGCAAAATTGGGTCTGGGCCTACCTTTTGCGGGTTGTGATACATATCCGGTAAGAGGGATAATGATACAATGCTAGAACACAATCAAGGAAGATATAAGTCTGGTGAGAGTGATACCGACATGTTCAGATGAATGGGAACATGACGGGCTTTAAAGGAAATTGATTAACGGGACTGACATCCGTTAGGACCATTTTCCAACTCAATTGATGTCAAAGTTGTGGTAAAAAGTATGATATATTATTGTACTAGTATGGAATATAAAAATACGAGGACTTTTGCTTCTGTAGAAGGTACAGACATGCCGTATTGAACGTATGTAGGCTTATTTTAGTAATGAAATTGCTCGATGTAGTAAAATCTTGAAATTCTCCAAATTCCATTGGTCAATATCTCTTAGCATTTTGTGATTCCCATGGAGAGGTCGAATTTGATGTGTCCACCCCCTTTAAATGTGGTTGAAACTCTGCTGATCACTATCTCCCAAGCACCACCAGCCGACAGGGTACAACCATATGCATACCAATTTCCAAGACATCTCTTGCCAGTGAGCTCAGTTCTTGAGGCTTTGGAGAGGGAAGACACTCTTTGATAGGAGTAAGTAGCGGAGGCGGTGGCGTTTGCTGCTTCGTTTGGCCTTTTTAGCTCTGCTTTGGCGGAGGACGGACGCACTTTGATAGGGGTAAGTGGCGGGGAACGTTAGCTGCGTCGTTTGGGCGCTTTTATTACTGTACAATGTATAGTTTGCGACTGCAGGCGGTTCCGGCATATGCATTCTGAAAGAGCGTTCTGCTTCCTTAGACGTTTTCATTGCTATGGATTTGTCAACCATAATTTCCTGTGATTCTGTGAACGTCTATCGAATTAGATCAATGGTGGCATGCATTACTCCCCCCCCCTTCCCCAAACAAGCGTTAATCTCTTTGCGGGTTAGACACGTAATTGTTCAACGGTTGTTCAGGGATGAAGGAGCATGTACGGTTGTATAGTATGTCATTGTCTGGTCACTCTGGTGTTGTATGGTGCATTTCTGGTGGACATAAGTTTTAAAAAAGGTTTATATCTAATTGAGGATTAGGGATGCCACATGGAGCAAGGAATAGGCCAAACCGCCCAAGCAACATGGCATTGTTCTGAACATGTAATTGGATACACTGCGACAGAGTAGACTCAAGGAATCTGTCGGAGCTATTTGTTTGGCCTGGTACCGTGGCTGCGGTAACAACTGCATTCGTTATGTGTACTTGTATAAGATACTTGTACTCTGTATAAGATATTGACAACAGTGCAAAAACATGCAGATATCCATGTGACGGTGTATTCATCCGATACAATGGTGACTCGAATCACTCGATAAATTGAATACGAAGGGTACTTAGTACTATAAAAAGCCACTCACTCAGCTGTATACACCGCTCATTGATGCCCTTTCACATCCTCCTCGAGTATGTAGATGTCATATGTCAAGTTCCAGCCAGCACTCTAGTGATTCTACCAAACGCCTTTCCCAACCGATCTCGTTGTTGTAACACGCATCCCATGTTTCCCTTTAGGTTGTGCATATTCTCGTAATACAAATCCCATGTTTCTTTTATGTTGTGCATATCCTCATTATACGAATGCCATATTTTCCGTTATGTCGTACATATTCGTAAGGCTTCGTTGTCGTCATTGGAGCTTGCGGAACAATCAATGTCAATTACTTTCCCCGGGGTTTGGGATCCCATCCCCGCTTCTGCTATGGTATTGCTTCCTCAAAAATTGTTCGATTGGCACATCGTGTTCGGGTCGAGTTGGTGGTAACCCATTGTCCTTCACGGTCCTGTCCTCTGGTCCTTGTTCCAAAGTTGACTTTTGTAATGTGCTTATGCCTGGTATCCATGATAACGCTTTCATTATCAGCAATCTACTCCTAAGGTCTTCTGGTTCGATCTTCTTGATAGCACTAAATCATATGCCTACCTTTCTCTGTCAGGCTTTCTTCCTTCTCTGGCGGTCCACCGAGCGCGGCCTGGTTCAATTTGTCTTTGTAATCACCCTTTCTAAACTTGTTCCCGTGGGAATCTTTTCCAACAAAATTCTTGTCCTGGTCAGGATCATACTCGCCGTTTTGTGAGGTCGCGGATACACTATTAGCCACAGTCTCGTAAGCAGAAGAAGCTGTACTCTTGAGGCTATCGATAGTCGAGGGCTGAGATGACATTTTGGATGAGTCTGCGGGCAATCAATTAGTCAATCATCCGCGCATAGAAGGGTTGCATGGATGAAGGGGTACCAGCCGAGTTGAATACTGTAGAAGCCGGGGAGGGACTAACTAACTAACAACTAAGCAGCACGTATGATTGTAGATGACTGGTAGAATTGAAGATAATATATAGAATGAATTAAGACGATGAATGCTGGAATTGAAGATAAATCTTTGTGGTGTGATTAGTTTAGTTCCCGCTCTAGGTAGGTAGGTAGGTACTTGTCTGTTCCCGAGGAACTACTATAGGCAGTGAGCTAACGGTATTGGATTGAGGACAATATATAGAAAATATCAAGTTGATGACGTCTAAAGTTGAAGATGTATACAAGTAATGTGTTCTAGTGGTAATGATTGAGAAACTGCAGCTGGCAATCTAAAGTAGGTAAGATGACTGAGTATGAGGTAACCGTTAGCTGGAGGTACATAACGGATCTACTCTACATATACTGTAACCAACCTAAAATGGATCCCGACGATGTAATATGATTGCAATTGGGAGTAATCAGTCAATATGTGTGCTGTGATTTGTTTAACTTCTGCTCTGTACACGTAAAATAGACGCAAATACCTGTCTTTGAGACTTGAGTAGGTAATCCATCACGTTTATGATCCAACTCTCAGCTACTCTGCTTCCCCTTGACGTCAATGAAAAGTCAACCAGCCAAGCAACTGCTTCATGAATCATACATAATACCTAGGTACGGACATCGGAGCAAAGGATGTTCGCTTCTCCCGTTTCCGTCTTGAACAAATCTTGGAATGGCCTCATGTTATTATCATTCTTTCATACTTTACATAGCACAGAGTACATATACTCGACTCATGGGCCGTTATTGTCAATCATCAGCCCTGTAGATTACACCAAGATACCTTAGACATGCTTCTAGGGTAGCAAGGCTCTCTTGGTTTCACGATCCGAATCAACCTAATCGTCGTCTCCACCACCTAAACCTGTGAATAACTCCGTATATCAGCCTCAATAAGCCACCCAACCAAGCATAACCCCTCTCCCCCCCCTTATTTAGTATTTTAGTATCGGTCATTCAATCAAAACTCGCCGTTCACGGCTTGAGCAGATGTCCAATAAAAGTATATTTGGTCAGAACATTCATGCACAAATTGCATCTTGTTTGATTTTGTCTCAATGCTTACAGTGCGACAGGACTTCTTGTATAAAGCGCAATTCATCTATCAACATCTGTCTGATGACTTGACCAAATGAGGACAAAATAGATCCCATCTCTTTTGATCAATTCGTCGTCATCCGCTATCAAATATCGTAAAATCAGCATCAGTACATAATTCTGCTCGGACTTACAACCTCAGCCGAAATCACCGAATATATCAACACTCACTCATTTGTCAACAATCACTAGAGACTCGAGACTCGAAGATTCGAGACTCAGGTGCATACATACATACTTGTATTAATACTAGGTATTGGACCCAGATATTTTGTGATATACTCTGGATTCCTTGAGAATTCGTGAAGAGGTAGAGAAGAGAGAGAGTTGGTGATCCACGCAACACACCCACACCGCATATCGAGGCTCTCCATTCATACCCAGCTTTAAAAGCTTGTTCGGTTTGCGTTTTTTCGGAGTGGACTCATCATACCTCCCAAGATTCGATCTGCACAAAGATGGATGATGAGGTCACGAGACCCGACAAGATGTTCAGCTCCTCTCGTCGCTCTCATCGGAAGACGAGGACAGGATGCAATAATTGTAAGAGGAGAAAGATTAAGGTTAGTCGAAACAACCATCAACGTATCTTACTTATGCTCCTCTACCCAAGCAAGAACACACACATTTAGGAGGTATATACATAGGCTGGAAGTCTGTAATCGCCATCTTAAACTATTCTGCGCAGGCAAGACAGGCCGTTTAACATCATATATCTACAGCTCTTACACCCCCCCCCGGCTCCCCCCCCCTTTTTTTGCCTTTTACACAACAACTTTTGGCCTCATTCAAATAGTGGCTAACTCATCTATTAGTGTGGTGAAGGAAAACCCAGCTGTTTGAATTGTATCAAGCATTCAATACCATGTGATTACTCACGGGCGAATGCTGCAGCCTCAGCGAAAAATACCCCAATCTCATCTCCCGGCTCTTCAGCTTCGGCTTCTGCCCCAAATGATATTCTGAGTCGAACTGCCGAGGGCCAAGATCCATATCTGAATATTATGGATTTGGAGGTCTTTAACAACTTTTGCACATCAACGGCCTTCTCACTCAACTCTCATCCAGATGTGAGAGTGCTGTGGCAAACCACGGTTATCCAGATGGCATTTCAGCACGAATTCGTGATGCGTGCGATTCTCGCTTTGTCGGCACTCCAATTGGCTCGCACCGTGCCTGGGCGAGGTCAACAATTTTATGAATATTCAATGCAACAGCATCAGGCAGCTCTCCGTCAAGCGACTGCATTTATTCCACACATTACCGTTGATTCTTGTGCGGCTCTCCACATCTTCTCGATAGCCACCGGAATGCATACATTAGGAAGACCTCGCAGCGTGGACGAGTTTGTAATAGTTGGCGAAAACGGAATCACTTCATGGCTCGTACTGTTTCAAGGAGTAACGGCGATCATCGAACAATTCAACGACGCACTCAAGACTGGGCCCTTGGCTGTACTTTTCAGAGTCCGAGATGAGAGAATTCTCCTACGCCAAACATATGCAGAAGATGATATAGAACACTTAAGTCACCTGAGAATTGCAATTGAGACGACGGTACATGACGAGCATGAAGCACGGATATACACAAGTGCCATTCGCGACCTCGAATCGGTATATAAGTTCATGTACAGGTGTCCCGCCGAGAAATACGAGACTGGAGACATTTTTGTCTGGCTATTTGACCTATCTGATGAGTATATGGCTCGTCTAAAGGAGGGCACCCAAGAAGCATTAGCGATCCTTGCATACTCATCCGTATGTTTTAAAAAGTTGGAGAACCTTTGGTGGATCGAAGGATGGAGTAATCATTTGATGGCCAACATCTATAAGTTCTTGGATGATGAGCACAAACAATGGGTTCAGATGGCCATTAACGAGATTGGTTGGATGCCATACCAATGATTAGATGGATTTATTCGTGTTGTCTTTATAAGGAATCCTTGATCTTTTTCTGTTAGCATTGTGTTTTGTCTTTGTGTGGTGTGCATTTTTGATTGTCCCAATGACCAAGGAGTTCTCGGGCCTCGGATTTGTAAAGCTGTTGGTAACCTTGGACGGGTTACACTTTTTAAAGTTTGAAACTCATTTTCATACATGTTATTCTTATTTTATTTCAAATTTGAACCTCCAGGGGGTATTCAGAAAGATCGTACCATTAGTATTTGTAATCCAAGCAAGAACGTCAAAATTCAAACAGCCTTTCCTTTCCTTTCCTGTATTCTTCCTGGACATTTGAAGTTCTAAAATTCGGATGGGATGCATTGAGGCTGAGTTTCTTCACTTGTTTCGTATGAGGCATGAATTTCACGGATCAGGCTCTCAACCTTTCTCAAGACTCATCCATGGACTTGCCAAGGCTGAATAGTATCACCATTGAGAGTCCGAGAACGGTCTAGATTCTTAACATTGTTCCTATCTATTTTTGGCGGTATCAGGCCGGGTAGTATAGCTGCGTATATTCAACATACCATCTTCAATATTTACATGAAAACACATTCACTGAACCACCGACAGCTTGCCTCGTTAACGTCGATTTCCCAACACGCCCTTTGATACCCCCGCTCTCTTTGCTTCGCCTAATAAGTATCATTGCTAGTGTAGTTTTCCCTCGCGGCGAATTGCAACACACCAGCCCCGACATCGAAAACGGTAACAACATTCTTCTGGAATGTATCACCCAAGATAAACAGTGAATCTGAAGAATCACTTCCGCCATCTTCAATACCACTAATGCAAACATCGTTTCCATCATCATCGGTACCGGCGAGGAGAATCAAATCGAGAGGATTGGTATAGAAAATAGTGCCACCAATCTCAATACCAAAGACGGGTGGGACAGCAGTACAAGAGACGATATAAGCGCCTTCATCGTCGCTGTATACTGCGGCGGGCACGAAAGCATCGTTAATAGCATTGGCAACGTTGGTAGGGAAGTAGTTGAGTGTCGTTCCAGAATCAACGATATAGGATGGTTCAGCAGCACCGGAAATCGCTTTTCCGTTCAAATATGCACCCTCGATTTTGATGGTGTAGAAATCGTATGTCTTTGGGTACCCGGAAATGGATGTAACAAGGATAGGGGTGCTCGCGAAATCCTGGACGAAATCAACGGGCGGGACACCACCGAGAGCGAGATATCCTGCAGGACCGGAGACATCACGCTCGATGGCGAGACTGAAGAGGGAGTCGACGAGACCATCTTTGTACAGAGTGGTGAAGATGGGATTGTAGACTTCTTGGGTGGAACCTTTGTAGGCCGATGTACTGAAGGGAATATTGCATTAGCTTTTCTTCCTTTCTCACATACTGACTTTTTGCGAGAAAGTAAACTTACATTCCAGGATATGCCAAACCAACCAGACCGCTGGTTGTTCCATCGCCCTCCCATGCGGCAGAGGTTACTAGAGCCACAGTTGTTGTCGCTTTAATACCAGCAAAGGTTACAGACTGGGACCCCAAAACACCAGTAAGATACTCTCCATCGCCATATTCAATCTCGAACTCCTCACCCGAGATTTCTTTGAATGTAGAATCCTTGGTATAGGTAGGACCGAACCCACAAGTGGCTTCTGTGGTACTCTCTCCGGTATCGAGATCAATGCAGGAGAAGCCAGTTTCGGCTAACCAGGTATCACTTGAACCGGTATCGACACTAAAGCGGACAAGGGAACATTAGTTTTCTGCTCATCGTTTCATAGGGTATGAGAAGTTTCCAAAAGACACTAACATAACCTCGAAAGTCTGCGTCCCGAACGTAATATCCGTAGCAAACTCCTCTCCCTCAAAGAGACTGATCAGAGCACTACTACTACCATTAACGATATTTGAATTCTTCAAAAATTTGGCTGCACTTCTAACTCTCGAACCTCCAGCGGATTTCCTGGTCAATTCCAAGACATTGTCTGTAATGACTGGAAGACTTCTTGGTTTTGAGGGAACCACGTTGCGTACAGAGACTTTGGAGTTTGGGGCTCTAGGGAGTACACGAGCGGTAGTGAGGGAGAGGAGGGAGAGGGTTGTTAGGGTGGATAAGACTGGGAAATGCATAGTGGTCTTTGGGATAGTAATGGAGGGATGGAGTAAAGGTATCGATGAAGCTGGGCAATTGATGCTGCAGAAAAAAGAGAAAAGGAAAGCTAAGAACGAGAAAAGGCCGCCTCATATACTTGTTGACAATACCACTCAGACGATACAATGGCGCGAGCATACTTCCAAATGATAGCATAACGCACATAACCCTCTAGCTATCACCTCAATCTGCTGTTTTCTTGCAACACATCTTCGTGCATGTGCAGTGCAAATCTAAAAAGGCAGTTGAAGAAAAATTATCTTGTGAATAGCTTCCTATCATGGTCATCATACCCCACTGTAAGGCACATCATCACATAGAGCCCCTCTCGAATGCTAAAGCAATATATCGAACAAATTATTGGTGGATAAAGATTCAAGAGATTCTACCATCAATCTAAGGGCAGATTAGCACACCACCCTTGATTGCAGAAACACATCCGTGAGCATATAGTCTCGCATCGAAAAGAATGGATAGTATGAGGGGTAGAAAGGGGTGAGGGGGCATCAGAGGGAATAGCAAGATAAGCATTTCCAATCCCAGCAGCAATCATTGAGACTCAGAAGTGGGGTGGATGAATATCTTCCACTCAAATATGGAGCGAGATGAGAAACTGCTTCTTATGATATATACGTCTTGAGTTATCTCGTTGACCTATTTGAGAATTCATCACGGTTGCCATATCGAAACGTCTAAACCCCCGTGATATTTGTCAAAGCTTCGATGTAAAAGTAGGTACACGTTTGGAGGGGAAGATTCAAACCACCAACTGCATTCAATGGATGGATCCATTATTATCTTATCACACGCAAAAGGGAAGGAGATACGCGGCTTGTGGTTTTTACAAGGGGTAAGATTCAAGCTTTTGTGGGGAGTTTTGCCGAGATGGGTTGCATGAATATGCACAGGAGCAAGGCGGTTATTCCATGTTGATGCAAGTCCCGTACGATGTATATATCGATATAGCAAGCAGTAAACATCATTTAGTTTGCTCGATTGATTAGGCGAAATTACACGACGGTACGATGATATGGTGATCGATTAACTAGTCGTTATTAGATCATAATATGGGAGATGATAGGATGGTGATATGATGATACGCTATGAGCACGTGTGTTGTCATGGTGTGGTAGATACGTACTGCTTAGTTGATTAATGGTCAGTAGGTAGGTTGAATTCTATGTACCTTGATGTTTTCTTTGATATCGGGGCGGCTACAAGACGTGATCCTGCCTGCTCTGCTTGATACTGGCGAATTGGTTTCTAATGAGTAGTTATCAGTTTTTCAATAGGACTGTTAAGGTTCTATGTAACAGTTCTCTTATTGTTCATTTTGTCGATTATCTGCTTAGATACTGTTGAAGTTGTATGTTAGTTCATGGTCACTATGTCACTTAACTTTATCAAGGGGGGGGAGACTTACAATTTTTCAAAAAAAAATTCGTTCAATTTGGATTTCATCTCTGTCATGTATTCAATTTGGACTATGCATCTGTCATGAAAGCTGGGCTCTTATCTGCACCTACCTAAGGTCCTCACACCACCTTTTCACATGATGCCATCAAGGGGTACCAGCGATGTTATCTTTGAACCATTTGTGCAACTCCCAATCTATCCTCGAACCGACGAGGATCTGCTCGAATGTCCAAGTCCCTACCATGCGGAAGAGTTTCCAATCTCTGAACTTAAGGCGATAGAAATAACAGGCGTTTGTGAGCTGAATGAAGTTATAAAACGGCTGGCAAATGGTAATTTCGATACGAGAAAGGCGGGGGAACTGGTTAAGGATCGAAACGAGGTCGAAGAAGACTTCGCTGTGGTCGGATCCGTGGACGTCGAAGCGGTACTGGGGAAGTGTCACTGTGACCAAGCAGGTCTTCGTGTACATCGCGTAGAGCTGTACGAGTGTGTTAAAGTCATTGACGACGCTGGGGGGCGGTCGTTTCTCCTCCGTAAAGTTTATTGAGAGTACGAGGGTTTCACCACTGAACGAAATCCAGCGATGAGTAGGGATCTGCCCCGGGACGAGTATCGCAGGGCGGGTTGGGGTGGTAGCCATGGTTTGATTTGCCATGAGCTTGCGAAGGCTGGACGGCAGCATCCTGTCTGTTGTAGTGGTTGGGGGTATGATCTGACTGACGATTCTAATTGCGTTGAGTGGAAGTTCCGCTTGCAAATCTTTTGCGAATTGTCTGTTTCTGATGTTGGTTGAGATGATGAAGTGAAAAAGTTGACAATGAGGGGAGAGATGAGCCCTTAAATAGTCGTTTAGGAGCCATTGTTCCGACCCTGTTTCTATGTCTGAACAACAAGCAGCTAGGTATGAGAACTACAACACCATCAAATTCCATATTTTTCCTGGTGAGTTTCGAAGATGAACGACGGTGGCAATTGTCCTGAGATTGGTGTAAGCAAACATTCGGGTAGTCAAGCAGAATAATCTTGTGCTTAGTATCTGTGATTGAAAAACGTACATGCTTTGAGGCAAGCAGTAATCGAAAATTACAAAATTAGTAGAGAATAATATCTCTTTGTTAACGCTGAACCATCAGCCATTCTACCCAATCCCAGAGAAACTGGTAATTTCTATGCTTTATTTTGGCTATTAGATATATACCAATCGAAACTGTTTTGAGGTTCTCCCCAAACCTACCAAATATACAAGCCAACATCATAATTTTGACAAGCAAGACATATTGCTTAGTTCTACTATCGTTGTGGATCGTCACTTCAGTTCATATGGGAACTATGAAGCCGGTGCATTCATTCATTGTGACGGATCTTGTTGGGATGTCCATCAAACCGAAATTTACTCGGTGACCTTAGATACTAGCGTCTTCGTTAGCCTGGAACCTTTTTGAAATCAAAAAACAATATCCGCACAGTGGTATAGGAGTTTAGCCATCGAGTTCTGAGTAAACAGAACAAAGATGCGTTTTACTCGTGTGCATAGGTGAGAATAAAGATCATTGCTCGTTTTGGCCGAAGGGCATGCAGACAGTATCGCCAAGACATGGTGATAACTGCATCACTCACAATTCATTGTTCCTGTACACTAGATACTACAAGCGGTATTGACCAAGTGATTTCATTTTGCTAATACATGTGTGCAAGGGGGAATTCCCGGCTTTGAGAAAGATTGATACTTGCAAATAAAGCTTTGATTCTCGGTATACGCGCAAACCAACAACCAGGAACTGAGAAAGGGATATTGGGATCGTAATACAAAGTTGTGCGACTGGTGGGCCTTTACAATATTCTTAGTGCACGCCATTCGCAGCAGCCATGCCATTCATGGCTGGAGGAGGTGGCGGTACAGGCCCAAAGGGTCTTGGAGGCTCCGGATGAACATCCTCCTCGGTATCCTCGTCATACTCTCCTTCACTTCCTTCATCCTCCCCTTCTTCATACTCGTACTCGCTCTCAGTAGCTTCTAAATCACCTTCTACATATTCACCTTCTACGGTTCCCGCCATACCTTGCGCAAGACCTCGTCCTTGCCTCTGCATCTGATCGATGATATCCCTCAACTTGTCATTTCTCTTCTTTAAGTCATCAATTTCAAGGGTACGCTTATTTTGATCCTCGGCCATCTGAAATATGTTTTTAGTGGTAACATCATGCTTCCGAGTCAAAGCCATGTTCTCCTTCTCGAGACGTTTAGTCTTTTTCGACATTTCTTCCATCTCCTTGCGAAAAGTTAGAAATAGATCATTGCTGTTGTTGAGCGTATCTTCCACCTGGAGGGCAATTAGCTCTAGGCATCTAATAGCACCACGCGACCAAATTCATATATAGAAAAGTAGGTCATACCTGCTTGAACTTTTCGACATAGATGTTCAGCTGATTCCGCAACTCGGTTTCAGTTTTGGAAAAGGTAAGAACCTGCTGGTTCAGCTGTTTTGCCCGATTTATCTCCTGTTCGGCGGCCTTTCGTTCACGCTCAAACCTAGCAATATTGTACTGAACTTCAAGCTCTTTTGTACGTAAAAGAGAATGGAAGTGAAGCTCCCGCAATTCGTACTGATCGATTAGAGACTTAAACCTCGCCTTAAAACTGCACGGGAAATGGTTAGCCATTGAACCAGCAACACCCTGGAGAAACTCACAGCTCGTCAATTTCAGGGTTGACAACCACAGTCTGAGGATGGTCTTTTTTATCTTGATAATCCTGGAACTGCCACAGCATTTCCTCAAATTTTTGATCCCATTCCTCCCTAGACTTCTTTTCATTATCTTGTAGAGTCTTATTTTCACCCTAACCCCACTTAGCATCTGTAAAATCGCATAATCCCAACATAATGCGCACCTTGAGTCTATTATTCTCTTTCTGTAATTCTCTACAGAGCTTCTCCAACTTCTCGCGAAGGCTATTGGATTTGCCCAGATCAGTTCTCGCAACGTCCTTTTCCTTTTGCAGCACATCACCACGTTTTTTGTTCTTCTGGTTATCCCTCTCCAATCGTTTCATGTCCGCAAGATGTTCGGTGACCCTCCTTTGGAGTGTCTCGATTTTCTGAAGATCGTCCATTTTGGATGTGAGGTTATTCAGTTCTCGATTCGCTTTTTTGACTTCGCGTTCTTGATAGAACAATTTGTTAGCAATTTTTTCGAGTAAAACTTTAAATCTCACATTGCCCCTCTATTCGCACTCGCGACAGCCTCTAGACAAAGAACCATTCCTGTGGTCATTCCAAAGTAAACAAATGATAACAGATGCATTTTGATCAGTCTTGAAACCAAAAAAATAGACACCCCTCCTTCAGAAATGAGCCGCAATCAACAATTCAGTTCTGAAGCGAAGCGCTTACCCCTCTTCTTCGCCGCGGCATAATTCAAGTGAACAATGCGCACCGCAGTAGATGTTTGGTGCAGGATGCAAATCGTTGATAGGGAAGGAGTATCTAGAATGGGCAAAACGAACCAATCTCTGCCTCTTGATCCTTCTCTCCAGCAGCATCTAGTTCCAGTTGTGAGATCTTGGCCGCAATAAGTTTCGAAGCTTCACTCGGATCCGTCGCCTTCTTCTGTTTCCCCTTCTTAACCCCAGCATCGTTATGGTGATGATGTCCATTGGGATAGTCTGCATGGGTATGATTCGCATTCATAGAGGTGGTTCTTGAATTCGCGGGACCAGGTGCGTAAGTGGGATTTGCCGCAGTCGACATGTTTGATACTCAATGTCAATATCTATGTGATGTTTAGGAGCGACAATTGCTTTTGTCGCAATCTAATTTTAGGTGGTTTTATGTATTGTCTTTGCCTCTCTGCACGTTGACGTTCTTCCTCAAAATAAGATATTACGAGGTTGATTGTATACAAGCTAGTGGTCGGACAATCGGGCAATCAATCCATGAAATTTCGTTGAAGCGAATAATTAAATCAACAACCAACAACCGCCACCTACCTACAACCTTCCTTTGCAATTTACACAATTGATTCACCTTCCTTTCAATCCTTCATTACTCTCTTCCTTTCCTCCCCCCTCAGCTTTTGTGTCTTTGATAACATATTGATTGAAGGCACCTAAGTATGTTACGACAAGCTGCAAAGAGAGGAGTTACGGAACTCGCCCAATATCCAAAGCCGGGAGAAAAGCTTCATGGATTTACACTATTAAGATCAAAGCATGTTCAAGAGCTTGAGTTGACAGCACTTCATTTGAAGCATGATAAAACGGGTGCGGATTATTTACATGTTGCCAGAGAAGATAAGAATAATGTTTTCTCTATTGGATTCAAAACAAATCCTCCAGATGATACTGGAGTTCCTCATATATTGGAACATACAACATTATGTGGAAGCAAAAAGTAAATTGCTTTCCTTCTTGCATCCCACTTTGGATTGAGCTGAATCTTTCTGTAGGTACCCTATCCGTGATCCCTTTTTCAAAATGTTACCCCGAACATTGTCAAATTTTATGAATGCATTCACAGCGTCTTCTCACACATTCTATCCTTTCGCCACAACCAATGAACAAGATTTCAGGAATCTCATGTCTGTTTACCTTGATGCAACATTACATCCATTATTAAAGCAAAGCGACTTCACACAAGAAGGATGGAGAATAGGACCTGAAAATCCACGAATAGCAATAGAGGGGGACTCTGCAAAACCTGAAGACAGCAGATTGGTGTTCAAGGGTGTTGTATACAACGAGATGAAGGGACAAATGTCGGACGCCGGATACCTCTATTACATCAGATTCCAAGATCATATCTTCCCTGCCATCAATAATTCTGGAGGAGATCCACAAAAGATGACCGAGTTGACGTACGAGCAACTAAAAAACTTCCACGCCGAGCATTACCACCCAAGTAATGCTAAAGTTTTTACATATGGTGATATGCCTCTGGCAGATCATCTTGTAGAGGTCAATGCTCAATTAAACGCTTTTGAGCGCATTAATGGAGATATGGAAATACGAAAGCCGATTGATCTGTCATCTGGTCCACAGAATGTTACCATCCCAGGACCTATTGACCCATTGGTGGATGCAGATATGCAATACAAGACCTCAACTTCATGGCTGGTAGGTGATGCTACGGATGTATTGGAGACTTTCTCCCTTTCGATATTGTTTTCCCTGCTCATGGATGGATATGGATCTCCGCTCTACAGGAACTTGATAGAAGCTGGCTTAGGAACCGAATGGAGTCCTAATAGCGGCTATGATCCTTCTGGGAGTGTGGGAATATTTTCTGTCGGCTTAACTGGCGTTAAGGAAGCTGATGTACCAAAAGTCAAGGAAGCAATTCACAAGACTTTGAAAGAAGCACGTAAAAATGGGTTTGAAAGATCAAAGATTGATGGCTATCTACATCAATTGGAGTTGAGCTTGAAGCACAAAACTTCCAAGTTTGGCATGTCACTAATGCAAAGAATCAAACCTAAGTGGTTTGATGGCGCTGATCCCTTTGAAGCGCTAGCTTGGAATGACACCGTTGCCGCATTTCAAAAGGAGTTCGAGAAGGGTGGTTACTTGGAGGGCTTGCTGGAAAAGTACTTGCTAAACGATAACACACTCACGTTCACAATGACTCCTTCGGCGACTTACGGAGATGAGCTTGCAGCTGAAGAAGCCATTCGTCTCGCCAAGAAGATTGCAGAAGTCACCGAGGAGGCAGGTGGTGAGGCAGAAGCTCGCGCACAGCTGGAGAAGAGGGAGTTGGAGCTTTTGGAAGAACAAGGAAAATCCAACACTCAAGATCTTAGTTGTCTTCCTACTGTTTATGTCAAGGATATCCCAAGACAAGACGAGAAAATTGAACTTAGAGATTCTAAAGTCGATAATGTGAACGTACAATGGCGAGAAGCACCGACCAACGGACTGACGTACTTCCGAGCCATCAACACTTTCGAAAATCTCCCTGAAGAATTGCGACCTTATATTCCATTGTTCACAGACTCGATAATGCGTCTAGGGACAAAAGACATGACTATGGAGCAATTGGAAGACTTGATGAAATTAAAGACTGGAGGAGTCGGTGTTGGTTACCATGCTTCCTCGTCTCCTACAGATTTCAGGTCGGCATCCGAAGGTTTGAGCTTTTCTGGGACTGCCCTGGATCGCAATGTGTCTGAGATGTTTGGATTGTTGAGGAAGCTAGTTCTCGAAACAGATTTTGATAGCCCTGATGCGGAACTTCGCATCCGCCAGCTTCTGCAAGGTTCGGCAGATGGTGCAGTTAACAATATCGCTTCATCGGGGCACGTATATGCCAGAGGTTATGCTGAAGCTGGCGTGACACAATACGGGCGGCTCAAGGAGCAAGTGGGAGGATTATCTCAAGTCAAGCTCACCACCTCACTCGCTTTGAGACCGGAGGCCGAAGGGCTGGCTGATGTAATCAGCAAACTCAAGACGATTCAACGACTCGCATTCTCTGGATCTTCCACTTTCCGAACTGCTCTAACATGTGGTAGGGAAAGTGTGACGGAAAATGAAGCTGCACTTCAACATTTCTTATCTTCAATTTCAAGATCTGAATTGCCGTCTCGTCACGTTCCTCCCCCGGATTTTACCAGAAACACTAAAACGTTTTTCCCATTGCCATATCAAGTATACTATGGTGGCCTTGCACTTCCAACAGTCTCCTATACCTCTCCTGCTGGTGCCCCTCTACAAATCCTTTCTCAGCTTTTGACTCATAAGCATCTACATCATGAAATCCGAGAGAAGGGTGGAGCTTATGGTGGAGGAGCTTACTCGCGGGGGCTTGACGGTATCTTCGGGTTCTACTCTTATCGTGATCCAAATCCTCAAAATACCATGTCAATTATGCGCAATGCTGGCAAGTGGGCAGTTCAAAAAGAGTGGACCGAACGTGACCTCGAGGAAGCCAAGTTATCTGTATTCCAGAGTGTTGACGCACCTCAATCAGTGAGTCAAGAGGGTATGTCGAGATTCGTATCCGGTGTATCAGAAGAGATGGTTCAGGAGCGACGTGAGCGATTATTGGACGTGACTAAAGAGCAAGTCCAAAATGTTGCACAAAAATACCTCGTTGAGGCATTAGAAAACAACCAAGGCAATATGGTTTTCCTCGGAGAGCAAAAGCAATGGGTTGATGGTAGTTGGGAAACAAAGAACCTGGGGCTTTCCCAAGAACAACCTGAAGTCATGGACGAAGAAGATGTGAAGAACGCCGCTTTCGGATCATAGAGCCTGCAGGTCTGTAACATACTGTATTCCACTCAGCTGCATATCCTTGGCGTTTGGGCTGTACAATATTAATGATTAAATGGTATGTATGATAGGTAAAGATGATGGATCAATGGTGTCTATGGCAGGCATCTGGCTAGCAGATAATGAGCAATGACATCACCTTTCGACATCATATTTTTACGAAAGAATCAAGTCAATATCTTGATACCTTGGTAGGCAAACGGTTTACTTTTTCTTTCCATTTCCAATTCTTCTTTAGCGCTACGAACAGATTATCACGTCTACAGTTCCTTTTTGATGGCTGTTAGATCACAAGTCACGTCTTCCTGGAGGAGACTAGCGCGATATCAACATTTAAGTGTATAACCAGGCTCTTATGTCGTGAGTTGAGGCTTGATGGTTCCATCTTATTTCAGAGCTGTGATCCCGGAGATATGGGATGGCGGACTAAAGATGTGAGCACATGCTGTAGATTGTTTGATTTGTGATAGATCCTGGATTATGTGGCATTATATGAGGGATATTTGAGTGTCAGTTGGCGGTGCATGAAGGCGCCAAAGAGTGGTTGAGAAAGCGGCGCGAAGGTGAGCGCGTATGACCACACCAAACCAAAGCTTAGCAAGTATATAGGTAGATGATTCAAGTATTGGATGTTGAAAGAATTATTATTCAAATAGAAATATTGAGTGCGTTTTAATTTATGAATTTTAATAATTTATCAATTGTATATCGCTTATAAATCTGTTATTCCTATTAGAATAGATTCTGGTCAAAAAGGACGTTACCTACGGCACAGAGGCACAGAGAGTTTGTAGATCGAATGGAATAATAATGATCGATAGATATATGACGAGTAATCTCAAAAAGGTTGATTGCTATTTATACAGCAACTTGATTTGCCATTCATTTATAGGATTAATGGCTCTATATATACCTAGTAGATCAGGAAGTAGTAAGGCGTCCAATGGTCTCCCGCAAGGTATCTATCTATCTATACGACGATATAATGATATGGTAATATAATAATATTATTATATATAAAAGTAGAATAGAACGATCTACTAAATAATTAGATTAAAGTAGATTTAAGGGATTTTATAACTATAAGAAGAATGGAAAACTATAAAATGAAAGAGATAAATTAATTATATAGAGGTAATTTTATAATAGAAAATTAAAGATATAAATAGATTTTATTAAATTTATTTATAATATAATAATATTAATAAATTACTTTCTATCTTAGAGACTTATAAACTCGTAAATATTTTATACGCTACTAATACTTTTAAAATAGGAAATTTATAATACTTTATAATAAACCTATCCTTAAAGAAAATACGAAATAAATAATTATAAAACCTATCTAGATATAATTAATAGCTTATCTATCTTCTAATTCTTATTATAATTAACCTTAGAATCTCTAGAAGGCTCTAGAAGAGTTTATCGAGTTATCTATTAAACTACTAATTAGAGTAGATCGATAATTATTATCTTTAAAAATATATAATTATATTTAGTATTAATATAAATAGAGATGAAATAAGATGTTATCTATAGATAGTGAATTATATAAATAAAATATGTGTTACTCGATTGAGTTATTATATAGAGTATAATTATTGAATATTTGTATAATCATCTAACTTGTAGATGTATTTCGTTCTTTTTTCTCTTTTTTTCGATGATTCTACTATAAATATGATCTCCATTCTCCAGATTTTAAATTGGGGTTTGGGGTTTGGGGTTGTTGTTGATGAGAGGATACAGGTGATGAGGTATTTACAGGGATAATGTCGGCTAGAACTTTTAGCGCAATACAAATTTTAATAGCCACAAGTTTGAAAGTTGAGAGTTCACCGCGAAACTTCAATCACCACCTTTCAACAACCAACCACCTCAACCACTTCGCCACCACTTATTAACCTTCTTCAATATATAAATTTGAAGAGTGGGTTACAATCTTCACCTATCGCATTCAATTCAAACCATCATCTCCTGTCAATATCTCAAGCAAGCAAGCTATCATATAATATAGTCTCTTGCTTGCATCATATTGATTTGTTCGTTCTGGTGAGTGAGAGACCTCTTTACCCCGCTGCTCGTCATGGAGACCATCGCGTTTCCTATTTCCATGATGTTGTATCAGGACAACGCGATCATCAGGGCGGTTTTCTTAAAGCCATTCCGCATATTACAGAATGACGTGTAAATGCTGGTTTTCACGACCCTTTTACTGATACTTGTACACTCACTCGCAGATCTTCTATTAAAGAAGAACCAAAAATCCCTTTCGACTGCCTTTGGTCTAATCAAAGGCGAAACATCCAGTACGGCTCCAACGGCCGCGACATTAGTCTCTGATCAAGATTACTCCGAACGTCCTAACCGGCACATCATCAACACACTTCCACCTCCTTTTGTTGCAGCCTAAGCAGCTTGAGCGTTTGTTTTACGAGTTGTTTGACAACACTCCGTCTTCGTCCGAAACTTCTCAGCTGCCGCATAGGACGAGTTTAGAGGACCTTCCTCTCGCAGAGGAAGAGTCGAGCAGACCTCGCCAGATCAGCACAGGATCTGATCGTTACAGACCACCCTAACATCCCCTTCAGCATTTCAAAGCACTAGTATGTTTGGTCACCCACCGCCAATTTCTTGGCCATACTGACATTGATTAGTCAAAAATCACAAATATATAAAATAATCCTTGATCACTTGCGGGGATATGTCACCTTCCGCCATTATTACCAACGAAAAAAATCACAATCTTGATAGTATAGAATCATATTATCATAAAGATTCCTATATTGAAATCAATGGCGCGAAAAGCCCCAAAAATATAATTGGAAATGCTTTGAAGCAAAGGGTGGAAAACATCGATAACGATATTTGCGAAGCAGATGATGAAGCTGCATTCTTCGTAGCTGATCTGGGCGAGGTTTACAGACAGCATATGAGATGGAAGAGAAATCTACCCAGAGTCAAGCCTTTCTATGGTATGTCTTGTACATTTACGCATAGATTGGATGAAAATTTGCTGACTTCGGAACAGCGGTCAAATGTAATCCAGACCCACAAGTCATTCGTCTCTTGGCAGAACTTGGCACAGGATTCGATTGTGCTTCCAAGGGCGAGATAGAGCAAGTCCTTAAGATGGGCATCGACCCTACCCGTATCATCTATGCGCAACCATGCAAGACCAATTCCTATGTCCGATACGCCGAGAAGCAAGGTGTCAAGCAGATGACATTCGACAATAGCGATGAGTTGCACAAGATCAAAAAACTTTTCCCGGAAGCCGAGCTATTTCTTCGAATTTCTACCGATGACTCCACGAGCTTATGCAGATTGAGCTTGAAATTTGGAGCAGCCATGGATGCAACAAATGATCTTCTTGCTCTGGCAAGAGAACTGGACCTTAATGTCGTCGGGGTTAGCTTTCATGTAGGATCTGGCGCCTCGGATCCTTTTGCGTTTCGAAGAGCAGTTCAAGATGCTCACAGCGTCTTTGAGCAAGCTCGCACTTATGGATACTATATGCACACTCTTGACGTCGGTGGAGGTTTTTCCACTGAGACATTCGAAGATATGGCGGCAGCCCTTAGTGACGCGCTCGAGGAATATATGCCAAAAAACATTAGGGTCATTGGAGAACCCGGACGTTACTATGTCGCCAATGCATTTACACTTGCTTGCAACGTCATTGCGCGTCGAACCGTTGAAGATCCAGTGTCATTGGACAAGAGCTACATGCTTTATCTCAACGATGGCCTTTACGGCAATTTCTCTAGTATCATGTTCGATCATCAAAACCCAGTTGCTCGAGTTCTTCGTTCAGGCAATCGCTCTTATTTCGATACTCGAGCAAGTTACGAGACCAACGACGGCACCGAGTACTCAATCTGGGGTCCAACTTGTGATGGTATCGATCGTATTTCTGAAAGCATCCGCTTTGATCACAATCTTGATGTTGGAGACTGGCTTTACTTTGAAGGCATGGGCGCATATACCAAGTGCTCAGCGACTAGATTCAACGGTTTCATGGATAGCCATGATGTCATCTATGTTTCTAGTGAAGCTGGAGTCAACGCTTTGCTTGAAATGTGATGAACTTCAAGCGCTTACAACCTTGATATACATGAGTTTGGAAGGGGTATTTCTGATAGAAGGACATAGAATTTTATTGGTGTTAAAATGCTTTTTACTTGTAGATTTCCCTGGATATAAACGAGAGATTGATTGACTTGTCAATTTCGTGTTAGAAAAGACAACTTCTTTGTCTACGCCACGCTCTCAATAATTTATATATAAATATAGAGATGTTTATAAGAGATTGTATTCTCATATATCAAGTGAGTGAGTTATGTATTATATGTATCCTAGGTTGCACAGCTATTCCTGTGCTGCACTGCAGTTATTGATATGACGAGTTTTATGCACGGCTGTGTCTCCTTCAGAACTATCTTCCTTTCAACGTCAAAGGTTATCTTTACCAAACTCTACAGAGTATAATCAATTCGTAGTCGTCCAGTGCTTACTTAAAACGTAAACCCACCTCTAAGCCTTAACATTTTGAATAGATAATCTAAATAGTAATAGAAGTCTTTAGATGAGAATAGAAATTATTAAATAGAAGGGGTGGTAAAAGAAATTAAAATCATTAATATTCATTTTATAATCAAAACTTGAATTTTTATAATTCCTTTATAATTTAATAACATAATGCATTCTTATAATGTAAATTTAACAATCACTAGAAATTAAGGGTCTTTAAATGGTATAATTATATTACTAGAGATCTTTGAAAAGATTAATGTTTCTTAAACCTTGATTAGCTTATTAGATTGGAACGGTTTATAAATTACCAAAAAGCCTATGCTTTTTTATATAATAGTTTATAAATATGAAAAAAAAAAAACTTAAATCGGTAGAGAGTTTGAGTATGAGAATGAGATAAACCACCTCCTACCATCTCACCAACTTCTCAGCCCAACCACTCCAAGTGCATACCCACTTCCTGAGCCTAAGGTCCGTCGTCACGTATGACTCGTAGCACTTGTCATGAAAACAAGCCGCGAATTCAGCTCTACAGACGCCAGACACCGAGTATTCCTTTGATGATATCCAGCAGCTGGCTCAGAGTATTGCTATCTACGTATCTTGAAGCCTCTCGTACTTAGCACTCCGACCCCAGCGCCATTTGCGTGTCTTTTCCACGCCAGCCTCGGCAACTTGCTGCAGCGGCTGCGCCAGCTCACCAAGGCCGCCAACGATAACCGCCTGACCGAGGAAAGCCAGCTTGGTCCTTGGATCTCCATCAGCCGCGTGCCAGACGTGCTGCAATTGCTCCAGACCGCTGTCGCTATTGAACTGAAGATTCGTCTCGCCGCTCAAAAACTCAGCAGCCTCGTTGGGAATCCCTTGTGTCACCATATGCAACGATTTCATCATACGCCGCGGTGCCTGGGTGCGCGTACTCGAACTGCTGGTGGATCGTGGGATGGTTGGCCACGGCATTGGAGGGGTCGATTGCTCCCCCAGCCACGTGTGTGGCGGCGTGCGAGGCCAGGTGAGCGGCGGCGTGCGATCCTGCTTGCCCTGCCTGTTCTATTGTTGTACTCGTAACATTCGCTGCGGCATTCGTTGCGCTCTCGGCAGCTACATTCCCTAGGTCCATCAAGTTTTTGTGCTACTGTGTCGAAGCCCACAATGCCCATAGTGATGATTACCAAGCACCCGCGCACACCGACGCCTATGGCAATGTCTCTCGCTTTTTTCAGGGTCCGGTCTTCTTCATGTATGATCTTTGCAAAATTTGCGTCGCTCATCGCTCGCCGATTTACTTCTCTTCGAACTCGGTGACGGTTAATAGATGCGACGGTCATCTGCCCCAGGTTGATAGCTAAGCCGATAGCAGCCAACGGGCAGGCCGCGCAGATGATGCTGTTTCCAGTCACCCCAGTAACTGACGATGCTACCGAGGTACGAGTCAAGTGTTGCTTGCCGATGAGCTCATTGTTAGACAGATGCTGGATCTTTCCATTCTTCAAACTGGTGTCTGTTTTTCAAATTGAGGATTTCGACACATCTGGTTGCGCGTTCGAGGCAACGGCGGCGCAAACTTATGTCGATATGGTCTGGAAGTTTGCAGCTCATGACCTTTCACGTTCGACTACAGCAATTTATCGCTCTGTATTAGACTTTGAAGGAGGTGGAAAATACCATTAGCAGTCGGGTGCGGTATTATCAGTTGTGCAAGTAAAGAACGCAAAACGGATGGGGAAAAAGTTCTACGTTTTTGTAGTATCTATCTTCAGCAGGCTTTACATGAAAATAGTTATCGTGCCTTATATATGATGCAGACATCGCTTGCTTGCTTTGCCTAAACTAATGAAATGTGGTGTGCGAGAATGGCAACACAAAGATGAAAAACTTTCGCTTTCGATAACTTCGTAGTTTAGCTCATAGATAGGTTGACAGCACTGAACATTCCCTACACAGCGGTCCATCACCTAGGGAGAAACGCGTCACCACGGTGGTAATACAGCATCACTTGTGAGTCTCACTATCTTGTCTTGGCGGTTCGATTCAAAATTTGACCTGCTAAGCCCCATTTTTGAGAGTCGACAGGTCGGATGGACGTCCATCTGAGCTCCCGTGGACTCGGAAAAAACGTCGGGTGGACTAGTGGGGCAAAAATCATAAATTTGCATAAAATGCATAAAAATTCATAAAAATTATGCAAAAATTGATTATTAATAAATTATAAATTTTTAAGATTAAATTCTAAATGTTTTCGAAACGTTTTTAAAACGTTTTCAAAATGTTTTCGAAACGTTTAGAAAATGTTTTCAAAACGTTTAAAATCTAATTTAAAGCTTTTTATTAAAAAAATAATATAATTATCTTATATAAATTTATATTAATTTTATTTTAAATTAAATTAGATTAAATATATATATATATATATATAATACTTAAAATATTATAATTATATTTAAATAATATATATATATTATATATATAATATATATATATAATTTATCTTTTAATAAAACTATATTAATAAGTATATATTTATATTTATTATTATTAATTTATTATTTAATTAATATTTTAATATTAAAAAATTAATATTTTAATATTAAATATAAATATATTATTATTATTATTATTAAAAACAATTATAAATATTCTTAATTAGATTCTAAACGTTTTCGAAACGTTTTGAAAACGTTTCGAAAACATTTTTGAAAACGTTTAGAAAACGTTTAGAAATTGATTAAGAATATTTATAATTTATGCAAAATTTTATGAATTTTATGCATTCGGTTTAAACGTCGGATGGACTTGTGTAACGTTTTGCAATTGACCTTTTTTTTTTAAGAGACGCCCCACAGGTCCATATGAGCTCAAATGGACGTCCATCCGACCTACATACCTATTTTTGAAGCCTTTTGAAAATGAGTGTATATTCGTAATTAGCTATCACCTGGAATACTGCTAAAGTTGCATCGAGCTCTGGAATGATTATTCTTTGATTATTCTAACTATGCTATTAAGTTACTATTATATCTTAAAGAATATCAAGAAGCAAACATTGTAATGAAGAAAATATACTATGGTGACAAAACAGCTTGGACTTCAGCCATTTCCTGTGATAGTGTGTACGGATTTTTTTTTTCCACTCTACGAATGCATGATGAAGCTGGGTACTACGAGAGAAAAACACCTAATAATCGATATTGCGGCTCTCCAGCAATCATATAAGAGGCGGGAAATCGGTGAGATCAAATGGATCTCAAGGATACTAATCCTGCTGACGCCATAACGAAAACGGTAACTAACAATGCGCTGAAACAGCTGGTGGACAATAACGAGCTCACTGTACGACTACAGGGCTAAGCAGACAGGGAGACGCTAGCCAAAGAGCGCGAAGTTGACATCTCCAATTAGGTGGCTTTGTTTTGATTTTGATTTTTCTGTCTACACTCGTTCTTTCATTCTTTTGACGTTGATTAAGCTCTCATCACTTAAATGATTGCTCGACATATGACACGGCGTTATACTCACCTCTAAACCATCTGTCACAAAGTAGAACGGAGAACTGTGTAGGGCATCGAATAGTTTCATTGGTGTTGTCAACTATGAAGAGAGAAAGGCTAGCTACGAGGGAGTTATATAGATAGATACCTAGGTACCCATTAGCTTTGCAGGTGCCTTAGGCCCCCACTTTCTTTATATTACCTTCTTGGGGCCAAGAGGGACGAAAAAGGAGTGGATCCGAAACTAGTATTGCACGTGACGGTTGAATCACGTGCTGGTCCTGCCAAAAAGGGAAAATAAAAATAAAATCGAAGATACTATATAATATTATTCTTTATATATATTTAAAATTTTAAAAATAACTAAATCTAGATATCAAATACTGGGTATATTTAAAAAGCAACCTTCCTAGCCCCCCTAATAAAACATATTTATATCACATGAGTATTAAAGGGTTGACGAAAGCTAGACTAGATCGATTCGGTTATAACTGGAACGCTCTATCTGATTAAAAATGACAATCTAATATCAAAGTAACTTTCACTCTGCGATCTACCAATCGAGACTGAGGCCCCTTGTAACTTACTTCGGGACCCTCTCCATCAATATCTGAACCACCGGCCACAAACTACCACTCTCCAACAACACCACATCCCCACCCCCGGAGAAGCAGCTCACACAACATGACGTCAGAAAAAAATATCAGAACGCCTCTCATCTCCTCACGCAGACTTTACTCCCAACCAATCCCAAGAGAGAAGCGAATATGCTGTAAAGATCACATGACATTCATATTGCTTCTCGCAGTCGTAACGTGGATCGCAATGACCATTTTTTTCATGCCCCAGACTTTCCATCCATGGCCACTTCTCCGGCCTCCATCTCCCTCTCTTCAAAAAATGCGCATGGAACTCGCTGGAAACTCATGTGTCTCTTCTGGATGTGGAGCCTATCGGACGAGATGAATTCTTGGAACGTCAGAGGAGGTTGGCTGCGGAGTTGGAAAGAGCGGATGTAGATGCGTTTATTGCCGAGCCATCAGCTTCCACGGCTTATTTTGCCAATATCTCTTCTTCGTATGAGCTTTCCGAGCGGCCGTTTCTGGTGATCCTGGATAGGAATGGGAGCGCCTCGTTGCTGGTGCCGAAATTTGAGACTGGGAGAATTGGGGGGTTGGATATGGTTTTCGAGGAGAAGAGGATTATTGAATGGAGGGAGGAGGAGAGTGCTTATGAGGTTTTGGTTCGCAGGGCTGGGTATCGGAAGGTTATGTTGGATGAACATGCTCGCTTTATGATTGCCTCGGGACTTCAGGAGAGGGGGGTTGAAGTCCTGCCTACGTCTCAAGCGATCCAGTCCTTGAGGGCGGTGAAGAGTGAGAGGGAGTTGGATATTTTGAGGGGCATCAATGAGTTTACGGTGGAATTGGTCAGAAGCTTACAGAAGTGCATTAGGGTGGGTATGAGTCAAGAGATTATTGTTGAGGCTGCTTCGGGGCTGTTTACTCAAGCGGGTGTTGGCTTGGGATTCTGGTCTATTGTGCTTTTCGGGGAGCAGGCTGCGAACCCGCATGGTGGTGGCAAGGGAAGGATTCTTCGGGATGGAGAATTCGTCCTCGTTGACATCGGTACTTCATTGCATTCCTATGGCAGCGATGTGACTCGCACTATTCTCCCTCCAAACTCAAAAGTTAGCCAGGAGTTGACGGACATTTGGCATCTAGTACACGATGCGCAAAACTGCAGCAATACGACGTATGAATATCAATGAGACTTGTTCGGTTGTGGATGGGGCAGCAAGAGATGTCATTAGGGAAAAGGGATATGGGGAGTACTTTACCCATAGATTGGGTCATGGATTAGGATTAGAAATGCATGAGCATCCTTATTTGAATGGGGTCAATGGGGAGAAATTGAAGATGGGAGAGGTGGTTACTAATGAGCCTGTGAGTCTATTTTCTTGCATCATGCATGCTATTTTTCTTCCTACATAACTATCTCAAGTCAGAATTATAAACAGCTAATATCAGGATAATAGGGCATCTATGTGACCTCTGCTCAAGCCGAAAAACTGGGTAAACAAACAGGCTTTGGTGTAAGAATCGAAGATGCGGTTTTGGTAACGGAGAATGGAGGGGTAGTCATGACGGGCTCGAGAGCGATATCGCCTTATGAACCTTGAGATTTGAGATTTGAGATATTAGAGCATTCAAGACTGGAATTTTGGCATTGTAGGCAATCTGAAAAGAGTTTTCGACTTGGTTTATACTGTGATAATATGAGCTTGAGCTTGAGCTTGAGCTCGAGAAGAAGAGATCTCGACAGCATGAAATAACAAATAATACACATATCCCTAGAAACAAAATACTCACCAAGTCCCAGAATCTCATCAGATGATTAGATCACCACAATACGAGTATTTCCATGTCATAAACTCAACACACCTCACCCCATTTTAAAACTATACTTAAGTCGCCCCAAGTTTAAGAAGACCTCTATCCCTTCACTTCATTATGATCTCACACCTCCCTCTCCTCCCCCTCTCCCTCTCTCCATACAGCCAAACGAACACCAATCTCCCCCCCCAAAAAACTGTATACCCACCACTCACCCGCTCATACAAGCAGAAATAATGTCTCCCTCCGAGGAGCTACCATCCATCCAACCATCCATCCTTAATTCCTACAAACTATTTCTGTACTTCCTCCCGTCCCTTCCTCCCTCCCTATCCACCACCCTACAACTCACTGAGCCAACCCACTGATAAACCGACATAAATACAACGATTCACCCCGATGACTCGACTTTTTGGCCTACCCCCATACATATTCACGATCGGAGCTCTGCGCTTTATTTTCATCATCTAAGGGAACGGTGGGTATATGGATATTTATGTATATGTGCATATCTATATCTACAGATTGGATGGACATGGCTTTGTTGTCATTGGGTGAGAAGTCTGTACAGTCAGTCATAGATGAAGGAATACCAAGCAGGTAGAAGAAAACGCGTGTCATTCGATATCATATCTCTAGAAATGTTGTTGACGCCTGCCAATAAAAGCGATCTATCTCTACCCTCCCTACGCTTCTGATTTTGTGATGATTAGACCATTGCAATTCTAACTTCCAAGTCCATAAAGAGAGACGGGGTATAGGTCAGTCCGTTCTGTTCGTCCAGTCCTGAATGTACCTCCAGACTCCACCCCGCATCTCTCATATTTTTGAATATCTCCAATCCCAGTCGACTCCGTATCGCTTCAATGTCAAAACTACCAGAGGTCTGTAAACTATCTAATGCCTAATAAAGTGTCGTAATTACATCTACCGTTATCATGTATATACAATACAGGATGGTTCATCAAGTCCTTTTAAGGTTGGCGAGGAGCTAGTAACTGGTACTGCTGGATCTGGCGAACAACGGATTGCCCAGAAGCCTCCGATGCCTTCTGCACGACAATATTGGGTTCATCTTGAGTTGCTTCGCAGACTTTTGGTGCATTTTGCTCGATAATATTGGGTCCATCTTGAGTTGCATCGGCGACTTCCAAGACCTGCTGCCCGATAACATTGGGTTCATTTTGAGTTGCTTCGCAGACCTTTGATGCAGTTTGTCCGACAATGTTGGATTCATCTTGAGTTGCTTCATCGACTTCCGAGACCTGCTCGATAAGCTTGGATTCATCATGGGCAGTTGCACCGGCCTCAGAGGCCTTTCTGCTCAATGAGCTCAGATTCATTGTGGACTGCATTGCCAGCTTCGGAGGCCTTACGTTTGATAAGATCAGGCTCGTCATAGGATGCTTCATATTTTTCTGCAACAACTTCCCGCGGCTTAGGCTTGAGTTCTCGTGTATCAGCAACCACAGTATCTTTATCATCAAGTTGATATTCGGAAATACGACTCTTTGGAGAAGTACTACTTCGTGACTGAGGACTGAATTTGGACTCATCCAACTTTCTCTTTCGATCGGCTTCAAGCGCTGCAATATTTGCAATATGTGCTTTCGTAGCTTGGAATTCAGCCTCATTTTTACTCTCCAGAGCCTTTTTTGCATCATGTTGTTTCTGCAAATCCCTAGCCATTTTGATCTGTTTCGTAGCCTCTGAGGAAATCGGGGCCCTTTTCCCATTTTCTATCTGCTCCGCACTCATCTTCAGTCATGTCTGGTACCCAATGTAGGGGTCTCTCGGCAGAGCGTCTCCAGTATTCAGCGGATCGACTATTTACAACCTGTCCATGTTCTTGATAGATAATGTTTGATAGAACTTTGTAGAATGCAGCAGCAGCTTCAAGCTCCAGGCCCAGAACACGAAGAGAGCGAAGGATTCGGCTGATTCGTAAGTGGTTATGGTTATAACTGACGAGCCAGTTCCCGCATCTATCATTGAAATTAGAAGCCTTGACTATCTATAAGAATTAGTTAGATATGAAGAAAACGTGAGAAGGTTTATTGGATTCACATGAAACGTACAACAGGTAAGCCTTCCTCATCCAAATCATCAGCAAACTTCAATCCATAGAAGTTCAACATCTTCATCAAAGATTTCTTGACTTCGGATTGTAACTCAGAGGAAGCATGGAATGAAGCGAAGACATTCTCATCAACCAAGGGTGCATCGGAAACCATGGACTCTTCTGGTAGAGGAAACAACCATTGAATGTAATCGTGAATTCCCTCCAGCTTTCGATGGTTCCATTGCAAGATTTCTGAAATGAATCGACCTTGATCATCTGGCTGCTTGTTTCGATAGAACGCAACGAGACGACTCTCATGCTTAGGTATTTCAACGAACTTCGCCATGATGGACATGCTCCTCTCAGACTTCCTGGAAAGATCAAGTTATCGTGTAGTCGTTTGTGGGGCTGCTCTCTACTTTCTGCGCTATCTTTTGGCTTCAGCTTTGGCGCGTTGGGGGAACGAAAGAGAAGATTCAACAATTGTCACCACCAAGTATGGAAATTTCTTGTTCTTTTTGAATGTAGATACTGTTCAAACTACTTTTTAAAAGGATCTGGCATTGCCTGAAACATTGGTCAATAGGAAAATTAGTGAAAGTTGCATGAAATTGAATTTGGAGGTTCCTAGAAACAATGCATTAACATGAGTAGGCAAGGCTGATTCAAGCAGGCTATGGTACGACTAAGCGGATATGGATTAGGCCGTAGATCATATCTAATGGACCAATCATCGAGGTGTATTGAGAATTGAGCTTCGATGTACTCTGCAAGGCTATCAGATATAATCATGGGTGCTTTTGGCCGGGGCTTGGTCAATTATACAGCCAATTGGATCTTCACTATAACCTTGACCAAGGCTATCCATGGATTGTTTAAATTGTTTAAAAATAGTCTCAAATTATTTTCGGATGGATATATGCAGGTAGGTATGTACCTCCAGCTACTCAGTTGTTCCTAGTTTAATCGTCGCTTATAAGTCCAGAGAGGGCTCTGAATGGTATTAGATAGGATGAACTTACCTAGCTGGAGGGAGGTAGGTATTGTTTCTACAATGATAGTAAGGTAGGCAGGTAGATGAGTACACGAGTAAACGAGTAGATGAGTACACGAGTAGACGAGTAGATGAGTACACGAGTAGACGAGTAGATGAGTGAGTAGATGAGTAGATGAGTAGATGAGTAGATGAGTAGATGAGTAGATGAGTAGATGAGTAGATGAGTAGATAGTAGATAGTAGATGATTTGGGTGGTAGGTAGATAATAAGTATATGAGTATGGAGGAAGTTAGAAAGGGGATGGATAGCTTATCCACCTAGGGACCCCGTATGAAAAGATGTTCCAATTGGAAAACTTCATCATGCTATTTAAGGATATCAAGCAATATAAATGACTTTATTACCTTACTTACATAGGTAGGTAGTTAAACATGATATAAAGAACTAGGTGCTAATCTTGCAAGACTATGATTAGCTAAGTAAATAAGTAAAGTTGAGTGGACTGAGTAAAGATAACGAGTGTATATTTAAATTCGAGTTATGAATATGATTATCCGTAGTTCTATGGTGTAATGAACGTGTGAGGATGAACTTATCCATCTAGTTTGCTCATTAGTTACTGTTCCTTCAACTTCCTACGCTACGTCTAGACCTCAATGCTCAATAATGTACTCTCGTTTAAAGATCGCTTCTTATACCTAGGTAGGTAGGTATGTAGGTAGGTACTGTCTGTACCTAGCATTGAAGTTAGTCGGCAATTTGTCTTATTTATGACGACATCAAGTAGCCGACATTTGTAAATTCAGTTCATCTGTTCTTGGCCTTGACGTTGAAAGTCAAAGATATTGAATGGATGAAAAATTTCCTCGTATTGTTTTACAAGGCTAATAAGTATATACTGGATTAGGTATGTATGAATAGCCCTGGAGTATTGAATACTACAGTAGGTAGGTACCTACTACCTACCTACTACCTAGTCAGCTAGGTGGGTATAGAACTACAGTAGTATTACGGATATCCATTCATCTAATCAGATATCACACTACTCGAGTATGAGTGGATGGGAGAATTCTTCCCCTGCTTTAATCATTTTAATCATTCTCCTCATACCTAATTCAGATTGATGGATGTTACCATTCAATCTGCAGACTGCAAGACTTGTGCAGTAAGCCACAGCCGTTTTCCAATCTGGTGAACCTTTTGTTCAAGCTTTCTCGGCTTTTCATTTAAATCTCTACCGAACCCATGATAAACGATAAAAGCATTTAATTAAATGTAAATCCAATGATCTAATCAGTCTCCTCCATCCTTCATCTTCACTTCATCCTTCCTACCTCATCCTACATCCATCCCACCATTCAATCTCGTCCAATCCATTCTTTCATCTATTTTTCCATCCACTCGCATCGTCGCATCGGCTCATCATCTATCTCATCACACATACGCGCACATACATACTTTGTATATACAGTACAATACACACATACATACATCTCCACACATCCACACATCCACACATCCACACATCCACACATCCACATCCCACTCACTAATCAATCACCATGTTCACCTTCATACCCTCCCTACCTTATCTCGGCACATGCATGCATATGTTGTGCTACATCGTATCTTATCAGCAATTCAAACTACCGCCTGCATACCTAATCTTTGATATATATCCCTTTTCTTCAAATCTCAAATCTTCAAATGTTGTGACACACCCATGTAACGGCTAATTCCATGGTACTCGAAGTTTTCGATCATTTAGATGAGCACGAGATGTTCAACTGCTGCTCCTTTTACCCCCAAAGGTCTCAGATAGTAGTTTGAAGACCAGTTGAAACGTTACAGAACTGATTAATGATGCTATTACTATGTTCTATCACAACACTTTCTTCCCATACCTGTCAACTATTCTTCATCAGGCAGGTAATGCACATCGTATCGACTCCTTCCTTTTATCATCTCCCCTCATGCAAGTATGTTGGGATAGATATATTACATCTGATCAATGCTGCAAGTGACTGATCAAGCTAGTCAGATATAAGCAGGAATGGTGTCAATAGCCCTGCTGATCCCCCCTGATCATATATGTAGCATTGTATGCAGCCTTGAAATACCTCACTTGGCAAGTCCAGAAGACTCCACAAACAGAGCTCTGCACCGATGTTGACAGTTACTTTCTGGATATGGTAGGTGATAAGGAAGCTGTCATAGCTATTTTCATGGTACTCATAAGAGCTTGAGGTCCCCTTCAAGTGGTTGTGTACTCAAGTAACCCTTCCTCTTCTTCACATCATGCATTTCTCTCTTATTGTTGCATACGGTCTCCTGACTGGCGTAATTGCTGCTCCTGCTCCTCAAAAACGACATGTCGTTCACACGAGCGAAGAGAGCAGACTCCTCGTAATTGGCGCCGAGAGGACCCATTACACCCGGATTCAAGCCTCCCAATGAGATTTGCTCTCACCCAAAACAACTTGCACAATGCGGAAGCCTACTTGATGGATGTTTCCAATCCTTCTTCTCCCAATTTTGGCAAGCACTGGAGTGCAAAGAAAGTTGCTGAAACCTTTGCACCAAGTGCCGACTCCATTAATGAAGTTGTCAAATGGCTTGAAGAATATGGCATCAAGAGCGAGCGCGTAAAGCACTCGCAAAGTCTTAGTTGGATCCATGCCAACGTTACTGTTGCGGAAGCCGAGTCTCTGCTCAACACCAAATACTACGTAAGCTCAACCAGCTCTTACTTATCGTATTCCCGATGTCTAGCTTTATGCGAATGTTCATTTTGCTTTACCACGTCTACTACTTTCTGAAGTAGCTTTATTGATCCCAGATTTTTCTCCCAGAATCTTCCTTGGAAAGCAATTACTGACTTTTGGGGTTGCAGGCCTATACCCATGCCGAGAGTGGTCAAACTGCTGCTGCTTGTGACGACTACAGTGTTCCAGAAAACATACGTAAACACATTGATTTCATTACACCAACTCTTCACTTCGATGCCAAGGTTGTACCTCAAAAAGAGAAGCGAGATCTGAATTCTCGTCAAAAAGATGCAGTTACCAGGAGAGGAATCGACAAAAGCCATAGGGTAGGCTCACCTAGCGATCCGTCTTTGCCCAAACAGGGTAAGATTATTACCGGTACATCGCATGGTGGCTTGCAAACTTCAGCGTTATCAACTTGTAATACGCAAATTACACCTGCATGTCTCCGGGCTCTGTATGGACTACCAACAGACGCTCCTGGTGCCAAAGGAAGTTAGTATTGTCATGCAATCATTGTTGGTATCGAATCTAACCGCCGATAGATTCCTATGGTATTGTTGAATATACACCACAGGCATATCTTCCCAGTGGTATGTGTTGCTTTCCATTTCAGAATGAAAATATTGACTTGGATTACAGATCTGGATTTGTTCTTTGGCAACTTCTCGCCTGCGCTTGTCGGCGCCAGACCTACTTTTGACTCCATCGATGGTGGTGTATTGCAGACAATTGCCGAATCCTTTGACTATAACGGAGAATCTGTAAGACAATCCAAATTCTTCGAGTATGACCTAGCTAATCCAATCCAGGACTTGGACCTCGAATACGGAATGGCACTTGCATATCCACAAGAAGTGACACTATACCAGACCGGAGACATCGGTGAAGGGGCATCATTCAACAACTTCCTTGATGCCATCGATGGCGATTATTGCACATCGGATGGTGGTGACGATCCAACCTATGATGCAGTCTATCCTGATACATTTGGTAACGGCAGCTACTACTACCAAGGACCGGAGAACTGTGGTGGATTCGCTGCTACTAATGTTATTTCCACCTCCTATGCTTATGATGAGTCTGATCTTACACCCGCTTATGAGAGACGCCAATGCAATGAATATCTTAAGCTAGGTCTTCAAGGTGTCACTATCTTGTACTCTTCGGGTGATTATGGTGTTGCTGGTAACGGAGGAGCTTGTGGTGCGAACAACTGTAAGTCCTATTCCTAATTATGATACTATGGTGGCTCATACTTACATAATTGGGATAGCATTCAATCCTTCGTTCCCTGGTACTTGTCCATATATTACCGCCGTTGGAGCTACACAAGTTAAGCCTAATGCCACTGTTACTCAACCAGAAGAAGCTGCCGAGTCAGTCAGTAAGTAGTATTATCTCTCATCCGTTCCAATACCTCTTCTCTCACATATGCTAATCACGGTCACATAGTCTATTCTGGTGGAGGATTCTCCAACGTCTTCCCCATTCCCGATTATCAAAAGGAAGCGGTGGCAACTTACTGTGAGTCAAATTGTTCTCTTCAACACCACAAACTTCAACCCCAAACCCTGACCACTTCATCTACTTACTTCCTCCTAACTTCTTAAAACACTCCCACTAACCTTCCTTTCCCTCTTTGCAGTCGCTGACCATCTTCCCTCCTACACCTCTGCCCAATACAACAACTCCCAAACCACCCGCGGTTTCCCTGACATCGCAGCCAACGGCGTGAATTATGTTGTAGCCGTCGACGGCGTCTTCTCTCTCATCTATGGTACCTCAGCTTCCGCACCCGTTGTCGGCGCCATCATCACATTGATAAATGCTGCCCGTATCAATGCGGGGAAGAAACCCGTTGGATTCGTAAATCCAGTGTTGTATGCACACCCAGGTGTGTTGAACGATGTGACGAGTGGAGGGAACCAGGGGTGCGGCACTGCTGGGTTTGAAGCTGTAAAGGGCTGGGATCCTGTGACGGGTTAGTTTTTGTTTTCTTTTCTCTCTTTCTTCCTCACTCCCTATTTTCTTATTGCATATTTTCATTCTGGTTGGGAAGTCCTGCAATGCATACATAATCTCCTTCATCGCTGAAGATAATATACTAACTCCACGGAAAACAGGTCTTGGAACCCCCAACTACCCTAAGCTTCTCGAGCTCTACCTCTCCCTACCTTAGTTTGTATCATTTTTTTATGCGCGGATACCCGGGTATATCACATCAGAAATACCGCACGACAAAAGAAACGATTGTAAAAAATAGTCGTACAAAGATCTTAATAACTTTATAGACCGCTCAATAGTCAGAAGATGGACGGTGTAAAAGAGAATCGGGATGGATATTGTATATAGAAAGAGGGTGATGGGAGGGAATGTGTTTGAGCTTTGCATCTGACTCAGAGGATGAGAATACTGAGGAGTAGTAATGATATATGATATATGTACTAGGTGTATGCAATGAAGAAATGAAGAAATCCAACCCCAATCCAACTCCAATCCACCCACCGCAACCTCGAATCCCTCCCTCTTATTCAAACTCCACCAGTCCACAAGTCGCGAGAGTCCATACATATAATCTCAGACAAGATACTCTATATCTCCCTATCCAACTACAAACCCCAATCTCCCAATCCCAATCACAATCACAATCCCCGCCCCCAAACGTCCCCAAGTTCCCGACCTACGTATGTATTAAGCTTGGTTGATCTACTCAACTAGTAATTCTAAAGACCAAATCACACCAAGATCCCCACGGGGGTCTACGTGGGTAGGTAGTATGCGATGCGATGCGATGCGTGCATTATTTATATTCGGATGGTACCCCTCTCCTCCCTCTCACCTTCCAGCTCCCCGCATTATGTTTGAGAGGAGGAAAAGTCAGTCCAGATGGTGGAGCCCGATGGGAATATTATGTGGATTCTCCATTCTTGGAGCTTTCGTGTATTCCATGGGCGGGAAGGGTCGAGATCTAGGGTATGTATGCAGGTAGGATTGTTTTTGTAGTATAGCTGTGGGCATAGAAATACAGACTCGTATGCTTTAGATAATACAGTCTAGATTTCACGGCTAAGTATCAAGCACAAACATACAATATCATGGTTCGAGGTCAGTAGTTTACTTTGCAATGCCTTTGTGATTAGATTTATGACATAACCCATGTATTACGATGAGCAGTCCATCATATCACGCCGAAAAACATCAATCCTTTGCAAATAATATCGAAGATTGTTCATGCCACAATCAGAGACATATTTCATTGAGAGCGGAATAACGATCAAGTCCACTCCTTTTGAACACACAGGGCTTTCCCTCTCAAACCATAGCACATGAACGGTTATCGAGTATCTTTCCCTCATAAGTGCTTTCAAATTTGACCCCCAAGAAATACAGTTCATTGCGGAAACTTCTTAATTATTTTTGTTGGGTATTGACACATTTACCATTGCTCAGCAGTTCCGCTAGCAGCCCACTCTTGTCCAGCAGCAGCTGGTGCGGCAGCCCAGTCAGATGGCTCAGCAGCATCCATGAAGCTCCACCAGCGGCAGCAGTGTTGCTAGCAGCAGTGAATGCACCAGCGTTAGCACCAGAGACCTCCCAATCACCGGTACCGGCGAATCCTTGGTCAACAGCTTGAGCTCCGACCTGCAATATTGAGTTAGTAAGATATCTCCCGAGAACATTTGAAAATGTATAGCATACCTCATCAGCACCTGGAGCCTTGGCCTCCTCAATGGCGTCCTTGTTCTCCTCAGCTTCTGGGTCACGGTAGAAGTACAAATCAACCATGGTATCCCACTCAGCCTCACGGGAAGCGATGGAACCACGGAGACGGAGGACCTCACGAGCCAACATCCACCAGACCAAACCGATGGAGTGACGACCCTTGTTGTTGGTTGGGATAGCTACATCAACGAACTCAGTTGGGGAGTCGGTGTCGCAAAGGGCGATAACTGGAATGTTGACGTAGGAAGCCTCCTTGATAGCTTGAGCATCGGTACGTGGGTCGGTAACAATGATAAGGCGGGGTTCCTTGAAGGATCGGGTGATGTAGTTGGTGAAGTTACCAGGGGTAAAACGACCAGCAATGGCAACAGCACCGGTGTGGGCGGCGAACTTCAAGACAGCACGTTGACCGTAAGGACGAGCGGAGATAACACAGATGTCAGCTGGGTTGTCGATGGCTGCGATGATACGGGCAGCGAGGACGATCTTCTCCCTACAAAATCGATTTTGTTAGATCTAGGCCTTCAATTTTTTATTTTTTGACTTTTTTCTTCGACTGCGGGTTTTAATTTTGCCCAATTCAAACGTACCAGGTCTTTCCAATGTTGATGACATTGATTCCATCTGGGCGAGTCTTCCAGAGGTATGGCTCCATGTGAACTTGCAAGTTCTTGGATCCCAAATGGCATTGAGCGGCCAAGAGCTGCTCAATATCCTGGGAGGTAGGATTGAAAATCGCGGGGAGTTGAGAAGGTGCCATCTTTGCGATTTGACTTATTGTCGACTTGGTCAAACCTGTAGGAGATGGTTGTCGTGATGTTGTCGATTTGCGAGGGACGAAGAATCAATTTCGCGATGGTGCGAAATAAAAGTTCGCGAAACCCTAATCAAGATTAGCCATTGGCCCTTGTAATTATTGCCATAATTATTAGGCATAAAGGACATCTGCAGCACTAATCTATATTAGATCTTAGCTTGGAAATTTATCTAGATGGGACTTTGAGGGGAGCAGAAGTTAGGATTGGGTTTGGTGAATTGATAAGTGATTAAACAACTTCGCAATGCCTCCTCGAATATCCATTCTTTCGCGCTTGAGCGCATCTTCTCGTAAGACCAATTACTGAAACCCTATAAACCATTTTATCTAATCGAAATAATAGTCTGTTTTCGCCCGGCTCCAAGCCCATCAGCTTGCTCTTTCTCCTCCACATCCGTAGCCAATGCGGCAACATTCGCCCAGCGAAGAGCGCATAAAGATCCTTACGCATTAGCACAATCAAGACAGAGAAAGCAGTCGAATCTGAAAAGGCAGGTAGTACTTCAGAAGGAACGGGAAGCTTCATTGGGAGATCCAGTACGGGGCGTTTCGACACCGTTTCTAGAATCTCTTGATACCGTTGGAGGATCTACACTCAAATTCAATGCCACTACAACCAAGGGCTCTGGAGAAGGGGCGAAAGTGCAAGGTGCTGATAAAGTTCTCTTGAATCACTTTTTAACCCCGACCGAACTCCAAGGTGCCATCCAACATTCATATCAACTCACGGAGCCTATGCTAGCCGAAAATAGAGATCTAGCAGATGTTCACGCAGAGGAGCAGGCAAAGAAGAAACACGAGGAAGATCATGCAAATGCGGCTGCAGCGTTGGCACGTATTGTAAGCTTAGAAAATGCAAGTTCAAAGGATAAGACTAGGGCGAATATCGTAAGGTGTATAAATACATTCGGACGCCACCAGACGGATGGGTTTTTGAGACCTAGGGCACCTACGCAGGATGCCATTGAAGGCACGACTAAGCCAGAGAAGACACCAAGAGCTGGCCCGGATACGGGCAGTTCTGAAGTTCAGATTGCAATTTTGACTGCAAAGATTAGGGTGCTTGCGAATCAATTGGAATCTAAGCGTGGAAACAAGGACAAGGTTAACAAAAGAAATTTGCGACTCTTAGTTCACAGGAGGCAGAAGTTGCTCAAGTACTTAAGGAAAAAGGAGCGTGGGAGTGAGAGGTGGGAGAATCTGATTACAACATTGGGCTTGACAGAGGGTACATGGAAAGGAGAGATTAGTCTGTAAATAATATCAAAGTGTAAACCACTGCGTCAAGGTATGTATCATAGAAGGTATGAAAGTGTAGCATGCAATTTTGAAATCAATATCCGTACTCTCCCTACGCCAGCTCGCCTACTAGACCCGTACAAAACCTTAGAAGCGTGAAGCTTGGTTTAATAAAGAAACTATTATAACAACATCAACCCCCCCTAAAATACACTGATATAGTTGCCGATTCGTTCTTTTTGATTTTGTGCTATGCACTCTGCGATCCAGGTAATGTTACGTATTTCCTGAGCAAAATCAGTAATCATCATTTGCCACGATATGAAGCATTAAACATACCTGTTCCCGCAACTTGACCCATGCATAGACAATGGCAAATGTAAATTGCCGTGTGAATGCACCTTTGGAGATTTCCATCTCCTTTTGATAGAACAAATCTTCTAGACTTTTCTCGTTGCCGCCAGCTCCTCCGCTCATGTTGCCCGCTCCAGTGTTGCTTTGTCCTAATCCAGTGGCATCAAAGTAACCCTTGTAGTCACTAACTCCTTCAACCGCAAGTCTAACGCCTTCAATATCGTCTGCCCTGGAAAGTAAGATTGTTCCTGCTGGAGAAAGACGTCCAAAGTTGGGGTATAGCTTTTGGCGATCTTTCTTTGATAGCTCTGTACCGAAAGAGTTAAGTGTGATGTTGATAGCTCTTCTATCGGCTTCGAATTCAAGTATCTCAGACATGACTTCGGCTGTTGGAGTACTGGCCATATCTGGGTCGGTATTCACAAAGTTGTAGAAATCCTCTAGGTAATTTTTATACAGAGTATTGCGAACAATCTCAATGTTAAGCTCGTCCAGATCTTGGTGGCTTAAGCTTCCCTTGAAGTAGGGTGCCAATGGCGTTTCAATCAAGACACTGTTGTATAACTCTTCTATGTTTGTAGCAACGCATAGAACGGGCATAGTTTCAAACCAACCAAGAGGGTGGCATCGTTCAAGCAGTTCACGAGTGTCTCTTTCGTGGAGAGTTCCTGTAATCAAAAGGGCTACATTGTCGATCATGTATCCATATGTCAAATAGTCCATGAACTTTGCAAGTGATCCGACGGCATTCGCTCGTAGGTATCGAAATTCGGAGATGAGTTTGTCGGTAGTTTTTGCAGCGAGGGTAGATGTTGAAGGATTAGGTGGAAGTGATGCTAGGAAATCGCCGTACGCCGGTCCAAGTTGAAGCTTGAGATCTAGTTTTCTTGTTACTTAATGCTTTTGGAAAACAATGAAGTATTAATTACCATCGATAGTCTCGCATTGAATCAAGTTATTATAATTCTGGCCTGTCAAGAGTCCATTGCGATAACCTCTGACGATACCCTCAATATAGCTGCGAAGAGATTAGATCTAGACATCATCAACGGAGATATAAAGTGTTACCCATTCTGAACGTTGTAAAAAAGACCCTCCATTCTGTTTGTTGCCTGCGAACAAGATCTATTGTTGTTGCTTGAAGTTTGTCTGGACCAGTCGAGTTGCCGTCGCAAGAGCTACTTGCATGGATTCTGAGTGGGTTACAGACTTACAGTGCAGAGGTTAGATTATTGGATCACCTGACTGAAACACTAAGCCGATGTTGGCACCCCTGTCATTAGCGTCTGCCACTATTTTTTACTTGAACAAAAAATTATTCCTTGCGAAAAACTACAAGCTCTCCTCAGAATTTTGGACGCCCATTGATCAACACCAACACGAAGAGACTTGGATTATTTCTTCACAATGGCGCCTTTATTTATTCTCACAGAGACGGCAGCTGGATTGGTCTTGTTCAAGGCCGACAAAAAACTTTTGAAGAAGGATGATGTCGCTTCAGAAATTCAAACCGCAGAGGGGATCAATGGATTGTGAGTGCAATTGCTTTATAATGGCGCTCTTTCAATTGAATTACAATCTTCTAACATGCTCGATTCCACGGATTAGATTGAAGCTCAAGCAATTTCAAAAGTTCGACAGCGCCGCGACAGCTTTGGAGGAGGTTGCTTCCTTGGTTGAGGGAAAAGTTTCACCTATGCTTGCAAAACTTCTCGATACCTTGAAAGATGAGAAGAAGGCATCTTTGGCAGTTGCCGACCCTAAACTGGGTCAAGCTATCAACAAACTTCCAGGTTTGACTCTCACACCAATCTCCGACTCGAAGACAAATGATATTTTCCGTGGAATTCGCGATCACCTCCCCTCTTTGATCCCAGGTCTCCTTCCTGAGCACATCTCCACCATGTCTCTCGGTCTCTCGCATTCTTTGTCGCGCCATAAGTTGAAGTTCTCACCCGACAAGGTTGATACCATGATTGTGCAAGCTATTTCGTTATTGGACGATTTGGACAAGGAGCTCAACACATACGCTATGAGAGTCAAGGAATGGTATGGATGGCATTTCCCAGAAATGGGCAAGATTGTGAACGACAACTTGGCATATGCTAGAGTTATCTTGAAGGTTGGCATGCGCGTCAACACTTCCAGTACCGACCTTGCAGATATTCTCCCAGAAGAAATCGAAGCTGCCATCAAAGCCGCTGCCGAAGTCAGTATGGGTACCGAGATTACTGAGGAAGATTTAGATAACATCAAGCTCTTGGCCGAGCAAGTTGTTGGCTTTACCGAATATCGTCAACAACTGTCCAGCTACTTGTCTGCCCGTATGCAAGCAATTGCTCCAAACTTGACAGAGTTGGTTGGAGAGTTGGTTGGAGCTCGATTGATCGCTCATGCTGGATCTCTCATGAACCTCGCAAAGAGCCCTGCCAGTACCATCCAAATTCTTGGTGCTGAAAAGGCTCTATTCAGGGCTCTCAAGACAAAACATGACACACCAAAATACGGTCTCATCTACCATGCTTCGTTGGTTGGTCAAGCTACCGGCAAGAACAAGGGAAAGATTGCGCGTATGTTGGCCGCTAAGGCTGCTATCGGACTCCGTGTCGATGCCTTATCAGACTGGAGTGCACAAGGTGAAGGCAAGGGCGACGATGTTGATGATGAAGAAAGATCCGCATTGGGTGTTACTTCACGTGCCAAGATTGAACGCCATCTCCGAGGTCTTGAAGGCAAGCCTCTCCTTCCTCGAGGTGTTGCTGTCGGACCAAATGGTAAGGCAACTTCAGCTCCTGGTAAGTGGGAAGTTAAGGAAGCCCGAAAATACAACGCAGATGCAGATGGACTTGCTGGAGATGAACCAGCTGCTGCCATCCCTGTAAGAGAGAAGAAGAACAAGTGAGTTTACATATTCGATGCTAATACAAGATGTATCATTGCTAACTTTTTCAGACTTATCGAAGAAGTTGCCGAGGAGTCCGGTTCCGATTCTTCAGAGGAGAGTGATGCCTCTGAGAAGAAATCCAAGAAGGATAAGAAGGGAGACAAGGAAGCCAAAAAGGCGGAGAAGGCTGCAAAGAAAGCTGAAAAGGCAGCAAAGAAAGCCGCAAAAGAGGCTAAGAAGGCAGCAAAGGAAGCTAAGAAGAGCGAAGCAAACGGCACACCAGATGTCAGTAGCAAGAAGCGCAAGTCAGAAGATGATGGCGAAAAGTCCGAGAAAAAGAAGAAGAAGAAGAGCAAGGATTGATTGATTGATTGATTAGATGAAATCTTCTTTCAGTTCTGTATCATAATGCTTCGGATATCATGAGTCTGGGCGTATAGGGTTGTTTGTTTATACATTGGCGTCGTAGGGATGGCAGAGTCAGGGTATTGTCTTTCGGCTTAGATGCTTCATGCATAACACATATTTTGCATTGACAAAATTGTCAGCATATTCAATAAAAAGCTTCGTTCAAAATTTCTACTATAAGCTTTTCCATTATAACCAAACAAAGTGGCAGACCCCTTTGCTCCTGATATTTCAGATGATAGAGTAGCTCTCCGTAAGCGAGAATGATGTTTTCAAACACCTTGATCTTGACCTTGAATTAGGGAATAGAATCAGTATCGGATAAAACTGAGAGGAATACCTTTAGAGCAGGAGGGGTCTAGGGTTTTGTATATTCGACTTGGAAAGTTTTTGTATTTGGATAAAAATCGTAAATTTTATACGAGATAGCCAAGGATACCTATTTATCTGTCCAAATACCACCTCTTATCATCGATAAGAGATGATGGATTAGCCGAAGTGTAACCGATCGAGCACTCAAATATCCATCTCAAGCCATGGTCGAGCTTCATCTTCATCACACACCAAATCACCATGGCAGGCCTCAAACTTAAAAAGCGAGCTCGCTCCCGATCCCCTGAACGCGACACCGATAAAACTTACCGCAAACGATCGCGATCACCTCGAAGAGACAGAAAAAGATCACCGATTCGAGAACGGGAGCGCGAACGCGATCGAGAGGGAGAACGAGGACGGGAACGCCGAGTTTCGCCTCCAACAAATGCCGCGAATGATGATTTAGATATTGCTGGGAAGTTCGGCAGTGCTTCTAGCGCTACGCCGCAACGGAGAGATGATGAGGGGTCGAAGGATGCGGGGGCACCGGAGGAAGAAGATGGCCTCGATATCGCGAGCAAATTCGGCGCCGCTGCGTTTTCGAAATTCAAAGCCGCCTCCGCTTCTGCGTCCACGTCGAAGGACAGAACGGCCGATTCGTCGAATCCTCCCGCTAGACCTCCCGCCGCGCCGATATCTACGCCCGTTTCCGCATCGTCGGCGCCGTCAAATGAACCTATGATAATCGTACATGTTAATGATCGGTTGGGAACCAAGGCGGCGATTCCGTGTTTGGCGAGCGATCCGATTAAGCTCTTCAAAGCGCAGGTAGCAGCGAGGATTGGGAGACAGCCGCATGAGATTATGTTGAAGAGGCAGGGCGAGAGACCATTTAAAGATCGGTTGACGTTAGAAGATTACGGCGTGGGGAATGGGGTGCAGCTTGATTTGGAGATTGATACTGGGGAGTAAGGGAGAGTATGAAAGGACCGGGGTATTTCAACGGTGTGGAGATAGATTTGGCATCCGGGAATGCTCTATGGTCTCTGCCATAGTACCAGAGGTTTGTGATTGATATCATCACGAAAATTGATTCTGATTGATCTGAGGTTCGGGGAGGTTCACGGGAACCGGAATGGCTTGCAGATCTGCCACGTATGCATTCGTATAGTATAGACAGTGAGAAGAAGAAAGTAGACCTGACGCATGCCATTCTTTGTCCACGATTGATACCCAATTCACACCCATCCCAACTCCTAGGTTTCTACTTTTTGCAAGACCCAATCGATATCTTCAACCCTCAGCCTCGCCTGAACCAAAAAAAAATTCCTTATCGATAAGCCTCGTCTTCGCAATCGGTTCCATCCCAACATACATCCAGATTTCATTTCATATACCACACAACACCCCAAAGCCGTCCTCAAAACGCCCAATCGATGCATCAGCCATGCTCACCTGTCCGCCGACCCTCCATACCCGCCGACCCTCCCCAACAACCATCGAATACACCGTCAGCACGCGCCCGCCCTTGACACTCCCATTGCGCATCCTCCTCACCCTCACACACATCATCCGCATAACCCTCGCTCTCAGCATCCTCCTCCTCCTCTACACCTACTACGTGACGCAGCTCCCACCCCCCAGCACCCCCAGCCCCCTCCCCCTCGGCATCCCGCCGCTCCTCCAAGCGCTCAGCGCGTCGCTGCCCCCCCTCCTCCTCCTCCCCCTCTCCCTCTGCGCCCTCGCCCTCTGCGTGCTCCGCCCGCACACCACCGAGTCCCTGCTCCTGCTCCGCCACCTCGGCCTGCAGATCTCCAGCTCCCCGAAGACGTACCTCACCACGACGAAGACCCGCTTCATCCCCAGCCAGAAGGTGCAGGATATCTACATCAATGAGGTGTTCCGGAATTTCGAGGTGAGGTATGTGCTGGTGGTGGTGGTGGAGGGCGAGGGCGAGCTGCTCGTTGTGTTTGAGCGGCTGTTGCCCGGCAGGAGGGTGTTGGAGAGGGTGTGGCGCGGAGGCAGGAGGGGCTTGTTTGGCGGGGAGGAGGCCGTGGCGAATGGGAATGGGGGGGTGGGTGCTGGGGGTAGTGGTGGTGGTGGGGGCAAGGATGGAGAAGGGGAGGAGAGGCTGTGATGGGCTGGGCTGGACGAGACTGGGCTGTTGTGAGGCCAGGATTGGGGAGTCACATACAGATTGGTTTATATGATGGGTGGGAGAGGATGGGATGCACGAGTTGCTTTTACAGAACGGGCCCCGAGACTTTTCTCCAATCCCGCACGTCACTCGAGGCTTGGTTTGTCTCGTGGGGGCGTGGGAGAAGATGTTCAGCCTTACATCAGGGACGGGGTACTCTAGACGAAAGCAAAGATGTGGCAGGCTTGGCTATCGACTCACAATCGACGCGATAAGACGTGGAGAGACGCGCAGGAAATCTGCTCCCGTCATAATTTCAATCGAGACATTTGCCCAGGTCGAGATCCCGAGCCCATACAAATACAGGCAGATGGACAAGTGGGAGAAGTGGATGGTGTCAGGTGGGAGAAAGACGCATGATATATGTCTCAGAGGGGCAAGCTTCTAGAAGGAGACCCATTTATACCCCTCTCAGACAATCATCTATACCTATTTAGGCCACGAAACAAAACCGATCAACCAGTCACAAAGAAGCAATGGCATGCATTTGAAAGTGCTTGTATTTACGAACTCCATATCTGACTCCCGCATCCTTACCCGCAACTCCAGTAGCCACCCAAAACTAGTTAGTAAACCCACGCTATTCATTTTGCCAGGACAAAACCCACCCACCCCTCACACCAGCACCCACACCCACACTGAAAACCGACCTCCCACCCTTATGAAAAGTACGGCCCAATCACTCTCCAGCGAAGCGCGCTCCCTCCAAATCACAGAGTGCAGAGTGACCGCCTCACCCCATTACCACCACACACACCCAGCTCCACCCTGCAGAACCCGGTTCCCAGGGGCCCGCAGAACCATGCATAAACGGGAACTACTGCAGCCCTGGCGTCTCTCGCCATCTGCAAGCCCCCAGAGCCTGTTCAACCGGCACTGCTGAATCCCCGCACAGGGAACCACAAGCGCTCCACCCAATCATAGCCATCATAACTTCGTTAGAAAAATGCTTCAAAGATCCGCTTTGTTGGGGCATAAAAGCAGCGCCTGTAATAATACATGGGCTGCGGCTAACTGAAAAGGTACCAAGGAAAAGAAAAAGGGGCAATTTTTTGGTAAGCGACAGATAGCAGTAGAAAATCAACAGATTGGAGAATATTTGCTTTTAATACTCCGGAGATGGGTAACGCTCGCGGGCTTGTGCGTATTCTTTGGGGTGTCTTTTGGAGACTTTGGTTTTCATTGCGCTGAAATGATATTAGCACTGAGATTTGGTGAAGTCTAATCGTAGAAAATTATCACTTACCCCATTCGATGTTGAGTCCATTCCAAATTTGCCTTCACCTCCTTGGCATCTTGATAACCTTCTTGCAATCTCGCTCTAGTTCTCGCGAGGCGTTGTTGCGCCAAAGCCTGCAAATCCATGATCTCTCTATGTTTTGCATTCAACAAACCAGATCTGATGAAATTGTCAGTAGATGAGATTTTGAGAGGTGAACTTTTCAGCAGACGATAAACTAACGTTTGTGCTTGGACTGCTAGAGTGCGATCCAAAGGAAGGGGATCGAATGCGCCAGAAAATCGATCTTGCATATACTCTTGCAAATCGACTCCATTGGCTGAAGCAGAGCTATCATACTCTCCACTGGCACTTCCAGCGTAACTACTGGAAGTGGCAGAGTAGGCAGAATTGCCATACGCAGGCGTCATGCCGGAACCTGTAGTTACAGATTCAGGAGCTTCTGGTGGGGAGACTCCATAGGTAGTATTTTGTGGAGTGTAGTAGGAAAGCTGTTGAGATTTTGTAGGGACGGGAATGGGGAGGGAGGTGGATTGGTAGTAACTTGGTTGGTAGGCCATGATGTAATAGTGTGGAATTAGAGTGAAGTTAAAAATTTGCAAACGACAACAAAGCAGTTTAGACGAAATGAATTGTATGATATAAAATTGCTATGCAATGCAAGCAATATGAAAGATACAAGGTAGTATCCTGATGATGGGATGATACTATGATCAAGCACAGACAATAGTGTTTTGAGTCAATGGATATGAGACGTCTTGTTTGTTCAACAAGGTCAAGTAGATGGGTGGTGTTTGTAACTTTGTATGGAGCGGTGTAGAGTTGAGATGAGAATTTGGAAATGGATGAAAAGGAAGAAGAAAGGGAATCTCTCGAGGAGGGTCTCACACTTCCTTTTATACACGGCCAGATGGGCCAGATCACCTAGAGAGGACTAGCATTGAAGAGAGAGGGGAATGAGAAATCGTCTTGACCCCGAAGCTTCCTTACGCATCAATGACCCCGCGTCAAGAAGGAAGAGATAGGCTGATCTTTTTACACTCTTGCCCCTTTCCTTACTAGTCCATTACCACCAAGCTCCCCCAATCCACCCTTTCCGTCCTCTCACGTTTAACCCGAGGCCTCTCAACATGCAGTAGTATATGTTGATGGGGTGACCCTTGATAGTTCAGGCTTACGCAGTCGAATTGGATTGGTTCAAGAGGGGGAGATATAATTGACCAGAGATAGGCCGTATTGCCATTGCATATGCCAAAGGGATTGGATTGGTGGGAAATGGTGGGAAGTGGTGGGAAAGAGGAAGGAAGGAAAGGAAAGGAAAGGATAGGATAGGATAGGATAGGATAGGATAGGAGTGGTGGTAGGAATGGGTGGTATGGGTGGTATGAATGGTGGTTGATGGTGATTGACATATTCTCTATAATATAATCTTCAATGAATGAACTAGAACTAGGTTATGATTATTACACCATAAAAGTATTTAGTGAAGTCTGCATATGGGAAACGAATGAACAAACGAACAAGCGCGGTCACGCTAAGAAAGAAAAAAAGGATTAATCACATTGGCATTGGAGTGAATAAAAGGAATGGATGATGGATGGATGGTGGATGGTGGATGGTGGATGGTGGACGAGGGATGATGGATGAGGGATGAATAAATAAAAGCAGCATTGGATTGATCAAATACAGTAGGTATGCGGGATCTTTTCTTTGGTTGGAATATTTCTCTACTGTTTGAGTTGAACATTATTCATATCCATGACAGACGAGTATGTATGTTGTTCAGGTAGCCCGGTAAGTAAGGCAAGCAAGGTTAGGTAAAAGTAAGGCATTAAGGCATCAATCAGGTATTGGTAAGGCAAAGAGGAAGAGAGATAATTAGACAATTTGACTACTAGCAATTGATACCTGATGCTTGATACCTGATACCTGCCTGATACCTGATACCTGATGCCTGAAGCCTGATACATCATACATCATACATCATACATCACCCTTAATTCCTTGCCTCCCTACTCTAGGATTGTATAATTTATATATTTTGGCTGACGAATATATATTTTTTTATATTATAACGCTTTTTGAGCGTTATAAAAATATTATGTTAAAAATATCACATGCGATATATACAATCACGTCATTTTTTTTCACTTTTTTCATTTAATGAGATTGTTAAAATGAAAAAAAGTAAAATGAAATTTAAGGGATTTTTAAGTGGGAATAAGAATTTATTTCTATGAGAGATTTTTGATGAATTATATCGATTCAACCAATTAGATTAAGTTATTTTGCTTGATATATTGAAAATAGATAATATTAGCTAATTTGAGCGAATGATATTATAGATTAGCTAGCTTGAACGAGTAATATCATTAGTTGAAAATATAATCTCGAAAGTAGATTTTGAAAATATATTTATTAATAAGCATCGAGGACTTTTTTTAATTATTCAATCAAATTCATTTTTTTCCTTTCAAAATATCTTCAATCCTTAACTTTAAAGGCTTTGGAGCTATTTAAAATATTTGGTTCTTATTTAAAATAGATTAGATAATCCACTTTAAAACACGCTAATATATGTATATATATGCACATATATATTTGCCTTGACCAATATTATATATTATATTTAGGTGACCGATATACGTTACAATATATCAGTATAAATAACAACCCTACCCTACTCCTCCGTACGCATACCTGTGTATCATGTATATTAGGTAATCATGGCGGGCGGGAAGCTTCTGTTTGGCTTACGAAACGGTTGGATGGTCAAAGGGATTTTCGAATTTTCACTTAGGCTTCATTGCAGCAAGATTAGGCTTTTTAGGGCCGGAGAGAATACTAACCTAGCCACCCGTGGGACCTGAAAATTGTACCAAAGTCCCTTCTGGGTAGGGCAGAGGGTAACGTAAGGTACCAACGAGATTGACACCGACTTATGACTTACCTAGGTAGTTATGAGTAGGAGGTACTTACTTATTGTATGTGTGTGTGTATGTGTATATACGTGTATGTATGTATATGTGTGTATGTATATGTATGTATGTGTATATATGTATATGATATGTGTATGATGTATGTATGTGTACGTATGTGTGTATATGATGTGTATATGATATGTGTGTCTACTAGGTATGTGTGTCTGTGGTGTGTATCTACTGAATAGTATCCCATCCATCCATCCAATATCAACATCATTTTTCATCAAGGAAATCTTGATTGATATCTTCTCATATGAGTAATTAGACAATCCATCAATCCATCAATTGGTCAATTTTACCTCTCGAAGCTTTTCTCCTTTCTGCACACAGGATGGCCTACTGATTTCTTACTTTCGTTTGTTTTGTTCTCATTCCATCTGCATGCGTTGTCAATTTTCTTTGGGAATTTCTCTCATCTCCAGCTCCCATCTCCCATCTCCCATCTCTCATCTCCCTTCTCCCATCTCCCTTCTCCCTTCTCCCTAGGTCAGGGATCGCTAATGCCTTTTCCCCTCCCCCAAACACTCCCCCCTTGTCGGATGGGGTCGGAATGAAGAAGCAGGCGAATCAAGAAAAATGACACCAATTGGAACATTGAAGATTTCTCGAAAGGAATTCAATTTCTACACAAGTACAGCCAATCAATCAATCATGTTATATTTATTATATTACCACTCACCTTCTTCCCTCCTTTCTCTCTTTCTTTCTTTCTTCCTCCCTTCCTTGAGACGCCATCAGCATATGCAGGATAGATGATCACAGGATTGCTTTTGCTCCCAAAGATCTTGATTCCCTTTTACCCAGCTCTTTAGAACAGCACACTCTGCACACCACGATTGGCACGAAAAATATTCAAAATCCTATTATTAATGAAAATCCAACAACGAACTAACCCGAGCTGGGCACTGAAATATTCGCAATCAACCCCGAAGACCCATTCATTTGATGGTGGTATGATATATTCATCAAAAGCCATGCAGTCAATGTGTTACCGAAGTTGTATTACATTTTCTTGCTCCGGAGCTGGGTCTCAACCTGCATTTGGATATCGAGCTACAAGTAAACGGTGCGGTAGCAAACGTACGAACCTCCAAACGGTTGAATTGACAGGGCTGTGTTCTTTTACCCTCGCAACCAATGATCTTGATCAATTCTTGACCTTTCATGCATACATTGGCCTCACATGCTTCAATTTCGGAATTATCGTGGAATTGCCACCCAGCTTTCACTGCATGCTTATGCTTGGTGTTAGGAATTTTTGGATCGTCCTACTCATACATCTATTTCGTATCCCCTCCTTACAAGAGCATAAACTCGGTGTGAATTGAATCTCTATGTGCGCATTAGTATTTGCCTGCTTTATCGCTCCATCCCATCTCTAATACTCTCGCTATGTTGGGCCACCCGAAACGCCCCCAGTCATTATATTGTCCTTGATCCTCCTACCCAAATATCTTCAAAAATCCCCACATTCCAAAGCCACTGAGGACTGGTATCGTCAAGTTGTCATCCCACCCAAATATATCTACCACCTCACTAGCTGCCGCCGTGAAACCCGTCCATAAACTCATGATAGCCAAAGCCAAACCGCCAGAAACAATGCCTTGAGCCTCACTCAGACCAATAAGATCTCGGATCCCCGCAGGAAGTATCAAGTCTCCCGAGAACATGAAGGGCCAGTCCAGATCATCTGGAAAGGGGCCAGTCCTTGGTGCTAACCATCCCCAAAATACCGCTGCGGTGACCGCGCCAACGACGAATGCGGCAAGGGACCCAGCGAGTGATTTACCACGTCTGATCCTTGGAGTATATCTTCCGTAGGCTCGTCCTACAGTACTCGCCGCCGTATCACACCAGCTCAAGAGGAGTATCCCCATCACACCAATATCTTTCGGAAAGAACCCAAGCACAATCCACGCGCCAAGTAAGTACCAGATGACACCATTCCATCCAGCATACTCCGTTTCTCGCATGAAAGCTCCAAGCAATCGGACGTATAAACCATTGAAAGCTGGGTAATTGTGCCGAACATAATCCACAGTTGCTATGGGTATTAGGGCTCCCATTAGGTAAGGTGTGATGGCATTTGTTTGAACCCCAGAGATATAAAGCCAAATCGTAAAGAAGCCTATCGAGACATGTAATAACTTCCTTGGTATTTCATGACGATGTATAAATGACCTCCATTGTCTGTGAATAGGAATAAGTCCCAAAGGACTAGGACTTCTACTAAAGTCTCTCCAGCTCCAGCCTGAGCTCACACTCGCACTCGATGGTGAGAGATGCCCGTTGGTTACCTTGCCAGTTGTACCATTTGTATCATTTGTACCATTTGTACCATTCATACCATTTGCTTCTTCTACTTTGACACTTTCTATAGGCTTGGGAATCTTTTTTATAGTCTTGACTTTGGAGTTTGCTGCTCTTCGAGATTTTATAGGGCTTCGGCTCCTTGACCTGGATCTATCCAACTCAATAGCTGAATCCTCAGCCTCATCTTCATCTATTCCTTCATCCATCAAGACTGTCTGCGCTGACAGTCTCTTCCTCGCAGACCTTGTCATAGGCCCAAAATATTCTCCATTTTGCGAAATATCTGATGGGGTAGGTGAGGGGGATATAACCCGCGGAGTAGCCGGAATATCGGAAAATGGTCTCGACATTATGAAATTTGGTAAACAAGGCGTAGGAATTACACCAGCGAGTTTCCGCCGACTAAGGATGAATGCTCGGAGAAGTGAAAATTTGGAGAGGAAATATTGATCTTTTCGTGAAGAGCGAGTTGTGTCGATGGATGAAGATGCTTCAAATAAAGTTATAGTGTGAGAATGCACGAGAGGTGGTGCAGACTGAGCTGCATCGTTATAGAGAGATATGATGACTTTTTGCGCCGCGTAAAGACGTGGCACATGAGTTATATGAAGATTCTTATTAAATGTTGACGGAGATTGAATGAATGAGACACGGGCTGAAAAGATGCCCTTGACGCTGCACAGCCAGGAACCTTGGAAGAGCAAAGAAGGATATTCCTGTAGAGAGTGACTAAGCACGCGATCACTTCCCGGTTCAGTTTTAATACATGTGAGATGCAAGTATCGAAAGTGGTGAATGAACGAGGGATGAAAAATAGAAGACAAATGAACTTATATAAAGCTAGGTATTGATATGGTATTGATATAATATACCTAATACCTAATACACAGTACCTACCACTTGTATTGGCTCGATAATAATAAATATCGAACTTGCCGTGTGATTTCTGGTCAAGCCTGGGAAGGATGGGAGGAGTAGCGACCCAGGTAAGCATCATAGAGGTCAACTCAAACATTCTGACGTAGAAGAGAAAGTTTTATCAATCAATCCATGGAGGAAACGTGAGCGTCGGGTGCGGTGCATCCTTGATTGCGGATTATGTAATACGCAGTGAACTAATAACAATATTGTCGGACCCGGAAAAAAATACATCGGCGCTCCGATAAGATAAGAAATTTATGATGGCTTCGATTTTATCGCAAATTGAAACGAAAACGAAATGATAAAAAACTCGACTTCATATTAATACACACTCGTACAGCAGTGCCATGGCGATCGATGGTGAAAAGAAGAAAGATCCAAGAGCTTGGGATGCTCTCACACCTCCATTGGCAGAATGGATATTAGATGCCATTTCGTCAATGGGGTTTGAAAAAATGACCCCAGTACAAGCATCTACAATTCCCTTATTCATGGGAAATAAGGATGTTGTTGTTGAGGTAAATATCCAACGTCCTCCTGGAAACTTCGTATTAACGACTTTAAGGCTGTTACAGGTAGTGGAAAAACGTTGTCTTTTTTAATACCTGTTGTGGAAAAGTTGTTGCGATTGGAGGAACCAATTAAGAAACACCATGTCGGTGCTATAATTGTCTCCCCAACTCGAGAGCTCGCAACTCAAATTCATTCGGTCCTCACTTCCTTACTCGCATTCCATGAACCCTCAGCCGAAGCACTGAAACCACTGGAGGAAGGCGAGAAACGAAAACCTTCGTCAACGTTAAGCGTAGTCCCACAGCTTCTACTTGGAGGCACAACTACTCCGGCGCAAGATCTCAGCAGATTCCTCAAGAATAGCCCTAATCTCCTCATCTCGACACCTGGGAGATTACTAGAATTACTTTCATCTCCACATGTTCATTGCCCGCAATCTTCCTTCGAGGTTTTGGTATTGGACGAGGCGGATAGGTTATTGGATCTAGGTTTTAAGGATGATTTGCAGAAGATTCTCAGCCGTTTACCAAAGCAAAGAAGAACGGGTCTCTTCAGTGCCAGTGTCAGTGAAGCGGTAGGGGAAATAGTGAGGGTTGGCCTAAGAAATCCAGTGAAAATTGCTGTGAAGGTTAAAGGGGCTGGAGGGGGTGATAAAATGACCCCTGCGAGTCTTCAAATGTCGTACTTACTGACTCCACCAACTCACAAGTTTCCTGCTCTACTATCTTTACTATCACAGCTTGAACCCACTCCCCAGAAATCTATCGTGTATCTTTCGACTTGTGCGGCAGTTGATTACTTCCAACCACTACTCGAGGCAGTCTTGCCTAAGCAATTTGCGCTGGTTTCGTTACATGGCAAGCATCCACCCAATGTGCGGCAAAGAAATTTTTCGAAATATGTTACAGCAGTTACTCCAACGATACTTCTCACCACAGATGTCGCCGCAAGAGGTCTTGACATACCACAGGTCGATTTGGTTGTACAAATAGATCCGCCGTCAGACCCGAAAGTGTTTCTACACAGATGCGGAAGAGCGGGCCGAGCTGGGCGAAAAGGGTTAAGTGTGATTTTCTTACAGCCAGGACGTGAGGAAGACTATATTCCATTTCTTGAAATTCGTAAAACCCCAGTTACACCCCTCAAGAGGCCCGAAATCCGCACAACTGATGAAGCTGCCAAGGTTCTCATCTCAAAGATGCGGAAAGAAGTGCTAGCAGACCGTGCTCTTTATGATAAAGGACAGCGCGCTTTCGTCAGTTGGGTTCAGGCATACTCGAAACATCAAGCGAGTAGTATATTCCGAGTTGCTGACCTTGATTGGACTGACTTGGGCAATGCTTGGGCACTTGTCAGATTACCAAAAATGCCTGAACTAAAGAAGTGGGAAGGCGATAAGACTCTGGGCATTAAATTGGAGCTGTCTGAGTATGCATACAAAGACAAGGTTAGAGAGAAGGCAAGACGAGTTGCTATGGAGGAAGCAAAAAGTGCTGGGCCTTACGTCCCAACTGAAGAGCAAATAGCAAGGAAGAAGCAAAGAGAAGCTTGGAGTCAGAAGCACGAGAAACAAGACCTCAAGGAGCTCAAGAGGGAAAAGAAGAAGAGAAAGAGGGAGATCGAAAGACTGGATAAGATGACAGATGAAGAGAAGAGGATAGAACAAGAAAAGGAGAGAGAGCTACAGGCTTTGATCGAGCAGGTCAAGAAGAGGAAGATTGAAGATGATGCTGATGAAGAATTTGAGGGGTTTGCCGATTAGCTGTAACCTCACTGTACCCTAGATTACTCTTGCAATACCCTTTCAATGCCTAAATTATAATTGAACATTAATTTCAAGGTCTGAAGATCCTTCTGGATGTCATCCACGGGTATTGCGGTTGCAATTTTATGCGTTGCATATTTGGCAAAGCTGCTACATTCTCACTATACAACCATATGCCTAGTGAGATTTGCTTTTCAGTATCGACCTGTTCTTCCTTGAGGGTCCTTCCATGCGGCATCAAAATTTACGCTTGAGATTCATTTCCCATGCACCTTCTCTTTGAGACCATCGTCTTCATACTAGAGCTCTTCATCATGAGTAGAGGGTATTCGTCTTCTTCTCACTGAACATCATCCTGTTCTTCCTATATCTAGATCCAGCTTCCTTTAGCTTCCAGTCCCCTCTCCTGCTCCAACTTCGCCCAAGGATTCTCATTAAAACTTCGATCATAATATCCTTCATACCACGTTTTATTAAATGTTCCCCGCCCACTCGGTCTTGAACTTGCCATGCTTCCTGCATCGCTTCCTCCACTTCTCGCTCCCCTGCCACTTCCCCCGCCTGCCGTAAATCCCATGTTATTATGCACTGGTCTCGGTGGGAGCCCGTGTAGATGTCCCGGTACTGGTTGCGATGTATTCGTATTCGCCGAGTCGGGCGCAGCAGCGAGAATCGCGTCAATTTGCTCCTGTGCTCTGCGTCGTTCTTCCACTATCGCTGGATCCTCCGATGTCCCATCTTGACCTAAAGCGTGTTCTCCTCCTTCAATTCCATCAAATATCGGAGGCGGCGCACTCGTATCCATATATCTTGGACCCTCCTCCTCTTCAGCTCCCGCAGTTCCCCCATTCCCATTCCCATCCCTATCTTCATCTTCATCTAAATCAATCTCCTCATCATTCCTCTTCTCCACAGCTTTCTCGCCAATAACCCTCATCTTTCCCAACGGAATCTGATTTCCTCCACTCCCCTGCCCTTTTTTCCCTCCCCGATCAATTTTCTCCAATTCTGCGCCTTCGACAAATGCATCGGTTGCCGCATTGAATTTGCGTTTTTTCGACAGCGGGTTTTGGTTCCCAAACCCAGAGAAGCCCATCATGGCTGCCATCGCGGCAGAATCATCCTCGAGTTCGATATCGTCCATAGTTTCGCTGTTGTTGTGTCGCCAATGGAGAAAAAGTCCGTTTGGGAAGAATCTCCTCTCCCACCTTCAACTTCTCAGACCTTTCGTTGCACGTCTGTAGGCGAAATCAATTTTGGAGTGGATGGAAAATGTATATATTTTGTTGCAGATGTAGAGAGAAGAGTAGTGCGCAATGTTGAAAAAATTGTTCTGGGAATTGGGAAAGAGAATTGGAGGTGCAGTTGCAAGGGGCGTTGGAGGGTTTTTTGTTTACTTTGGTGAGGCTGGTGCTAAGCCTTGTGATGCGGGATTGGGATGGATGGGATCCACAAGAGCTCTGCGATTCACTCGATAAGCTCTCAAGGTTCTCAATTCCTTTTCCCCATCCACTTGTCCTTCGATAATGGAATTTACAAAACTATGCAATGCAAAATTGCATGTGTTGTAAACATGGTGCAGTTTCCCAAAGGATGCACGCGTTCATATCAGCCATTGAATGCTTTATAGTTCTATATCCTAGGTAGGAAAGGTATAGTGAGCTTGTGTCAAATATTGCTTCTGCCGCTTTTTTTCAACTGATCGTCACGTCTTAGCAATATCGCGTTTCATAAACAAAAACAAGGTTACTCCAGATCTCAAAAAACACCTGAGTTGAAGCTGTCATTCACACATCGCAGAGCTAGCTATCTACCTAGTATATCAAGTTTCGCTACAGCCATGACCGACACAAGCAAAATAATTATCCGCTCTCCCCTCAAGTACAACCACCCTTCACCTACTTTCATCACACCACCCCTCGAATGGCTTGAACACACCTGGTCCGTAACCCATTCCACACTCCCCATGTGGCGAAAGGCAAAGAATGTCCGCATAACCTATAAAATCATACCTCCCACCTCTCCTGACTCCTCGCCACTCCTCGACGATGAAGTAACCTCCACCCCTACATCTAAAACCTGGATGCCGCAACCGAAAAGTATACAAGGTATCGATACACCAGATGGAGATGGTGCTTGGAATTGGAGGGGTAAAGGTTGGTTGAAGATCGCGAGTAGCCACTGGGAGGTATTGGGGTGGGGAGAGAGAGACATTTCAGAGGGTGTGGGAATGGGGGAGACAGAGAGGTGGGTTGTTACTTGGTTTGCGCCGAGTCTGTTCACGCCACAGGGATTGGATATTTATAGTAGTAGGAAGGAGGGATTGTCAGAGGGGACTTATAGGGAGGTCAAGAAGGCGTTGGAGGAGATGGAGGCGGGTGATCTGGGAGAGTTGGTCAAGAAGGATATGTTTGAGGTTAAGATTGAGTATTAAGGGTATCAACTTAGGGTCGTAAATTGCAATAATCACGTAATAGATGTGCTAACCTCTATTATGGTGACGATGATGATGTCTGTGTCGATGTCGATCACTCTCATCTCTTTCTGACCTCCGACGGTGTCGGTGCCTGCGTTCTCGTTCCCGTTCATAATCCGAATCAGCCTTGTGATGGGAGCTTCGTGATCTCTTCTCAGGCTTGTCCAAACTAAATCCTTCCAGATCATCGTCGTCCACATCTTCATCACGTCTTCGTTTCCTTTTATTTCTTCGCTCCTCTGCTTCCAGTTCCCGTACTTCCCTTTCTTTCTCCCTCATCCACTGTTCTCTTTCCTTCTTCACCTGCCGTACTTGAGCAGCACCCTGTCTCATGGCAGCTAGCGGGTCATTTGACACAATCCTCGCAGCATCTCTTTCCTTTCGTCTTGGATCTTCATTCCCCCAAGCATCCTTACCCGGGTTGTCTTCATCAATAGCTTTCACTTCTGCGGTTGCCTTGGAATACCATGGGCTATCGAGACCTTGTTTGAAACCTCCCGCATTCGAAAATCTCATTGTATATTGATCCTCGTATTCTTTCTTCTTCTTCTCCTTTTCTTTCTCAACTTCTGCATTCTTTTCGACTCGAGGCTTGTGCGGACGTTCCTGTGGGAACAAATCAATATTTCCTGCATGGTCAACTAATGGTGCATCTGTAGATTTCCGTAAAACTATTTGTCGGTCTTGGATGGAACTTTGAGCATCCTGAGCTGCAATACGCATCTCGAAATCAGTATCGTTTTCCCCATTTCTCTTCCTAGGTCGTCTCTTGCGCTCTTCGCCAGAACCATGCAGACGTCTCTCTCGTGGACCCTCATCATCATGTGTTTTATCTTCTATTGGAAGTGGTGTAGGTATTTCTCCTCGTAATATTTGCATGCGACGCTCTGCATCTAACTCTTGCATCTGTTGCTCCTCCGCCTCCTCCTTGGCTTTTGCGATAGCTTCATCACGCCGGACTTTCTCGATGTTGTCTTTGTTATAGACATTCCACGACTTCTTGCCTAATAAATGACTAGTAACAGTCAGTCACCTACTCTTGAATAACCATTCAATATAGCAAAAACCTACAGAGGCATGATTGGTAAACGAAGTTGTTGATCCCCGCTTTGAACAAAGAAGTCGAGGTCAAGGCTGAGAGGTTGCGATAAGGATTCTTGGGATGACAAGGCCAATCCAATCATTAATTGTGCTCGGTCGCCGCTTGCCGATGTCAAACCTGCAAGAGACAGCAGTCGCAACATAAAAGGCCAAGTCCACTTTGGAAACTTCATTTTGGCATAATTTAAACTCAAGAATAGAAAATACTAGAGGTCGTCACTGATATTTATTTATTCATCTCAAAAACTATATCTGTTCAATTTGAACTTTGACTCATTGTTCAAAGGACAGTTTGACTTTCATTGTCATAAGGCTGGTGCCTCGCGAAAGTCTCCTGAATAGCAATCACTCCGCAGCAGGCTACGTCTACCAGCATTGTCTTGCCTCGTGTACATAAGAATTCAAAAAGGCTTTACGAACTCTTTTAATCTTGCAATAGCTTTTCATACTGTCAAGTTTCAACAAACCTCTACTTTTCTCTGCACACAAATCTCCCAACGATAACAATGAATCTCCGTAACAACCTCTTTGGTCAAGGGCCAAGAGCATCAAGAGGGGAACAACAGCCAGCAGGTTATGGCAGAGCTCCAGCACCTCCTCCACGGGAAGATACTGCTATGGCTGGCTATGATGATCCAAGAGGTGGTTATGGAGGACGTCCAGAGAAGTCTCCTCTGACATCTCCAAGACAAGCTTTCCCAACGAGACAAGCTGCTGGAGGTAGAGGTCCAATGTCTCCCAGAAAAGCACAGCTTAGTATCGCCAAAATCGATGATAAAACAAAGGCAAATCAGTATATATTTGGCAATTTGTGAGTATTCTGGCTCATGTTTAAGGCATTGTTTGTGCTGACACCGTTACAAGGTCCGCGGTATCCCCTATGGACTTCCCGCCCAACCCGGACGGATCGGATATATATCTCATATTGAATGGCATGAACGTGGTTACTGCAAGACCTTTGGATAGCTTCCCGCCAGGATGTATAAGTTTATCGGATCCACAAAGAACATGGTGTAATGTTGGAATGCTGGATCGAATAGTCGCTGAAACATACGATCCTTTCTATCAAGGCCCACAAGCTTACCTTGGAGCCCTCGACGTCGAGGTTGGATTCGCTTCGGCAAAGAAGTTCACAGATGTGCCTTATGACCAAGATGAACTGGCCAGTGTGTTCATTAAGTGGTTTGAGAATCAAGTCTTTGCTCCTGGCCAAAGGCTATTGATGGATCACAAGAACATCCCTTTGTCGTTCCTTGTTAAAACAGTCCAATTATCGGACTTGAGTATGGAGAAGAATGCTGCACCATCTCCAACTGTCAGCGCTCCACAAGCTCGGGGTATCTTAGTGAGAACGACCCCAATTACATTCTACAAGGATTCAAAATCACCCATTAAACTGAAGGGATCGAGTAAGCGGCCGGCCGCCAACTCTATCATTGCACCGGACTTCAAATTTGAGAATATGGGCATTGGTGGTTTAGATACAGAGTTCAGTGCTATCTTCCGAAGAGCTTTCGCTTCTCGTATCTTTCCCCCTGGCTTGATTGAAAAATTGGGCATTCAGCATGTGAAGGGTATTCTTCTTTTTGGTCCTCCGGGTACTGGAAAGACGCTCATTGCCCGTCAAATCGGAAAGATGCTGAATTCAAGAGAGCCGAAGGTCATCAACGGTCCTGAAGTACTGAACAAATACGTTGGTCAATCAGAAGAAAATATCCGAAAGCTCTTTGCCGACGCCGAAAAGGAGTACAAGGAAAAGGGAGACGAGAGTGGCCTTCATATCATCATTTTCGATGAATTGGATGCTGTATGTAAACAGAGAGGAAGTGGTGCTGGCGGTGGAACTGGTGTTGGAGACAGTGTTGTCAATCAACTTTTGTCAAAACTTGACGGTGTTGACCAGCTCAATAACATTCTTCTTATTGGAATGACCAACCGTATGGATATGATTGATGACGCTTTACTTCGACCTGGACGTTTGGAGGTTCATATGGAAATTTCCCTGCCCGACGAAGCTGGCAGAGCACAAATTCTCAAGATTCATACTTCCAAGATGTTGAAGAATGATGTGATGGATACAGATGTCGATGTTGCTGAACTCGCTCACCTTACCAAGAATTTCTCAGGGGCGGAAATTGGGGGTCTCGTTAAATCCGCCTCATCATTTGCTTTCAATCGACATGTCAAAGTTGGCACAGTAGCAGGAGTCAGCGATGATATCGAAAATATGAAAGTCAACCGTGATGACTTTATGCATGCCTTGGACGAAGTTAAACCCGCATTCGGTGTATCTGAAGAAGAACTTGAAGGCGCCATGGCAGCAGGTATCTTACCTTTTAGCAGGCACATTGATAACATTCTTAAAGATGGTCGTTTGTTTATAGATCTCGTGAAAGAGTCACAAACAACACACCTTCTCTCTGTTCTTCTTCATGGGCCCCCGGGTTCTGGAAAAACTGCTCTTGCAGCGGCTATGGCCAAGAGTTCGGAATTTCCCTTTATCAAGCTTGTTTCCGCTGAGAATATGGTTGGGTTTGGTGATGCCCAAAAAATCCAATACCTCAACAAAGTCTTTATGGATGCATACAAATCTCCCCAAAATATCGTTGTTATAGACAACATTGAGCGTATTATTGAATGGGTTCCCATCGGACCCAGATTTTCAAACGCGGTTCTACAAGCCCTCATGGTCCTTCTCACTAAACAACCACCAAATGTATGTGCTTTCTCCTCTATATATACCTCGTTACTAACAAACTCTCTCTAGCAACGTCGTCTGTTGATCATAGGCACTACTTCCCAACGCAGCGTTCTCAAACAGCTCGATCTCCAACCTATTTTCAACCGTGAACTAGCTGTTCCTAATGTCAATACTTTCAATGAGTTAGCGACTATCCTGCGAGAAGTCCAGGCCTTTGATAATGAAGGCGATTTGCAAGAGTCATTAAATCAACTCAAACAGTATACTGAGAGTGATAGTGTTGGTGTGGGTATTAAAAAGGTGCTTTTGGCAGTTGGAGAGGCGAAACAAGAAAAGGGTGGTGTTCCGTCTAGATTTGCAGATATCATGGAACAGTTGATTGCTAGTGGGAGAGATTAGGTGTCTGCAAGATACCATGAAATGTGAGTGATAGGATAATAAAAGTCGTGGTTTCGGGTAGAGATTTGTTAGATAGAGTCATGATAGACGAGGTGATCAATTCAAAGACGGGCAGAAATTACAATTAGCCTATCCAGTCGAGGTACATCGGTACTTAGTACGTACTCATGCCAACAGGGACCACGATATCCATATCCATGCATACCATTTTACCCTCTCCTTTCCTTTTCTTATCTTGTATCTCCTGTTCTGATCTCGGAGATACTGCAGTGCTCTAACATGCGACAAAAGAGGAAGAAAGGCATTGTTTGGATGGCAATTGAGGCATATAAAATGCTCTGCACGTAGTCCACTTGCCTAGGAAGGGCCGTCTGTAAGTTGAGGTGATTTAGATACACCCTGTAACACGAGAATACAAGCACAGGAAGATGAGATTTCCTGATTTGATTTGCTGTACCTTTCGATATCGGATAGATGAACAACTGGGACAAGGTTTTCAAGACTAGCAAGTGCTTGGTTCCTTTGGATGAGAAAAGTAAGCTGTGAATATGGCTTCAGCAGAAAGATGGAGTTGGGCATTTAAATTTTGAGCCGGTAAGAAAATATCGACAGCAAATCAATGATATCTTGTAAGAAAAAAAGTCTTGCTCTCTCCTTCTCTCTTGCGCATATCATGCCGCGTATATATATATACACTACACACCAAGCTCCTTCCTACAAAGCTCCTCTGATCTCCCACATCTCCACACCCCCCAAGCGCCGTGCTCCTCCCACCCCCCATCACAGCGATATCTGACATCCCCAAGATCCTTGGTTGAAAAACACGAGCAGTCTACCAAAACCATACACAGGATATCTCACACGTCTCACCCTCGAGCCCCTCTCGCGTCGAGAATATGAGAAGATAGATCGCCCGCTCGACATACGCACCAAGGTGCCCCCTCCGAGCGCTTAAGAAAATCCGCTTCGTGTCTTCTCCCTCCTCCTCCTCCTCCTCCTCCTCCTCCTCCTCTCCTCACCCTTACCCATTCGATCCAATCCGATCAACCAAACGTTACCCAAAACTTCTTGCTTTAACCCATCATCATCGTCATCATCATCATCCCTTTATACTTATATACAAAAAAGCTCTTCACAAAACACAAAGCCCACAAGAAAATTTTCGCGTAGCAGCTTTAGGGTCTCTAGCTCTAAAGCCATGGTCCCCAGAGGATCTTTTAGGGGCGCTGTACAGACGAGTCGGCGGGAGGATAGTCGTTTAGGCTGATGGATACCTTCTATATGTATATATGTATGTATGTATTCCTCCACCCCATTAAGCACCGCTCGAGCGAAGCGGCGTCACTCTTGACGTGGGATGTACATGTGGGGAGGGTGTTCTTCTGGGAGCCTTGCGGCAATCAGCTGCAGGGAATGAAATGGGCGATGTGGCTCTGTTGGGCTGAGGCCGTGTGATCTTGCTTTTTGGTGGTGTCTCGTTGTCTCGTTGGGAGAGGTCCCGTTCTTTGCCTGGTATGGAACAGGCGTTTTTCTGGGATTTGCTTGAAGGTATAATAGGATATTGGGAAAAACTCTCATGGAACTTGTTTTTTGCCGTTTTAAATAAATTAAAGTTAAATTTATATCACTCACTCACTCATTCACTGTGTTGTGTTGATTCAAAACAGTTCCCGATGGGGATATCTACCTGGTTCAAGAGTTGTGTATCAATGGATGCAGTCTTCTCGACTCGGCTCCTAACATTCATTTGATAAATCTCTACTCGGCATCTTTCTTTTCCTCTCCTTTCCCACTCAGCCCCTCCTCAATGCCAACCTCAAATCTTCTAAATCCCTTCTTCTGATCCTTAGAAACCAGCCCCTTCCTAAGAACATACCTCTCATTAACCACATCCACCGTTTCCATCCTCGTCTTGTCCATGACCTTCGTATATTGACCCGTCAATCTTGGGCTATCACTTCCATCAAAAACCTTTTGACTTCTTCCCTTCCCCCCTTTACCCCCACTCAACTCATGCGCTCCAACCCCTTGGCGACTCACTATCCCCATCAATTCGCCCGCGAGAATTGAGTCGATTTTGCGCTCTCGCCATACTTTCCACAAATCATCCATCAAACCTGCTTGTCCGTATTTACCCTCAGAGTAACCGGGGGCATCGCCGATGTAATGCCAGTCGAGCGCATCGGTTCGGCTTTCATCATCTTCGTGGGGAAAGATGCAGTCCCAGAGAACGAGAGGGGTATCGGTAGCCATTTCATAAGTGGGCCTTCCCGGGTTCTTTTCCACATCCAACAATTCCGATACCACTGAAGGTTTCTCCAGACCTTGTCCCACAAGAAACAAAATCGCAACCATGTGACGAACCTGGTGCCAAAGAAATGCCGATCCATGAAGCGTAAAAGTATAGACCTTCGGAGCCTGACTTTCACCATTCGCTTTGGGACGAACCGACTCGTCAAGAAATGAAGCCCCATTAACATAAGCCAGCGAACTCGTATAGTCATCCACCTCTTCAATATTTGCATAGAAGATCCTCCTCTCAAAATTCGTAATCTGTTTTCCTGGATCTACTTTACAGAAATTCCTGAAATCATGTAACCCTTCGTACAATCTCGCGGCTTCCCTCATAGCATCAATATCCAACCAGCCATCTTTCATTTTACTGGCCGAAGCACCGTGCTCCAGCTGAGAGGGGATAGGAGAGAATGCAGGTTGGGTGAAGAAATATCGATAGCGACGTTCGCGGCAGGAGAACCGAGCGGAGAAATCGATTGGGGGCGAGGGACACCAGGCCAAGATGCGGATGTCGGGTGGAAGGAGACGGTTGAGAACTTGTGGGTAAGGTATCTCATCCGTGATATGATTGAAATCGAGACTTTCCTGAATCTCCGGATCCTTCAAGCTAAACGTTCCACGATCCGAACCCTCCGGTCCGGGTATGCCTGCAGAGGGAGAAAGTGGCGCGGATGTAACTTCTATGCCATTTTCCCTGGGATAGGTGTTATGCATATTCTCCTCTTCACCTGCCACTCCATCTCCTGGTTCTTCTCGCGCAGGTTGTGCTTTCGGTTTAGGAAGCGGTCGGTTGCTCCTGACTCTAATCCCAATCACCTGCCCAAAAGCACTCACCCCCTTATCCGTCCTCCCACACTTCGAATATTCGCAACCCTCCCAATTAACCTCCCCCGGCGCCATAGGATTGACCCCCTGAGGAAATATAAGGCGAGCCTTGTTCAACGCCTTCCACAATTCTTCTTCAATCGTAGGTAGTGGCGTTGGATGTGCATGATGTTCGAAGCCATTGTAGCGCTTCCCGAGATATGCGAGTTTGAGAGCGATGAGCCGCGTATTGTATTTGGCGGGGTCGAATTCTCGTTCGCAGCGAGGTTTCTTGAAGTTCTTCTTGTTGGTGGGACTGGCGCTGTGACTGTTCAGCAAGCGGCTTGGGGAGTGAGAGGATATGAACAAATACCTCTTTGTGTTATCCTTGAGCTCCTTTTCCAACTGAGTAACCCTCTTGATCAAACTCTCATGCGACCAATCGCTATAATCCGTGGTTCCTCCCATCTTGCCTCTTCTCCTCTCTTCTGCACTTTTCTCTGCTTCAGGAATCCAGTTGCATTTAGAGTGAAAATATCGTGAATGCTTTTGTGGTATTAAGAGCACTTCTCTTCTCCAAACCTTCCGAATAAACATTCATGAAATACTCATGAGGATTCTCCAACAACGTTGTCCGATTTTTTATTGACTCATGGATTGCTGAGCCAATAAGCTTCTTCCTATCGCAATTGATATTTTTCTAGATGCGAACAGGGGTAAATTCCTTATCGCATCGCTTATCGCTAGCCACCCCTCCTCAAGTACAGTACCGACTACCACAAGTCACATGAAACCATACATCCATCCATATATCTAACCATGGATGAACCTCCCCTAGGACCTCCTCCTATAGAGACAACGGTCCTACTGCTCGGTGATTCGAACGTTGGTAAATCTACTTTTCTATCGTGAGTTCTCCTTCCTTTCACCCCTCTCATCCCATCCACAGATCCCCCGCTTCTCCCCCTATCCTACCATCCAACTCATTCGCTCCCTTCCAGCCGACCCCCCTCAAACCTCTCCTCCATTGAAGCTACAACACAAGCCCAAGTCCTCCTCGACTCCCACCAACCCATCACCTTCGGCATCCGCTTCTCCAACATCCCCTACCGCCTAAACTTCTACGACACCTCATCACCCATCGACTGGAGAACACTAAAACCCAACGTCATCATCCTCTGCTATGCAGTGTCCAACCGCGCAAGTTTACTCAACCTGCAGACATTCGTACGTCTTCACCCAAGCAAACACATCATCTAACGTGGCCACGCTCTGGCCCTTTCCAAGCCCCACACACATCCACCAACACACCAGCCCACCCCCCAAAATGAGAGGAGAACCAAAAATTAACCCATCCCCCCCCTCACCAAACAGTGGCACAAGATCCTCCAAACCACCTTCCAATACGAGCTCCCCATCCTCCTCCTCGCGCTCAAGCGCGATCTCCGTTCCGAGCAAGATCCAAATGGCATTATATACCCGCAAGAGGGCCATCGTGTTGCGCAGGAATTGAGATGTGACCGCTACATGGAGTGAGTTTTCTCCCATTTCGCTCATCGTCACTCGATTTGCACCCGGTCCATCTTCTTTCCACTCGATCCGTTCCCATCTCATCCCTCCCTCCCCTGCCCATGCCCATTCCTTTCCAACTGAGAACTTGCTTCGCATCCTCCTCATGGACAAGATCCCATCTTCCAAATTACAACCTAACCCCAAATCTAGATGCTCATCTCAGACTGGCGAGCTAGTAGCTGAAGTATGGGAGGACATTAGTCGAACGGCAGTTTTAGCTGCTGGAGGAGGAAAAGCGGGTTCTAATAATGGCGGGCTAAGCGATGGGGGGTGTTCAATTATGTAATACATAGTAAAGGGATTGAGTGAGCAAGGGTATTAATGGGATGAAATGTAGGTTTCTGTATCAGGGATTGGCTTATTATGTCTGGAAATAATTTTAGGATCGGAAGTTGTGATATCATGGATAAGATCAGAAAATGGCATCAGATCTCGATCGTATATAGGTTGAAATCTTCTTTTCATTCATTGATATCTCATCTAGCCACTCCTGCCGCTCTCTCGCCATAGCCATTCAGCCAACTATCCCACTAGCAAACAAGCGACACACAGGGGTATACCATTAGCCTATCCTTTACATCCATTCACCCAACCGTTTAACCCGAGCTAAAGAGCTAAAGTCCATCCGCCATTACAGTACAAGAGATTATATTTCTCTTTCTTTTAAACTTCGATACAAAGCTCGAATTTTTCACTCCCTCCCAAATCATTTACCTGTCACCACCACCACATCCACCTTTAATAGCGCCCAACAAAAGTCTCTAGAGCAAAACCCCATCTCGACCCACCCATCTCCAAAACCATAGAGCCACTTGAAAGCTTAGCACTCCGTAGAGGCAAGCAAAAACAAAAATAGTACAGCGAACCAATGGAAAATGAATCGTGGCAGTCGTAGTCGTAGAAAGGAAGGCCGAATTCAGACAGCAAGAGCAATAAGGAAATATTATGTTAAGCCGTCGTGGTGACGCGCAGGCGATGCTGTGCATGATAAAAGAAACTTGGGACCAAGAAAAGTGAAGAAAATACAGGAAAAGAACCCTTCGAAGCTGTCTCAAAATGAGAGGTATGAAGTTTGAATACTGTGTGAAACACATTACAAGATTTTTAAACAAAAGGCCCCAAAATTTGAATTTTGTTATTACAAAGAATTTGTTGTTTTATTCATTCAATGATGAATTCAAAACTTAGTCGAAAGTTTTTTAGATTAGATCGAGTGAGGGACCAGACGGGGTCTGCCTAAACGGCCGCAAAGAGCGCTCGCCTTCAACAAGATCAGGAATGAATAGAGGTATTGATCGAGGTCACCGATCAGCCTTGGATTGATTTTCCATATTTTGCAATGTCTGCATCACGTAATGCTGCCATCCACAAACACCTTTCAGTAATGCCTTCAATCGGAAGAAACCTGTACAATTGACTAGCCTCCAGCAATCTAAGAAGATTCTTTATGATTGTTGAATCACATCGACACCTTTCGAAGTTTACCAAAGGCTCCGTTGATGGTGTACTTGCAAATTGGCTTGGCCGTTCTGAGTTGACGATAAGATCATGAGTATAGATACCGACAAATGGAATGCAGCCTTGATCTGCACCCGAGCCTTCCATCTCGGCTCGCAAGTTGTGAAAATTACTCGTGGGGGTTACAAGCTCTTCCAGTTCGTTAAGCGTTTGTAGATCGGATGCCGGTACATGGGCCCACGTCGACGTGAGGCGGGAGATATCCTTCGAAGTCAAAGCTACTGTGAGCTGTGTCATTGTCGCAAAATTTCGAATTTTTCGACAATGAGTAGCAATGTGGATGAATTTGATGATACATCGAACCCGTTCTTCCAGATCACCGGTAAGAACGATCTCAGAAACAGCCCATTTAACCATGATATTGAACCGTGCGATCACAACTTCTACACCTCGAGGCTCTGAAGACCGCAGAAACTCAACCCAAGAGCGAGTATCGGTAGCGGCATCTCTCCAGCGCATCTCAATTAGGTCCTTCCAATCAATCTCATTCAAGGCATCCTTTTCAATAAGAGTGAATTGTTGAGCGAGGACTCGCGAATCGAATGCAAGAATGAAAGGTAGATGAACAGATGTCTTACGTGAAGCTTCACTCATACCATCGGGCCGCAAGACCTCACTGCCAAATCCGTTTGAAGCCATGGGGGTAGTGGGGGTGATATTCGGAGTCGGTGGTAGCCGATTTCCCTGTCCCAACTGATAATCATGGACTCGGGGGATATCCGCAGTAGCTGGAGACATATTCAATGCTTGAACCAAGGTTATTGGAGGCGAGGGAGGGTTATGAGGTGACTTGGATAAGTGAGGTAAATCCTTGATCACTATCCCCTGTCTCAAAGGAGAGAAGGTCGGAGCAGCGATGTTTGACATGTCTTCGGCAGAGTCGGCTTTTGAAATGACAGACATTTCAGAAGAAAGATCGCTGTCAATGTTGAGAAATGAATGATTGCCACTCTCGCGAATAGACTCCTTTGCGCTGGGACGCATTCTTCGCAAGCTTTCTGTTTCAATGATAAAATCGAAGGATCCGGGATGAGAAGAATGCGGAGTGTTATCCATAGTCATTTGGTATTCTTCACCAGGCCCCTCAAGAACTGAACCTTCTGACCAATTACGTGTGTGCCTTTGATAACTCTCATCATCGTCAAATGCGCCATCAAGGAAAGAACCTTCAATGAATGAATCTGTCAGACCACTCGAGCCCGGTAATGACGAGGTCCTTGGAATTCCTGTTGGTTGGTATGTAGTGGGTCTGTGCTCTGAACTGGTTGAAGCTCGCTGTGGCTGATATGTAGTTGGCGTTAAATCGAAAATTCGCGAGTCCACAACATTTCGCTGCCTGTGTCTGCGTTTTTCTGCCTCGCCCTCATCGTCATTCAAAGTTAGGGTACTGACATCGTAGGGGCTCCCCCCAAAACTCTTAGTATTCGCTTCGTTCTCGAAGGTCCGAGATAATTCACCACCCGAGATTTCAGAACGTCTTTGTTCAAACTTCCCTTCCAGTTTTAGAAGAGCTGACTCAACCCCGCCATCATCATCAATGTCGTCTGGAATTTGAGCAAGCATCTGTGCTTCTTTCTCAAACGATGGACGCATGACAGGCTGAGATGAATGTGTATCGAAGAGAGAGACGCGGGCTTTAGGAGAAGCTTCAGCAAGTGCTCCTAACGAAAATGTCTCGACACGGTTTTGAGCTTCATCGTAATCACTATTAACTACATCGACATATCGGCTATCATCCCCACTTCCAAGAAGATACGAACTTCGCACAGAGTCGGAATACGTCGTTATGGAGCCAGTCGACATTGGTCTAGGCATGGCATGGGTGAGATCTCCAACATTGCCCACAGCCCTCAGATCCCCACCTGGTCGTCTTCTGAGTACTCGAAGTGGCCGAGGAGCAGGTAGATTTCGAGATGAGCTCTCTGCAATTGATTGTTCTTCGGTGAATGTAGTAGCATCGAAACTTCTTTCACTCCTGTGATGCTGAGTGAAACCACTATGGAAGGATGCATAACGACGTAGTGATGCAGACTTTCTGACTCTGTAAGTCTGGCTGTGAAGTCTTATTGAATGTGTAGGGATTGGTCGAGGTCCGAGGGTGTGTTCATATTCTTGGGGGGGCTGCGAGTCGCCGATTAGTGACGGGAGACCTTCTAATGATAAGCTGCGATTCACGGTATGTCCTAGTAGATTGGATGATCGTCTTGGGGCTCCTGGAAAAAGAACACCCGGCGGCGTTGTTGGTGGCGTAGGCCCGTGTGATGGGTGCAAGAAATTATCGGCGAATGAACCAACAGATGAACTTGCAGCCAATGCGCCGGTCATCATAGGCAAAGGTAACGACATGGTATCGTCAACAATAAGAATACTTTTACTGCTATTTGAGACTTCACTTTTAGGTGACCTGTAAGTTATAGGGCTCGAGTTCTCCAAGGTTACATCAGGAACCATAGCCGGGTATTGAATTGCAGATTCACGGTGGCTACTTCTTGGTGGTGACTGCTGCTCAACCGTTCGAGATTTGCGGGCCTCGTCAGCTGCCTCTTCCTCTCGAACTGCCTTTTTAAAATCCTCAGCGACTTCAGCACCAAGAAGGTCAATTCTCATTGGTGCACGGAATGAGTCGTGCCTTCGAGCTTGTGGGACTACAGCGGTACCCGGAAGTCGATTTATGGTTGCTCCGCGGACACCAAGAGGTGGTATATTGGGAAAGCTACCTTGAGTCGGGGAGCTGGTAGGGCTATGGCCCCCCCTCGTACTCAAGGCGCGACGCACGCTGCCTAGGAGCCTTTTCATTCCTGGTCCTGACATTGCCGAGGGACCTTTATGATTGGGGGGTGGTCTAGGAAATAAAGTAGTTTCTCGACCAAATTCTGCTGGTGTGCTTGGCGCGATAACATCGACAAAGGCTTGGCCTGGCGGGAACAGATTGCCTCTCACTAAACTTCCAGCATAAGGCAAAGCAAGAAGTAGTTCGGTACTCTTATAGATTACCTTTTGTACAGGCGGTGCAGGTTCTGGCTGTGCCCGGCGATCTCGCAGAGAGTCAGAGAAGCTGACGCTGCGTCTATGTGAATTTGAAGGGCGAACTCGTTTGCCAGTCAAGGTTTTGGGAGTAGTTGCCACAGGGGGGGCAGAATCGTATATCGAGCTGGCAGGGACTGGATGCGCTCCGAGGGGGTTTATTGTTCCGGTCCCTCTTGATCGACTAGGAAATGAGCATGATACAAAGTCTTCACTCACTATGCTTGTGGGAGATGAGGGCGGCTCTAGATCATCACCATGGTCTCTGGTATTGGGACGGGTAGGATTATAGGCTACAACAGAATCAACGTATCCTGCGCGAGAAACATCGGCGAAAAAATTTCGACCCTCAACCATCGAGGTGTCGTTCTCGATGAAGTCAGGCTCAATGATGCCATCAAGACGTGGGGGACCCGCTGGGAGGGTTTCCCAAAATGCTGGGTCCAAAGTAGGATCTCGAGAACCAGCTACTCCCCCAGCAGCTATTGGAACTTCAACTCCAAGGTCAGGGTCGAAGTCTGGGCCATCCCAATACAACGCACATACCCTTCGCCAACATTTCTTAAGCTCCTCTACTATCTTCAAAGGAACCTTGGAGCGCATCTCGCTTTCGAGGAGTGTTTTGGTGAATGCATTGAGCCGTTCACAAAACAACATTCTCAACTCGTAGTCAATGACGTAATCATCCAAGAAGTAATTTAATACCCAATGCCGGATTGCCACAAAAGTTCTAACTCTGACCACGGTACCAATCTCATCATACCTTGCCACTGCCCATTGAAGTCTTGCGATGAGCATAAGGAATAGGTCGGTGGTTTCGAGAAATGATCGAAAGGTAAGAAAAAAGTCTGAAAGAAGGTCATAATCGACAAATGTGGGAGACGTGATTTCTGCAACAAGACGCGCTGGAGTCGCCGCTCTAATGTTTCCATTTTCGCCATACCGGACGATAGACGGATGATCGCAAGCCGGCTTGAAAGTGAGAGCATCAAAAATTTCGGGTCCAATAGCTTGAAAGGGCTTAACAATTCTCGGCGATGGCATTAGGCGTGATTGGTCATTGGAGATCGGTTGACCGGTGGCAGCGCCAGACTGCGGAGAAGCATCCGAATGGCGCCGAGGAAGGATTTGCGTATGGCGCTGCGAAGCCGAATCTATTTGTGATGTCTCTCTGCTTGAAAACACACTCGAGCGCATATCATCATTGATGGTCGTGTAGGAAGAACCTCGAAGACAAGGGGTGCCGCGCATGCTGAATCGTGGCTTTCCCAGCCTGTACGAAGGAATAGAAACGTCTAGAGCCGGAGTACCTTGAAAGAAGTCAAGCTTTTGGGCCGCATTACCAGTTCCAGGCCGCTCAATAATAACTTTGAAAGCGCCAGCATCCTTGTCGGTGACATGAGCATGCTGATCGTCGACAGTCGAGCACGAATGTGCTCTTCCGCGTCCCGATTTGATTGGGGCTGCGTCTTGAATTCGTTGCGCCAGGCTCGACGCTGACTTCAAAGGGGACCAAATACTATCACCGTGACTCAAATCCTCTTCTGAACGGAACGCGCGAGCATCAGGTCCAGCAGTGTCTGGCGGCGTGGTTGGAAAGACGAAAGATGGCTGAGGATATCGTTGGTTTGCGGGACGGATCGAAGGGCTGTTCGTTTGTCAGTCACTGTTTACTGTACATAACGAGTTTGTTGTGGTGGCAACGAGCACTACATCACGCAGCATCACCCTGCCTTACCGTAAGTATATCTTTCCACCATTTCCAACCTTAGCCACGGTAAACTGTCTACCTTCCCGACCAGCAGAACCCCCATCTGGAGTCACACTACCTTTCCCATCTTCTACCTCTCTCTTAACACGACGGTAAGCATTATTATCATTGCGCGAACTCTCCTGCATCAGCTTTTTCTGTTGGTTTAGGCTTCTCTTTCCCGTAATCCTCGGTTTTGAGAATGACAATGATGGCACTTTATTGTTCGGCTGCCTCTCAACCTCTGTAGTAGTTGTAGATAAATTATTAGGTGTCGCAAAACGGCCTCTAGGGGACAATCGATCTCGTTGACGTTGACGCAAACTTTCGGATGAACGAACTACAGGTGGACGTGAGGCTTGGGCCTGAGCCTCGACCTCCATTATTAATTTGTCGTTTGCCCGGATTTTCGCCTCCTTCATAGCACTCAGCTTCTTCGTCGTTTTCCGGATTTTCGATACATGGAGGATAAATCAAGTGGACATGGTAACTTTATTGTATGGGGGGGGGGGTGAGGAGGTTGGAGCAATGGGGGATTGGAAAGGTTGAGGAGGTCTGCGACAGGCTCTCGATCAACAGAAGACCATGCAATAATGTATGTGTGTTCAGTGAATGAGGGGGGTGGAGAGGGTTTTGATCAATTCACTTTCAAATCAAACTAGGTAGTCGCCGATGGTATGTGTTGCTTCTGGCCAAGCAGGCATTCAAAGGAAGGAAAAGGGAGGGGATTCCAGGGAAGGAGTGGAAAGGGAAGGGAAGGGAAGGAATGGTAAGTTTGGTAATTTGGTAAGGTGGAAAAGTGGAAAGTGCGAATAAGAATAAGAATAATAGTGAGTGAGTGAGTGAGTGAGTGAGAGTGAGAGTGAGAGTGAGAGAGAGTGTGTGTTGCATTTAGTTTTTTGGTGGTGCTTTGAACTGCGAAAGAAGCAGCAACGCAACAGCAGCAAGATGCGTGAATGTGTTGCATTTTACCTACTAGGTCGTAATAACCTTGGAACAGGGCAGCACCCAGATGATTTTGCCAGCCAGTCAAAATCAAGGAATACCATCCGAAAAGGGCAATTAAAGAAAATGTACAAAATGAGGGAGTGATGAAGTAGTTAGCGTAAAATTTGGTTGGTAAGAAAGGGCTCGGCTCAAGTATGCTTGTGCATTTTGAGTTGCAACTTGCAGGCTGGGGTTGATGCAAACCTTTCGTTCCAGTTGCAGTACAAGTACAGTAAGTGATAAGTACAGTAAGTAGGTAAGTACTAGGTACTGTACAGAGTAGTAGAAAGGGTAAGGTATGGAAGGTATGGAAGGTATGGATGATATGGATGGTATGGATGGTATGGATGGTATGGATGGTATGGATGGTATGGATGGTATGGATGCTATGGATGCTATGGATGCTATGGATGCTATGGATGGTATGGATGGTATGGATGCTATGGATGCTATGGATGCTATGGATGCTATGGATGCTATGGTAAGATATGGATGGTACGGTATAGTACACGGAGTAGTATGTATGAATTGATTATTACATGGGTGACAATTGATACTTTCATACTACTGGACAGCAATTATCTACTTTGACGCTTTTACGGATGAGGATTTCCGGGGGGAAGGGAGGATTAAAACTCACATGGATCAACGAATCATTTTATCTCCTTCATCATAGCATCCTTGCAAGTCAGATAAAAAAAAAAGGATTTCATTCCCCTAGTCCTACATGTACTGTACTCCGTACGGAGTATATGTTCGAGTACCTAGCATAGAATACTAGTAAACGAATAATACCTAATTAGTAATAATGATAGTAATAATAATAGTAATAATAATATAATAATAATAAAAATACTCGATTTTAAGTTTAAGAATTTAAGAAGTGGTACGAGCGTCATTTCATAATACTACTCCGTACCTAGGTATACCTAGGTATAATTCTATACTATAATTAATTAAAAAGAGTATATTAATAATATTTAAAGTAGATAAATATTAATATCTATAGATACTATACTAGGTACCTAATAAGAATGTAAAAGTATTAATCTATTATAAAAAAGTAGAAATTAAATTGAAGAAGACCTTAGAGATTTTAAGTTTAAGAAGAATTACTTATTAAATATACTTATCTATCTATTTATTTATTTATTTATTTAAATAATTAAGTATTCATTATATATACTTAATAAACGATCTAGAATAAAAAGGCTTTAAAAGAAACAAATATACACAACGTCATTTAGCTAGATAGTAAAACAGAGATGTTTAGATAGCTAAAAGGTCTTTGATATGCTTCCTTTTATATAGTATGATATCTATGGATCTGGCTGACTAACCATGAAAGATCTAGTAAGTACTGTACCTCTAGGGCTAGTAATTAACCACGATTTTGCACATCTAAATACAGTATGATATGAGACTTTCGAGTCTGGCCACTTTCGTTGCTGGAGAGAGATAACCAACTGCAGGTGGTTGTATGTTGTATGTTGTATGTTGTATCTCCTTTTGGCATCGTAACACCAATACCTACAACCTGGAATCCTTCTGTAGGTAGTACTCATTAGGTACCAACAGTTTTTCCAGCTTTTCCAGCTTTCTTTCTTACATGCATTACCCTAAGGAAATCAGCATCGTAAGTACTCTCTCTCTCTCTCTCTCTCTCTCTCTCTCTGCCGACCAATGATGTATGAACCATACGAACGTGAACCACTGGATAAACCAACCAACAAGAAGTAAATCCGTTTTGTTCGACATTGCTTTCGGAATTAGAAGCATGATCAAATGATGACTACGTTGTACTTATGAATCATACTGTATATCCAAATTCAAATCTGAATCCAAATCTGAATCTAAAATCTAAATTTTGATAAAACCCTCCTTCATCCAAGCTCCTAATCCACACACAATTACCGAGGAGGAGAGGGGGTTCGATGAAGGGAAAATTAGCTCAAGACAAATCGTGAATAAAAGCAATCAATTGCAACAACCTTCTCCGTTGGTCTCTGTCCTGGTACAATAGTAACGATATGAATGTTTCAGCTGATACTCTACTACAGTACCAATTTCGTGGGACCTAATGGGGTGTTGCCGATGGAATGAATACTCTCATTACCTCGAGTATCTTTTGTACCTACAGTACCAAGTAGGTAGGTAGATAAGTATACCTAGTAGTCAGTATTCGGTAGGTCCTTAGAGATACCTACCTCTCACACCCTATTATCATCACCATGTCGTATAACCTTGGAAACTCTTTATACAAACAGGTAATTATACGATATTTTAGATCCACCTGATGATCGAATGATTCATTACCTACCTAGGTAAGCAATTGATATCCGTGAAGGTACTGTATTATTATCGTATGGCTGACTCATCATCAACTAACTATTCTCACCCAGGTATCATCGATTCGAGATCATAAACCTTTAACGCCGTATGCCTCCCTACCTAGTAGATACACGGAAAAAAGCAACCTACCAAATCCCATTATATAATAACAGCAAACTGCTCTTCCACGCCTTCTTTCGTGCCGTGATTGGAATGATGATAGATCAACGCTCAACTTTGAGATATCCCACCTATTATTGTTGATAGATACTATCTATCTGATTGACGATCATATGGAATTCTCTTCCAAAGTATAATGCTGGTATCTAACTCCGTTCAGTAGAACACTACTGTGTCATACAGTACTAGGTGGCTTTAAACGTGGTTTCAGGGATCAAAAGCAACTTTGATTCTAAAGGAGTAAATATCGACCATAGCCTAGCCCTCTCGCCAGGCAATCAGAACAGGAGATACCTAGGTAGGGAGGGGAGATACCAGGTAGCTACTAGGTCCCTAGTAGTTTTATACTTTTGCAACGATATGATGATTTTCTTTTCCCTATTGCACCAGGACCCATTTAGCCATTATCCTTCATGTAAGATACGTTGTCTGCCATCTGTCCCACACCAACCAACGCGCAAGGCTGCTTCGTCCTTTCATCCAACTTGAGCAAAATTCGAGACACACAAGATGACTTCTAGAATTGGATTGAATTACGCACGCTGACACTGATCCTCAATCGCACCGATACCGACGGGCCAGACGGCACTTATCCAACAAAGGATCAAGGGACTGACTGGATGATGGATGGATGGATGGATGGATGGATGGATTATCAAACCATTGGGAATTCTGGCAAGACATTTCATTCCCCATCATCTCCCTAGCGGGCTGGCATCCGTTGAGCAACCACGACTACTGCTGTACAGTACTAGTACAGAGTAATTACTTACCCAGGTACAGTACAGTCAGTACTGTACTGGATTGATTGATTGCAACGGGCGCCTGGGCAACGAGCGAGCCCAGCACAATGGAAACGAAGAGTGGAGACAGTGGATCATTGATCATTGATCATTGCTGTACGGAGTACTGTACTCTGTCCAGTGTACACACTAGGGTTGTATAATTTATATATTTTCATATTATAACGCTTCAAAAGCGTTATAAAAATATTATGCCAAGTATATCACGTACGATATATACGATTATATTATTTTATTTTTATTTTTTTCATTTAATAAGATCGTTAGAATAAAGAGATAAAATAAAACTTAAGAGATTTTAAAATAAGAATAATATTTGTTTTTATAAGAGATTTTAATAAATTATATCGATTTAACTAATTAGATTAAATTATTTTACTTAATATTTTAAAAATAAATAATATTAACTAATTTAAATAAATAATATTATAGATTAATTAGCTTAAATACGTAATATTATTAATTAAGAGTATAAGTAGATTTTAAAGATATACTTAATAAGTATTAAAAACTTTTCTTAATTATTTAATTAGATTTATTTTTCTTCTTTTAAAATACCTTTAATATTTATTTAAAATATCTTTAATCTTTATTTAAAATATCTTTAACCTTTATTTAAAATATCTTTAATCTTTATCTAAAATAAATTAGATAATTTATTTTAAAATACACTGATATATATATATATATATATATATATATATATATATTTACCTTAAGCGATATTATATATTATATTAAGCTAACCGATATACGTTATAATATATCAATATAAGTAACAACCCTAGTACATATAAAGTATTCCGTACAGTATGGTTACACAAATTTCTCAATTTGAACGAAGCGTCTCGTCTCGTCCCGTCCAATCAGAAAATTAGAATACCTTTGAAGTCTACCAATCAAATTATTCACCTGTCGGCAAATTAAAACTTAAATCAAAAATAAAGATAAAAAACACAGTAAGTATAAAATACTTCTCTCCTCCGTACTCCGTACAGTAGATAATCATCCGGAAGCGTCGATTAAACTCCCCGCGACTTCTTAACCGTCGAAATGATCAACCGCTCGATGTCCATTATTGATTCCATTCATCCATCGGCCAGAGCCCAAGAAACTCTATTAAGATTGTCCAGGTGAGCTTCAGAACGACTGACTCTTTAGGGACAGACATCGGTACTGAGCGGCGGCACCCACTGTACGGAGTAATACTGTAATACCGTACTGTAATACTGTAATTAGTACCTAGTCCCTAACCTACCAATCAATTATGGAGAAGACCAGTACATGTACGGAGGGAGTATGAATGTGAAAACGGTTATGATGGACAATGCGGGGTACATCCAGGACGCAGAGATACTGCGCTCAGCTTTTCAACTTCTTGACCTCAGAAATTGAGAACTGATGAAGAAGCATTTTCCTATACGAAAGCATTACGAAAGCATTGCGAAAGCATTGCATTCATTCCCTTGACTGTTTACGCAACCGTCTAGATCCTCCATTCTGATTGGGATTCAAGATTCATACGCAGACACTGTACGCACTGCTGTTCTTATCTGCGAAAACCCAATCACAAGCATTGACATGTCGTTCTCTATTCTACCATGGCAATAATCCTTTGCGCCAGTTTCATGTAATGCAATCCAGACGACTACTCAGATAGATGTAGTGGATATTCGCAGACGGAGTACCTGCTTAATATCTTTCCACATTCGAGGCCGAGAAGTAAGCCGAACTCTATTTAAACTTTGCCGTAACGGTCTTCCCGTCCCTCTTCGGGTATGATCTTACAACTTTTTTCCCCCGAAAGGACGGCATAGCGTTCCAAGGTTTGTCAGGATTATTACAAGTTCAGCAACCTTTCCCCGAGAACCAAAGACTCGCAAGCGCGATGTGCCCCTGACACGAAGTCAAGGGGTTTTACTGATCGCCGGATGATAAGGTGCCATATGAGTCTGCGAGTCATAAACTGCTCAGTAGGCTCACAATAGACAATTGGGTTCCATGAGTACCTAGGTACACACTTCTAACCGACTATCGAAGACACGGAGGCTGGCAGTAGAAGTATATCATGGTTGAACCCAGCAACAAAGATCTCAGATTGTGTGGCTTCCGTTGAGACGCAGCGCACAATTTCCTAAACGAATCTGGTAAATGGCAAAATCGGATTAGGGCGACGCATCACGCGAGTCACGCCCGCCAACAGGCATGTCGATGGTTTGGGGATCAACTCGAGGAGAGGTCGAAAGAACAAAGACATACGACGTAGGCACCAAACATTTTTCCACGGAGCAAGATGCTATACTGTACTATCAATACACCATTCTGTGGTTTCTCGGCTAATATTTCTTGCCGGTAGTCATAATAGGGGTGTTCTAGAAAGGTTGATCGTCATGATACTTCCGTACCGCGTACCAGCTCCATGTGGATCATATCGAGCAGAGAGTATTTTGTACTGCAAGATGTTGGCCATACAGTTAACTAAGGAGATTGGAGCAAAGACGAGGTAGTGCACACTATGTTACCATGCGCTTGAGATCAAGATGTAAAAATGGAATCGTCTCCTATCGTTCTTGGGACAGGTGCTATGATAGACTACCAATGTTTTCCCATGGGAGACAGCAAGTACTATCATGTTGGAACAGGATACCATAACAATATTTGGACAACATGCATGCACACGCAGCCGTTACTATCGGTGTCCAAAACATTTCTTTCATTCTCACCGCAAGGTACCCAGTTCTACTCAGTTCATGGATCATCCATCAATCAGAATAAAAGGTCTAGTTTCCATTTACAGTATACTACACGGATGTATGCGTAGGGAAGATCCTAGCTTTTGAAAAGGATGAATGATTATTCGTCCGTGCGAGGTACCTGTGCTTGTGGCTTTGAATATCCATGGGACTGGGTGGGAAGCAAAAGAAATCTTTCGAACGAGCTTGCAATTTTCTCACAATCATATCACAACGTTTATTGAAACTCAAAAAAAGTTGATGGACTTCGTACGTAGTACAGATTTCATTATTATAACCCACACGACACGAGCAAAAAATCTTTGCATCCCTCGAAACTCTCCCCTACCAGTTCGCCGAGGTGCCCGGTTAAATGCTGCTGCCATTGCGGCTAGAAGTGATACTTAAACCCGCCTTACTTCGCAATGTCACCCAGTCTTCTCATTGCCTCATAGCCACCCATTTGCCTCTGGCATAAACCCCCCCTTCAAGTCCAAAACCAAACTAACCAATATTTGGTGTTTGCGGACCGGAATGGTCTTCTACATTTCCAACTTATACGAGTGACAAGTCGCACCATTTGACGGGATGTTCCCTTCTTCTCGGTCCAGCCGTCACCATTGCGTCACGGGACAAGCTTGTGAAAGGATATCAATGTAACGGTTGTTAATGCCATCCCATCAATCTTCTCTTTGGAGATAAATAAATACCAAATGTCCGATGTGCTTCCTGTGAGATGATGCGTCTTGGTTCTTCAATTTACCAAGGATTTTCTTCAAAGCCACCTCGCCGACTCACTGCAATGCACTGCACTGCACTGCACCGCACCTTTGATTATATGCGAGACTTCCAAGCTTCCAATCATTTGATATCGGGGACAAAATAACGGATTATACCGCAGGCGGGACGTGCTCTGCCAGGATGAAGTACTTAGTATTTCTGGGAATTCTGACTCTCCTAAGAATGGTTCAAGGGAAGCCTTGTGTATCGAAACGAATACTGTACTATGAGATGAACTGTTGAGCTAAGCCCACCGGCAAAAAGATCTTTCAATTAATAATTGCTGGATGGTTCTTTAATCTATTTTCCACGTTTTTCTTTCCCGTTTATAATTTACTGCGGGTCAATGTTTTGATGGCCAGGGCTGTAAATTAATCCATCGAAAGTTCGGTTTGCGCTGTTCAGCGTTGTTGTTGATTGCATACTCCGTAAAGGGTCATGCTGGTTTGGCGACGAGGTTTTACCATCTCGGAGGCATCCGAACCGATCTTATGTTCATCATGGAACGCAAATTTTTGCAAACTTGATGCAATCATGAGGGGCACTTTGGGCACCCGTCGATCAATATTGATTGGGCTCTAATCTTACAGACAATTCCCGAATTGTTTCTCGAATGGAGGTCGAATTATTCTGGTTTGTGTCATGACAAGTGTCAACATCACACGAATCAACAATTATGTCATCGTACTCGGATATCCTCACCTCATGGCTCATGGGTTTTGTGTGTCATCGGCACCGTATATGCATTTTAAGCGAATCCTGAATACAGAATTACATGTGCCGGCGGAGGGTTTGGGTAGAGTGGATGATTACCAGCGTCATTGTTTGATACAATCCTCCTTCGACAATCTCAAAGTTTATTCTTAGTATCGTACGAGTTATGCGGCACGACTGAATCATCCTTTAACTCTTGATCATTCCAAGATCGAAGGGTTGAATTAATGCCTCTTTTTCACGCTGTGCTCGCCGCTGAAAGTGAAGCACACTGCTCGATTCGAGCTGGTATATTACGAAAGAAAGAAGGAAGGAAGCAAGGAAGGAAGCATTGATGACTATAATCCATCTGCATTTTCCAAAATTGCATAGCAATCTACTAGGCTCCCTATCTCTACCTGGACTGCCCCCAAATATCTCATCCACACAGCATATTCTGGAGAGGAACAATGATGGTAAAATCAACATATCGAGAATGGGGCCAATTTCGATTATAATAGAAATATATAAATGATCTGATCCTCCAAACCACTCTGCCTCCTTGGTATCAAATTTAAATCCATTGCTTCAACAATGCGAACAATCAGGTCCCGCATTCCTAAAATTGTAACGCATGGCATTGAAGAACTTACTTCTCTGCCCTGAGCTTCTTTCTCGCCCACGTACTATCGACAGTGGAAATCAAGACTTAAGCAAGTCATCTCCATTCCAGTTCCACACACATGATTCCCCCCCCCCCCCGTGCTTTTCGCGAGTGAACGAACTATAGTCAGTCTATAGATACTATACTCCCTTGTCCTTTCTCCTCGCATGCAGCAGCTCCGTGCGAATGGCTGAGATTTTCGTTTGTGTACCGTAGTGCATCCACCATATCACATGGAAGATACTAACACGACGAATACTGCTACCTATCATCCATCATCTATCATCCATCATAATACATCATCCTCATCCATCCATCTCTACAATAACACACAAAGCCCGTTTCCTCTCAAACTAGGAGATGTATCCTCTCTCTCTCTCTCTCTATCCATCGGTGCCCACCGCTTTCAATCATCCGTTTTATCGTGGGTCGATGGCCTATATCCGATTTTCTGGTCCAAGGAGGTCCTGCTTCTTGGAATGGAGCTGGAGCTGGGGCTGAAGCTGGGGCTGGGGCTTGAACTTTACCTTGAGCCGAAACTTCTCGGGAATTTGCATTCTGGGTTGGTCGGGTGGTTTGGGTGGTTAAATGGTTGAATGGTATGGGTGGTCCTGGGGAGAAATATTGATATTAGTATATAGGTGGGTAAAAATGACGGCATGTTTCTATTTTATATATATATATATATATATATATTCATGTGTGTGTGTATGTATGCGAACGTGCGAACGTTATACTTCATCACCCCCCCCCCCCCCCCTCCCTCCACACCAACGCAAATCCAATCCGAAACCCGGAAGCCAGATACATGGCGAGATGTAAGCCGCGAAGGGAACACCTGGGCTCCATCTGGTTCCCCCTAGCTAGCTAGCTAGATTGCCAGCCAGCCAGCCAGCCGTCTGTAAACTCCCACCGATCTTCCCGCGGGCTAGTTATTTCCAGGTCTGGTTTTTTCTTTTCGTCTTTTGCCTTTTTTTTGGCTTTTTTTTGGCTTCCTGTAGTTAAAGGTACGTATGAGTGGTTGGATGGATGGATGTTGAAGTATATGTATATATATGTATCTATCTATCTATTCAACACTCGCTCCCTCGTGGAGGTGGAGAGATGATGATTTTACTTGTACTTGTACTTTTACATTTACTTTTGCCGTGAATCAGATTCAGATCCAGAACAGGATCGAGATATACAATACCGTTCCGAGGTATCGTCCTCCATATGCTGCAGGTGCAGCTGTGCGAAGGTTGCCGCGTGCTGGAGTTTTGGGTTGGATGGGGGGATTTTATGGTTTGAGTGATGAGATGTTGGGTTAGATTGGGTTGAGGGAGGGAGGGATGGGAGAGGGGAGGGTAGGTGGTGGAGTTTGGATTTGGATGTTGCGGAGTGAGGGGATGCTGATAATAATCTTGCAGTGATGAATTTTACAATGATGATGATGATGATGATGATATGAAGAAGGCATGACAAGAATCGTCCCATGTACCTACCTATCTTTCCCCATCCACTTCTTCGCAAGGGCCTTTTGATTTGAGGGGTGCTGTTTTATGCTATCGTTAATCATGGCGCTGCTTTGAATGCGGGCAAGAGATGTGTGTTTGTCGTCTCACGATGTTCAAAATGTGGTTTGATCACGGTGGTGTTTAGTTTGTTTTATATGGCGTGAAATCGTGCGTGTTTATTTCATTAAGCTGCGGTATTGATACTACAGATGTGATGGAAATTACCTTAAAACATGATTATTGTCTGCTCCACCGTGACTTATCCCATATATGGTGCACCTCACTCCCTCTAACTCATCCGATCCAACTCCAGATCCAAAGCCAGTGCCAGCACCAGGCCTTCTATATCAAGCTTTCCCCCTCGTCCTCATCCACCTCCTTCTCCACCTCCCTTTCATCTTCACCTCCGTTACCCCTCCCCTTGAATGTCTTCATCGCCCTATCAATCCCACTAATCCTCCTAGCGATGGCCTGCACCCCGACAGGGAAGACACCCATCCACCCAACCCATCTCGCATAGAGTGGCATAGCCAACACAGCGCTACTTCCCTTATCAATCGTCGCAATAATTTCCTTTGCCACGTCCACCGGTTCCAAGACTGGCGCGAAAAAGCTATTCGGTGTCACGGTCCCGGAAAACAATGGTGTGCTTAATTGGCCGGGCTCGACAAGCACGGTTTTGATATCAGGATGGGCTTTGAGTTCTGCGGTGAGAGAGTGGTGGGAGAGCAGTTACCCCAGCTTTGGAAGCGCTGTAGTCGCTGAGCTGGGCCGCGCCTAGGTGACCGAGTACGCTGGACATCGTTACGATTGTGCCGTGGCCGGTGCGAATGAGGCCTGGGAGGAAGGCTTTGAGGGTGTAGAAGTGTCCTAGGAGGTTTACTTTGAACGTTTGTTCAATTTCGTCGACCGACAGATCAAGGAGAGCTTTGCCATTGACGATCGCCGCATTATTGATGATTATTGTAGGGGTTCCGAGCTATTTGTGTATTTGTTAGTCCACCAGCTGCAGATCCATAATGGAAGGGGAACCAACATCTCGTTCAATTTCTATGGCCACTCGGGCAACTTCCTCCTGATTCCCAACATCACACTTGTAATAACTCACACCCCGCGCCTCTCCACTCTCCAAATCCCGCACGTCTAGTACTGCGACAGTTGCGCCTCGCATACCATATACCTCCGCTACCAATAACCCCAATCCGCTTGCACCTCCGGTAATCACAATAACTTCTTCTGATAGATCCACCTTCCTAGCTTTCGAGTATGCGATTTGCCTATTGAGCTTTGCGAGGAAAAATAGCAAGGTGATTAGTGTTGCATAGTCGATGGCCCATTGAATGGCTTCATGATCCCACGGCATGGCTTGCGCGCGCATGCAGAGCGGGATCATCCATGCGACGAACGGGTGGAGAAATGTTACATTGAGAACTTTGAGCAGGAGATCTATACTGAAGGGTTTGGCCCATGGGAGGGTTTCTTCTTGACGAGGTTTCTGGTCCATTTTGAGTGAGGTTAGGGAACTTTTAGTTGGGAAGAATGGAAAATTCAGGATGGAAGCGTCGGCTTGGATGGGATGATTGGGATGAGGAAGAAGGAGGGGAGGAGAGGGTATTTATTTCTCTAAGTGGCATCATTTTTCGAGGAGAAATATGAGACGAATCTGATGTGAGGGGACGAACGGTTTGTTTCATAGGAGAAGGCTACATAACCGCCGTGTGTGAATATGGTCTGTGCGTATCAGCCTTGCGTTTCATGGCGGTCTGTAAATAGACAATGATCCTGCAGGTACCTCGTCAAAGGTTTTACGGTTTTCGGTGAGTGTGTTATGTAATGGGGCGATTAGATGGGGTGTTCATGAGTTCTGATGTGTCTATTCGCATAAGTCTGTGTGAATTCATTCTAGCGATTAGTCGAAACCCGTTTGATTGGTTATACTTCTTAAGTAGGAAGAATCCCACCATTGCCTCGTATGCTTTGTGTGAAGCAATATACATTAGCCGATGGGACAATGATGTGTTTTTTTTTAGTATTTTTAGTGTATAACCATATCGTTCTATGTGTTCATCTATTTCACACGGCTTCAAGGTGATTGAAACTTCTCCGAGAAACTTTCTTTGAAGACTGCTAGTCACCTTCACTTTGAATCGCTAGCATATCGCTAAGTCGTTTGGAATTTCCTTTGGGTTCCTCCATATCGTATCTGCATAGCAGTGTTATACTTTAAAGTTGTCGGAGACGAATATCAAGTTTGTGCGTATGACTACCTTTCTTTGAATCTTATCAGCGCTGTGGGGCCAGCGGCGCCCGGTAAGAGCACCTTTCTGAACCTTCTGGCTGGTTGCAAGATTTTGGAACTCCTCAATACTTATTCAGTAATGGATACTTTTACCAAGAGAGTGTGCATCCTGACTAAGTTCATGGTAAGTCAGAGTACTACAAATGTGTTTGCATCGTTTAATATATTCAAGTGGTGATAGACACTTCCAGCATATTTATCTCTTGAAGGCGAATCATCGGTCAATGCGAACCTCGAAAACTTCAGATCAACTATTGGATCTCCATTTTGATACTGAGGGCCAAACTTTATTGCTGGTAACTACCAGTAAGCTTAGTTGCGAGTCCAAACGTCCTCCAGCTCCATCCTTTCCACACTGGCAGTATGTTTTTGACGAGAGCTCAAATGATTTCCTAGATATGGCGAGGCTTTAATGTTTGAAAAGTCTCTTTCCACAGCATGAAATTGTTCTGTCCTTCCTGGCTTACTTCACGAGGCGTACTCGATAATCAGACTGGGAGTCTCCTAGACCAAGACATTTGTTTACAGCTCGGTATGATGAGCCAAACAGCACAGCGTCTTCGATCTGGAGAACGTACCGCCTGAATCATCTACCACAACACGTCCCATATTTGGGCGCCTGTTTTCTACGTTCAATCGGATTGCCTTCAACCGAGCGTATTTGATGCCGCGACTCCCTGGGAATAAGGCACCAAATGACGAATGGGAAGAGGATTAAGCTCAATTAATAGGAACACTATTCATAAGTTTTTGCGTTGCGTTCTTGAATTGCATCGAGCTTTTCGCTCAAGTAGCAGACTTGAACCAATTTGAGCGGAATCCATACACTCATCTCTACTGCGTTGAATAGTTTCGTTGTCTTGATAGGTACTGAAGTTCATTCTACATTTCCAAGAGAAACTATCCTTAAATCATCCACAGATATCGATAGTTTTTTTGCAGCTATTTTCAATAGCATTTCAGGTAAATCGAACGCTGGAGCCGATTCAGATAATCCTCAAGCTTTGTTCGATGTGTAAAAGGTTATCTTCAGGATACTCTCAACCTTCAGAAGGCTGCTATACAAACAAAAGTTTCCACGCGGGGCGTTTGAGTCCTCACATCCGACCCAACAGAAGATACAACCTTTGACCGATGACTTCACCGCACTGCAAACAGCCACGAGAACAACAAGTTCCATAACGGCGGCGCAGTATCAACACGCGATATCCCAGGGTTTGCGGATAGCGCAACGAACACGTGGAAAGCATTTTCCGAACAAAATGAGACAGAAGTATTGAGAAATACCATCGCGATTCCCGAGAATTTTTAAGCTTGTCATAAAAGGAAGCTTCAAGAGGCTCTCTAACCAACCTGCACATACCAGCCTCCTCATCACAGGGCACAAGGTCCGAACCACCCCCAGCCCTAACAAACACACGCGGACGAAAATCCAGATCAAACTTCCACCCACACCGACGATTCATCGTGCGGCCTTCCACAATCACCCGATCTGTGGGCGCCACAGAGATCTGTTCCGGAGAGACGCGCACAAGTCGAGCGAAGCCCGTTCGAGGGTCGAGATTGTCCACGGCGTGGGCTCGGATGTGACGCTGGAGCTCCGGGGAAGGGTTGTGGAAAGAGGTGGGATTTTCGGGTTGGCATGTTGTCTTGGTGGGTGTTTTGATGTGATGTGTGCGTTTCAAGGAAGGGAAATTTGCGAGGGATGAAGCTTTCATTACAAAGATGAAGAACTTCCAGGTCGTGATTCACCATTGTGATGACGTGAGAATCATCCCAACTAACTCCTGCATTTATTTGAAGAAAAATCTGCTCATCCTGCTGAATGTATGATTCAAAATTGGATATCGCCAGTGGTAAGTGCACATTCACACAAGGCAACAATTAAAGAAGATTTCACGGACATTTCGACTCTTAACCCTAACTACATTTTTCCTGGCAAGATACACAAGAGATGCCAGATGTGATGGCACCCTGTATTCAAAACTACTGAAACTATATCGTACTTAAAGTGAAACATGTCGTCGTAGCTACATGGCAAAAAGTGATAAATAGAGCGCTGCCGAGACCAGATCCTGAGCAGACGGTTCTCAAGTTATCATCTCCCCCAAAAACACACATGCTCAAACCAACTCAAACTCAAACCAAACCAACAACTCCACCTCATCTGTACAGAGAAATCTATAGTCCCTCCCGAGATAGATGTGTTATCCAAGAAGCCCATTGCGATTCAGAGGGTAGGCACTTGATCGTAACACTGCGCGCTGAATGACCGGTTCGGAAAGGAGGAATGACGAATCGGAAAGGATCATATAAGGTGGCTCCTAGCTCAACATCATCCTAAATCCCTTACAAAAATATACCCCCTTATTCAATCACAAAACTCTTCCAGAGCTCCCTTCCCATCTTTTCTCGCTGCATTGCATCGCCACTCTCCAAATACTTCAAAGCTAGTAAGAACCATCACATGTAACACCTGATATTCCACCACAAAGGTATTTCGCCCCCATGACTGGTTACACAACACAGACGTTAGTGAAAGTGGTCCCGATAGCGACTGTACACATTATGAACTAGATAAAATTTAATCAAAAAATCAATGATTTGCGTCAAAAAACATACACATAGAACGCCAAAAACAAAAGTTATACAGAATTACGTGCCCTTTATCCATTTCTATGTTCTGTTCTATGCTTTTTGTATATGCAACTCTAGACGTCTAACCCAGCACTTGGTTTCGTAAAGACGTTCAATGGAAATCTACCAAAGATCGAGTGTAGGTATATCTCTAATATCTTCCATACCATATGAACAAAAATGGAAATTTTCTTAGTCCGCGGTGCGGTTTACGGGTATAGCAATTGTATGAGCCTTGGTTTGCAATGCGCCAAGCGAGTACTCTACCAATGTACTCCTCTCCGATATGCCTGAACTCCTAAATGCGATTCTTCTGACCGAAAATAGCCAAGCTCCAGTCTAATCATAATTAAACAACACAGAAATGCTCTCTCCATGGTGTACACGACGAATTGCCTCGGCGAAGACCGGGCCAACTTCCAAGACCTCTAATTTTGGGCAAAGGCGTCGATGTTCGTCTTGTGGAACGCTGTTGGTCACAATGATCTTGTCCAGAGCAGATGCGTTGATACGTTCAATAGCATCACCACTGAAGACTCCATGGGTAATCAAAGCGTAAACGTAAGTGGCACCCTCTTTCTTGAGCAGTTTGGCAGCTCTTGTAATTGTGTTTGAGGTATCGGCCAAATCGTCGATGAGTATAGCAACTTTATCACGAACGTTGCCAACAAGCATCATTGTAGCATTTTGTCGATCGGTAATTCGGGTAGGTCGACGTTCCTAATGGATATGAGTGTGCGCAGGGTGTATAGTTGGGGGAAATTTTACCTTGTGAATCAATGCAAACTCCATGTTGAGACCATCGGCAATCGCAGTTGCCCTCTTTGCTCCACCAGCATCAGGACTTACGACGATGGCATCCTGAAAGTTTGGAATATTTTGTTGAATATATCTCTTCAACAGGGGCTTGCCGTACAAGTTGTCTACTGGAATGTCAAAGAATCCTTGGTATTGAGGATCGTGCAGATCCATGGTGATTACCTGATCTGCACCCGAACAGGTCAAGAGATCTGCGACTAGTGTACCAGCTTGTGCAACCCATTGCTTATATCCTGGTTTGCCTTGAAAAAGACTTTTGACCTGTCCCATTGACAAATCCAGGATTTTCGTAGTCGTGCGTAGTGAAAGGTGGGGCGGCCACGGAAGATGCTGGGCCTTCACCCAGGCGTCCATTGGTAAGGGATGCAATGGAGTCTGAAGTATCTTGTCTTCTAGGTGTTATTCCATTCGATGTTTGAGTATTGATCTGATCGAGAGATGCTTTACCAAGCTTCTTTTGTAGTTTGTCCATGCCGTTTGTGCCATTGGCGAGGCCTGGTGTTTGAGGTGTAAAAGGACCGGGAGTTGCTGGTCGACTTTCGAAAGTAAAGTTACCCTGAACGTTGGCAGGTCCTTTGGTAAGAGGTGCGCCCATCTTGTTGTATGGGAGATCAGGTTGTCGCGAATAAGGAAACAAAGGAAGAACGGCAGTGACACGCTTAGCAGATCCAGTTTTGCATGCTGAAATCATAATGCAGAGGTCCACGAAGTGATCATTTGCTTTTCCTCCACCCGATTGAATGATATAAACATCCTTGCCTCTCACGGAGTCTTGAATTTCGAGACGACTCTCGCCAACAGAAAACTTCTTCAGAATTCTGTTGCAAGGTGGAACACCGAGTGTATTGCAGATTATCTCTGTTATTTGAGGATGGGAGTTTCCTCCAAGAACGACAAGATTACGAACCATATCTTCTGCTGATGTATGGAAAGAGATTTGAGATGGATGAGATATGGTTGTGGTTGTGGTTGTGTTTGTGTTTGTGGTGGTAGTAGTAAATTGTGATGGTAATGATGATTTTATTTAGAAAAGGTCTGAGTGAAATGCGGGATTATTTCTTTTTCTTTTGGGGGGAGGGGGGGTCTGGTTTTCTTTTTTGGCAGCCGCGTGAATCTGGGGGAGAGGAGAGTGGGTGGTGGATGATGGTGGTGGGTGATGGTGGGTGGTGGTGTGTGGCTAAATAAGGGCTTGAAAAAATAGAAAAAAAAATAAGAGAAGAAAGAATTGCGGGATTTCTTTTTTGAGGGAATAATAGGGAATAATAGGTAATTATTAGAGCAAAATAACAAAATGATGTAAATGCTGAATAAAATCCTTCGTTTTCCTCTTTGATCCAAAGATGATCCTTTTGCTTTATAATCAATTCAAAAACTTCCTTTTTCGATAGCAATTCGAGGTCCACGGGTAGCTGGAGGTAAGTAATATGTATTGAATTGGATATAACACATAAAATATGGAAATATAAAAACCTCTTGATTTGTGGATGTGATGAGAAGGTTGGAGGGGTTGAAGGGGTTGAAGGGGTTGAAGAAGTTGAAGAAGTTGAAGAAGTTGAAGAAGTTGACGAAGTTGACGAAGTTGAAGAGATCGAAGAGATCGAAAAGCATAAGCAGAGCAAAACTTGTGAAGGCGCACGATAGGAAAGAAAAAAAAAAGATTCATTTGATCAGATCTAGTGACGTGCTTAACCTAATGTAGTTAAGCTCTAGATTCCCCGCAACGAGGCTACATCTTCGCTTGACATGTTTTGCATGAGGTTGAAATGAAACGGCGAAATAGACAAATTATTTCTTTGTTTCTCCTCGAGGCTGAAGATTGTACGTGAACCATCTGCACAATCAAAACGCCCATTACAACCATAAGAAGGCGGGAGTGCCAGACCAGATACAAGGAAGCCAGCCACAATACAACGTCTTGGAAGTAACATACAGACTTTGACTCTTGACTACTCAGTACAAGCAATACACACACATATCAGTATCTAGAATTGTCAAACCACCATGAAGATATTAGAGGCGCAATCAGCAACGTTAACCAATTATGAGGTTTACACGCATTTGAAAGATATTCAGAATAAACATCGCACAGGAGGAAGAAGACCAGGAAATCTTGATAATGTTATGAAAGAGGTGTTACCGTTTACTTTATTACAACTCTCAATATCAAGACTGACTGGCTACTTTTAGTTAATTCAATACCTCGAAGAAGCCCCATCGCCTCTCGCACAAAAGCCCTGTCCATATAAACAGGATACAATTAAAGCTCTCCTCGCGCAACTTCGTCCTTTCGAGTTGACGAAAGCCGAAATTCTCATGATAATCAATCACCGACCTACAACAATGCCGAATCTGAACAACATTATCGAAGAATTAGAGACGAGATTTCCAGATGAGAATGATCAGTGGGCAATTCTAGATATCATCAGTGAGGTGCTAGGTGCACAGGATGTGGAAGAAATGAAGAAAGCTATGGCAGATAACACGGAAACTGCCAAGAAGGATGAGAAAAAGAGACAAGAGGATGAAGAGAAAAGATACCAGGATATGATGGACGAGTCATGAGTACGTATAATAGGAATGGGTAAAGGTGCTTCTTCTTGCGGGCCAATTTTGAACATTATCTACAACCTGGAACTGCAACTGAGCACAAGTTGGGCGATTGGGACATGGGTATGATCGAGAGTTCGTTTGAGGAATTCGAACCACCCAAGATTAAAGCCCCAACCTCCCAACCTCGCTATGTCAGCGTATAACGACATTCCTACCGTTTGACAAGAGAGGAGTTGGCCAGTCTTTGGGTTCCCGATTCACCTACTGGCAATCACAAGTAGACCATGAAGTATTTGCATTTTTGGGTTTCGAACAGGACTACCCGGTAGGCGTTCCTGGGACAATAGTCTTCGTAAGCCCTCATCTTACTATATGTCGATTTCCTGCGTTGCATCCTGAAAATGCCAATAATGACCAAGAATACAGTTTTCGTGAAGAGTAGCAAAAAGCTGCTTTAAGTCGAATCAAATAGAAAATTGGACCAGAAAAGTATTCAGAACTTAGAGTGAAGTTGTGATAAATATTTGCAATATGTGTGTTTGACCACCAAGTGGAATATAGGCCCCTTTCAATTTTCCCAACGCCTTTCTCCAAATAATTCTGCGGATTATCGCACAACATTCAGCTCTAAAAGCAACGGATTGATTCTTCTTACTCTACAATTTCATCTCCGAAGAACAATCAAAATTAAAAGTCAAGAAGTGCCATTCTATCGTCTCCATCATTTTGGAATCATACCACTCACTCACTCTCCCTCCTCTCTCGCTACGCACTCCACTTTTCCTTGACTCCATCCTCCAAAAACTCACTTTTCGACATCAAAAAGAGCAAAAACCTACCGAGCGCGAAAGATCGCGCTATAGGGAAAAACCGGAGGAGCCGGTTTTTATTGGATTACGACTACCCAACACCCACCCGCTCACTTCACCCCGAGATCGATGCGGGATCGGGATGGTAGTATTTTTGCGTCACGAAGACCTTGACCGTCTGGTTCTGGTTAGCTATGCTAACCACTCTGCCAGGTGGTGGGATGTTGTTGTGAGTAGCGTGGTGTTTGGGTACATGTATTAGGCGAGGGTGAGGATGGTGAATGAGGGTGAATGATTGGGGCGCGGCTTGTTTTGGGTTGGGAAATTTACGGATGTGGCAGGTATGATGCATCACCCGGTAGTATATGAGAGTCGGGCCTGAAATTCTTTCTTTGCTTCCTATTACGTCTTCCCGTGGTCGGCATCGAAATATGCGTTCGTGCTACGTCCATACTCTTCTGCCAACACGTGCGCGCGATCCCCTTACACCTCCTGAACACACCCGACTACCTTCTAGGCTCATAACGCTTTTCCCAATATCTAGATCGTGGTACGTTTTGTAGCCCCTCGCTTGACACTTTGCTTTCCGCGTAAATCTCGTGCCAAATGGTGGGGAGTGGGCAATCCATCGCGCGATCTTCATCTTACATAGTTCGGTATATATATATATGTACAAATCAAACTTGGCACAACCCAGCACCAGCTAGCAAGAAGATGCGGAGTTTGCTTTTCAACTTGGGCATGTGGGAAAGGGGCATCAATCAACAAACCTTGGTCTCTCCTCCAGACTGTGCTGCGCGTGATGGACCGAGGCGGCTTCCTGCTCAAGCTCATGTTTGATTGTGGAAGATACGTTCTGATGGTGCTTTGGAGATGGTAATTTATGTACTATGTATACCCATGTACCTATGGGTATATATATGTGTGTGTGTATGAAGTGCTACACATAGGAAGTTTTCACTCTGTGTAAACCGAATATCACGCCCGGTAATATCACAGAAAACGTCTGCACATTCCCACCCGCTCTCCTTGCACGGAGATTAACATTCCTCAATATTCATCTTCGTTCTTTGCTATGGATTCCGCGCGTTGGATTTTTCGTTTTTGTAGGGTTCTCCTATAGGTAGATAGGTAGATAGGTAGATAGGTAGATAGATAGGTAGGTAGGAAGTAGTGCAGGATGCACATCACCCTGGCACTGTAAGACTAGAGATACAGGTTCATGGGTATGGGTATGGTGGTGGAGAAAAGATGTGTTTCTTGTTGGATTGAGTGCAGACTATGCGATGTTGATTCTGTGCGGAACGTTTACTCTTTCTGGTTGGATGCCGCTGCAATGTCACTTTCCTGGTGTTTCTATTTTTTGTTATTTTAGGTTCTGTGTTGAAGCTTTCTGTATTTGACTGTGTTGTTAGTTGGCTGATTTTATTGCATTGCATTGCATTGCATTGTATTATATCTCTATCCCGCTTGTTTTATCTGAAAAACCGATGTTCCATGAGCTTTTCTCGTGATCCAGTCACAAGGCTCGGAGGCATCATTTGGTGATGTTAGGATTTTTGCGGGGCGCGTGTGGTTTCCATAGGAGTGGTGTGGTTAATATACACCCATACTATTGTGTAAGAAACAACAACCCATGCCTACAGCTTAGCCGTGACCACTTCTGACGGCTTTTTCTTCAATCTCTGCGTCAATTCTTCAGCCGTAGGCGGCGGATCGGTATCAACAGGTTTCCACCAAGGCCAAACACTCGGTGCACTCTCTTGCATATTATCCTTGAACTCCGGGTCTCTTTTCTCAACAAAACCTGGAACCGATTAGTATAATCCTAAGAGCACGGTATAACGAAGTCCACTGCATACTCTGTATACCCTCCTTTTTATCCCCCTTCCCAAATAACTCCAGCAAAATCTTACTCTCCAAGAGGTGCGTTTCCTCAGCCGTTCCCGGACCCCTCCACATCAAGTCTCTCATTACAGCGGTTGAAACGGCACTGGTGTTTTTCGCGATATCCTTTGCGAGATCTAATGCTCGTGGGAGAACTTGTTCCGGAGGTAAGATTTCCGAGAAGAGAGCGGAGAGGAGGGGTGATGTGGAGGAGTAGATGGAACCCGTAGTGGTGAGGTGCATGGCGCGGGAGAGACCGATGAGACGGGGGAGGAAATAGGAGGAGCAGGCTTCCATTATTATGCCGCGGCGGGCGAATACGAAGCCGATTTTCGCGGTAGAGGAGACGATGCGGATGGAGGTGGGGAGGGTCACTGGAGTGGATTAGGGGGTGGCTCGTGTACATGAGGCGAGGTTTGCGGGAAGGATTAGGTATAGGGTGATGGTGTCATGCTTACTAGTAATGCCTACGCCAACGGCTGAGCTATGGGAGGTGTCAATTATGCTTAGACCATGTCACTTGAAGCAGTGGCTTTGGGACCCCCATTACGTACCCATTGATGGCAGAAATTGTAGGTTTTGTACATCTATGGATAGCTAGTGCTACCTAGACATGAATATTGGTCAACGAAATCTTGCCATAAAGCCCCAGGAAAGTTTGGGCGCCTCCAGAAACCAAAGAAAACATACATACCCTCCCACCACCATCTCGATGAGTCAATGCCGTGTCATGCTCATATGATAATCCAGCTTCTAAATCAGCTCCTGCGCAAAACATCTTCCCATGACCAGTGAGAACAATGCATCTGACTCTAGCATCCAGTGACAAAAGATTGAATACCGTTTCAAGATCTTGGGCCATGGTATCTGTGAAGGCATTGTGTTTCCCGGGTCGATGTAAAGTGATCAGAATGACTTCGGTGGGAGTGAGGGAGGATTCGGGGACGTGAGAGACGCGTATGTGTTGGAAAGGAAGGGTTGAGTAGGAATTTGGAAGTGACGAGGACATGTTTGGTGTCTAACTTTACTGGAGGATGTATGATGCGTTGATATAGCTATAACCTCGACCGCTAAGACTGAGTCTTCGAGGAACCTTGATTGTAGCCCAGATAATTGTATATGTACTTGCGTCTGGCTTTGAAAGCAGTATGGTCAAATAGCCGACATTCTCCTAAACCCCAAACTCGACGATGCGCCACGCAATATCAAGACAGGAATTTCACGGCCCAAAGGAATTGCAATGGCCAAGTAATCACATTACAAATATAGAAAGAGACGACGAAATCACCCCTCAGCCGAAAGCCAACATTTTAGAAACTTGAAATGCCGAGGATGATCAACTTGATGCGGGGTCACCGGGAGCCCCTACAGTTAGCACGTGAAGGAAAGTCACGGGCGTTCATGATCGATATCATTCAAATCCTGTACATGTTGCGCTGCCAAAAATGTAATTTCTACTAGATAAATATTACCCCAGGCGTTCTTCCTATACTTCAAGCGAAGACATATGTTTGTGCAGCACGCAGCATGCAGCACACACTCGTGTTCATATTCGAAATCTCCTATAGGTATACCAACAGCTCTCCATCATGACGTCACGGTTCTCGGCGGATCAGATGCAATTATTTGGTATGTCTGATCCATGGACATGTCTGATACAGTATCACTCGAAAAGAACCTTGGAAAGCATTGATACCCAAGACGGGATTGATCTCATTTCCAAAGAAGAAAACTCTCTAGTCCCGAGGTCATCATTAATTGGCCTGCAAGATAAGAAAGGTAATTATGTTACGAGTATTTTTGAAAGCTTCCCCGCGATGAAAGCAAATCAATCTTATTCCCTGTTATCTTTGTGTTACCCCTCGCATCCCCACCTTTCTAATCTGGACAGCTTCATAATATAAGATACACCCGTGGACATCCTCGACACCAACATTTCATCATTTTCATCAAGTCCCGAGGTCATATCATACCATATCATCTCGATCGAATCATTAGAAGCTCAAGAGTGAATGATACAAGATGCCTCAAAAAGAATCCGTTTCGACTGCCAAGGCACCACCGCCATTGCCTTTCTTCTCTCAAGCTGTTAAATGTCAAGGAATGGTTTATTGCTCTGGTAGCATTGGGATGGATGTCGCTACCAAGAAGCTCGTCGAAGGAGGTATTGCTGATCGAACCGTATGTTTCGACTCCTATCTACATGTTTTGATGGACAGCATGACTAAATAATAAACATAGAGACAATCACTTTTGAACCTCCAAGCAATCCTCGAGGCAGCTGGCAGTAGCATTGACAACGTAGTCAAGGTCAATGTCTTCCTAACCAAAATGGATGATTTTGCAGCTATGAACAACGTCTATGCAGAATTCTTTCACAAGGATCCTAAGCCAGTCAGGACTTGCGTTTGCGGTGCACGAATTGCCCTTGGGAACAGATGTGGAAATTGAATGTACAGCTCATCTGTAAGGTAAAATCTGCCTCCGGGGCATATCAAACCTATGTTTTGACATTGCTTCTTCTAGGGGAGAAGTATCGTTGTCATCGAGTTTACCTTCTAGGGCAAATCTTATGACTAAGGATTTGTAGCAAGGTATCAGAGAAACAAACTCTTCCCAGACCACAAAGAATCCAAAAGCAAAGCTTTTTGCGCTTGTTTGACCCCATGCAATGCTTTCAATGCCAATATTTGACTCGTTTTGGGAAAAGAAAGAGGTGATGCTTCCAGCTTTTTTTTCTCTTTGTATGATCGGCATTCTTCGTTTCTTTGAGGAATGCTTCTTGATTGTTACCCGGGTTTTTCTTTTGTTACCTACCCATCTCAACCAACATCGCAGCATCAAAATATCGTGAAGCCCTCAACTAATCCGTGTCACACTCCATACTAACTCAATATTTCCCATCAACATGTCATTCCTGCGAAATCGCACCAATCTTCAGACTCAAAAGTATGTTGATTCAGACGATGAGATAAATCCCGGAACAGCCGACGAAAATGTTTTATTTCAAACATCAAGGAGAAACCTCCGATCTAAGAGACATTAGTTGGTAAACAAATATTGAGCCAAACACTATCTCTCAAGATCGAAGGAATAAAGCACGAGATGCATTGGCAGCAAGTGCGAGGTGCGGGCGATCAGTTGATGTCGATCAGACTCCTTAGTGGTTTAGCCAGCAGCTCCGTCACAAATACCGTCCCTGCAAGCGCAGCATCTCAACAAGTGGCCGAAAATGATGAGCTTCTCGCAGCACCAAAAGTTGCAGCAGTCGATGGACCAACCGCGAGAAATCAAAGTGCCGATCAAAAGGGAAAAATGGTTCAGGAGAGTCCAATCACGACCGACCACTCTAGCCGACATCGAAAAGTTTATGCCTATCCAATATGAATACCCTCCGCACCCGGAAGGAGAATCGCAGCAATGAATGGTTTCAGAAGGCATATGCAGTTTTGTTTGAGCGAATTCTTGTGTTTGCTGGAGATTATTTTGGATTTCAAGAATTGCACCAAGGGTTTCATGAACCTTGGGCTCTTGATATGCCAGATGAGTTCCTGAGATATGCGGAACTAGTCGCTGAGCCAGACCCTGTAGTTGGGGGATGGAACGAAATGTTAATAAGTACGGAAACGAGGAAATTTCTTATCGTTGGCATCATAGTAAGGATTCTGGAGGTCAAGGTTTTCGCGCCAAATCTATGGGGAAATACCAAAGAGGGGGAAGAATTTCTTCATGGTTTAGATCGTGCACTTCTCAATAGTGAAGGTACAAAGTCCCAACTCCCAGTAGCTATGATACCACTAACGCGTGTGACCCTTAGGCTACAGTCGCCAGGAACTCCGCTCCAAATCTATTCGCACTCTCCTAGGCGGTGCATCTCTAACCCCCAACTTCCACGTCGATTGCTCAATCCTTACCGCGCAAGTCATGCTCCTATTCGCCCCTCTTTTCAATTATCTCACCCTTCTCCCAGTCCGTTTCAACACTGACATCCCCCGTCCCACGGCGCTACACCAAAGCCTCCATAACATAATCTCAAGTGCCGCCTACCTCTCACTCTGCGTCCGTATCTCACCAACTATAATTCACCTCTCACATCTCCTCCCAGGCACTTCCTACAGTCCCGAAGAACACACCTCCATCATGCAAGCATCCTGGACCTTTTCCAAAACCCTCGTTCAAGAAAAATGGACCAAAGATCATGCATTGCTGGAAACTGAACGGGCAGAAGCTGAGGGCTATCGACTCGGTTATGAAACGTGCCCATCGCCTAGATTCAATAGCAGGAAGATTGGCTATTCAGAAGCTTGAAGCGGCACAAAATAGATTGGCTATGCATAGACCACCGTTCTATACCCATCGGGCTAGTGTCAAGATCTCCGTGTGGCCTAACACGAGGAGATACTGGGCAGGCAGTGGTAAACCCGGTGGTGATATGGATGGACAGAGTATTTTTAGTCTTACGAATGCCGGCGCGATATTTTATTTCAAGGAAACAGATAGACCCATCGAGCCACTGTTTGACTTTGTAGCAAGGAAGAAGAAAACATTTCGTGGCAGACACCAGAGAGCTAGGGATGTCATGGGAATCATAGGATTCCTAGCCCTAGGGATCATTCTTTGCCTACTCTACCTCCTGGGTCCGACAGCAGTCCTAGACTCGTTCAAATGGATCCCAACGAGGCTTACTGCGTATCTTCAAAGTTATATAAGGCGAGGAAGAGATGAAGTCTACAGGGGGTATGGTTATTTCGGCGCACCAGGCGCAGCGAGGTTCGAGAGTGCTCGAAAAAACCCCTTTGAAGCCTTCAGAGATACGGCGGGGAAGGCTACGGATAAGGTTAAGGAGGGGTATAGTGCGGGGGCCTCGAGGGCTGGCGACGTATATGGGAAGTATGCGAGGCGGTCGGGGCATTAGTATTTGCGTGCTAGGGAAAGTTGCTGCATGGAAGGAGTGAGTAGTGGTTTTGCTTTTGTGTCGTTGCGTTGCTGTTGCGTATCTATGTGTATGTATATTGAATCAAAGACGTACCTTTTTTCTTTTGAGTATTTAGAACTCATAAGTATCGATGTTGTTGTAGGGCACGATGGTCTGTCTATATGTATGTATGTATGTATGTATATGTATGTATGTATGTATGTATGTATGTATGTATGTATGTATGTATGTATGTATGTATGTATGTATGTATGTATGTATGTATATCAAGTGATCCATATCCTCCTTAATCTTAATCTTGTGCAACACCATACCCTCCCACCAACCCCAGAACGTGGACATATAATCAAAAACCCCTCTCCCTCGCCTCCCATTCTCTCTCGCTCGCTCTCTCCACATCCCCTATTTCCTCCCCATGCCCGTCGAAGCTACAGTATCAATCGCCCTGCAGCATCCATCGCACCCCCTCATCCTCCGCGCTGCACCCCTCCCCTCCCTCCTCCCCTCCCCCACCCGCTCGTTGCGAATCCCCACAAGACTCCATCCAGCCTTCATTCTTTTCGGATCTTCTCATCAACACCCACCCCCGCCGTGCACTGTCCCATGGCGAAACCTCTTGTCTGTACCTACCTACCTATCTAGTTAGTTAGGTTCCTTGCAGCTTTATTTTTCGAGCGTGCTTGGTAGTCGGTACCTGTTTATTTATTTATTTATCTATCTATCTACTTGTTTGTTTATTTTCCTGTGATGTATCATCAGACAATTCTATCTCTTCCCTTTCTCATCTTCGAGCAGCTATTAAATCACATCAAATCAGAACCCGCATCACCACCACCACCACCACCAACCACAAAAAGACATCAAGAAATCGGAATTCCGAGGTTATCATCATCATCATTATCATTACCATGCGAGGTGTGCTGTTTGTTGATGATGTTGATGATGATGATGATGATGATGATCATATATCCATCCACCCCCCTCCCTCCCTCTCTCCATCCATCCACCCACCAAACAATCATCATAACCTCGATTAACAAATCTACCAGTCTGGCCGGACAAGAGCAACCTGGAACCTGGAAGTAGAGACCCATCTCCATCTCATTCCACCCATACAATCTCTCTTCCTCACCTTCCCCTCCCCTTCCCCTCCTCCTCAAAACCTCACCATCCCCATCCCCACCCCCAACCTTTTCGCAACCCAAAGAACGAAAGTAAAAAGAAGAAAAAGAAGAAAAACAAAAAGAAAAACAAAACCCTTCCCCCCCTCTCCCCCCCTCTCCCCCAAAAAAAAAGAAAAAGAAAAAGAAAAAAGATACCTCCCTGATCCTCCCATCCATCCATCCATCCATCCATCCATCCATCCATCCCATCCCTCTCCCCGCATACCCCGCATCCCTCCAAGGAAAAGAAAAGAGGAAAAAAGAAAAAAAAAAAAAAAGATGAACAAACCACCATTCAGAAATTCAAAGGGTTAAAAGTTCAGACATTCAGACATTCAGACATTCAGACAGTTCAAGTTCTATATTTACACAGGCACTACCATTCAAACGATGATCCATGTCCAAGTTCTCATATCATCGGGATCAGGGACAGATCAGCATGTGATTGTGCGTGTGAGGGTCAATACAATCTTAGCGAGGAGACTATAGATCTTTAGATGCTATCTAATTAGGATTAGAAAATTTCGGAAGATGCCCTCTCATAGTATATGATTGGCTCGTGGTTTCTCTTAAAGAATAGTTCATAATATTCATGATACGGAATATGAATCCAAGATAATAGCCAGATATGTGTTTATACTTGTCATACCAAATCGGTGTTGATAAGTGGAGCAAGCCTAGCATCCATCTTGATATACCAACGAAAAGAGAAAAGAAACGCCGACCTTTAATCTGGCGAACCGGTATTAAGACAACAAAACCCTCTAAACACCATCCCCGCCAGGCTCCATGCCGGGTTTGTTTAAATTCCCACCCAAGCCTAAGCGCCGTGTAAAAACCAGTCAAGTCATTTTCGTAGAGATTCGAGAGTATATTTAAGATCCAGCGGAGGATTTGAAGGCTCTGGTTTTTGTTTCTTTTCCTTCTTCGCCCACCGGAGACCACAGGCATTACAGAGCGTCTTGGGACCCACGGGACCTTTGCGCCATTCAGGTGAATCCAGTGTACCTTGATCAAATGTTAGTATTTTTCCTTCAGATCTATAGAGTGAATGGACCTGATACATACCACAATCTGTGCAAACGTATTCATCCAGCAGCTTCAACTTCTTCTTCTTGTCTCCCAGACGGCCATCTTTATCAACGGGATTGCAATTCCAGCATCACCCCTGATCAACGCTGGACTGTGATCACCAGTACTAATCCCTTGACTCCGTTCACCTTCTCGATATTGTTAACCCTGTGAGCATTTGGATGCGATCTACACCCTCGTATCGGCATCATTTTATCGTTGATAGAATCGGGGTTGCGACTAGAACTTGCATCCTCAAGGTTGGCCTTTGTCAACGTGCCATGTGACATATCTGGTTTAGCTGGGGTGGCATCGCTAGAAAATCGGGACGGTTGAGCCAGCAACCATAGATGTACTGATTGATGTGGTTATCGTATCAGATGATTCTGATGGTGCTTGTGTGCCCAATTTCTTTCACTATCCTCGTATTCCTCTTCTTCCTCTCTCTTAAGATCCTTAATACGCTTCGACATTCGCTCAAATTCAATCTTGTGTTCCAAAAATGAATCAAGTAGAACGGCATTCTTTGTTGGGTATGGTCTTGCCATCATGAAAAATCCTCTGCAATAGTCTGCAGTATCTCTAACTGGAAGATGCGGGGGTCGACGAACCCCCTGTCGAGGCATAATGAGCATGTCCATGGGACTCGAAGATGGTAAAAGTCGTGTCCTTCTTGCGAAATCGGTAGTAAAATCGCAGAGCATTACCAGATGCGATAGATTCATTGAATTCTCTGACATATGTTGCACTGTCATCTGGATGTATGAAATCCACTATGAATTTACCGGCAAGTTCCTCAGGCGTATAGCCCGTAAGACTTTGGCAGCTAGGAGAAGCATAAACTATTTTCCATTGGGGGTGAGAACATGCATGAAATCCTTGATCTCTTCAATCACCTTTTGTGGCCAATTTCTTCGTTTCGTAAAGTCTGTAACTGTGCTGCTACTCGGAAGAGAAGGTTGAGTACCAAAACCTGCAGGCAAAGGTCCAGCGCCAATTTCTGCGATTTGTGTATCTCCCGCATTCATGCTCACCCCTCCACCACTGTCTGTTTGCCCATTTTCGGTGGGCGACATTAAGTTGTTGAGTGGCGTGTATGATTTCGAAATGTTGGTGTTGTCGCCAATGGCACTCATGTCCATGTTCATGTCAGGCAAACCATCATAATCAATTACCAAATTATCGTGTAGCATTTCGGTCATTAAAGTGTCCGGTAAATTTTGGTCGGCCTAGATCCGGGATTAGAATATGGCATACCGCGATGGAGAATAGAGAATAGAGAATGGACAATGGACAATGGATACTGGATACGGGAGAATGGTAAATGGTAAATGGTGAATAGAAAATGGGGTGGTGAGATTTCTCCCAAGATCCAAGAGATCTCGGGAGATTGAAGGTGTCGTACCTGCGAGGCTGACAAGGACCTGTCCATCGACCCGAGGTTGCCTGCATGATGATGATACATGACGGCGGTAGGATCCAAACCCATATTGTTCATATTCATCGACGTGTCACTCTCAGACATATCGAATTTATTATTCCGTTGGAGCAAAGAAGAATCTGTGTCGGGATGCGCATTCGAAATCGACGATATATAAGGGAGCTAGAGGTTAAGGCAGGTAGTGGCAGGTATGTATCACAGAATGTGGTACTGAGGCATTTAGCTTAGAAAGCTTTGCTTTGCTTTGCTTTGCTTTTTTTTGCTTTTTTTGCTTTGCTTGCTTTTGCTTGGAAATTAAAATTGAAGAAAGTTCGGAAGTTTTGAAGAGGAGAAATAAAATTGGAAGAAGTTGGAAGGGTAATTATTATTGAATGATAGATTGCGGTATTTTTTGTATATGGATGGGGTGATTGGTAATTTGATAACGGGTGGGATGGGAATTTGGAAGACAGAAAAAAAACATGGGAATGTGTGAAAATGTGATATATTTAGAGAAAGGGTGGATAAATAGTTCGGCAGATGCTGGGTAATTATTTAGGTAGGCAGGCAGGTAGAGGTAGGTAGGCAGGCCGGTTCACGGGTAGGTAGGTAAGGTCGTAGGTAGTAGCCCTGGAGGTCGGTATGTAGGTTTTCAATACGAGTGACGAGGCTGGTTGATTGATTGGTTGGATGGCGGTAGGTAGTCGGAGGAGGTATCGTCGTATCGTTGGTTGTATGTTGTATCGTTCTATCGTTGGATCGTTCGTGGTGTTGAAGAAATAGATTGTAATGAGATTGATGATGGATGAGAGAAGGAAAGGGATATGATATGATATGAGAGTTCCGGGTTTGCTAGTCACAAAGCTAAGGTAACACCAAGTGAGTAGGGTAAGTAAGGTAAAGTAAAGTTAAATTATAAGCAATGAACTGATCTACAAAATTGATCTCAGATCTATCTCATACGAATAATATAATAATAGATATGATGGGTATATCATTTTATAAGACGGCTTTCGAGGAGATGCTGTGGCCGGGTGTGTATGTATATATGTGCCTAGTAAAAACTGGGTATGTATATCCATGGATATATATGTGTGTGTATGTGTGTGTATATATACCTAGGTATGTATATATATATATACATACATATATAATATAATATATATGTGTACATGTACCTAGTTATACGTATATATATATATATATATATATATATATATATTATATATTATATATGTGTATGTATCCATAGATGTATCTATATACTATCTAAATATTCGTATTACAAAACATTATATATATGAATTAATTATTATACAAATAGTCCTTCCTGTCTACGGGTATTCGAGGTACTCACTCTCACTTTAGCTAGGTAAGGTATTATAAACGCCTTCTTTAAATACTAGGTACTCGTAGAAGTATCTACCCACAGAGTAGATGGATAGTAAATAGATAATTTTACCCGGCTAAATTAATTTATTATTATTATTATTATTATTATTATTATTATTATATTATTATTATTATTATTATTATTATTATTATTATATATTATTATTATTATTATTATTATTATTATTATATTATTATTATTATTATTATTATTATTATTACTATTATCTAATAATATTTATTCTTAGTCAATAAGTAGTAGTAGCAGAAGGGGAGAGTGTCGATAAAAGCAATTTTACCTGCCTAGTCGATGAACCTCAGTACTCTGTCTGTACGCTGTATGTATGTTTTACCCAACTAGTGGTAAAGGCTATCGCTTGAGGATACCGTATATGGGGTATTCTGCATGTGTTCGGGCACGTACTTGGGTACCTACTAATAATAGGAGTAAGAATAATAAGAATAAGAATAAGAATAAGAACAATAATACCTAGGTAATATAACAACAACAGCAACAGCAACAGCAACAGCAACAACAACAACAATAATAACAAGGCTTACAAATAAAACAATTCAAATGATTTGAATGTTGAATCCAACACTCTTCTAATTGATGATATTTGGTATATCCCTAATTCATCTCATATGAACAACAAATATGCATAAATCCATTCAATGCTACCCAACTGATCCAATCTACTACCTCCAGCGAGGAGGTGTATGTATGATATCTACGTGCGAACCTTCCACCTACCTCCTCATCAACATTGAAAATTGACACTCATCGGACGATATCGTCAATAGGCCATAGATCATAGGTCATACAGAGGTCATACCATACATGCTAGGTAGGTCATACTGTAGGTCCCCAGTATAGTAGTACCTAGGTATCTCCCGACCTACCTAAAGAGGCTTGGACCCCTTTAGCCAAAACCACTGGGCACCCGGCAATGCCATTCTGTACCACCATAGTGGCCATACAGACTCCTCCTCCCTCATTACAGCGGGGAACACGCACAGATCATAGAAGCGAACTTGGTGGCTTATACTAAAGAAACTTTTTGTAAAACTGTACAGTAGTTAGTCCATAATCCATAATCCGCAATCCGTAGTCCGTAGTCCGGAACAGAGAGAAGTTCCATCCTGCCCTTCTCTGTACGTACTGTACTGCACTGGTTTAGTTCTCACTTGTCAGCCTGCGTGGTCAGTGTGCCGAGACGAGCACGTGATGACGTGAGCAAGCGCGCTTCTTTTTTCTCCTTCGCGTTCGATAACCTTATCATTTGCCACAGGGAAACTTTTTTGTTTATGCTCGAGTATTGATAACTATTTACTTTGCTACTTTACTACTCTACAGTAAGTAGTACCATCCACAAGCCACCTGCACCCATCAATCATCTTCTCTATAAAGCACGGCGGAACAGCCCACACTTCGGTGATCTAACGGTCCATCATCTATTTATTACACATACAAACCTTTAGTTCTATTTCAATACAAAGGATCGCAAACAAGAAGGTGGTCAGCCTTGTTTCATTATTTCATTATTTCATTATTTCATTATTCCATTATTCCATTATCGTGAATTTAATATATCGTACCTAATGTTTCCGACCTAACCAACGAAACCATACTGTAGATAATTTTGTGGCGATCATCGGCTCTCCTTCTTTGATCGTCAATACTCAATAGATTGCGGGGCACCTCCAAAGTCAACAAGATGTCAAGAATTGAAAAGATGAGAATATGCGGGTTAGAGTGACATCGAGATAGGCTATATATTGGGAAAGGTTGAGCTTACTAGTTTTCCTTCTGACAGCGTACGGTCCTTTGACCACAAGGGCTGGGAAGCGATCGCTTTCAACACCCCTCTTACACTCATCGTCGGACTCAATGGCTCGGGTAAAACTGTACGTATTGCCTTGCGGGTTAACCATGGAACGGAACTAAAGCTGATATCCAAACAGACCATCATCGAGTGCCTAAAATATGCAACCACTGGTGGACAACCACCGAATAGCAAGGTTGGAGGGGCCTTCATTCATGATCCTAAAGTATATCATCGCTCATAGACCCCTCGATACGCTGTTTATGCATGGTACTTACTCATCTTAGCTTTGCGGTGAAAAGGAGGTATTGGCACAAGTCAAGCTTTCGTTCCAGAGCACAACAGGATCGAGAATGGTCATTACAAGGAGTATGCAGCTTACAGTTACAAAGACGTCGAGAAAGGTAAAAGACCCTAGATTCCGGGCTGATGGTTCAAAATGGCGGCGAAAGAACTGCCGTATCCCACAAAGTTGGTGAAATGGACAAGATAATGCAACAAGCTTTAGGCGTTTCTGAAGCCGTGTTGGATAATGTGATCTTTTGTCACCAAGATGATTCACTATGGCCAATGAGCGAGCCTTCCACACTCAAGAAGAAGTTTGATGACATATTTGAAGCAACAAGATACACCAAAGCTGTTGATAGCCTCAAACTTTTGAAGAAGGATTATGCTGCGCAGATCAAAAGTATGATGGCGGAGGAGTCGATAGCCAAGGATAACAAGGATAAAGGAGAAAAAGACCAAGAGCCGTTGTGAAGAACTTTCCGATCAAATTGAGAAATTGTCCGAGGAGGCCCTAAAAGACAAGGCTGACATGGAAGCAGCCCGAGAAGTGGTTGAAGCAAAACAGAGAAAAGCGAGTGAAGTGTGGGATTTGGTTCAAAAACTCAGGACCAACAAAGAACGAGTCAAATTCAGCGAGGAAAATCTTGAATTGCTGCAGAAGAGAATTAAGCCACTGTCTGAATCGGATGAGTGGCTTAGATCAACATTAGATCAATACGCGGACCGGATACTCGAAATGGAACAACAAGATGAGCAACTTCAGAAACAATACCGAGATAAGCAGCAGCAGATGTCGGCAAACACCAGCGAACTGGGTAAGAAGCAAGCAGACTTAGGTCGGCAACAAGCCTTAAAACAAGCCTACGAAGAAGAGCGCGCGAATCTCGAGCTCAGCTGGTCAAGAGTGCTGCATCTAAACATTCCATTAGAGGTTATGATGATGATATCGATGATTCTCGAGTGAATGAATTTATTGAGAGGATCAAAAAGCTTTCTCGTGACAAGGAGCGTGATTTGGAGCGGATTAAGACGGCCACTAATGACGAACTTAAAACCGTCCAGACCACATTAACAGAACTTCAAAATCAACATGCAATACGTATCCAAGAAAAGGTCACAGCCAAGCAGACAATTTCCATCAATGACAGGAAGGTGGGTCCTAAACAAACAGAGCTTGGTTTTATTCAGTTCGACGAAGGTGATAAAACGGGTCTTGAGTCTTCTCACAAGGAGGCCAAGGAGCTTTTGGAGAAGCTTAGAGCCCAATTCGATTCTGCAGGTTGGGATAATCGCATCATCATCACTAGCAACGGACGGTTGAGAGAGCTTGAAGATGAGGAGAAAATCTTTGAGAAAAGAGGCTTTTTGAGATCAACAAGCGCTCGAATGATCGTGCTCAACTTGATTATGTCATGGGGGAACTGAAGAATACCAAGGGAAAATTAGACACTATGAAGGCGACCCATGGTGGAAAGCTCGATTCCATTCTTGGTTCGGACTGGCAAGTCGATACTCTTGGTAAGGATTTCCAACGTGCCCTCGATAGGGAGAAGGAAGAAGTTTCAGATGCAACGAACGAGCAAGAAGCTGCCAAAAAGTCCTTCACTGAAGCAGGTTTTCGATTCAATTCACTCCGTGATGACCTCAAAACTAAGAAGGATCAATTGAAAGCTTGTGAGAACGCCGTGATCAACTCTATCATGGATGAAGATGGCAAGCCGTTGATTAGCGTCGAAGAATATCCTAGGGAACTGAACCAGCTAGAAGAGGAGCGTGACGAGGTCCGAGAAAATATGGACGGCTTCAAGCATAAGATTGAATATTTTACCCAATGTCTAAACACCATCCAGATCAAAGATATGTGCAAACTCTGCGAGAGGAAATTTGTAGAAGAAGCACATCGATCAGCGGCTATGAAGAAGATTCAGAAACTTCTCAACAAAGATGCCCGAGAAACCTTGCAGGAAAGCTTGGAGGTGTACAATGAACAAATCAAGACTGCCAAGGCAGCTCAATCACAGTATGATACCTACCAATCTCTCCGAGACGAAATTCCAAATGTAGAGCAAGAGCTCAAGAAGGCGGAGAGTGAAAAATTTAGGCTGCTTGAAGAAGTTGAGCGCCATGACAAAATTGTCGACAGCAAGAACGCTAGACAGAGGGATGTCGAGTCCCTGTCAAACATCATCTCCTCTATTATTAGGTACAATGGTGATATCAAGGACCATGAGGCAAAAATTGATAGTTTATCCTCGCAACAGAGTATTTCCGGAAGCATCCTGACTGCTGACGAGATTCAAGAACGTCAGACAACTTGTAGTGAAAATATGCGCGAGATTAGAGAACAATTGGCCAAGATTTCATCCGAGAAGGATGCGGCTAAGGATAAGATAAATGATGTGGAGCGTGATCTTTCTCGCAAATCTCAAAGACTTCGAGATGTTATTGACGGACTGGCAAAGAAGGAGGCTTTACGAAAGGATATCGATGAGCTTCTCGAGAGCAATGTACAGCAACGTGAAGTCATCGATCGTGCTGACATCGAGCTGGAGGCATTGAAGCCAAAGATTGACGCTGCAAAGGCCAGATATGAGGATATACAACAGCAAGGCCATGCAAAGGAGAGAGAAGTCCGATCTCAAAAAGAAAAATTAGCAGACACTGTCCGTCAATTCCTGCAGCATGAGAAAAACATCAATGGGTACATTGATAATAGTGGCCCCGAACAACTCGCTGCGTGCGAGCGAGCAATCAAAAATATACAACAGGATCAGAAGCGTATTAGCGAGGAATTGAACGGGATCACCGTTGACTTGAATGCCCTTCGAGCTAAAAAAGGCGATTCCGATCGATTGAAGACAAATATCAGCGATAACATTCTCTATCGCGAAGAAGTGACTAAATTGGAAGTGTACAAGAAACAAACTGTTGACTTGGAAGCACAAAATGTTGAAGGAAATTTCGAGACTTTGACAAAGGAGGCTGAGGAGATAGAAAAAACCTTCTACGAACATCGTCGCCTATATCAGCAGAAGACAGCTGTTCTCGCGGAGAAGGACCAAAACCTGCAACAATATTTAATTGATTGGGATCTTAATTACAAGAACGCTCGATCCGAATATCGCACAGCTATGATTAAAGTCAAGACGACGAAGGCGGCTATTGACGATCTAGGTAAGATGATTACAGCTATGGATAAAGCAATCGTGAAGTTTCACAGTGTGAAGATGGAGGAGATTAATCGAATTGCTGGTGAACTTTGGCAGACTACCTACCAAGGTACGGATGTTGATACGATCATGATCCGCTCTGAAAAGGACGAGGGGGAGACTGCAGCCGGTAACAAGAAGACAAATTACAAGTATCGAGTTGTGATGGTGAAGCAAGATGTCGAGATGGATATGCGTGGTCGTTGCAGTGCTGGTCAAAAAGTTCTGGCTTGTATCATCATTCGTCTGGCACTGGCCGAGTGCTTCGGTATTAACTGCGGTGTACGTATCGTCATTTTTCCTCATACTTCACACATAACTAATATGATTTCACAGCTTATTGCACTCGACGAACCTACCACGAACTTAGATCAAGACAACATCAAAGCACTCGCGCGAATCCCTTCATGGCATCATCAAATCCCGTCAACAGCAAGCTAACTTTCCAACTCATCATCATTACGCACGATGAAGAGTTTTTGAAGGCGATGCAGTGCTCAGACTTCTGCGATGATTTTTACCAGGTTAGTAGGGATCAGGAGCAGAACAGTAAGATTGAGAAGATTCCAATTGCACAAGTGATGGAGGGAAATTGATGGTTGAGCACGATGAATGAATCTAGCTTGTATTTTTACACACTCTCCGAGAACACGGGAGGCATGAGATTTTTGTACTTCTCTGGGGAACCCGTTTCTGCAATTCACAAAGGCATCCATCCATATCAAATGAGCTTTTGCCTTGGCACATGCATTACCTCCCAGCTGCATGGATCCGCATCCCTTGATGATAACGAGATATATGAGATATGAGATATGAGATGCTACACATGACTTTCTTCGCGCATGCAGACCTGGGTCTATGTAATGGCAGCGCCCGATACACGAGGGTTACCGCGTCCTGCTTGCGCGTGTGTTGACTTTGCCTGCGCATCTCAAACTTCCATGTATGTCGTATTATTCATATTGCTGATGGCATGGATAATTACCTAGGTAGGTAGGTAGATACATGATACGTTGCAATCCCATCCATGCATGGATCTCTAGAATGTTATTTGTTCACTCGATACAAGCATCTAGATCCATAATGATGATGGCTATAGCTATCATTTTCGCGATAAAGATCAAGATAACGATAAATTGTAATTGGATACTTTTGATTGCGGAGGATATTGTGTGTTTGGCGTTGGGATGGGGGAGTTTGAGTTTGAGTTTGAGTTTGAGTTTGAGTTTGTATTTGTATTTGAGTTTGGTGGCGTTGAGGTGAGGTGAGATGAGGTTTGGGCTTGGGTTTGGGAAATGGAGCTTGGGTGGGGTGGGTTGCGATGGGGATGAGATGATAGATGATGGATGGGGATGGGGATGGGGAGATGTAGTTATGGTGGAATGAGATGGGATGGGATGGGATGGGATGAGATAAAGTAAGGTGAGGTAGATTGGAAGTGAGGGAATTTTTTAGGTTGGGGATGGATGGATGGATGGATGGATGGATGGATTGATGGATGGATGGATGGATGGATGGATGGATGGATGGATGGATGGATGGATGAATGGATGGATGGATAGAATAACGAGGGGAGATAAGGTGAGAGAGTGGATTGAGATGGATGTGTATATATATATACACATATGACTGCGCTTGTGGATAAAAGAGATCTGGGTAATGGCATAATTGTGTAGCTGGTGATATTAAGAGGATGGGAATGAGAAGGGAAGGGAAGGGAGGAGAAGGGAGAGAGAACTGTCGAAGAGGAGGGATACATACAACACACATCACTGGGCTGCATCTCCGCATCAAGGGAGGGGTGCAATGGAAGGATTGAGATGTGGTGCATTTTGTGCGTGGCGTCCCGTTGCAAGGTAAGTTGGCGTGGGCTCTTGATATATGCGGATGGGGATGCAAGATCGGGATTGGAAGATGAGGGAACCTCCGCGCCGATGGATTCGACAGCTGGGTGATTTCTCTCCGAGGAGCTTGGAGGCGTGGGTCCTCGCTTACGATTCACTCACTCCCTTGACCCATCACTCTTGGATCAGGCTTCAGAATCCGAGATGTTCATCCACGTGCCCATAGAAAGATTTGGGTTTGTTTGCTTGAGCAAGCGAGAACTGCATGCCTGGAGATGAAACACACGAAAGACCCAGGGGGAGGGAGTGAGGGCGAAGACGCGACTTCCGGCCCGGGAAGCGGTGTTCGAGAATGGAAGAGAACGAAGGGCGACAACGATTTGTGAATAGCATCAGAGAGTCCGCGAAAAGGGACCCGAATACCACACAGCCTACGGATATATATCAGGAGCCGACGCGCCGGAGGTTACCCTTCCCTCATCCATCTGATGGCATCATCATAAACGTCTGCACTCCAACGACCGATCTTCCCACCAAGCACCGCTTCAGAACCCGTGCAAAAAACCTACCCTTATACTCTACCATCGAGATGACTAGAAAGATACCAACTCTCCTCTCTTCCAGCTCTCAACGCGTCAGAAAAAGCTATCATGTCATTGACATATCTGTCCAAGTCCAAGAAAGCCTCGCTAGAAGTAGGGGGTACCTAGGTAAGAACAGCAAGCATCAAAGAAGTCTCTAGCTTCGTCGCAATGCTGGGTGACCCGATGATAGATATATGACTATGGAAAGGAGAGATGAGAGGGGAGACGATCGATGCACGTGCCGAGACACTTTCGGACTTGACTTAAGTATATCGTGCGTGACCTAGAGATGATGCATGTATGATGATGCAATGCGACACCGAGTCTGAAATGCGATTGTGCAAAAAGAAAAAAGCAGTTGAAAAATTAATCAGTTATCAAACTGATAGAGGGTCAGATTGGATAACTTGGTCTACTGGAATTAAGGGTTGGATGATTGAAGTTATATACTTAGGAAACTGGGACGAGGATAGACAAGGTTGATGGGTATGAAAGTGAGCGAATGATGGAATCAACAGACTCCAGGGCTGTTTGTAAAACTTCATTTAAGATATCATTGCGGGGCGATAAAAGGATCCGATGGTATGACCGCCAAAATCAAAATCTACTCCAAGTTTCCGGAACGCCGTTTATGGGTTCCCATCCTATATGACATAGTGCACCGTGAGTCTCCCATGCCAATATTTCTATATACTCCTTCTTGCATTATTAACATTACTTGCGTGAGCCAGCAAAAACTTGCAGCATGTAAGAGTGAACTTGCACGCTCTGCTCCATGCATCATCTTGTGCTATTCCCAGTTTTATACTGACGTCCCCTATCTTCTCCCTCCCCTTCAATTTTGTATGGCAATTTCAGTCCTCTTCCAATGTCCGAAGTCTTGGCAGATTCCTGCTCAACAAACGCACCGAGTTGACGCATACATTCGAGGAATGCTTCCATGGCTATGTCGAACTTGCGATGCATAAAAAGTGAGCCCGAGAGGCATATCGCCAGAGGAATGCAGTTCGAGGATAGATTTCTTGTGGGGCCTGGTGATATTACCACGCTGAGAGCTAGAACGACTTGCAGACGGCGATGGATAGTCATAACGTATTATTCGAGAAGTTGAACCCATAGGCTGAAGCTCGTATCCCTCGAATTTAAAACCGAGTCGGTCAGCCACGGTAGCTAGAGAAAGTAGTGCGTGCCCCCATGCTGCGTTTATTTCCGGCCAGTCCACCGGTACACTTGAAAGTCGACCCAGTCGTAGACCATTTATTGTACCAAATTTCCCGTCATGGCTTATACAGAATGTATCATTATATAAACATTCGTTCTCTGTAATTTTTCCAATAATTGTGAGTCGTGATCGTACTGAAGATTGATGCTGTCCCGTATATTTTGAAACTCCGAGAGCTTCATCGCAAACTCATTTCGATCACTCCAGAATTTCTCTTCCTCAATATCGAGAGCTCTAGCCTCTTCTTCCAGTCGAGCATTCTCCTCATTGACAGCAGCAGTCTCCGCTTCAATTTTCTTCAACTCTTCTATTGCTGCGGCCTCATCTGCCCGTACCTTTGCAAGAAGGTCGTTTGCTTCTTTTATCTCCTCTTCAGTTGGCACCTCGGCATTGACCTGTTTCAAGAATCCAACATATGCATCCCTTTCTCGAGTCACAGCTTCCAATCGTTTTTGTAATCCATCGACAAGCATTTCCGTACACTCAACGCAGACAGGGTGATCTATATCGGATCGTGCCGTAAGGATTTCGAATAGCCTTGATACCCGTTCCATATCTTGTGACATTGCTTTGCCCTCACCATCTGGTCCTTCCCCACACCGATGAATCATCTTGTTGTGGTTTGTTATGATCTGCATCCTCGGGAGGTTTGACAACTGATGGTGGTACAACTTGAGATTCCGTTAGCATGACAAAAGACATGGCTGGATTATTCATATGCCACTTTTCATCGTATCTGATAGATTAGAATCATGCCGACGTGGTGCAGACACTGTCCGCTTGAAAGTTGGTGGACCGGCATGCTTTGAGACACGATCATAAAGTTGCTTTCGTTCCTGCGGATACGCTGGCCGTGAAGGGGGGATGTTCTTGGCTTGGTCTTGAGAGGTAGCACCTAAAAAGTAATATACTGATGAGCTCGAGTTCACTATAGGAGGTTTGGTTCAGGAGATAATTACGAACCGACTAACAAATCGAATGCCGCAGGGTTGAGGTCCTCCAAAGAGCTATCGAGTTTCAATGATGTGCGACACTTTTGACAATGCATGTTGTGTATATTTCTAGCATTTATTTAGATATTAGGCCATCGGGATTCACCAAGTGTATGTTGCCCAAGGTATCTCTGGCATCTTTCCTTTCCAGAAATGTAGGGAGAATTTCAAGAAAAAGCTTCGTTGGATGACACAAATATACCAAGGTATATAAATGTACGAGTGAGTAGGTCATCTACGGTGCTGGATCATTCACGGTTGCGATATGCTTGGCCAAGCGTATCAATTCCCAAGCTTACATAAAATTCCAGCAAGGTATTTATGCAAGCCTACCATTCGTCGATCACCTACAAGTATGCATAATACAGTCGTTCTAAGCTTTCCAAAGTTATGCATGCAATTTACGCGAACGCAACGCGTATTCCCGTACAGCTCGCGACTTCTAGTTTAAGTTCTTTATCCCGAGTACTACTTTGAGATCTGGACCTGTATGTAGAACAATACACAAGTACTCACCACGCCCCTGCGATCCTTACAACATTATCCACAATCGGACATGGTCGCAAATTGTCAACATGGACTCTCCAGCAAGAAGGCAGAATACATCTGCAGACCTTAAAAATCTCCACCTCGAAGTTGATAGCGATTATTCTGACAGCTATAGCGAAGTTGAAGAAGATGACTTCATTGTTGATGATGAGAACGATGAGAACGACGATGTAATTTACGAGCCTGGATATGACCCCGACCAGGAACTTCAGCAAAGGAGAGCCCAACTCGACTTCAAATTAAAATCAACTTTTGAATCCATCTTCGAAAAATATGGCAAAAATTTTGATGGAGTTGGAGACGAAATTGACCTGCTCACTGGAGAAATATTGGTTGATAATGGGCATTTAAAAGAGATGCAAGATGAGCGGGATGCTGGCGACCAAAAAGCGGGAAGCAATCTGCTGAGAGCCTTGACTGTGGAACCAGAGAGTGCCACGGAGACATCCGGCGATGAATACAGTGTGGAGGAGGAAGTGGAGGGTAGGGAAGAGAGAGGGGAAGAGGAAGAAGGAGAGGGAAACAGCGCCCAAGGAGAAATGGAGGATCAGGATAATGCGGCCGAGATGGGTGATGGAGACATGGAGGAGGACGACATGATTTTACGAGGCTACGATGAACCGATCCGAGATTCTTTCATTGATATCGCAACTACGACAGAATCAGAACCCGCTCAGAACCATGCGCAAGATGATCCACAATACCAAAGAAGCTTACAGTCCGCCGACGAAGGAAGTGTTTCTTTTCCAACATACAATGAGATTTTACGTTCATTTGGTCCTGAAGTTGCCCCTCAAATCGTCAATATCATCTCACGAAAACAAGGCCAAGATGACACTGATATTGAACCAGCTTGGAGAGTGCCTGAATTACCCGAATCAGAGCCAAGAAAGCGCCCAGAATTAAAATATTTTATTCCAGAGCCAGAAATCAAGCGCAGTCCGTCTCCCCATATGTCCGAGTCGATATGGGCTTTACCTAGAGGACGAGGACAGCGTCCTTTAGGTGCGATATACAAGCCAAGGGGACCATACAAACGAAAGAGTATTGCGAACAAGGCGTTGAACTCGGATGGACTGCATTCTTCAGACAATACTGTACTAGATTCACCACGGATACGAAACAATTTCACGGAAGAAGAGGATGAAATGCTCATTGCAAAGCTATCTGAAGCACATGGCCAGGGTATCCCATTTGGAACGGAATCTATCTGGAAAGATCTCGAAAGTCTGAATCCCAGGCACACGAAAGCATCGTGGAAGAGCAGGTATCGTTTAAAGTATATGCATTTGTGGTCTCCGAAAGGCTCATCCAGACCCGATTCTTATCGATCTTATCGTCATGAAGTTCAAGACGAGTCAGAACAAAATGTTAGATATACGTTGCGCAGTCCACATCAGTTATCTATCATTCAGCGATCATCTAGAACCCGAAAACCTGCACAGCAAGGGCTGAATGTCATTAGTTGGTCGGATGCTGTCGCCACCATCAAATCTTTAGATCCTAGGCTGCATAAGGATTTAGCGAAAGATGCTAGTGTATTTGAATTGACTGATGTCAGACCAGTTGATATAGACGAAGATGCCTTGAATTTGAGGAGCTCTGATTTGGAACTCTCAGACGAAAGCAGTGACGAGCCAGAACTTCCAGCACGTATAGGCTCCAGAGTTCAAAGGATTGCGCCCATCGCTGCTGATCCGGCTTATGAATTCTCGGATGAAGAAGCCGAGCAAGATGTTTCAAGGTCCAAGCTCAGAGAAGAGAAGAGTTCTCAGCTCAAAACTCCCAGGCCCAGCAAAAAAGCAAGAAAATCAAGTAGTAGTAAATCGAAAGACGGAAGCAGTGGGAAACCGAGATCTCGTCAAAGGCAACTTCAAAAGAAGCTCATATCAGAGGAGGTCGATGAATTGAGCTTTGGCCTTGAAGGAGAAGACGTTCTGTTCGTATCTTCACGGCCGAGGAAAGATAAGCAAAGGAAGCCACAGGCTTCGATAAAACGAGAAGATGAACAAGTAGCAGTCACTAAAATGTCTCTGCTATACCTCATTTACCGCCGAAGGAAAGAATGAGTGCCTTGGATAATTTTGACGATGATGACGAATTCGACGAGCTCAGCGTGGAATGGTTACAGTGTTTCCCTTCCGTTGATCCAAAGAAATCCATAGTCAAATCTGAAGATGTTCCTGTAGCTCGTCCACCGGATATAGCGCAAGCGGCCAATATCGATCTGTTCGATATCAACCAGCTTCCGGAAACTTCCCCAAAAAGTGCTCTTGATGCGCGGAAAAAATCCAGGCTGAACAAGAGATTCAGTAGTAGTGCTATCATTCCTTCAACTTCATCAGAAATCGAGTGGTCTCCCATTGCTGCAGTAGATAGTAGAGTCCAGCGGAGAAGTCAACAGATAACGGATTCTATTGATCATGCTTCTATACCACCTACCTCGTCATATCCAGATTCATCCCCTACACCTCGACCGAAGCGGAAATATGTGGACTTGGACGAAAATGAAGATTCATCTCCTACACCATCATGTCAAGTCAAAAGGAAAGCTGAGGTACCTGCACCCAATAACGAAGATATTTCCATCCAAAAGGAGATCGACGGTGATACAACGCCGACTCGTAAATCGCCAAATAAAAAAAGAGGGGGTATTTTAACACCAACCCATAGTGTGGAAAGAAAGTCGAGAACTCCTCTACTTGACTATACAACACCCACCCGAAGAGAAATTGTGAGGAAAGAGAATTCGAGGGATGCGTTACATAGCCCTGGAATGGTGAGAACACCAGGTGGAACATTTAGAAGATGCGGGAAAAACGGGTTTTCGTGTCACAAAGCCTTTTGCTTCAAATGTGAGTTGAAGGCTAAGGCTAAGAAGATGAATGATTGAGCGATGGAGGTCATTGGATTAGCATACGGAAAGAAAGGAAAGGAAATATAATCATCCAGTAATTGCATTGCATAGGTACCTACCGCTACAGCTACGGTATTCAAATCAAATATATGGATCGCATCAAACCCTTGTAGTCAATCAAATTCAAACCGCCCCCGTTCCAAGGAGCGCGAATGGGAAAAATACCTGTCCGTCTACATACTGTCCTGTATCTCTTGTGCTCTCCGCATCCTTGACATGCCTGATATGATATATAATACAAGTACTGCAACCCTAGCACCAAACCCACAACCCAGAACCCAAACCCAAACAAACTCTAACTTCTAACCTCCCACGGAGTCCCACCCCATCCCCATCCTGAAAAGCCAAAATCCGATCGATACAGGACGGAGTACAGGACGGAGCACAGGACGGAGTACAGGATCTGGCCGGCCGGGCACGCACGACGCACTAGCGCGCCCAGACTCGGAACGCCGCGCTCTGGGACATGCTGAACGCCGACGCGGAGTTCGCTTAGTGGGCCTTTCGGGACTTTTGCTGCCGTCGAGGTAGGGGGATGAGATGGGTGACTGGATTTTCTTTGGCGTCTGGACTTGAAGTGCGGTTTTTAGGGTTCACGGTGCTGGAAATGAGTTGATGGATGGATGGATGGATGGATGGATGGAAGGCTGTTTCTTCTCGTGTCCGATGTCGGGCGGCGGATTGTTTTGCATTTTTGGGGGAAATGTCAGCTGGTCTTTTCTACTGTGCTTTGCTTTGCTTTGCTGTGCTGTGTTGTGCTGCGCTGCGCTGCGAGGAGTTCGAATCTTTTAGGGGACGGAGTATGTTTCTTCTACAGTAGTTCATGTTTAGGTTTTGGATGGGGAGGTGCTGGTGGAGGGTGGGAACTTGGGTGTTGAGGTGAAGTATGTTACGGCGCTACAGGGCGGAGGGTCTTGGTATTTATTATTAAGGGGGGGAGGGGGTTTCTCTATTTACGTTGCTGGTGGTGGTGTTATTGTTGTTGCGTATGGATTGGGTGGGGCGGCTGTGGGCGTGGCTGAAAATGATGTTTACCATATTGTAGTACTAGTCATAGAGTAGTCACACAGTAGGAGTGAGTGAGCACGCCTTGGGGCCGGCATGTAAGTACCGGTATGTGGAGCCTGACCAACGAAGATGATTTACTACAGTATAGTATAGTAGGGAGGTTTGGGGTGGAGTGGGAGATGGAGTTGGGCCGGGTAGGAAGGAATTTGAAGGACTGTTGTACAGCAGACACTGAGAACCGGAACGGAAGCCGAACTCGAACCAGAGCTACCTAGCTAGATAGGAGAGCGAGAATTATGCCTACAATAACCGAGCAGAGAACGATGGCCGGGCAAGGGAAAGAGCAAAGGGAGAATTTCACATGATATTGCAGAAACGTGCTAATTAGCTGCACTGGCTTCTCACGACGACCGACGACCGACGACCGTCACCCGGCGAAAAATGACACAAAAATGGGAAAGAATAACACAATGCAATTTCGAGAGCCAATCCTTCCATCACGACATGATGGGATGGATCTCGCTACTCCAGGATCGGATGTTGAGGGCCTAGAGTCGGTGGTGCGATCCCCTGTGCGGGAAAAAGTAAAACGGACGCAGGGAGGGAAAATTTCCATGTGTTGGCTGGGTGTTGGAGCTGCTTTGATCGCTAACAGCAGTTGTAAGAGAGCGATGTGTCAGAGGTTGCCGTGTACGTTAAGTCTTTGCGATGTTGAAATAAAGTGCGGTGAATTTCGTTTAGTGCGGGTTCCTGGGGGTGGAGACGCGTACCTTTGAGCGGATACTTGAGAGATTAATCAATGGGACGTTGTCACGTTGGGAGTCGGGACGAGTTCTTGCTCCGGCCTCCAGGGGGTTTGTGGTTACATCTCTGGTTAGCTATTAATTGCCGTTGGAGGAAAGGTTGGTGTCGATGGTGTGGAATGGATGGACCTTTGTGTTCTGGGATGATGGATGGGTTTATCCTTGGGACAGATGGAAAAAAAAAAGAAAGTTCTTGTTTGAACGGATGAAGAGAGAGATGATCGATGGTGATGATGATAATGATGATATAGGGTTCCAGAGTTTTCTTATTTCTATTGGACTTCGGAGTTGGCTTTTGGGTATTCCGGGTGGTGTCTAAAGATAGACAGATACGACAACGAGGGACTGTAAGTGAGTGCAGCTTGATGCAGCTTGATGTGGAAGTGATTCATGGATGGGCAAGAAAGAAAATCATGAGACGAGGCATGCAAGTATAATTATCGGTAGGTTGTGATTGATTACTGGATTACTTGATTACTTGATTAATTCATCAATTAGTCATCGTTTGGACATCATGGCACATATGAAGTTATACAGATAGAACTCTTACAGATTACCACATATGTTGAATTAATAATATAAAAAAGTCGTCACACTCGGTTGATGTAAGATGATTAATTATCCATAGATATCCATGGACATACACATATATATTGTTGTATGTATTCTTGTATTCTTGTATTCTTATATACCCGTGGACATCCATGGATACTCGAGTACCTACCTGGGTAGGTAGTCCTAGGATATGATACACCAGTATATGCAGGTGGCTTGAGAATTCTGTCTACTCACTCTGAACAGTAAATACAGTAGGGAGCGGTGGATGTTTGAAGTGAAGGGAAGGGCGTGTTGGACCGTGCACTTGAGAAAGTTGATAGAACGAAAGGAAACCGACCAATCATCTTACAACTTGGGAACATTCGGACTAAATTAGTGCTCTTTCCATTTCCAGTATTTCCGTTTCCCACAGTCCATTTCATCTAAGAAGCACAGACGGAAGGGATTGAGAAGATCATAAAATGACAAAAAAGGTCCAAAAGGTCCAATATGCATGTATGACACTAATAAAGGGCGTGAAATCTGACAACCTTGACTCATCCCATCCATCCATCATCCATCATCCATCATCCATCATCCATCCATCCATCCATCATGTTCAAGGTTCAGTCAATACTGGATAGTATCCATATTTTAAAAAGGCTAACGAACATGAAAACAGTCTTCCGTACTTAAAGTATATTGCATATATATAAATATATACATGCATACCTATCTATATATATAAAGGTAGGTTGTCATCTTTCCGGTTTCCAGAATTTGAAAAAAAGGATCAAGAAACATCATAAAGATTGGAAGTTCGAAAGCGGCTTGATCGATTCTCTCATTTGGTCTGCTCTGCATTCCTGCTTTCCTGCTTGCCTGCATTCGATCGATAACTTTCCTTTCTTATCAAAGTTACACCCACACGACTTCAGGGCGCATATTTCCCCGCATGATCATTTATCCAATAGTACTCACTTATCTGAAGATCATTCCCTTCCCATATCAGACCTTTCTTCTATTTTACCCTGCTTCTCCCTTTGAGCATCTTTGCTCAAAATGTCTGCTCCAAGCGTACACTCTAGCTCTGGCACAATCGCCAATTATGCGAAGAAAATGAACCCAACGAAACGTCCAGATGTCGAGATTCATATAGATGGTCATCATGAGGGGAAGACGTATACTACATTTGATGCTTTATCCGGCAAGGCCTCAATCACAGCTCCCCATGATGCACAATTCGATGAGATCCAAATTACCCTGGAAGGCGTAACTCGAACATACGTCGAAAACATATCTCAATCCAGCGCAACATCCAAGACAACAGCCGTTCACCGATTTCTGAAACTCATCATGCCAATTCCAGAAACTACCTATCCTCAATCACGAATTGCTGAAGCTGGCAAAACATATATCTTTCCATTCAACTTTGTCATACCAGAGCAACTCCTCCCAACGGCTTGCGCACATCCATCCAATGCTGATCATGTTCATACGGCACATGTGCAATTGCCTCCCAGTATGGGTGATCGCGAGGCATCGATCCTAGATGATTTGGCGCCTGAGATGAGCAAAATCCAATACTCAATCAATGTCAATGTCGTCAAACACGCCGAATTCCCAAAGAAGTCGACTACTCTTGTGGGGGGCTCCAAGAAACTCCAAATAATACCTATGGTAGCGGAAGCACCTCCTATGAGTATCTCAGCAGATGATAAGGGTGATTATCTACTGTCGAAAACGAAATCCCTGAGGAAAGGCGTGTTCTCTGGAAAATTAGGAAAGATTACTGTTTCAGCGGACCAAACTGCAGCCATCGTCCTCCCTTCTCCTGGAAGTTCCTCGGTAGCCACAACAATGGCGACTGTCAAGCTCCAATTCGAACCTCATGATATTAATTCACCACCTCCTCGTCTTGGTGGGCTAGTCACCAAAATTAAAGCTTTGAGTTTCTATGCGGCCAAACCAGCGAAGTCACTTTCTTCAAAATCTAGCATAGCTAAGACCTTCGAACCGGCTCGACAACTTTATCAAACCTCAGTTCCTCTCTCATCAAGGTGTGTCGAACAAGTCTCATGGGTGAAGCACTTGCCACACCCAGATTTGTCTCGAAGAGCCTCTACCATATCGTCAACCTCGTCTGAATATTCAGATAACTCTCATATGTCGCTGAAGACGCAGGATAAGGCCTACTACACGGCGGAAATCCTGGTCCCGGTATCATTGCCGTCGTCGAAGACTTGGATTCCCACATTCCACTCATGCATCGTCTCTCGCATCTATTCCCTGGATCTTACCTTGTCCATCCATACTCCAGGAGCAGGCGTTCCAGCGTCTTCGGTCAAGATTTGTCTTCCATTACAGATCGCAGCTCAAGGCAATCGAACTGCACCGGTTTCTCTTACCGCGGAAGAGGCCGCGGCTGAGCTAGCAGATGCGAATGAGTATCTCAGACCCAGGGTTATCGAAATACCACGAGAAGACTTGGTCGAGAACAGCTTTCTACGTTCTAGCTTTACCGTGCCACGCCCGGAATTGCCTCCGAGCTACGAATATACTGAGGAGCCAAGGAGGCAAGTTGATCCATCGAGGTGCTGATCAAAACGATTTGATTTCCTATATTTCTTTAATGTTGGGGGCAAAGGGTTTGGGGAATGACGTGTAAACTGTACTCACCGTGCATACGAACTTGGGTCTGGAGTTTGGAGATACCAACATGGATTGTTATTTGGAGAATTTGCTGGGAGTCACATATACAAGATACCCACCCTCTCATACTTTTAGGTACCCATAGATGATTAATAATAATTTATCCTTCCATCAATACCTCCACCTGGTCTTATAGCTCATAGTTGGGATTCACACATCCTTCCAGAAGCTCGCAGGTGATCTTCCCAATGTTCTACTCGCAATTGCCTATAAGAGAATGAAGTAATACGTAGTGTACCTAGTAAGTTACATCCATGAATAGTAGGGTTGTTATTTATAACACTTTTTCATAACGTATATTTGTCAACTTCGTTATAATACGTAATATTGCTTAAATCGAATATATGTCTATATATATTAGCGTATTTTGAAAGTGGATTTTTAATTTATTTGGGTGAAGATTGAAAGTATTTTAAGTAGAGATTAAAGATATTTTGAATAGGAAAAAATGAATTTGATTGAATAATTAAAAAAATGCTTCGAATTCTATATTCTCCTAATCTTTCAATTCTTTTTCTACTTTAATTATATTAAAATCTATATTATTATTGAAAATAGTATCATCCTTTAAATTAAGTATTAATTTATCCTTTATTCTATTAAATATATGTTTCAAATAATTCAAATCCTTTTTAACTACTTTTAATACTTGTATATTTATATAAATAAATACCAATATATTTATAGTAGAAATTGAAAGACGGTTTTAAAGCTTATTTTGTAAAAAATTTATACAAAAGAAAGCTTATTTAAAAAAAATATTATTTGTAGTGATATATAATAAATCAAAAGTTAATTTTAAAAATAAAAAAGTATTATACTTTTATATATAAATCAATATTAATAAAAAGATTATAAACAAATAAAGAAATAAAAAATAAAAAACTAAAAAACAAAAGAATTAATATATTACAATCTTTTAAAAAGCTTTTATACTTTTAGCTTTTTAATAATAATAAATAGAATTAAATTCATTTAATTTATAACGAAAGAAAAAAAACCGAATAAATTCAATTTCCTAAACTTTTTTTCGAATATAATATTTTATTTTTTTTTAAAAAACTTATTCTAGTTTAATATTATAATGTTTTGGATTCAATATATATATAACAATATGTATAAATTAAAGTTAAAAATATATATATTTATTCTAACTTTCTTTTTTTAATCGATAGTAATATTAATCAATATCAAAAGAAAATAATGAAATGTTTTAAACTTTTAAATTTTGAAAATGTTGATTTATTTTGATTTAATAAAAGTAAACCTTTGAAAATTAAGTTTTATTAGATTTAAACATTTTTTGAATATTATAAATAGATTGTAAAATTAATTAAAGAGCTTTTAATTTTTGTTAAAATAACTTTTTACTAAGAAAAGTATATAAAAAGTATTTAGATTTTAAATGTTTATTATACTTTTTCAATACACTTTAATACAAAAAATAAAATTAAATATATACATTTAAATATTCTATTTTATAAGTATTATTTTAATTAATGTATATACCTTTCTTAAACTTAATTGTATAATAAAGCAAAGAAAAAAAAGCTCTTTTAAAGATTTTATAAAATAAACAATAATAAAATTAATATTTTTGAAAAAAGTATAAATTTCAATTTCAATCTGAATATTATATTAATCTTTATCAAAAAACAACAAATCTTTAATAATAAATTATAACTTATAAGAATTATAAAAAATAAAATAAATATACTTTAATTCGAAGTTATTTTTTATAAGATTTCAATACTTTTTTTAAATAGAATATATATTAGAAAAAAAAGTATATTATTTAAAAAGATTATCTTTAGTAATTTCTTTTGTAATAGTAATAATATAATTTATAGTAAATTTAGCGTTTTAAGATTCTTTATAAATTAAAATGCTTTTTTAATAATATAATTAAATATTAATTATAAAAGAAATATTCTTTACTTTTGTATTAATAATATTAACAAAACTATTATTAATAAATTATATATGTAAAACTATATTAGCTATTATTTGAATTTGTAGCTTTATTCGTTAATAAGTTGATTTAAAAAGCTTTTTACTAAGCTTTTAACGAGTAAAAGGTTTAAATCCTATTTTATAAAAAAAAGCTCTTTATTTAGAAATATTGTAAAATAAAAAATAAATGATAAAAATAAAAATAATTTCAACGAAAAAAATTTTAAGGGTAAAATTAAAGGATTAAAAGAAATCTATTACTTTTGTATTTGTATAAGGTTAATAAGCTTTTCAAAAAAAGTATTAAGAACAATAAAGAAGATAACAAACTTGAAATTGAATTGTATTTTATGCTTTTATAATTTTACAATAATTGTATTAAGCTTTATCAACTTTGAATTCTTTATTAGCAAAAATACGTTTAAAATAACAATTAATTAAATATTATTAAATTAAACCCTATTTATTGTAGTTTATTTCGAATAATATATATAAAAAAATAAGGTTATAAAATTAAAAGATATAATATTAAAGTATAGAAAAAAAGATTAAAATCAAAAATCTAAAAGAAATTTTAAGTATATTAAGCAAAATAAATAAATTTAATTGATTAATTTAATAAAATTAGTTTTTAATAATCAAAAAGTTACAAAATGATTTTTTATAGAAACGAATTCTTATTCTTATTTGAAAATCCCTTAAATTTAACTTTATTTTCTTTTATTCTAACAATCTTATTGGATAAAAATGGTAAAAAAAAATGACGTGATTGCATATAGCGTATATAATATATTTAGCATAATATTTTTTATAACGCTTAAAAAGCGTTATAATATAAGAATATATATTCGTCAGCCAAAATATGTAATTTATACAACCCTAATGGATAGCATAGTAACCTTTCAAGTTCTCAACGCCTTACTGCGTACATGATTCAGAGACCCACTGGTCTTCTGACGCCATGAGAGACCTGTACAGTGTACAGCCCCGCGCAACCCCACTAACCATCATCATCTTCAGGGATATTCAATATAACGCGTCTAAATTTGACAGGCTCAGAGGCTTTGAAGGTCTACAAGGCTGCCTGTGGGATGTCAGTCACGAATTATGCCATGCCATCCATCCGTTCATGAGATGATGATCATGCCAGCCATCTTGAATATATGAAAGTGTGTAAACCGGCAAAACCATATGATTGATATATGTACCTAGTAATGAGTGGTGGGTGTGGGAATATATCATTATAATATACATGTATATATATGTATATATATATATATACTCATGTACGTACATACACACATATATATGGATATATGGATATATGGTCATAATCCTCAAGATCAAGTTGAAGACTCTCCCTTCCCTTCCCTTCCCTTCCCTTCCCTTCCTCTTTCATATTCTCATCAATCAATATCACCAATCCATATCACCAATATCCAATATCACATTCAATCCAAACCCCTCTCAACTCAACCCTTGTACTACCCCAGACTCACAAGGTGTCCTCCGTACCAACTTATCTCATCTCTCATCCCACCTCACCGCTCGTCCCATCCATTCGACCCATATCACGGCAAAATCAGCCTACGATACCGATACCTAACGATTTGCCAACTCATGCCCAATTATCAAAGATTATGACTGGTGATGAAATTTTACACAGCTCAATTCATGAGAAAAGATCTTCCCTCGTTGCACAAAACCGCTTAGCCACTTGATTCACAAGCAGACTTGGTATTCCTTCCTCTACTTAACTGCCGTCATTCTCTGCGTAGACGCTCTATCGATGCGGACAGGACAGTCAAACGAAACGAATGCGATGCCAAAGCAAAATCACAAGAGACAAGATAAACCTTTTCTAGATATCGTTGATTGAATATTTTTCGTCTAACCTAGGTCATACGATTTCCCCGATCTCTATTCGAATATGGCCCAACCGCAACCACAACCACAACCACAACCACAACCGCAACCGCAAGCAGAACCAGAACCAGAACCAGAACCAGGACCAGAACCACAACCACAACACACAACCACAACCGCAAGAGAAAACTCCCAATGTAGAACCGAAGGAATTTTATGGATATTTGTTTGATGCTAATAAGAGTCCGACACCTGTATTAAATGCGCTATTGAGAGGAATCGCGAATTATATCGTAAGAACGTTCATTTCCACAACTTTACCCTCAGAATGTTTTGCTGACAATGGTGGCAGATAGAGAATGTGGGAAGTAAAGAAGATCAATTCTTAACGCCGGAGAAGTTGGCACTTTTCTATAAAGCTGTGGGTGGAAATTATGATTGTATGTTCTTGTTGTTTGTTTATTTGTTTGCTTGTTTTTGATGCCCGTCATCTTCCTTGTCTATCCGCGGTTTGGGAGCTTGTTTTGCTAATAGCGTCTGTTTCATTACATAGCTCTTTTTGTGGAGACTACACATCCCTCGATATCTTGGATATATGCTTCAATAGGTTGTCAACATGCTTTGAACCCTACGAAAGATGATTTTGCCCCTCCTTCAATCCCATGTCTCACTGTACGGGGATTTGTGCGATGGCAGTCGATCGAGGTGCTTTTGGGGCCAGAGGAACACGTATCATTCATCCAAACCGCAGTACGAGACTTTGAGATCAAACATCCTGATACGGGAGAAAGATTTCCCACAGAATTACCCAAGGAGGCTTTCCCCTTGGTACCCGATCCAGAGATAGAGAAGTGGCACAGGAGCTGTGCTGAAAAATTACGTCGACGAGCTTCGCCAGATGATGAAGAGGAAGTTCCCGCACCGGACCTCCCGCCTAGACCTGAAGCACAAACAACATACGCTCACGTTCGACCTTCGCCTAGAGTTCCCGAGCCAACACCAACCAACGCTCACCCCCGCAGCGGCTATTTCGAGCCATCTACTCGGGAACCTTCTTCTCGGGAATCTTCAACTCGTGAACCCCCTCCCCGCGAATCCACCACCCGTGAACATTCTGCCCGTGAGTCCGCTGCTCGCGAATCTACCCCCCGTCGATCCACTCGACCTATCCCTACACCCACGTCTCAGCATCCCGCCCTCCCCAACGTCCACCGCTCAACCGATCACCCCCCCATCGCGTGCGTGAATTCCTCGTCCCAGAAGAGCCATACTCGCCCCGCATACCCCGCGGGCGCCATCGCAGTTTCCCCAATCTGAGCTCGCCCACGTCGGAAGATGGCCCTCCCCACCACTCTCATTCGGTCCCCGCCTCCGACCCCCGCCATCCGCATCACGACCCACCCGTTCCGGATCCTGCACACCCGCCCACCCGCGTCGACATAGTCATCCTCGACAGGCCCGGCGCGTCCCCATCGTCTCGGATGCCTCGGATTCCTCCACCGATGCCAGCTTGTCTTCTGACTCGGAAGATGATCCGTCCCCGAAGAGTCGCAGGAGCCCGTTGCAGACAGCTCCGGGTGCTCGAAGGATCCCGCGACACCCGCAAAGTGCTTATGTGACGCGCAGTTCCGGGATTGATGGTCCGCGCGCCTTTGCGTTCTCGTCGACGGCGCCGGGCAGCACGAATCCGTCGCCGATTTCGGATGCGAGGGAAAGGGAGCGGGAGAGGGAGAGGCAGAGGGATATTGAGGATAAATTTCGGAGGGGTCAGTATCCGACTAATATTGATTTGAATGGGAAATTGAGCGCGCCGTTTTTGGCGGCTAGGAGGAAGAGAGAGATGGGGAGGGGGAGGGTGATTTGGTGAGAGAGAGGGAGAGGGAGAGGGAGAGGGAGAGGGAGAGAGAGAGGGATAGAGAGAGGGATAAAGTGAGGAGTGATAGTCGGGGGTCTTTGGGCGTCAAGTGGAGGGACTTGGGAGATATAGCTGAGATGTGGAGGAATGGGGGGATGAGGGGGGAACGAGTTAGTAGTCATTCTCATCATGTGAGTGGAGGGAGTGGGGGAGAAAGCGGCAGGGAGAGTGGAGAGGGGAGGGGTAGTCGGAGACATAGCAGCCGAGAAGATAGGGGTGATAGGAGAGAGAAAGAGAGAGAGAAAGGGATAGGGACAGAGATAGGGATGAGAGGGATAGGGGGGACAGAGAACGAGACTACAAGCGCAGGGAAAGACCTCGGATCCAAACGAGACACAGTAGTCACGAAGACATCCCAACACGCAGAATCAGACCGGAGAGGGTTGACCGCGACCGAGATGACGGATACGAAGGGAGAAGCTTCAGGGAAAGGGACAGGGAAAGGCGAGAGCGAGGCCTCAGTCCCGTTCGCGGCGTCGACGGGAGAAAATACCCCGATTGGAGATGAGTCGTGCGCTGCCCGCACCGGGCCTGACGAATACGCCTTCACGCGGGAGTTTGTGCCGCATTCTGCATGGGTGGATTGGATTTCTTAGCAACGCGCCATTTGATTTACTTTACATATACATGGGGATTTGATGCAGAAATGTGTTATCGCGGAGATACCAGGATGAAAGACGCATGGATCCGTGAATGAATGCATAGGTGAATGGATGATGGGTGCATGAATGCATAGGTGAATGGATGATGGGTGCATGAATGGATGGATATAGATAGATAGATAGATAGAGATCCACCCACCCAGCATCTCTCTCACGTCCGCCGCGTGAAGGCATTACCGCTCATGATTTCATCTTATGAGCTACGAGCTATGAGCAATACCTACCCAATACCCATTCCAACATTTGACCCCACGACCTCTCCACCACACCGTCCGATCTCATACATCGCATATCGTCATTGAATAGCGCATATCAAATTCATTCACCATTGTGACATCCTCGAACTGAGCACATCTACCTGACCTAACCTAACCTAACCTTGCATAACCTAATCTAACCTAATCTAGCACGTAAGTAAGTAAGTAACTAACTAAACAACAAACTAAACAACAAACACATGAATTCCCCTCCCCACCTATATATACATACCAAAACGCCCCATTCAACCCCCCTCCCCCCCCTACCCCCCGCGCGCCTCCCAGACCAAACCTCGCAAGTCGTGCTTATAACAAACGTCCTTTGATTCAGCTCGGTTCGGAGTGTACGATTTCACTATTGTATCTAGGTGTTGGTGTTGCGATCGTCGTGGTATGGCTCGGCTCGCTGGCCGGCTCCCGACTCCACTACTTCTGATCTGGTTCGTGGGGCGTTGTTCGTTCGTGGTGTAGTGAATCGTGCTTGTTGCGATGGAATACCTGTGTGTATATATACATACATACATACATACATATATATATACATACATACATACATACATACATACATACATATATACATATATACATACATACATACATATATACATATACATACATACATACATACATACATACATACATACATATATACATATATATATACATACATACATACATATATACATATATATACATACATACATACATACATACATATATACATACATACATACATACATACATACATACATACATACATATATACATACATACATACAGGTAGATAGTCCACGCGCATGCATGGTGACTGGAGTACTCTTTTCGCATATGAGGAGCAGCGTCCATGCGTGCGGTCCATAGTGTGTCATTTTTCACGTCTCACTAGAAAGAAGAGCAGGAATGAAAGAAGCAAAGATTGAACCAGAGATTCTATTGTATCGATGTAATTGATGGGACTACTAAAAGCGCCGTGTGCATCACATGCCCGACATCAATCGAGCTTCATTCGCTGAACTTTCGTCGGAAAACAGGCCCACAATCCAGAGGGAGTTGGAGGTGATATTTCGTGTAAACTCCATGCTGAAACCCTGAAAGCAATAAATTTACCTATGTACCCCTTAAACCCCAAACCATCCATAATAAGTCGAACTGAGAAGAGAAACTTTTGCCAGGTACTGCTCGCTCAAGAGAACTAGGGACGAGTTAGAGAGGGCGATCGGAACAACCGTGTTATATAGGGGACTACGTACCTTCCAGCGATGACCGCAAACTTGACACTCACAGAATGTCGTCATAGGTTCATCAGCACTGCGAGTCTGTGCTTGTGAGTAGCTGACCTTCTTTTGCTGACACTTTCCACATGTCAAAGCATCACTGATACTCTTCTCTGCCATTGGTACCTGAGCCTTTTTCATGTTCTCCAACTCCAATGCATCGTCTTTCTTCTTCATCTCCTCTGACTTGAGTTCCTCATGCGTCATGACCACAAAGCGAGCTGGCTCAATATCTCCCGACATGACTCTCTTGCGCAATTTTGTATTGGATGCTTGCTTAAGGTTTTGGAACAGGGAACGAAGCTTTTCTCGGTAATCCTTCGACTCGCCTCCATAATGATCAAAGGCAGCTTGCTCGACGGCCATCGCCTTGATAATGATATTGGTGGGAGGGTCTTCGCATTTGAAAGCGAGACCATTATACATCAAACCAATACAAGCATCGCGAGTTGGAACACCCGTACGCTTGGTATCGACCTTATCAGTCTCCCATCTGCGCTTCGAGGAATCGCCCTTGAATGCTTTGGTGGCCGGGGCGCTGGGCGCGGGCGCAGGTGAGGAAGTGCCGTTGCTGCGAACTGCGGGGGAAGATCCAGATTTTGCCATGAGGCTTGCTTTGCGCTTTTCTTTTTCGGCTTCGACTGTTTTCTTCCACTTGGTTACAATTTCGGTGGCAAGCTTGGCGATGTCTTTGTTCGCATTTCCTCGTTGTTTAGCTACCACCATTCCTGCCTTGGTTGCCTGGAGAATGTTAAGATTCGTTTGATGGATTGAGGATTTGTCTTGGGGACACAAAGACCCTGAGGTGCTTTGTTAGGAATGTGACTGGTTATAGACATACCCTAAGCAGTTCTTCCGTGGCATTTACATCTCTCTTCAGGGTTTCCATAATGGTAATGACATTTGATGCCGGCTCTTTGTCATTGATAGCCTTTTGAAGGGCCGAAACCCGTGAAGTAAGCTCTCTTTGATCCATCTTGAATGAAAGGAGATAGACGAGTTTGAGTGTATGCGATTGTTTCTTTTGTTGTAAACTGATATGAATTGATCAGATAGCGAAGAATCAGATTTTGATATGCGCAGATTCTATGGATGTATGTATGTGGTGTATGTATGTAAAAAGGTTGAATTAGACAGCGAGAAAAGCAACCAGGTCGATTATAAAAGAGAGAGAGTGTGTGTGTGTGTGGTGGGTGGGTGTATGAGTGTGGGTGTGTTTGTTGTTTTGAAGGTTTTGATAGTTTTAATTGATTTCCAGAATAGAAGGATAGAAGTTTGTTGATAAATATCGCAAGGCTGATGTTATTTGAGTATCCGTGGACCAAATAATCAAATCATCAACTAATCAACTAATCAACCAACAAACTAACAGCAATACAGTAAGTAATAACTTATAACTACTACCTGAGTACTGGACTCTGCAATTCCTGCTGTATGGATGGATGGTATGGACCTTCCTGTACTATCAAAATGTTTATGCACGGACCAGTTGCTGTACAAAACTACAACTGTTTGGGTTGCCCGGTGATTATTAATCAGAGAAAGAAGAAGCAATGACACACACAGATCACGTTACCATCTTCATATTCACATATTCACGTATTCACATATTCACATTCTCATCATGACAACTTGGTTATTCTATTGTTTGTTGTACTATTGTTTGCTTACAAATATAGCAAATTCTAGAGCCAGCCTTCAGTTCGGGTTCGGGTTCGTTGTCGTGTCAGTCAGTATATAAGGTTAAGATTACGTATGTATGTGTATGTGTATATCAACATCAATATCAACATCGATATCAACATCAATATCAACATCAACATCAACCCCAATATCAACATCAGATGTCAAATGAGCATTCAAAGATCCTCCAAAGTTGAGAGAGTGCCACTCTAGAATATTCCATGACTTGCAATCTTTAAATGCCTATCCAAAGACCAGCAACCTTGACACCTCCGCAGAGATCTCTCTTTCGTCAATGAGCATAGATAAGATCTTACTAAGGGCGTGAGTTACTTTTCTCTTTTCTGCTCCCACAAACCCAGCATGGGAATGATATATGAATTGCCTTATCAATCCTCAAACTCCATGGAGAGGCTCCTTACCTCCGTGATACATCAAGGATACTGCGGCTATTGCGGAAAGTTTTCTCGATGGCACAATCAAGTTATCTATGGAGTTTACGAATTTGCGTGATATCATCTCCATGGCGATAACTCCACCGCCTGTGGAAAATCATATGGTAAGCGCCATAGGTTGACTCACAGAATGCGAATAACTGTCTCCCTTGGTTGGAAAATAAGTATAAATACAACGGATTGTCCAAAATTGATTGATCACTTGTTATACTATCAATCAAGTCTCTTTAGACCATTTCTATCCTCTCTACACTTTTTGTAACCTTCCTCTCGTATCCCACACGATCCCTATAAAATGCAACCCCTCTCTGGAAAAGTCGCCCTCGTAACCGGTGGAAGCAAAGGAATCGGACGAGCAATCTCTCTCCGCCTCGCACGCGATGGAGCAAAAGTAGTCGTGAACTACAGCAATGACTCATCCGCAGCAGAAGAAGTCATTTCACTCATAGGGGAAGAGGACGCTACGGCCATCAAAGCTGATGCCGGGAACGTCGAAGAGATCTCAAGATTGGTAGATACTGCTGTTGAGAACTATGGAAAGATTGATATTTTAGTTTCGTGTACTGCAACTATGAAGTTGAATGAGTTGGAAAATGTCACGGGGACAGAGTTTGACCAGACGTTCAACTTGAATGTCAAAGGACCATTATTTCTTGCCCAGGTACGTCGTGAATTCAATAGCGAATTAAATGGCTTCCTGATATCTCTAGAAATCCGTTCCTCATATGGCACCCGGTTCTCGCATCATTCTCTTCTCTACAACCCAATGCCACGCCAGCACAGTAACACCAAACTACCTAACCTACATCATGTCAAAAGGAGCAATCGAGCAAATGACACGAGGTCTTTCGAAAGACCTTGCACGTAAAGGCATCACGGTTAATACCGTAGCACCAGGGCCAACGTCCACTGAGCTATTCCTTAAGGGCAAGAGTGAGCAGCTTTTGAAGACCATTGCGGGATTTAATCCTCAGAATAGGATTGGACAGCCAGAGGAGATCGCAGATGTTGTGGCATTTTTGAGTGGTAGTGCTAGTTCTTGGATCACTGGTCAGACACTTAAGGTGAACGGTGGCATGGCATGACTGCGCGGGAAAGTTGGAATTATATTTGCAACGCTCAATTAGCGTTCAATTAGCGAGCGTCACGTTTCATTCCGTATGACTTGTGAAAAAAGAATATCTTATGATCAAGGAACATAATCGTTCAAACCCAAGTTTCAAGTTTCAAATGTCAAGATCTAGCATTCTTCTGTGGTAATCTTATAAAAATAATTGTTGTCAATCTATACGTATGTTAACCACAGCGCTCCATTCGCTAAAATTTACCCTCAAGCGGCCTCTGCCTCCATCGTCTCGCTTCCGTTTTTCCTAAGATCTGTTGTCCGACAAATATAAGGTGCATGTTCTGGATCTTCCTCTGATAGCTCTGCTCCTTCCTGTCTACACGTTAGTCCATAATTTCATCAGGTCCCACCCCATGTCACTCTCCCCATCCTCCCCATCTCTTTCTTACTCCCTCCCCCCCCAAACCACTTCCACACCCTCCGAACAAAACCCAAAAGAAAAACTCACGGGAATCGGCACCATCGCCCTCTTCACCCAAATATGCTTCGCCTTCGCCCAGTCCAACCCCTCAATACACCCCCCCTTAACACTCACCACACTTTTCCCCGGCGTGCTGTGTATCACACGCGTCCCGCACACTCTGCAAAAATAACAATTCACGGTATGGCCGGAGGCGGTGGGGCGGCTGTTCAGGAAGAAGGTTAGCGCCGTCGGGCAAACCGGGGATGGGGCGGGGGCGGGGGCGGGCGAGACGCCGGCAGGGGAACGGGGACCAACGTATAGACGGCCAGGAACTCGGGACACGGCAGCGGAAAGCGGGGGAAGATGGCCGAGGCGCCAAAGGCCGAGGAGGATTGTCGCTGGCATTCCTGGCGCGGCGAGAGATGTGTTAATGAATCCTGGTCTTGTGATCACCGCCTCGCTTTCTGCATGCATGCCTTTCCTCCGCCATTCTCTTTCTCCTTCTGCTCACTGCTCACTGCTCAGATGCCATGCAGAGCGTAGAGAACCGCGACACGGATGGGAAAGCATGTGTGAGACGAGACGCGAGATGGTACGATAAGGGGGAACGATATGGTGGATCTTACACTGCAGTGACAAATGTATATGGCCAATGGTTTCGGGAGCGGGGTCTTGAAAACTACATTTTGGCATTGGCAGGAGACGTTCATTGTTTCTTGCTTGCTTGCTTGCTTGCTTGCTTGCCTGCTTGCTCGTGGTGATGATAGCCCCCAGATGCGAAGATTGTGATTGGATGGCCGGTGGGAGGAAAGGTGGGGTAATGGGGTAATTGAAAGCTGGGGGGAGGAATACAATTATAAATGATATCTCACGGGAGGAGAATTGGGAGAATCATTGAGGGGGATGAAGGGAAGGTGAGTGTGTGTGGTGATTATCAGGTATTGTGTTAGAAGAAAATCTGGGAAAGCTTGCAAATGGACGATGGAAGATGGAAGGTGGAAGATGCAAGGGTGGATGACTGCCTGTTTTGGTTTGACTCATCGTCATCACATGATGAACCGGGCGGAACGCCATGTTGCGCTTTGCGTGCATTAATGATTATTTATATATTTCCGTGTATATATACATAAGTAAGTATTGAAGGTATTGCGCCGTTAAGAAATATGCGAGCTCTGTTCCGGTGGAAATGACAAAGCGAAAGAAAGAGGGTATTTCTGCTATGAAAGACCATCAAGTTAGAGCAACCGAAGATCATCGCCATTATAAATCTCCATGTCCAAATGAAGCCATCCATATTCATTATTACATCAAGTTAGTCGATTGGAACTTATTTGGCCAAGCGATCAGTGCTTTCTCGATCTCCTCCATGTGACTGACGACCTTCCTCCGCATCATGCTGGCCTTGACCAACATCAGCATGCTTTGCTGGGTCAAATACATAGATAGGAAATTCTAAGAAAATCGTTCGTTTCAATATCGTGGGCACCCTCACATAAAGTTGAGGCGGGAAAGGAATTAAGATGCTTGTTTGTTTAAGGTATTGCGAGTATTCCTCCCAATGGTTGTTATTCTCATATCGTTTCTTGGCTCCAGGTCTCTCTTGGAGTGTCAAGCCGGATACAAACATGAGGAGAGTAGTGAGGAATATTGGACCAATGATTGAAGCATAGAGAGCTTTACGAGCTCCACCGTGAACAAAACCTTCGGCAGCTGGTGATACTGCAATCATAAAAATAGCTACAGCATATTTAGCGAGAGATATCGAATAGATGAGAGGAAACCTACCGAATTGAATGATAATCTCTCCAAAGTAGTTTGGGTGGCGACTCCATGAGAAAAACCCCTTGTCACAAATTTTCGACTTATCGCTATTTTGAACTTTGAAGAGATACTTCTGAATATCGCTCACACTCTCCATAATAATACCGATTGCATAGAGGATGACCCCAGCAATATCACTAGCCGTCCCAAATGCTGGTTGTGGAAATCTCGTGACTTTTGGGGAATTCAAAAGCGTGACAGGTAACGAGACAATCCAAACCCAAAACATTTGGGCCACCCAGAAGCCAAGGAATTTAAAGAAGTTATCGCGCTTATCGTCGAATCTATCATCCTTTCCGGTTTTGAGGATTCGGAATAACAGGAATGCTGAAAGACGGGCTCCCCATATCATGATAAAGAGAGAGACGACAATTTGGCGTGCATTGTGATGACCACTGAATGCAAGGGTTATGATAGCCAGTACAACAAAGTTCGTTCCCCCAGCAAAGTCTTAATTATATGTTAGTGAAGGAAAAGCCGTCGATGTATGTATATATTACCTGTAAGTTTATCAAACTTGAGAGAAAAGGCAATGGAGAAGAAGAACAGTTGATATGCAACAGTAATCAAGAGCGTAATTGCAAGATAGTAGTCATCTAGAACATGAACGACTGTCATGTTTGCAATAGTTCTATACTCGTAGATATATGCAATTGATTGTAGTTGTTGTGTTATTCGAGGGGTGTAGAAGATTATTTAGGAAGGAAGGAAGAATGAACAATGTATGAATAAATGGAAGTGAAAGGAAGATGAGATCAAAAGGCTAGTGACTACTACCTCCAGCCGTGTTGGAAGAGCTTGATGTCAGCCCAGCTGCTAGATCTAATATTTCCTGTATTTAAGTCTGTGGTCAAGTCTACTAATGAGTAATTAGTATGGAAGATTTGATATATACGTATTGAAGAGTTGTGTAGCAACAGCCACTGACGACTTCAAATAATATGAAATATGAGTCGAGAGATGTGTTTGTTGTTAAGAGAATCATCAAATCCAATTCAAGAGTGAGGTTACTACTAATTAGCTAGTAGGTATGTAGTATGTAGATAAGGTTAGGTTATCCTTATGAGAACCATAACTGGGTAGCATACACATACTCGACTACCTTGCCTATACCGTTTTAGATCTTTGATTCCTCTTCATCATTGAAACGTCCGTGAAATCGAATGCAGTACAAATGTTTGGCTCGATCATGACGTACTAGATTGTGATTTGGTGATTATTAATTCGTACGTAGTCATCGAGGCTAGCATCTCCTCTGCCGGTAGAACTACTTGTACCTAGTACCTACCTAGTTGTTCTAGATTATTCTCAAGCAAGGTTAGACCACCACCAGACCGGAAGTTGATACCCCCGATCTCTTTTACTGTTAGCTAGCTTATTTGCATGATCATCTATCTACAAGTGGTAAGGTTATGTAGCTCTATTTCCAGCTACTCACCTAACCCAAGTTCTCATTTATGCAAGGCTGAAGATCTTTCTTCTTTAGTTCTATTCTTCTTTACTCCGTAGTTCTATGTTTTTTTTGTTTTTTTTTGAATTTGGCTGTCTTGTAAGATCCGCTGCTAGAGGTCGGTTATCATGAAGGGGTAAGGTTACCCGTGAACATGGGGGAAATCTTCCGTGAATCTGTTGGGTAGGTAGGTACTAGGTAGTTCTAACCTTAATGGGTACCTAGGTACTTACTTGGCAGGTTCGTCAAATATCCAGAGGGAAATTAATCATGAATCTATCGCGGTTAATGAATTTTCTACAATTTTGATTCTATTCATGATTTCACCAACCCAAAAGTCGGAAGAACCGTTTTTGAATGCTCACGCCGCCAAGCTAGACTTGAAACCCCACATGTCTGGGATTTGCCCTTTCCCCTCATACATCAAAAACTCTCAGACGTTTGAGATTCCTTCATCTCTTACATCCTTTTAGCAATCTTCTCCCAAAGGTTTCTCGAGTGACCGCTTTTGTGCTAGTTATTCGTGTTTGTATTTGGTTTTCCTACTCTTCACATTTTGCATCGACTCATCGGGTTTCTTTCACTCAACCGTGACACTGAATACCCTTGAAATATCTCCATCCTCACTCGGTTGAATCAGTTCCCCTGTCGTGTTTTACGGCAAGTCTGCTGTGAATCCGGATATGGCGACTCAAGTCATGTAACATTGAATCACAATTGAAGAGCCTGGCGGTTCGTAAGTTTGGCGACGCCATGATCTAATTTTCATCCGTTCGAGAATGCACTCCTATTGGTGTCGAGGATCTACATCCAGGATTTCGCATCGTAGTGCTTCAACTCTCAATCATAGCGCCAAGCTCTTTGATGCACGGGTTCAAACTTGTATGCATAGCTGTTTCCGCCTCTCCCTTTGAACCTCTTATCATCTGAGCACTCTCTCTTAATGTTTTCTTTTCATCTAATCAATTTTAATTCTGCAGCTGCAGGTCACGCTCACTCACTTTCTTCTCATATTCATTTCTTTTTTCATACGACGGCTGGGCTGTTGTCATCGATATTTATTAATATATAGCAATTATCAAGTGAAGGAGCAGAAAATTTCACCATATCACGTTAACGGCGAACTTCAAGAGAAAGGATGAGGGGAATTTTAAGAACATCATTATTGATCGTAGTAGGAGCAGCAAGTCTTGTCCAGGTATGATTTTTGAGACGGCCAATACTTGATGGAACTGACAATAGTTTAGGGATATGCGTATCAAGCTAGAGGCTTGAGTGATATCATTGCAGCTCTCGAGGGTGAAAAGGGTGGAAAGGGTGGTAAAGGAGCGGCAGCGCCAGCAGTGACGAAAGAAATCACAAAGACGGTCACGAAAAGCATTCAGGGAGCGGCGGCACCAACAGGAGCTGTGCAGGCTGCAGGTACTGGGTATGATTGTTCTTATCAGTCTTTGATCATATTTATGGACTGACATTCTTAGTGGTCAATTCTCTTTCCTCACTTCGACAGTCTACGCATCTGGTGCTCCGCCTACTGTCTACGTTACCCCTCTACCTCAAATGGTTACCCAAACAGTCACCCAGCAAGTAATGGTTTATATGAATGCTACACAAATGTCAGTAGTCACATCAATGGTCACAGTGACTATGATGGTGTCGGGTATGGTGAATCTACTTCAAACTGGTTTTCATGGACTAACTCGTGTTAAAAGCTCCTTGTACACCCATGGTCCCACCTGCGTCTACACCTCTGTCATCATCTAGCAAGTCACTGACCGAAGCTGCTATTCAAGAACCCGCCCCGACAAGCAAGTCACTAACCGAGGCCGCTATTCAAGAACCCGCTCCGACAAACACCCCGCCAGCTCAACAACAAGCGGGAGTAGCAGCACCTCCTGCACTTGGAGCTGCACAAGTCGCGCAACAACCGAAACCTATGGATATCAACACGTTCTCCTTGACCAACAGTTTAGATCTTGGCAGTCTTGCAGTGGCGACCGCGGTCCGAAAATGAGTTTTGAGGCTGGAGGTTTGAGACTTGAAGCTTGATGCTTACATATATTAATGAAATGGGATAAAATTAGATGTAATATCAGATCCTGTAGGGCTAGATTCCCGAAAGATACCAAATTCGATGTAAATATACGTTCAAATATGACACCACAGAAGGAAAATAGCAATGAAAAAAGATAAATATCAACTATTTGTTTTCGCTTTTATTGTATTATGGCTGTCTACAACTGTGAAACTCGTTTCTCCTATGGGGGTTGTCTCATTTGATGAGCTCGAATTGGATCCGGCTGCTTTCAGTGCTTCCATTTTCTGTTTCTTTGCCTGCCTCTTGCTTATTTGAGGTGGCTCATTCTCTCTTACCTCCTTCTCATCGGCCTTCCTCTTCCCCTTCCCCTTTTCTCCGTTTTTTCCTTTATTCCTCTGTGTCTCGTTGATTTCAGCATCCTTCGTGACCCTCCTTTCCCCGCCGTAGACCACATCCACTACTCCCCTGAAAGAGCTTCTCTTCAAGCCCTCATTTATGACCACTGATCTCGGGTTATCTCCCAGTCCCTCCATACCCCTTTCTCTGCCCAATCCCCACACGGCCATCAGATTAACCACATCTGCCGGGCCCCTCGCACCCAAGGCAGTCTTCGCTTCACTGCTTATTACAATTCCTCTGCCCCTCGTGGCTCGAAATATTCCCAAACAATTGCTTATGAAATTCTTGCGCGCATTCGAATCTTCCATCGTAGCTTGCGCATAACAGATTTCGAATCTGATCCCGCGATGTATAGCCGCCATGAGAGGTTTGGGTTTGAAATGGAATGGGAATCGTTGTGTAAGGTCGAGGGATATGAGTGAATGTTCGGTTAGACTAAGACATGCTGCGAGGAAAGCCTTCTCGGTGGTAGGTCGAATCGCGAGGATATCGTAGGCGGGTGAAAGGGCTGAGAGACGGTGATTGAGAGAAGGATCGGTGACCACGAGGGTACAGCGGCGGAGGATGACAGTTTTGGGTGGAGTTGTGAAGGGAAAGGTCGTAGGTATTGGATTGATTATATTAGAAGGAAGCGGTCCACTATGGGTGTGATTGAGGGCTATGGTGCCATAGCCTAATTCTGAAAGGAATGAAATGGTCCTTTGGAGATCAAGAGGGTCTTTACTTGATGACCAAGGGATATTGAGATCGTAGAGCATGTTCGGAGTGTTTATTATGTCTGATAGTTCTTTAATTCATGGTCTCCCTATATGTCCCTCTGTAATACTCTTTCAGGTTGTGACAGTATCTGTTGAATGTTTGTAAAAGATGAACGTTGATACAAAAATTGTCGTTCATGATTCAGCCTTGGACAAGTTTGTTAAAAATCTTGGAAGGCTGTCGTTGGCCTATTATTTCAGGCCATGCGTCGGAAAATAACTCCTGCGCTAGCGCGGGGTGTCTTAACAATCCATCAAGAATTCGTAGCACATCAACCTCAGATCATTATTTTCTACAACATCGTACAAGGTCATCCTGCGATTCTTGACCAGAGCCACTCGGTCGAATAGTCAGGTTCTTATCTATTCGTGACCTACCCCGTATCTCGATAACTTCAAAAAAGCCATCTTTATACGACTTGCGCTGCGCTTTCCCGTCGCAGGCCAGCCTCAAAATGGCTCGCGTCTATGCGGATGTCAATCAGCAGATGCCACGGGCATACTGGGATTATGATAGCGTGAATATCACCTGGGGCGTGTTGGAGAACTATGAGGTTGTGCGCAAGATTGGTAAGTCGAAAATGCCTCATTCCCCAAGTCTTGTTTTGATTTTACCCGCTCGTGGCTATGTGTGCTGGTTACTGACTCTCGGGTGCGCGCTCGTGTAGGACGAGGAAAGTACTCGGAAGTCTTTGAGGGAATCAATGTGGCCAACTATCAGAAATGTGTGATTAAGGTGTTGAAGCCAGTCAAGAAGAAGAAGATCAAGAGAGAGATCAAGATCCTACAGAACTTATCAGGAGGTCCGAATATTGTCGCCCTCCTCGATGTTGTTAGGGATAGTCAAGTAAATCCAACATTTCCTAGTACTCCAACCGATGCTTTTTGCCTCTCTAAGGAGAAGAATGGAGCATCGGTCCTCACCGGTCTTGAAGATTCCATTGAAGCAGAAACAGACGACTCATATATGATGCAGAGCAAAACACCTTCCTTGATTTTCGAATTTGTCAACAATACCGACTTCCGAAGCCTTTATCCTAAGTTTGTTGATTATGATGTCCGGTTTTATATTTATGAGCTCTTGAAGGTATGGCGTCCAAATGGTCAGTAGGTTCAGGAGTTGCTAATCTTGATAGGCGCTAGACTTTTGTCACAGCAAAGGTATTATGCACAGAGATGTCAAGCCTCACAATGTCATGATTGATCATGAGAATAGAAAGGTAGACTTGTCGCCAGCTATAAGTCACCTCGGCTAACACTTAGGGTTTAGTTGAGACTTATCGATTGGGGTCTCGCCGAATTTTATCACCAAGGCACAGAGTATAACGTTCGAGTTGCATCAAGATATTTCAAGGGACCCGAATTGCTCGTTGACTTTCAAGAATACGACTACTCCTTGGACATGTGGTCATTAGGTGCCATGTTTGCTTCAATGATCTTCCGAAAGGAACCTTTCTTCCACGGAAACAGCAACTCGGACCAGTTAGTCAAGATTGCTAAAGTTCTCGGTACCGAAGACTTATTCGACTACCTCGACAAATATGAGATTGAGCTTGACGCACAATATGATGATATCTTAGGTAGATTTCCAAAGAAGAATTGGCACAGCTTTGTCAATGCCGAAAACCAGAGATTCGTTACTAATGAGGCTATCGACTTCTTGGATAAACTCCTCCGATATGATCACCAGGTATGACACCGTTCATGATCTTTACTTTAATTCATGCTGACATATGATTCAGGATCGTTTGACCGCTAAGGAAGCCATGGCTCATCCATTCTTTGCACCCATTCGTGCCGATGAGCAAGCTGCGCGTGGCCTTCCAGCTCCTGCTACATGATTTACCTCTGCTTTGTGCAAATTTAAAAAACTTACTCGCGAAATTCATATGGGCTTACCTTGACTTTTATGATTCATATGGGCTAGTCTAACTCTGAATAGCGTTATGCCGCTTGGCTTAATAGTGTTCTCCTCTTAGAGCCGCCTCACATACTGCACCTTCATGCATCAAGTATGAAAACCATGGGGATGTCTTTTCGAAGGAGGAGGTGTGGAAGAGGATGGTGGGCCAGGCGTTTTACGATTTTTTTTTACATGACCGAACTTGCATACCCTCTGCTCTTACTCTTCGTCGAGCATTGAAAGTTTTAATGCAGCTTGTAGATAGACTAAATCAATTCAAGATTTTGTGCTTATCTCATCAATATCCTGTCGGTGGAATTTCAAATTACAGTGAGCTTCTTTTCACTGTTTCTGTACTAATTGTCTTCAAACTATTGGATATTATGCCTATAAAGGGTAAGTAATTATACGCACGATTATGGACCGGGACCGGAATCATTGATCTGCTCCGCTCCCGCCCCACGGCCCCCAACCTTTAAAAAGCAGATCCCAGCGGCGACGGGTTAAGAATACACTTTCCTCTCCGCTCATATTGAAGCTCATAGTACGTTTGATACATGAATTCAGGAATGCGTGATGTCGTCGACAACCAATCACATGCGTCAAGGTCATCTGACCTCTCGGGCATGCAAGACTTGTGCATTGGCAAAAGCTAAATGTGTACCACGACCGGGAGGATTAACTATCAAATGCGAAAGGTTTGTATGACTAGTTGGTTGATTACCATTATTTCGAGTCAATCTGCTAATATTCAAAGATGCCATCGTCTGAAAAAAGATTGCGCAACTCAAACTCCTTCTCCAAGGGTTCGCAAGCCTAAAAAAACTACGTATGGATTATCTTATTCAACGGAGCAGTTATTGTTTTGGGATCTAATACGGTAACTCTAGTAAAGTTGCGCAATTAGAAGAGAAACTAGATGGTATTGTCTCACTTCTTCGACAACAAAAGACTGCCCATTCCCAAGATGCAATACCAGCACATCCCCAATCGGTCACCAATGAGAGTATCCTTCCCAGATCCACATCCCTCTCGGAGCCAGGACTCCCAAATACAACCCCCTATCAAAACATTCCTCATTCCCGCTCCAAAACCCCTCGAACCAAGTAAACGCCAATCCGTCTACGAGAAAAATACCAACGCGTGTCTCCTCGCCCATGCCAACTCTAATCTCGAGCCCAATGATGCGGAAATCGAAAGACTAGTTAAATTGTACCAAATGGAAATGACTACCAAATTTCCATTTGTGATAATTGAGACTGGTGGGGCAACCGGTAAGGAATGGGTAATGGCCAAAACCGGTTCTTGGGAAGGCGGTTTTGATGGCGGCTAGTTATTATAATTTGCCGAGGCAGACACTTTATGAGACGGCGTTAGTAAGAGATTTGACGGAGAGGATTATGGTGAGGAAGGAGAAGACTTTGGAATTGTTGCAGACGATTTTGGTGTTTTGTGGATGGTGAGTTGTTTCCCCTGATTTTCCTTTGCATCTTCTTTATTGCCTTAATGAACAGGGGATACTTTTCTCGACCAAGTATGATATGGAGGTCGAGGCTTCTTGATTATCGAGTAGTCAAAGCTTTGGGCGTATGTCGAGGAGATTTGGCTCCTTGCTATCTCGGGTGATGAGGAAAATGACCCCCAGACGAAGTGAGCAAATATACTAATCAAGCTCGGTGATCAGGTATCATTATCATTGTCTAGGGCATCCGCATCTGAACAATCTCCTTGGCTTAGCAATGGGACTTGCTGGAGATTTGGGGTTGAACAAGCCACCATCTTCGGATAGATTCAGATATCCATTTGGCCATAGCCGAGCCACAGCGGGAGATTTTTCAAAGAGAAGTATGGAGCAGAGAAGAGCCTTGGCTGGCTTGTTCTATCTGACGTCTTTGTAAGTGTTATAAGATACTTCAGCTCAAACACCTATTTGCTAACCAAATCCAGGGTTGCAACGGGCTTTCAGCGCATAGATGCTATGAAATATTCCATACATCTTGATGAATGTGTTCGTGTTATTGAAAAGAAACCGGAGCATCCCACTGATCTCTTACTGGTCGAGCTAGTGAAAATATCACATCTTGGGGAGAAAATTGGTCAAACTGTTTTGCTGGCCCAAAATGACAGTGACATCCAGGTTCCTACTGTGTTGAAATTAGGTTCTTTTCAGATGGAGCTCGATAATTTGAAGAAGCAAGTTCCTGCTCCTTGGAGTGATGACGGTATGCTCTTCCTTTCTTCTCTTGTCAATCTTTCTTGCGACTTTTTATTTAGGGTGCGTTTGTTGTGATGAAATCACTCACGAATATAATTAGTAATTCTCCAACTCCACCATCACATCTCTACAATTCGTCTCTACGAGGTCGCATTGACTAATGGGTGGACTCCCACAAACCGTACACAGCCACCGGAATCCATCTCAACACCGCAACCAACTCACCCTCCGCCTCTTCACCCTTCCCAACTCCAATCCCTCTACACTTGCCTTCACCACACGCGTTCTTTCCTAGACCTTATCCTCTCTATTCCTCCTTCAACATACCTAAGCCAACCTATTTCCCCCTGGTCGCTTCTAGCATATGCACTCATGATTCTCGCTCGTCTCTCATTCTATCAAAATCCACACCTCCCCACTTGGACCCTCGATTTCGTACGTGAATTTTGTGATCTCTCATGGGTACTGAAAGAACTCGCAGATCGCAACGATAAAGCAAAGTTTGTAGATGTTAATATGACGGCTAAGGATGGAGAATGGGGGAAAGATGCAGAAGTGGATGGTGAAGGGAGACGGGTAGCAGAGGGCTGGACAGATTGTTTCGATAAGTTTGCGAGAAAGATCAGGTTGGTAAAGGCTTGGTATGATCAAAAGGTTGCTGCGTATGGAGGTGGGGGTGGAGCAGGTCCGGCGACGTTGGGAGATGGGTTTAGAGTTGAAAAGAATGCGTTGGAAAGTGGAGCTGATGGAGCGGCACATGAAGATGTCACTGAGGGAGGAACATTGAGGGAAATTGATGGCAGGAATGGAGGGTGTAGTACATTCACATGAGAATCGAGATGTTTTGCCAGTATCAGGTGAGGTAGATATGAACTCTTGGGATGTATTTAACGAGCAAAATTTCTGAATGGACTTAGGTGGAGAATGGGATATAGATGGGTTAGGGGCGTTGGATGTGATGTTATAGGTGCGCCAAAAGTCTACATAAATTTTGGCGACGTTTTAGAAGATCTTAGCTTCTCGAGGTTGTTCACTCGAAGATACCTGAGAAAGTATCGGCACTCCCCATGGCTATTGTTCACCATTTAGTTTATGTTCCCATTTCGGTATTGTTCCCATTTTTAAGTTAAGTCATTGTGCCGAAATTCGCTTGGAACTACTTACCCTGAACTTAACACAGCGATTATAAAGAAATTAACTAATTCTCACTGCCAGCCAGATCAACCCGGAACCTTCCCGATCTACACCATGTACGACCATTGTCATTCTTGAGAGACACTGTATCTATTGTGATATTGTTCTATCAAGCCGAGATTGTGAATAATGTTTCTCCCATGGGTATAAATAGTCGGCATTTTCCAGCGTTATTCTGTTTTTTTCCTCATCCATAATATCATCCAAAATTTATACACATATATACATACATCAACTATCTGAAGCACTGTGAAAACCACCGCACATTCCCTTTTGACCATCAGTATTCACGATACTACCACAGCTCAGTACAAACCCCACACTCCCCGTCATCGTCATCATGTCGACCCATCACAGTGCTCAAGACTTCATCGAGGACTTCGAATACCCGGAGTTCTTGAACCAACGCTCACTTAAAGTAGCGAACAAGAAATCGGACTCCCTTCAACTCAAATCCCAAGAACCGCCACAGTCTATCGCCTTGGCTCAAGATCAAAGCCGGGGTATTCACACACAGGCGGACAAAGCACGATGCTTGGAGAGAGAGCTCAACCCAAGGGTTGACCAAGAAGAACTGGAGGATATCTTCAAATAATTCAGTGGTGAGTGAAGCGAAGTTTGCTTGCTTTGATTTGCTTTCGTTTGTGACAGCTCGGGTAAGCTCTACAAGGAAGCAGCGTCATGGCCCTAGGATCCCTAAAATGGATACTTTAACCACATGGGACAGGAGCTGGACCAGAGGAATAGCCTCTCAGAGGTCCTCAGATTGGTATACTTGGATCACATAGGCGTTTGTATCTGGTGGATTATGGCATCTGATATACACACAACCGACTACAAAACTTCCCAAAAAAACAAGGAAAATACAAAAAGCCAAAAAAAAGCCAAAAAAAGCCAAAAAAAAAGTCATCACTGAGGAATGGATACAATGGGATACTGCCGGGTATATTAGTTGGCAATGAAATTTTAGAATTTTAGAATTTGAAATATTGGAATACGTATCAGAAAAGTTATCTATCTCTCTTCCGAGAAAAGATAATTGTGACTGTAACAGAAACAGTGATTATTAACCAAAGCCCAGTTTTTCGTACATGCCATATTCATGTAAGTCCATTCACCCCTTCAACCTCGCTCTATTCTCTCCCTAACCACTGACGTACTCATATACGCATATCCATTCCATATATAGGATTCTGTACTTAAAAAGTCCTTAGCTTATAGCACATCTTCAACCCACTAGGGAGGTCTCTACGACGCAGATAATTACTACTACTACCCCAAACCAAACCACCTTGTCAGAGAAGACGTGCCTCCAACCTATTTCAATATTTTTCAAGTCTGTACTGTTGACACAAAAGTACATGTAGCTTTCACTTGTCTATCTAATTTGCTTCATGCATCCATCGCATATCGACTGTATCAATCTTCCTTCTTAACTGCACTTTGATGCTTGGTGGAGAGGAGGCTCGTTTGGGGATGATTTGATACAATTGGTCTCCAGCTATAACATGGTGTCAATTATGATGTATCGGTAAGAATGAGGCCACAAAACTTTGCTGGACTTGTAGGATTTTGGGGCTAGGAGAGTGTTAGTTTTAGTGGGCGAATACGAATATTGTTAGATTTTTCCGATTGGGATTATGTCTATGTATCAAGTGCCGATTTGCTCATTTGTCTTTTTCTTGAGTGCAACCATCGCCCTGTACGATCATTTCATTTTCATTTTCAAACCATCTGTATGTAGTATTTTTTTAACCGTGAACTACCGCTTTGCATCTTGCAGGGAGCGTCCTCTAGATAAATCCCAAACTACCCCCAAACAACCCCACTCAACTCATCCCTCAACTCCAAAACATCGATTCCTACCCGTCCAGCGACCTCGCCCCTCCTCTGGCTCCCGAGTTCCATCCACCTACTCAGCACTGCTCCGTCGATGATATTTCGCCCTCCTACTATGCCCTCATTCGCATCTCTGTCGATTCGATATGCTCTAGGATTCAGACCACAGGGATGGTATAGTGTGTTTGTGAGGTGTGAGACGAGGGTGCCGAAACGACGGTATTGGGATTCGGTGAGAGGAGAGAGAAGAGCAAGGGTACCGGTGCGGGAGGTGAGGAGTAGGGATTGAGAGGGAGAGGGGGTATCTTCTTGTGGGGAGGGGCTGACAGAAGGGGTAGAGGCTGTGACTAATGGAGACAGAGGTGGGGTAGTAGGGAGGAGCGTCATGGTTGTAGGGTGGTGGGCGCCAAGGGAGAAGGTAGTGCGGTGGAGAAGGAGGTGGCCCTGGAGTGATTTGGGATCTATAAATTGTTAGTCAAGACCGTTTGGAATAGTAGCCAAATCAGCCGAGGAGTAAATAAGGGAATGTAACCGGTCTAACATACGTTCAGGATCATACTGCATAATATGCAAGTTTCCATTAAAATCCGCCGCCACAATGAACAAATCTTTTCCGTCTGGCAGCAAATCCGCACATATCACCTCCATCTTCGTAGCACTCTTGCCAAAAAGTAGCATCTTATACGGCTCTTCCATATACCCAGCAAACCAAACACCCTTCAACGCGTCCGCCATTATGCATAGGCCTGTACCGGGAAGTTCCTTGACAGATGTGACATAACAGTTCATATCCATGAATGCTACTGGCAAATTCGTACCATCCTCCTTCAGACCTCTTACCATACATTTTTTGGCCCTGTGCAACAAGCATAAAACCCTGGGTTCCAATTTCGGAAAGACCGGTTACAGGGCCACCGGCACCACGAGTAATTGTTTCAACGGCAATCTGTTTCAGCTTTTTGTTTGTCTCGGGTCTATCAGGCTCAGGGACAACAGTGACGACATCGTAGACGTAAAGATGACCGGTGGTAGCGAGGTCTTCTCCTTTGATTATGGCTGTTCCTACGGCAACCAAGTGTTTGCGCTCGTTGGTAACCTCTGATACCACCAGATTCATGGTTTTGATGCAGGTTATAACTTCGCAAGGCTCAAGCTCGACGGTATCAATGACTGACCAGTTGACTGGGCTAATCAATTTGAGGGAACTCTTTTCGATTGATGGCTTGAAGCTGATCTCTTCATTTTGCCAATCCTTACGGTGGTCCTCCTCTTTGGGCAACTCAAATTCAGTGAAAGTGCTGGTGCCTATTATATATGTTTGCAATGGTGGATGGTATGCTACAGCGTGAATGTCCTCGTCTAATTCAATTTTTCGCAAAGCCATTCCAATCTCGGCAAAGGTGGTATCTGAAGGAAGTTGTGCTACTCGTGTGATGCCTTCTGTGTCGACATAGATGAAACCTCTGTCACAGCCTTCTGTATGGAAGCTACTGAGGCTGCGCACTCCCGTTCCTTGCAGACTGAGAACTTTTGGTAGTGTTTTAGAGCTCTTGATGATGAAACTCGGGGAGCTACCTAGCATAAAGACGGCACTGTATCCACCTACGTTTGAGATAGCACGCATTGGGTTATCAGTGATCTTTTGAGCTTCATTTGCCTGCTCCTCAGCAGACACATCGGGACTTTGTGCCAGATGTGTGTTTTGTATCTTCAAAAATTGAAGTGTAGATGAGAGAATATCCGGCCCTGTAGCTTTGATGCGAAAGGGTTCATAAATAGTAAGATCATCGTTCGATGGGCGTAGCTAGAAAAGTCAGCATGCAGTACAGCGGGATAGAAAACAGAGTCTTACGATGAGATATGGATATTGTGAGACGGAATCTCCTAAATCAGCTACTAAGATCTCTGTTAAAGTCTCACGAGCTGCAGATTTTCTGGCTGCGTAGTCTGCCGAAAGAACGGGGGGCACAAAACATATTCCTTCCGCCACATAAATTGGCTTGGAAAGATCAGGCAGTGCATAAATCTGAAAGTATTAGAAATCTATCAGTGGGATTCTTAGAAGGCAACTCACGTGCAATGCTCCACCAGCACTGAGCAAGAACATCTTCACATTTTCTCCAACTTTGTTTGACTTTTCAGTGGAGAAAACTCCGCTATAGTCGTCATACAAACAACCAGTCAGCCATTTCGTAGAAAGCAAATTATCGTCAATTCTTTCTATCTCTTCAAGATCATTGTCATCGTCACATTGTGCAACGAAAACACTCGCATCATCTCTTATTAGTAGGAGGAATGGATCTGCGAAACTTGCACTGATGATCTTCGGTTCTGCTCCCGTTTCATCGTCGAGCATCGGCAATATTTGCGCAAGGCCAAGATCTACACCACAAGTATACAGTCAGCTACATTTTCTATCATAGAATGGTGGGATAAGACATGTCGCAGGGAGCAAATTGCATGGAGGCACAGTTGTGATGTTGATAAATCGCTTTCATTGATGCTATAGGATATGATAGATTTCCAGATAGCGCCCGGGCAGCGACAGTACATAAGCGGAAAATACAGAACTTCTCAAGATTTGTCCCGTCCTATTTGCCCATCCGACCACACACACCGAGAGGGGTATAATTCCAAGAAAAGGAGTGTACTCACCGCCATCGTAACTTCTAACTTCGGACTTTAGCACTTTGTATTATGCGCATTCCATTGCCAAGTGTGCCAGCTTCGATTGTAGATCCGGCAGCTGGTTCGAATTCTGTGCCTACCAAAGCCTCAAATCCGGCATTCGTCAATGCGTATACAGCAGATTCGTCGATAGCATCTTCAGCTTCAGATGTTTTAGATACAATCATTAGCCTGTCATACTGAGCATCAACGCCAAAATCACCACTTATAGAGGTCTTCTCTTTATTAACCTGTAGTCCTTTCGGCGCTGGTCTCTTTGCGCTCATAGTCCATATACCACGAGCTTCTGGTAGCTCAAATCGGCCTATAACATTTGGTTGAATATTACGATTAATGACTGCCAAAGAACCTCCCTTTTCACGACCAACAGCGGCTACGAGCTGGAGTTCGCTTTTGACGCCGTTAAATTTGAGCTCTTCTTCCTTACTCGAACTCAATGATGCTTCTCCGAACGTGATGTTTGTGATAGGGGCTATGTTGACCATAGAATCATGTATTCGAAAGGTGTAATCCCCAGCTTTACTATTGGGAGTTGTAATATTTCCAGCTGAGTGAGTGATCGTGGGACCATCACCGTACAAATCATCATCATCCTCTTCTAGATCTTCCTCATCAAGTATGGCTTCATCAACGTCCACCATTGCTGAGCCGTCGAGTCTTGACTTACGCCGTGAAGGTTGACCTGACTTTCTACTCCAGCCTAGAACGACGGAATCTGATACCTCACTACCGATAATAATGCGCCTGATCCGAGAGAACTTACACATGAAGCAGCTCCACTCAATATAGCGCCGCCTAATTCTGTAGATACTCGTCGAATACTTAGACCAGAGACCGATCTTCCATCCATACGAAAGCTGAGAATGGCGATGTCACCACTATGAAGTATGATGAGCATTTCTCCATTTTCAATAGATAACTGATCAATCTTGCAACCTTCTAACCGCAGATCAAGGTCAGACTGGTCAATAGACTAAAGCTAGTACATTGCTTTGCAAACATATTGACCGCGACACCATTAGCCTTACCAGCTTGATCAATATGTATCAGCTCATTGGTGCCAACTAGTAGAGCTCCACCCACAGGCGGGGCGAGTGGAACGATACCGAAGAGATCGTAAGGCAACCCCCCAACCGAAAGAATCGTAGTTGATGCTTTTTGATTTATATCCAAGTGAAAACATGTATGTCAAGTGGTCTTTGCGCTCTTGTAGCAGAGCAGAGGATGGGATAATGGTGGAAGAGAGAATACGAAAGTTGGCTCTCGATATTCGTATAGAAATTCAAGGTGGATTGGAAAGATGAGGCTTGGATCGAGTGAAGACAATCGTAAAACAAAAGAGGATCCATAAGGAGTATCTAAATTCCCATTTTCCGCCGTAGTCCTTTGTGAAATTTTTGCAGGTCGAGGGCCATCCAATTCTTCATCCCAATCGTCCATATTCACATCTTCGTCTTGTTTGAAAGGCAGAATCGCAAGGTTCCGAGCTCCAAACTTCAATGCAGCACACCTGCTTCCTGGATCAACTGTAAGGTAGTTGACACAATCTGAAAGACTAGGTGCCCATGGACTTCCTTGTATATCATCTTGTTCGTAAAAATGGACTGATATCGTTGATATGCCAGGTCGTTCCGGGTCCCATTCCACCAGACTCAGCTTTGCATCCTTGAATCCCACTAGAAGTGTTTCACCTCCAGTCTTTTGAGGATACAGTCTTTACTCGGACAAGGGAGGTAACCGTTCCAGATAGGTTGTATTCAGCTATAAGTATGAGTTTTCGTCGTCTGAGCCAATCCGGATCGTTGCAAAATTGAATCTGCCCCGAGGAACGAAGCATCTTCCCCATCGTCATCATGAATTCTAGCATCGATACCCGTGGCATCTTTGACTGTTAAAGGGTCCTTTCCAGACAGTTCATCGAGGTCCACGGATACCGTCTTAGTTGTAAATATCTGAAGTAACGAGGCTTTTGCGACGACGAGGTTGTTGGCATCTGCCGACAAGAATGGGAGACTCAAAGAGTGTGTGACAGCTGTAGGAGGTGTCAGCTCCGTATAGCATTGCATTATGATCGAAAGTCAAGCATTAAGATCGCCAGTTCGTTGAAAAAAGTATCGAATGTTTTTTGAAGCTGTTGATAGGTAAGGTTACTCCGTTTCTTCAAGAACGCCAGTTCCAGTATTGGTAATTCGCGAACCGCGACTTAAATAAATTTTAGCGTTACCAGTGTTGGCCTATCACCTGGTGATCCTCCCTTGAAGCTCATGCAGTCCTGAATTTTAACAAACCCCCGCAGACGCTCGTTTACGTCAGACGTCTAGAATCCTGAATATTCAAATGTCCAGGTTCAATCAACGTTCAAGATAAAAGACAACCTTCACAACCAAGGACAGGCACATTTTTATTTCGACATTTCGATGTTTTGATACCTCACATCGATCTCCTGATCTCCTGATATTGAGTAGACTGTTTGGCGACGAGTATATTATAAGAAATTGGTATAATTTACGAGGTAAGAGTTCTTGTTGCTACCTTTGTTTTGTGTTTGCAAAGTTCCGTTTGCGTAACCTCAAACTACTCACAATTCTCAAGCACTGCTGATATCTATCTCCCATTCAGACATTCGAACATCAATTCTTCGCCTTCAAAATGGCGCTCATACAGACTGCGTTCATATGGGTTGCCTATGCCGTTGCTGTGGGCATCGTAGCTCTCATAGCAGCCATCTTTACGTATACATACCAGACACCACGCGATCGTTCCGCTCTGGTTTCCACCATTACCATAATCACATTGACCTCATTGTTGGCAACAGTTTTGCTCCTTCCCGTCGACATTGCTCTCGTTAGCTCTACGACATCTTCGAAGCTTGGCGCAAAGAAGGACTGGGCCACTCCTGAGGCCGTACACAATATCGTGCTGACTCTCAAAATCGTTTACTATGCATTGTACAGTTTGGATGCTGTCCTATGCCTTCTTGTCATCCCATTTACCTACTTTTTCTATGAGGAATACGATGAGGTCGACACGGAGGAAGGCACGCAGACTTTCGGCCAAAGGTTCCTCGGCGCTGCAAAATACACATTGATTTTCGTCGTCCTTGTCGTAATATTATTCCTGGTTGGATTTTTTGTGCCTGTTGCAAGAGATCGCGGATCTGATATGGACCTGGACTACTTCAAACGTTTACTGGCTGAAAATCACGGAGAGCGCGCTTTGACCTTCGCGTTAGGATTACTGATTTCATTGGGAACTCTGTTGTACATCCTTTACACGGCTGTTGGATTGGCCTTATTGCCTATCTCTTTCATCAAATCCGCACCCTCAGTCAGTGCACCACAACTTTCAGAAACAACTGCAATCGGCTCTAGAGCAAAACAGAGAAAGACAACGACAACTTGAAGGCCGAAATGCCGGAAGAAACGGTGGAGTGTCGGCTAAAGATCAGCGAGAGATTGAGGCATTACATCGTGAGGAACGCACTTTAGTTCGACGTGAACGTCTAGCCGCGGAAGCGCGAGGTGAAGGTAAAAGCTTCATCGTTAGAGCATGGACCAAAACCTGTGCAATCTTCAGGCCTCTCAAATTGGTTGGAGGAATACTACTTCTTGTTCTCGCCGTTATTATATGGGTTTCCATGCTCATCACCGGGATTGATAAGGCGAAGAACTCTTTCTGCAAACAGCATTGTGGTTATATCCTAGGAAGGTAAGATACATATAAGTTGAATGACATGACAAGCAATTTCTTGCTAATTTACAATGTAGTATCAACATCTTCCAGCCAATCAATTGGATTTTCGTCAAGTCATCTATAGTCTTCCCAATTGACTACGTCTTGATGGCGCTCTTAGTCCTCTTCCTATTTAGCAGCTCTGTAACAGGTATTGCTGCGATCGGCCTTCGATTCTTGTGGGTAAAGCTTTTCGAGATACGAAAAGGACACACCTCTCCTCAAGCTCTTCTCATGGCAACCGTCATGCTAACCTTAATCATTCTCGCGATCAACTACTCGATCGCCATGATTATAGCGCCACAATATGCCATCTATGGTGCTCAAACTTTCTGTGCCAATCCTACAAGATTTCCTGACGATCAGCCAGACTGCAGCAACCATCCCGAGTTGATCAAAACGTGCAGTGAGCTGTCTACAGGCGAAGGTGCCGAGAAGGTCTGCACCCCTAGTGTCGTCTCTACATTCCTCAACAGAGTAACCGTCAACTTCCCATTCTTCGGTGCTCTCGCTTTCTGGGCTCAGTTTGCCTTCCTCGCAGTTTTCTTAATCGTCTTCCTCACTGCACTATTCCGAACTCCTAAATTGGATCTAAGCGAGCTTGACGAAGATGCCGAGGCTGATGAGGAAGAAGGGCTCCTTGCTAGCACTGGCCGAAGATTTGGTGCGACATGGCAGGATATCCGTGGCAAACCCAAGAACCAAAATACCAGTGGTGGTGCCGCTGGCCGACCAATCCGTGGTGACGATGATCATGATGATGATTAATTCCCTACTATTCTTCAACCTTTTCTTCGAAATTGCTATTTTTCCTATGTTGGTCGGATTGGACAGTGGGGGTTGGATCTATCTATGGGGGGTATTGGAAACAAGTGCGGAGTTAAAATTTGAGGAAAGGTATCTTGTACAGTACACGTGCGTTTTTTTGGGGGGGGGGACCGGGGGGATGTTTTATTCCCCTTTTCTTTGCGTTGGGCATATATGCGAATGGTTATTAGGGGGAAACAAATGTTTTTATTAAGACGCTTACAACATCACAATCAAGGCTCCTATTAAGGAGATTGATATGTGAATAATATCAGCGTGAGGGTATGGTAATAGGAGGACAGTATAGTAGTTATCAGCAACAAAATACAAAAGCGTGAAATATCACGATTATACTCATTTATTCATAATATAAAAAATCTCTATACAATCATCGTGCATTAAGGCTAGCCACAATATCTAATTTCCTTATCCGTGGTTTAGACCTCCCCTATGTGTCGACCATTATTACAAGTTCATTGTTATATGTACGAATTGCGTAGTTTGTCTTCTTTGATGTATGTGAAAAAATATGGAACGCTATGGCCTAGACGAGATGTATTCCAATTAAAGCCACTTGATTGATCATTGCATTCAGCATATTCAAAAGACTCTAACTAGACCTTCCACATCCCAAGCCCTACCTATATACGTTCTCAAACCAGCCACTAACGAAAAATAGAAATTTGGGTATAGTCAGTCCACAACATATCGTCAAACCGGACCCCCAATTCCCAACCAAATAGGTAGGCCTTACCCATTTCCTCCACTGGTGGCGCTTAAACTCTCCTCCCGCATCCGGCCCCATATGTCCCTCCTTCCAACACCGCGCACAATATAAATCCCCATCGCACCCCGCACACGCCACCGTAGCATCGTCCTGACAGATAATACACCACGTATCCATCTCCTCATCCGTGTACTTTTTCAGCCCCGTCTTCGCCTCCCCCTTCGTCGCTAGCTCTCCATCAACCGGTTTCGTGGTTGGTGCCGAAGGCAGCCCGAGTAAATCGCCAACGCCGAGACCTCTGAGGGCAGCCAAGCGCGCCGTGATATCATCCTCGAAATCGAGGGATGTTCGGCTCGGCTCTGGGAGCGTGGATGGTGCGGATGGAAGGGTCAGGCTGGGTTCCTCGGCCGCGTTTGGGTTTTGAGTGTATTTTGGGAAGGATGACAGTACTTCCCTATCAATAGGGAAGTCTTCGGTTCCTCGTGGCTGTTTCTCTTTAGCCTCTTCTTCGGCTTCTCCTCTCTCCAGATTAACCTCGTCCAATAACTTGGCAACAATATCCTGTACTTCACGTGATTCGTCTTCTAAAATTTCGGCCTGTTTATCTTTGGTGACATCTCCGTGCTCCTCGTCATCTATGGCAAATACAGACATATCGAGACCACTTGTCAAGATATTATCTTTCTGGCGGTTCCCCTCCGGAGCCTCCGTCGACTTTTCTTCATTTGCTTCTGAAGCGACGTCATGATTGGGTAAAGCCTTCTTAGCCTCATCAAGAAGCTTTTTGAATATCATTTGGATCGTCAGGATTAAGCCACTCAGATTCGGTTCCAAGTTCTGCTAAAAGTTCATCCAAAGATTTTTCATCATGATCATCTTGTGAGAATATAAGAGCGGCATCAGCTGCAATAGTATGATTGTAGAAACTGGAATATTGCTGGGGAGGTGACGGGGTGTCAATAGGCTTGGAGGGTTTAGGCGTGGAGGATTTTGATGGAGTAGCATTCCGTAAGTTTCGAAGTCTTTCGGAAAGGTCTATTTCAGGCGTTGACTCCTTTGGAAAGACACTTAGTGGTGGATGACTATAGACTCAGCATGTGACATTAAGGCTATGTTGGTATTCAGCTTACGGAGATGCATCGAGTCGAATATTCGTTTGCTTTAGAGCATTGAGCCGATTGAGTAGGCCTTGGTCACAACTTGGAGGGTCACTCATTTTCAATTGTTCATGGTCATAGAATGATACATATAGTGGATCAAAGGATTTTGTATTGGAAGAAACGGGAGCTAAGATTGGAAGTTGGTGCCAAATTTATCAGGCTGAAAACTAGCCTTGTCTTAGTCCTTTACTTCCCATCTACAAGAGTCTAGCCTTCTTTGCAGCCTGCATTCCTTCACATATAGATCCATGTAGCTCATAAAGAGGTGATTTCCTCGAATGAGAGTCCATGTATTTCCGTCAACTTTCATTCCACCTTTCGGGTCACCTCCATCGTAAGATGCGACAGCTTTACAACAAATATCAAAGCCTGAGGGCCCTCTCATCCAGGTGGGAAGTAAGAGCAGGGGAGATTTACCCAGGTGCGTAGAAAATTCTTGGAGATGTCAATGGCGGTGTATAAGGCATCGTACAATCTCTTTATTTTTTAGTACCATGAACTAGAAGTGATTGTCAGCACACAGTATGCGGAAATCATTCCAAATATAAAAATCTTGATTGCTTTTCAGAACGGGTTTCATATCTCAGTATGCTCTCTGCGTTTATTGTGAGGCATTCGACGAGCTGGGATTATTCAGGCCTCATGGCCCTTTGTCATCATAAAAGCGTGGGGCAAAAGAAAATGTTTGATGCGTACCTGAAGAGAGAGTTGTGTCGAGCGAATGTCAGATCCGATGAATCAATCTATACTGAGATAATAATCACGATCAGATGTGATGTCTACAACAATTAGTATGGATTCAATAAGAACATGCGTAGTGACGTAAACGTGAAAGCTTCAACTTTATTTCAGAGAGAAGATTATGTCTCATCAACACCAGCAGATCTATACAAGGGGATCATATCGACGAGCCAAGGCGAGCTAAAGCAAGCCGAAGCAAACCGAAAGATCCACAGTATAGCTACCAGTTCCGACTAAGGATGACGATACGAAGATTTTCATCATTTGGTCGGTGACGCGAACAGGGTGAAAAGAATAAGTACTAACCTCTTGAAATGCCAAACCGAAAATCGAAGTATGAATAAGATCAAGCTATGGATTGCTCAAGAATCATCGTAGGAGATCTTTCTCCTCTGCGGCGCTGAGCTTGAGGCATGGCTACTACCACCCCCCTCATCATCGTCATACGCGAGAGACCCGATAGATTTTTCTACTTTATCCCAAGTTCTCTTTCGCAAGTCAGGTTTGATGTTTTGCTTGAACCACCCTTTTTCTTTGGCTTCTTGTGCTTTCCTTATTTTCTTCAATTCCCTCTTTGACTTTTTCTTCGGTCGCACAGGTCCGATAGGCTCAGGATGCGAGAAATTTTCAGCAATCTCTCCGTGTTCTCCATCAGCCTCACCCACTTCTAAATGATTAGGTTTGGGAGTTTCGGATTTAATTTGTTCATCCAAAGTTTGATTGGCCTCTTCGGCATGCCTGCGCTTTCGAAGAATGGCTTGAATCTCGGAATGTCGAAAGATTGCGATTTGTTCATCGGTCAAAGTTCTCTTGACACCATCGGGATAGTAACCAAGACCATTATCTTCGACCTCTTCTTCATATACATCTTCCACTGGGCCTAAGAATTGTCGCGCAAAATGTCCAGTCGAGGTACCGCCAAAGTGAGCCGCGTGGAAAGCCGACATCTCATTCTAGAATTTATTAGCATTGTATGTATACAGCATATGGTAAAATGAACTAACTTGTGTTACCGCTGGCGCAGACATGGCGACGCGCAATATGAGGCGCGGTTGTGGGTGTGTTTGTTGTCATGTTTGTAGATGGATGAGGAATCTTCTGCCTGTTAATAAGAAAGTTTTCAAATTTTTATGGCAGACTACGGTGGCCGAAGCATTAGCGTAGGGCCTAGCGTGTACTCCGTACAGAGTAAGCGCTCAACGGGTGGACCCGCTTTGAACTGAGATCGACTGGAGAACATTCATGTTTCTTTTTCTGAGCAGAATTACCTAGGTACCTACTGTGGACATTCAAATCTTTTTCAAAAATATGTGACTATTGAACAGTGTCAGTCAAAATTGGAGATTAACAAACAAGTGATCCGGGCTCCTCATTTTTTTGTTAAGGAATGGAATTGAGCTGAAAGATCAGATTCTCAAATCTTAAACTCACAATCCTCCCCTGAAGGCTTCGAGAATATAGGTTTCAAGGAGGTGAGGGCAGTTCATTTCCTCTAATCATCCTGGACATAGAAATAGCATCTTGTACTTGCATTGGAATAAATTGATAAACTCGTTGCCAAAAATATGAGAAGTGGTTCTTCCCAGAATTGGTTCCAGTATATCGGGTAACGTCAATTCTCTCAACAGTTAAGTAACAAGATATCAATGAGAATGTGATGTTATGTGTGAAGTTTACGGAGCTAAATGATATCACTGACCGTGAGCAAGTCTTTCACTCATCACCCATCATGCATTATCATTTTAGTGGTACTGCTACTTATACCATCCGTTACTTCATTCCCATTGTGATTTTATGTGCGCAGCGGCCAGTGACCCTCAAAACTGTCTCCCACACGGGAATGCTACTGCTTGAGTCTCACTTAATGATCTCCCTCGACGAACTTGAAAACTGAAGTTTCGTAGATGCAGACGCATGTATCTTAGACATGGGTACAATATCAAGTATATGTCGACCAACAAAGCAGCACAAGTGTCTATGCGGCTCACTTTCAATACTGCTTTAATAGCTTGAATTTCATATTGAGTGCTCAAAAACAAAGGAAGGGAAAGCACGTAGTGCTGAACTGAAAATACCAGTGCATTTGCGATTGAAATGTATATGGCAGATAGTATTGCAATGTATAAGCAAACATAAATAGGGTATCTTAGCAATGTCTTCTGCAATCAGTTCCTTACTGCGCCTTATGTCCCTACCAAATTGAACGAAACTATAGCTTCCGTAAATAGATCCTGTGATCATGACATTTGAAAATGAAAGTCAAAATGAAGATTTCATTCTGAAAACAATTCGAGAGCCTGCTTAAATGCTTGAACGACTTTCAAATCTAGAAAATGAGTTAGTAAAGAAGAGGAAAATTCCGTAAGTATGACTCACAATGCTGCTTTTTCTCCTCCAGTGTTCTCTCATGTATCTGCACGTATCTTTCTCTAGTCCTTAGCCTAATCAGATGTTAGATGACAGCTCAAAATGAAATATAAGAGGGAGTCATTACCGTTTCAATGCTCGTTGATTATCTCGCTCTGACGAAGAATCTGCCCAGATTTGGAAGGCCTTTAAGACTTATTAGTGGTGGGAATATACAATAGCTCTAGAAACTAACCTCTGTAAGATTCTGAAAGTCGTGAACCAACTGGTCCTCCTTGTCACTCAATTGCGCGATGGCCGCCTCATAGCGTTCCTCAAAGTCACTCCAATTCATTGGACCTAAGTCTCTTTTAGGGGCTGATGAATCTAGACTGATAATTGTCTCGTCTGCCTCTCCCGATGGCTCTACTCGAGGTGCCATATCTATATCTTGGCTGGCATCATCTGCATGATCGTGACGCTGAAGTACATACGACTCTTTAAGGGGCGACGAGTTTGTAGTTGGTGTGGCAGGAACGTGAACTCCAGCAGACAGCAGGGCTGGACTAACCCCTCGAATCTTTTGAGGTAATTTGGAAGAAGGAGGAGTTAGAGCTGAATTACCTCTAGCTGCTGATTTCTCCGCAAGCCTGTCGTTGACGATGTCCATTATTGGTCGACGCGGGGTTTTTGGAGGAGAATGGTTTGTTTGAGACATATCGAAAAAGTGGAATAAAGATAGTGGTAAAAATACGCTAAAATCAGCCCAAAAGAAAGGCTAGGCATAGACGAAAGGGGAGATGGATGGTTTAAGCTCACTTGAATGCCGGTACTACTGTCGTAGCTGCCGTAATAGTGAGGTCAACTTTGAAATATCCTAGCCTCGAGACAGCCTTGTTTCAAAAGGACCACGAAAATGACACCTAGTCATGTGATGATAAGTAAGCGAGTCGAGATAAGGCGAGGCAATGAATCATTGTATTGAGGTCATTCAGCCTGACGTTCCATCACCATCTGTTCCAATATATATTCTAAACTCGAATCTTCTCTGGAATATCCATAATCCATAGAATTACCCTACTAACTAATATTCTCTTGCATCTTACATTATGTATTATATGCCTCCCTAGAATTACCCACACCTATACTCTTTCTCAATCTCACAATTCATTACCTACATCATTTCCTATAACCTCTACACAACGAGCCTTTGTCAGTAGCTAGACGAGATGCAGTGCGATATATGTTTCCGAACAGGCGGACATAAACTACCATTCCTTTGTCCCACAGATGCGCGCAACCAGCTTTACGAAACTCGAGTGCAAACCGCCGGCATTCTCCTAGAAAAGGAAGCGCTCGATCGAGATATCAGTGGGCGCTTTCCGCTGCTGCCCTCGGGAAGACATGAGGATGGACAACCTGCGGTTGCTACTCAGTCAAATTACGATGCGTTACTCGCTGAGCGAGAAAAGGTTATAGACCGCACGAATCAGATTGTTGCCAATGCAAAGGAGTTGAGAGCAAAGCTCGAGCGAGCCAAGGAGGAGCGCAGCAAGAAGAAGGCTGCAAATGATCAGAGAAGAGCAGAACTAGCATCGGCTTCGAGCGGAGTCGAAGCTCGCAGAACAAAACAGATACAAGACATTGAGGATTCTACTCGCCGGACGAAATACAGATGGAACCAGGCATATAACCTTATCGGAGGGTCTAGGGCCTATCTTTGCTACGAAGCTGCCAAATTATATGAGCTTCAAAGGGTCAGGGGGTTGAATGCAGAGGAAGAATATAAAATAGGTGGGATTAGCATTGTAGACTTAAGGTTGATGAACAGTACGTATTCAGTTTCTGCCTATGGGCAAGCACAATGCTAACCATGATTTGAAGTGGCAAGCCCTGCCCAAATTTCAACCTCCTTATCTCACATCACGCATGTCCTCATGCTAGCTACTCATTATCTCGCTATCAGGTTACCTGCAGAAGTAACCCTTCCACATCGAGATTATCCTTTGCCTACGATATTCTCTTTGCCTTCCTCGTACCTGCATACGAATGCACCATTTCCTGGAACGACATCTAGCTCATCAAGCAACAGTCCTTCAACCTCTCGCCACGCCGAAAACTCCAACCAACCTCGACCACGGCCTTTGTGGATCAACAAGCCTCTTCCCCTGCTAGCAAACGAGGATCCAGCAGCCTATGCTTCCTTCCTCGAAGGCGCAGTCCTTCTCGCCTATAACATAGCATGGCTATGTAAAACTCAAGGGATATCCGTAGGAGAAAATGGTGTAACAACTTTTGAGGACATCTGCAACATAGGGAAAAATCTATGGAGACTCCTCATAGGCGATAAACCTCATCTTCAACCTACACCACGTTCCTCATCTACAACTCCCCCTCCACCAAAAACTCTCGACACTCTTGGCCAACCCGACGGTGAAGATAGGAGGAATACTAAAAGTGAGCGTTCACTTCTTGGTTGGGCCAGCCACGGCTCCGCACATTCATATCTTGGAAGCGCAGAAGGCGCAGAATTTATACGTGGTTTCAAACTTCCACGTCCGAATCAACTGGCCGATAAACTCAAGAATAAGCTCATGAGCGAAGTGGCAAATGCCGAATGGGAGGTTTTGAATCAGGATGCGTGGGCGGTGGAGGATGAAATAGGTGGTGGTGGGGTTGTAGTGGGGGCTAGAAAAGAGGTGTCGGAAGCGGGAACTGCTGTTTCTAAGGAGAGGGATGATATGGCTGGTATGCAGAGTTTTATGAGTATGAGGACGGTTATGGATGCGGTTGAAATGGTCAGTGATGGCGTTGGCACCAACACCGGGATTGCAGAAAGACTTTCTTTCGGACCGACGAATAGTGGCGACAAGAATAGAGGTGGACGGGAAAGAGGAAGGAATACTACCATGGGAGCTGTGACAGAAAAAGATAAGGATCAAGACAAAAAGCCAGGAACGAGCGGATGGATGAAACTGAAACCAAGAGGGTAGAGTAGAGTAGGTATCATATCCTACTTGCTATCTCTATCATACTTGATGACATTCACAACCCTTCAAATGAGGGGCGTCTGGCTGGAAGCCTGGGACGAACAGGGATATGAATCTGGATATGAATTTGGATGAGGTATAGGCAAGGGCATAATCATACGATGCAGTTGATTCAATAAATCACATAAATCAAACAGGGAAGAAGGAATACAAGATGAAATATTCAATACACGAGGTAGCTCGTACACCATACAGATCAATTCTAGAAACATGAGACCCCAATATCAACATACATATCTAAATCAAGAAGTGCAAATCACGTAATTGAGTATATAATTGGAATCTTTAAACAACAATAATAATCGGATGATATAGTTAGGATAGGCTCATAAATCTCTACACATAAATTTCGATATACTTCGTACAGAGATACTTGGGATGATATGTATCATTGATTCCTACGATTAAAGTAATTTGTTTTTCGTCCCAATTCTCCCTATTTGCATCTTAACCTATCAGTGAATGCCTTTGAGCTCCCGGGTTCTCTCTCATCCGTCCGATCTACCAATGCCGTCCCTATCTCATCGATCCACTCACTCTACCTTGGATCAAACGAAGTAATAACACCCTTACACAAAAAGAATACTCCTATACTCCTATACTAACAAGTACTGCCTGTCGGCCTACGATATCACAACATTACAGTATAACATGTGATCGATCCCTTCCTCACCTGCCCATCCAAGTACCTACCTAAGGCCATCTAGTCACTAATCAGCACCCGGGTAGCTCTCAATAATCATCCCATCTCACTTCACCTCACCTCATACACATCACACAACATTCCCCATCCCCATCTCCCATACTGTAGCACCTACCCGCAGTACCTCCGCACACCGCACACCGCGCACCACACCGCATCATGCACCGGCACCCAGCGCCATCAGTAATTATCCAAGCTGTACTTGTACTGACTGTACTGTAAAAGCAAAGCACCAAGCTACCACCACCAACCCTACAGAGTACAAAACAACGCTACTGTATCTTCCACGTCCGTGAGAAGCCACACCGCAAACCTGCAAGCCTGCAACGCCCCATCTACCGGTCCCAACCCAACGCACCCGACCACTAACCGCTCAGCAGCGCCAGAACCCCATCTAGATTGTGTCGAAAGTTTCTTTTCAGCCACATCGAATTGCGAATCTGCGAGTCTGTGAATTGCAGAATTATGCTTTGTGCTTGTTTGTCATCAAGCGTGGATTTTGTATGGCGGATTATTCCATGTGTAATCAGACATGTCGGCTATATTATACACACTGCACAGTGTACAGTATATACTCGAGTAAGGTTACACAAACACAAAGAGACAGGACGTGGACAACCAAGAAACTAAAGTAAAAACCAAGAAGGGTAAGAAGCCACGCAAGATTGCGTAAGCAGCCTTACGTTTTCTTTTAGTTCGTTTTAGTACTACCTAGGTCCTAGGTATTTGATACTATACGGTTCATTAGGACAGTTTAGCAGAACCTACCTAGTCAAACCCTATTGTAGATATCGAAAGTTTTCCCATTCCAATGACTACCAATTATTGCATCGCAGGATCAGATATTGGATCTGGAAGTGGAAGTTTGTATATATTACATAATATACCACGATCCTACTATCCTACTACTGTATCCTGCCACCCGACTACTCCGTAGACCGACTGTTAAATCAGTAGCTGATAGGACTACAAGCAATAACATCGATCAACCTCTAGCCCTACCTCGTATGGTACTCTAACACATACTATCTAACATCCAAATAGTGATACAGCAACGCAATAGCAAGATAGCCAAAAGCTTCGAAGTCCTCGAAATTTTGAATCGTTGCTGGGGAGCTCCAGGCCCAGGCTTCGGCGTCGTAAGCGATGAAGGGTAGTACAACTGTACTGTACGCAGTATGCAAGCTATTCGCTATGATTCATCCAGAACCAAACCAATAATCGTTCGTATTATTAGACTGTGCAGAGTAGAGTCTAGAGTCCTGAATAGCTACCCAAGTAGCTCATCAAATAGCCATCAAACAGTTAAAAATAAAGCCCTGCATGTAAATCTAGATTTCTAGAAGAACCTTGGATTTCTAGGAGTTAGACAATAGGGATTAGTGATTAATGATTAGAAATTAGAAATCTATCTAAGTAGATAAACACCAAGGAAAATGTTTCGAGAAGGTTGGTCCCTCTAGTAAATGCACCTACCTATGTGTAGCTATCTATACGCTCAGTTGGTACAGTAACACTAGGGTCTAGAATCTAGACTCCAGACCACAGATTCCAAAACAATGCAAATAACACCCAACCCTCTTTTGGTATAGGATTCACACAGCTTCCCCTAAAACAGACATCTTCAAATCGTTTCAAATTGCCAACTTGCCCAAAGCAATAAACGTGATCGGACCTCCTATCCTATAACACTATACTTACCAGATTAGCAAGTCCCTCGGTGCGTCTCTAGGGAATAGATACAGTAAATAGGTAAATAAAACAGCCATTAGACAATCAATCAATCAACCAGTCAATCCAATAGTATCCCCAAAACCCAAAACTAATAGAAAAATAGTGTTAGTCCTGGGATCACAACTTCCCAAGCCTTGAAACCACTTAAGGATGGCACGAAGAATACTTATTATTGTTACAATTACTGTACAACATAATCTGCTTAGTGGCTAGCGGTATCTAATTGTATCCTGTCTCGTACCCGTCGTACTAATACCTCGAAGCCAAGGACTGGCAATGGGAGAATGATTTATTTACTAGGTGCCGTGTTTATTTACCTATCTACCTGTCGAATAGCAAATGACAACCACTGTACTACGAGAAAGAAATCTATCAAAACAGCCATTGCTTCAATTGTGATATTGTGAATCATGTCCATAGCAATATCCATCCATACCTAAAGATTGCAAACTATACGCTATCAATTCGATTAGATGTACACGATGTACAGAGTACACTCTCCACCAAGATAATAGACCCCCAAATTATTGAATCACAATAACAATAAATTCAAATTCAAAATCACAATCACAGTCAAAAATCAATAATCCCACCATCGAAATACCACCACGACCGCCCACCCCCAAGATACCTACTATACCACCCCCAACCGACGATCCCCCCAAGCCACTGTCCAAACCACCCCCCTCCCATCCAGATCCCATCCCCAAAGCTGCCTACCTCCAGGGCGACCTAAACCCGGCTTCCCTCCCCAAAAGTCTCGAAATAGGAGATCCTCATATTAAAAATACTACAACCATGCAAATGCAGAGGACTAGGAGGATAAATAGGGATATTCATATTCACCAGAGGAATTGGACCGGAGCGCCAAAATCAATAATGGATGGTAGAGATCTCTCTCGATCTCTTGATATTGATTTCTTGGTGGAACTAATTGGTTGATAGTATTGTAATGGTACAGTAGAATCGTAATTAGTTGTTAATATTCAATTGATTAATTAATCAATTAGGCAAGCGTTTTTAGTGTTTGTGTGTATCCATGGATGTATATGAGAGAGAGAGAGAGCTAAATGCAAAAAAGCGAATTAAGCGATTGATATAGAATAGATATACTCAAGTAATCCATAAATGTATAGAGTATCAATTTTGTATTTTGTTTATTTGCTTGCTTATTTGCTTTGCTATAAATACAGTAATGATCGTTATAATATTTATTCATTATATTGTTTGAGTATTTGTATAAACAAATAGATAAACGCTAATTATACCGAGGTAATAAAATAACTAGCGATTATTTTACTTTGTGCTGTAATTCTTCCAAGGCTGTGTTATGAATACGAAAGTATTGGCGTTGTTTAAATAGCTAAAGGTATATACATACAGTATTAATAATGCTCTCTCTTTCTTTACAAGTATTTGATATTATATTTGAAGAGGGTTGTATTAGCTAGCTAGTTAGCTAATTAGCTGTTAATCACCCATTAATCTAATCCGTCCGTTATCTTTCGGAAATGTTGGTCGCCAATCGACAAAAAAGGGGATGAATGAAAAATGACTTTTACAACCCCTTTAGATGATAATACTAATTAAAATAGAAGGTAGAACTTCCAACTTCTATTCGATGTTGTTTATGTGTAGGCTGTATTGTATTATATTTTAGATAGGTCTGTATGTATATATGTAACCTTATATATATATATATATTATATATTATATATTATATATATTGATAATGATAATAACGTAAACCGACGCACATTATACCAGATATAGAAATCCGAACTACAATTATTAATCTATTTTCAAATCTCTTTCTCTCTCTTTTTTTCGCAGTGTACTCGAGTACATGCAACACAATCAAGATAAATCTTCCATGTGGACAAAAGAAGCAAGCGTGCAGAAAGAAGTCTTATCAGGAAACCATCCACCCAGCGTGTGTATCTTGATCATGACCATTTATTTATTTTTGCCTTTGGGGGTTCCTCTGATTCATTTCCTTCAAACCTTCCTCTTCCTTCAGCAGCGCGAGAGACCGACGGTCCTGACTTGCACGACGAACTCTGAACGTCGTGCGTGCAGAACTAGAACCCGATGACATGCTGGCGCAACACCAAAATCTCCTCTGCATAAGTCCTCCGTATAGCATGATAGCGTGATGGCATCAAGGAACACGAGACTGTAGGGCAGACGAATGAGTAATTGCACATAACGAATCACGAATCACGAATGAATGGATGAAGGAAGAATTTACGACCAATTTCCCATATGCATAGTTATTCATTACGTTACTTACATTACTTACATTACATTACATTACTTTGACACATTACCTCATGGTGCTAGCAATGCTGCCGATAAACCAAGCAGCGCCATATCTCAAGATGGGTTAATGCTTGAAAGGGACCCTTGGAAAAAAAACCTTGGTCCACACAAGACCGGAAGGGCAACGAGTCTGGAACTGTGAGTGAGCATCCCATCCCATCCCATCACGTCCTGGTACTGTAGGCTGGCACCGTACCGCATCTTCCACCGGAGCGGCTGGCAGAAACGGGGATTCGAAATTCGAACGAGGATCGAGGGAGGTGCTGCTCGTCAATCGGGTTAGAGCTTGGGAGCTGCGCGGGTGCAGGTCCATGGATGGGCCTTTTGCGTCCGTTCCATCAAATCGGTGGCAGACTGGCAGTGTGGCCCTATCTGAGAATCGGTGGCACTGGTGGAAGCGTTACCGACCGATGCTACTGACTGACTGACGGACTTTCGTGACTGTCGATTGATTGACTGGCTGCGCGAGAGTGGAGAAGAAAGACAGTGCGGTAGCGAGGATAAGCAAAGAAAAAGAAAAAGAAAAAAACCAAAACCGAGAACCCCCCTCCCCCCCAGAAATTATGTTGTGGCTGCTATCGAAAGTGGAAACGACTTGGCTGCTGTAAATGGCTCATTCAATTTGCTCGAAAGAGAAGGTCTCTCTTTTCTTTAATTTGCGTGGCTCCAATCAGCTAGGTGAGTAGATGAAACGAAGCCGGCTGGTTGTGGTGTGAACCAGTGTACCGCAAGGTATCTTTCAAGTGGTGCGTGATTGGATGGCATTAGGACAGACCTCCTATTTACCGTGCTTGACACTTTGATTATTGTTGGTCTGTGAGAGAATTGTGAGAGAGGGAGAGGGGGGAGAGAGAGTACGCCAGTATATTACAAAACAGTACAGTACAATACAATACAGCACAGTACAGCACAGTACACTACTACATTACGGAAACTACACTACACTACACTATATTACTCCCTCCTCATTAGATGAATGGATGGATGCCGTGGCATCTACCCCTGTGATAGCGTACTCGAAAGAAAAAGAAGTGGAAACTCCTACTAACCCCAACCAATTATTGATCGTTTTCCCCTTTTTCTCGGAGTAGTCTCTCAGGAACGCGTTTTCAGTGGGCCACTATAATCCCCCGGCGCTGCTTGGGTTCATCTCAATCGAAACCCCCTGCACCTCATGGCTTGAAGTAAAATCTGAATGTTCCAGGGCTTCATCCAATGGCTCGGCTGACCTTGATCGTGGACAGGTGCCCACTGCCAAAGAAGCTCCCATCGGCACCCCCAGAAAACGATCATCCCAATTTAAGATGACTTTTGATTATTAAATAATAACCCTTCCACTCCCTCGTATTCCCTCCTTCTTTTCTTCATCGCATTCAAGAAAGTCGCCGTTCTCTCATTCATTCAATTCGATACACTCCTTTGTCCCTCCATCAACTGAGCAGTATATCGCTCTCACGCTCTTTAGCAACGGCCTCTCACGATCAAAAACCCCTATAGAACGCAATATACCCGTCAGCAGACCTTTGAAAATTATTATTCTTAGCATTGTTTCTCAAAATGCGTTACTCAACCACCGCAATTGTTTTGGCCGCCATTTCCATTGGTGAAGCCGTAGCCAAGCCTACCCACGTCCATCGACACCGACATGAGAAGAAGTCGTAAGATTGCCATCTCGATGAATACAAAGCTCATTTGCTAATCAGGGGATACTAGTGCCGGTGTTGATTGGGAGTCATTGGATTGGGCGGACATGGGAGTCAACTGGGCATCAGCCTATGAAGCTGGCAAGGCCTCAAAGACTCCTACCTCCTCTGCCGGCGACTCTGTCTATACTCCCGACCTTGCAGCCGCGCTCTCGGAGAACAAGCATGCTGTGACTACCTCGGCACCATTGGCTGGCTATACCACTCCTGCCAGCTCGTCATCCTCATCAAGCACTTCCACCACTTCCACCAAGACGAGCTCCGCCAAACCATCTGCAACATCAACCGAATCTATCCTCGATGACATTGAGGACCTTTTCGACAATTTGTTTGGAGCCTCCAACTCTCGAACCAGTTTCGGTGCCGTTGTCGCCGCCGCTGGAGGAACCACTGATTTCTACAAGGGAAACTACGGTAGTCCATATGGATCCAACGTGATCAAGGCCGATTCCTCAGCAAGCTATTCCTACACTGCCAAGTTTGTCAATACTCAATCCCAGGCAATCACCGTCAACATCTGGAACAAGGTTGGCCCTGACATGCAACCACTCTCCGGATCTGCTCTTGCACCCAAGAACACCACGCTCACCATCGCCATCCCCGCGGGTGGTTCCCAGACCGTGGCCTTTGACGAGGACTCCCAAGTCGCTTGGGCTCAGGCGTGCAAGAAAACCACCTTCTCCGGATCCTACGACACCACTTGGGGTGAGGCTCAATTCCGCAAGACTGGTTCCGGATACGACATGTCTGCCATCATGAACTCAGCTGGCAACAAGTACAACATGACCATCACCAGTGAAGAGGCTCCCGATTGCACTAGTGACCCCACCCAAAACTACTGGTTGACCGACACTCAACCCATTGGCAACAGTGACGGAAGTTGTTACATCTCACAAAGCACCGCCACTTTGACCGTCATCATGGCTGGAAACATGTAAAGCGGAGGAGGATGAGGTGTGACTCGCCACACGAGATCTATATTCTGAGGACGTGGTGTAATTTAGAAAGGCGAAGTTTGTTCATAGCAATCATTGGGGATCGCCTCTTTATGAGGAGAACAAGTGGCTTCGACCAGACACGACTTGTGTTGGGCGGGGCGGGGGGTGATGTGGACCGACGTAGTAGTTACTATGATGGGGAGATGATTAGATGTATCTTCACAGGATGGAGTAAGGAGGCAGGATACCATTTGGACAATACCTTGCATTTTTTGCCAATTTATAATGTATGCATGTTTTTATTTTTGAACCTTATTATCATATCATATCATATCATATCATACCAATTCAATTCCCAAATTCTTCAACCCCTCCCGTCTTGCGTTGGTCTTTTTGACATGATTTTGCATGCTGCGGTAGAATGATACCCGTGCTGTGCATCACGGGTTGATGACTTGCTTTCTTCATCTGGGTGTCTCTCAATCCCTCTGGGAAGTAATGAATGGTCCACTCTTGGTTCATAGAACAGTAACTGGGATCCAACAGCGGTAACCACCGAGGAGGGGAAGTCTACAACTCTTCTTGCATGCAGCAATGATCATTCCGGAGGTGGGAGGAGGGAGGAAAGATGTGAGGACAAGATATTAATAAGTAATCAAGTAACATGAATCATTTGAGCCGTCGTTTTATTATTAATTATTATTAGACCTGAGAACCTTGGAAATTCCTAGTTGGTGAGTTATCATGTTACAATATCCCACCTACTAGAACTGCCTCATTATCTACCTAGGTACTTGTCTACCTCTGTACCTATTGACCTGCCTCCCTGCCTTTCCAAGAATGCGAGTGAGTACAAACACACCCCCAGGCAGGAAAATCGGAGATCTTATGGCGGATTCACTTTTTGTAAGATATAAATGAATATGATGGATGGTTGTTGGTTCTTGGTTGTTGCTTATTGGTTCCCGATCGTTGGTGGTTTGATGGATGTTCCATGGGACGATTTGGTTGGTTGGCTGAGGTTCCGGTCATGCAACGCAATTGATCTTTTCCTGTCCTCTGACTAGCACCTGAATCCTGGGCACGGTATTCTTCTTCCTTATCATGCAGGTACGAATGATCATGATCGCAGAAGATTGAGATTGCGCATGGCGGCTATTGGTCTCCGATGCGGCCTGTCGACCTCTTCACTGACCAACCCACCTGGCCCCGTTGACCTGCGGATGAAGATAAATAGCATGAATGGTTTTTGCAGCTTCCGCTTCCTCCCTTCGTTTGAGCTCCTTCCTTCCATCCTTCTCCGGGCCAAGCGTGTAATATCAGTCAATCACTCGCCTGGACATTCTTTCAGCCACCTGGGCATTCTCCTTCCTTCCTTAAACAGAAGGGCTGACGGGATCGATCCTTCCAAACTAATATATGTTGATCCTTCCTATCTATTATTATTATTGTTATTATTATCATCATCATTATCATCATCACTATCATTATCATTCCCTAGTGTCATCGTACTTGTCACTCCCGTCCTGTCAACAATATATCTCCAGCTATCTTTGTTGTGACTGGCCCGACCACTTACTAGGTGGGTACCCACTTCACGATCCTTCATCCGTCTTTCCTTTCCCTTTTGGGACTTTTATATCATCATATTTCATCATACTTGTATTCCAACCTCGCTGTCTCTCCAGATCAACCAACCACCAACCACCAACCACCAACCTAGGGTACCTCTCACCTCGATTCCACTCACCTCACCTCAACTCAACTCAACTCACAACTATCCATCCATCCATTCATTCATTCAAACTTCATCGAGAATCTCACTTTAATTCTCATATCACCTACCTGCATTTCGCTTCTCCCTCTCCATCCTTCAGATTTCCCTACATATTAACTACAGTCGCTCCTTTTTTTGGAGGGTCACCTTTCTATCATACCTACACTTCCATCATTCACTGTATCTCTTTGCGACCAGTTAGTTGCATTATACATCCTCAGTCCTCATTCAGTCATTCATTCTGCTTCACTATTCACTATTCACTATTCACGAACATCACGAACATCACGAACATCACGAATATCACGATACCACACGATACCATACAATACAATACAATACAATTCAATTCAATCACATTAAAATCAAATCAAAGCAAATCAGAAAAGAAAAGAACGAATCACAGTCATACACTGACAAACCCAAATCTCCCCCAAGGCGCAATTACACCGTCACAATCTTCACCTCAGCCTTTTCATCTCTTAAATTGGAATCGTACGACCTAAATCAAAATATTACCTACGTATTGAATGAGGCAATAATAACAATTCATATTTCATCTTACGACCTTCAAGGATAATAATTATATCCCTTCTTTGCCCTCCTCCTCCTCCTCGTCTTCCTCCTCGTCTTCCCCCTCCTCCTTAGGTAGTCGAATGAAAAGAGAACAACCATTTATTCTATTCCCCAGCCTCAATCATGCGCAATAACCTTTTGGCTGCGGCCTATATTCTATCATCAGCAGTATCCTCTGTCAATGGCTGTTCAGAGGTCTCTGGAAATTGGTACTGCAATCCAGTTGAAGCTATCATGTACAGCAATGTCGGCGCACCAGGAACGTACAATCAAATTACAAATATGGCTTCCAATGGAGTTTGTTCTTCAACACCAAAAGCCTTTTCTGGTCCGATTTCACCGTTAGATGAAGAAATTTCTTTTCATTTTCGGGGTAATTGCAATGATTTCCAGCCTGGTTTTCAATCGCAAACTAACAACTTCTTCAGGACCTCTTAAGTTGAAGCAGTTCGCAGCATACACCCCAGGCACAACCACGGCCAGAAAGGAAAAACGTGAGGGCTCGACCGCTAGACGCCGTCGCCATCATCAACATCTTGATAGACGTGCCAGGGGAGACAATAAGAAGCGTGGCAAAATCTATGCCACGATTGATGGACAACTCGTCTCTTGGGATGATAACTCTCCCACTACAGCAGCTAATGCCCAGGATGGCGCGGGAAAAATGGTTACCGCCACAATCGATGGTCAGGTACAAACGTGGGTCAACAACTGGTTTGGACCAACTACTCCGACAGCGACGTCCCAAGCTTCTCCTCCCGCATCTCAAATTACATCTCAAGATGTGGCTGCGGGTACAAAGCCTCAGAAAACTCGTATGAAATTGATTCCACTATTATGATTGCTAAGTCACTGACTTCCCTGACCAGCTCCAGTCTCACCCCCAAGTACACCGGTTTCGGTATCTCAAGCACCCGCTAGCACTTCTGCTTCTGAGTCTCATGCACCCCCTAGTACATCTATTCCCGAATCAACAAGCAAAACGACTTCCACCACGGCTGTAGTAACTGGCTCTTATAGCCGAATAGGTTATTATAATTCTGCTGAGCAGACTCTCGATAATCTGGTATTTCTTGGGAACCAGTAAGTACAAAGACTTGAAATTGAATATTCTTCGTTTAGATGATCGAACTCATGGGAATGGAACTGTTCATCAACTTAATTTGATCTTCCATTAATTTCTCGCATTTTCATCCAGCATCAAAAGCTAATCAGCTCTTTCTTTACTAGCGGAGGTCAAGGCTCTGGTGTATTCGATGAGGTTTATGGCGCTTCGCTTTCCTTTGTCAATGGCAGTGGCACCAGTGGTGCATCATCACCTCAGATCCTCGCGGATACAACCTTGCCATCGGATGCCGAGGTTGTCGTCATGCTCGACCAAGAGTGCAGCAATAATGATTGTGGCTACGTGCGACCTGGATCTGTCGCGTACCGTAAGTTCTCGAGCCAGCCATGGTGATTTTATATTATTAACACACATGTAGATGGTTTCAACGGGGCGGATAAAGTGTTTCTCCTAGAATTCGGCATGCCGATGGATGGAACTGCTGGATTCAATGCAGATATGCCAGCTGTTTGGATCCTCAATGCCCAAATACCTCGCACGATTCAATATGGAGAAGCAAGTTGCTCATGTTGGGAATCTGGATGCGGCGAATTTGACATTGCGGAAGCACTCAATGCCGGCTCGACATTCTTGAAATCTACACTTCATACAAACAAACCCGGAGGCGATTCAGACTACTTCGTCCGACCAACCTCTGATACGATGAAGCTTGCCGTTGTCTTCAGCGCCGCAAGTTCGACGATCCATCTTCAGGTTCTACCCACGAGCTACGACTTCCCCACAAGTTTGACAACAGATGCCATTCAAAGCATTTGCGATACGAGCACGGGAAACCAGCTCTCCAAATTTGTTATCTCATGATGATCTTGACCTAGAACTGGAATTTTCATTGGTTACCCATTGTTGTGGGGGGAAATTTCAGAGACAACCACAAAAGTTTTTAGACGGATGTTATACGCAGGCGATAACTTTGTTCATAAAACATCCCTTCTATTCTTGTGTATATTGACGAACAAAAGAAAACCTTTGAGACTTGATAGGATAAGGCTATTATTCCGTGCTGCATTGCCAGTGTCGCAAGAAGCAAATACTGTAGTACCATTCATTACATGTAGAAAATTTTCCCTAGCGATGGCGAATTTCTCCCGTGACAATCATGATTTCTGGAATTACTTCTGATGTAGTTTTGTGACGTCATCATACCAATTTCATGTCCGACTGAAATTTAAGCTCCCTACTACTGTAGCAGGCTAGGGTGAATAGCTAGCTGGTGGGTATGAAAAGTTAGTTGACCGATACCCACCTCCCAGCATCCACCCCCTACAGAGGCAATGGTCATCGCAGTCGCAATCGCAGTCGTCCGTGGAGAGAGCAAGCGCGAGTACACGCTTGCAGAGTTCTTTCTTGCCCAGGGGAGGATCGCTCGCAGTAGGTAGTAGTATGTACGGAGTAGTGATGGGTAGTAGGAGTACTGTGTGTAGTTTGTAGTACTGTATGTAGTACTGTGTGGAGTAACTTGTAAGTAGTAGTAGGAGGAGGAGGTAGTAAGTAAGTAAGTATTAAATGGGAAATAACCGCCTACCTACCTACCTACCTAGGTACTCATCCACTACGAAGTAGCTGCGAGCTTGGAGAGAGATACTAGGTAGATCCATGGATACTTGGGTAGATTGTCTACTTTGGGTAGGTAGATGTATATATGTATATGTATGCTGTAAGTATATATGTTTGAAGAGTGTCTAGGTAGGTAGGTGGTGGATAGATAGGTAGGTAAATGGATAGATAGATAGGTAGGTAGGTAGGTATCGTTCTTGGTTTATTTTCACGATATCCACGTCATGACTACCTATCTATCTATCTATCTACTAGGTGGGTAGGTGGGTAGGTCAAGGATCGTTTGTTGAGTGGGTTGGTGGGTGGTGGTTGTAGTTGTGTTGATGTGTTGATTGATGTGTTGATATTTGATTCATTGTTTATTTATTGGTCGATTGAGCTATTGGTACGATGAATCGACAGTTGAGCTATTGGCGCGACGAATTGGCAATTGAGGGGGAGGGGGAGAGAGAAAGATATGTTGAAGAATGGAATGGAGTAGAATTCAATAGATACGACGGATTTTCCATCCATACGTAGACTAGAGGGATGATTTGGATGAAGGGAGAGGAGGTTTGGAGAAGGGGGGGTTCAGATATCTACGGTATCTACGTGGACCGGGAGGGAAGATGAGATAAAACCAAATGAAATCGAATCGAATCAAACAAAATAGAATAGAATAAAACAATGTGACTGCGACTCGCTCCGAATCTAATTGTGTCAATCGTGTCACATTCTGCTGAAAGTGTGATTTGATACATGTTAAGTGTTACAACATGTGTATTTTATTGTATCGTATCGTATCATCATGCCCAAAGAGAGCCTTTTGGCCCGTTGCTTATTAGACGTGTCATTAAGTCTGTTTTGAGCCCTGTTGTAACCCTAACATGTCGTATTTTGAAAGACAGATGGAAAAGAAGTAATGTCCGGTAAACGCCATGCAACCCCGTAGATAGAACTAGACAGAACGGTAGGTGAAAACACTACTACTGTTATTTATTAACCCCCCAAGATCCTACGAATAGAATTGGCTTTTTTGGAAACTTTCTACTCCAATATCCCCTGCTTTTCCTGCTACAGCAGGAGGGGCCGCGAGTGCTTTTGCTTGGTTGGCATTGTTGATGCTGGAGCTGGTCAAGGTACTCGTGCGACTTCCACTTTGACTTGCGCTCTTAATTTCGGCGATAGGCTGACCAGGTCGCCTTGCTACTTCCAGATACACACCGGGAAGATATCCCATGCGACCATCGCGTGCACGGCAACGCCACCATTCGGATGGATTGCCCATGGGATCGCTTTTGCTAATTACTGCTACTAGATCTCCCTTCTTTACTTCGAGATCCACACCTTGAACTGCGGCACCGGATTCAGGTGTAAAATCATATAAGACGCGGCAGAAATCAAGTTTCGAAGGGTCGAGTTGTGCTGGCATGGGTTGGCCATCGGGGCCCATTAGTTGACCCGAGGCAAGTAGTCGTTTTTGCTCTTCTTCTTGGGATGCTGCGAGGGCTCTAATCATTTTACCCATGAGATATGGAAGGCCAAAGGCAGCTGCTATGAAGAACATGAAAGGTTTTTTTGATGGACGAGGTGGAGAGCTACCATCTGGGAGTAGTTTGCGGCCTTCGAAAGAGGCAAACGCGGATGGTGTTAAGGAAGTGGCATCGGCAGGCATCGGACGGCCTGTAACTTTCGCAAAAAGAGTGCGTAACCAGCGCATCATGGTAAATATTCCGAGAATGGATCCAAGAGTATTGCGCAAGTTGCCGAACTGCTCAGCAACAGATACCATCGCTATGATTGTCAGTGGATCGCTTCAAAAAGCGTGTTCAGGGGAAAATAGACGTACCGAAAAAGCTAGAGTGTGTAGCCATATAAGTGCTCTCAAGCATTTGAGCAAATCCTCCAAATGCTCCTACTATACTTTCGATAATCTGGAAAGTCGCTTGTGTGCTCTGTGTAAAGCCCTGAGTCAAACTGTTGGCATCATTTGGCCCCATTCCTCCCATGTTTCCATACATCCCGCCCATGCCTCCACCATACATAGATCCATACCCTCCCATACCACCATACCCATATCCTCCCATGCCACCCATGCCTCCCATTCTTGAGTACGGCGACGAATATGATCCCATACCCCCCATGCCATATGGCGAAGCCCTACTGCTCCTAGTCTGTTTGCACCGTATGGCGAATATGAGGATGCGTTTTGATTGACGGTATTTGTGAGAGTTGATGGTCGTTCGGGGATAGCTGGTGCGCTTGATGAAGTAGCTGTGGATGATGAGACCGATGGCCCCGCTGAACTGCCTGATGTAGCAGCAGTAGTTGAAGTCATGGCTGCGCACAGAAATTAGGATGTTATCAAACAAGGGTATAAGATAATGATATATAGGAGATACTGACCAGGACTTGGAAGTGCAGTACTAACTGCAGTGCCACCTCTTTCCCACGGTTTTGGCGGTGAAGCCATAATAAATTATTCGATTCAATTATCTTCGTATATACCGTGCCGACGTACCACGCAGACCGTGAAGGTCGTTTGGCTGTGAGGCGTGTTTGATAATTTCTGATCGCAAAATTGTCGGTTTGGATATGACCTCGGGATGAGATATAAGGAATTCTAATGAGATCCAAGCTCGTGATGACCGAGAACAAGTCTAAAGATAAAGAGCCAGTGAGCGTGAGTGTGAGTGTGACTGTATAATTTTTGCGGGGGTGTTTTGGATTGATTGGAAGTTAAACTTTGAAGGATTGAAAGGGGAAGAGGAAGAGGAAGAGGAAGTTGGTTGGATTGGAACTCGATGCAATGCAGAATTTTGGATAACCTCAATAAAAGGCGGTGATATACACAGATAAGAATATTATATAGGCAAATAAAAGTATAGGTGGTAAAGAAAGAAGAACGAAGAGTGAAGAGTGAAGAGTTTGGGATTAGAGTGATGATAATTATGGTTATGGCTACCTAGATATGGTGAAGTTCATCTTGAACCTGAATGATTTGAATTCCTCATGGAGGTTGGGGGGAAATCATCAAAAAGACTCCCGATCCCGAAATTCGCTTCTGGAGTGGGAACCTCGGCATTTATTTCTGTCAAGGGGGTACAGTGCTTACTACTTATACGGAGTAAGTTACTACAAGTAGTAGACTTATTATTTATTAGTAAAGGTTCAAGCTTATGATTTTGTCTCGAGTCCATCTATTTTGTTGTATTAGTTCATCTACTCGTAAGGTATCAATATTCTTCATCTATGGATCTAGTAAGTTACACATCTACCTAGATAGGTAGCTAAATAATAACTTATATACTTTATATACTTTATATACTTTATATACTTTATATACTTTATATACTTTATATACTTTATATACTTTATATACTTTATATACTTTATATACTTATATACTTATATACTTTTATATATACTTTATATACTTTATATACTATACATATTGTATATACTTTATATACTATACAACATATTGTACATACTTTATATACTGTACAGCAGTACAACAGGTGTTGGGTGTGTCTACCTTTCAGTCTTATACAGACAGAGCATGATTATGTTATATCCAAGTTACAAGAACACGATACTCCGTACAATATTACTAGTAGTAAAGATTTTAAAAATCATCAATCCTATTCATATCTACTTGAGTAGCAACTTAAAGAGTCCCCTAGATTAACTAATAAAATACTAATGGCATGTCAAACCCTCATGTCAATCCAGCAAAAGCAGGACTCTTCGCAATAAACTCCTTCCATGTTGTCAATTTGTCCACCAAGATCTAAGTAAAGTATTAACACGGGAACCAATCTAAATATATCTCATTGGGGAAACTTACTGATTGACTTGGCTCCAAAGTATCACCTCCGTAATAACCAAACTCATTCAACAATCTCATGTTCTGTAGCAACTCTTCTTGAGCATCGCTGTTCAAGCCAAAACTACCGAGGATTCCCTTGTAGACATCGTGAGGAAGTTCAACATTCTCTGCTCCTTCACCAGCAACAGGGAACTGTTCCTTGAAGTCATTCAAGATCTCAGTCAAAGTGTAGTACTTGGTGGCACCGTAAATTCGCTTTCCAAGGACCTTCTCTCTGTTGAGAAGAATACCTTTGACAAATTTGCCAGTGTCCTCAACTGTGAGATATTTATCAGTGAATGATTCCTCTGAACCTGTAGCGCAAGATTACTCACCAGTAGCAAGAAGTGGAACAGGCGCCGAAGCTGGAATTGGGAAAGCGAGCTTCCATTTGTTGTCAGGTGGCAATTGTCTCAACATTTGACCGGGAATATTCGACATATAAAATCCAGGAAGGAAGAATGTTGCTGGAATTCCAATTTGCTTGATATATTCCTCGATGTGGGCTTTGGAGTCAAAATGAGTGACTTTTGGAAGGGCTCCTTTCGAGAGCTCCGTAATGTTCAACAACGAGCTCCAGATGAAGTGCTGGACGCCAGCTTCCTATAAGTTGATAGTATTAGACCCAGCTTCTCTCATTTTGGTTCGTACAATTGGATGTTTCATTACCTTTGCAGCATCTGCAATTGCTGTTCCTTGCTTCTTCTCTACTTCCGCACTTTGACTTTCCCAAAAGTTGGTAACGGCGAAGACACCATATGCTCCCTTTAAAGCAGACTTGAGAGACTCAACATCATTCAAGTTTGCAGCAACTGTCTCAGCACCAAGAGACTCCAGCTTCTTTGCGGAAGGTTTCGTGACATCTCTGGTGATGCCTCGAACTGCCCAGCTCTCCTTTAGTTTGGGATCAGAGAGGATGCTTTGAACAACTGAACCACCTTGTGCTCCAGTAGCACCGAATACGACAATAACTTTCTTGGATGCCATATTATTGTTAGATTTTATATTGTTGATTGAAGAACTCCAATTGTTGGTTTTGATGTCGTTGGTTGAGATCTACTGTTCAGCTATTGATATCTTGAATGAGGGGTAAAAGTGGTGACATAAAGGCTGAGTAAGATGTAAGATGTAAGATGAAGACGTCCGAGTGAATGGTAGAACTATCTGAACTTGGGGTCTGGAATGTAGTCCTCGGGTCGTTCTTTCTTTGGGATCTTATATACATGCCTAGTTGGAGGAATTCTGTCCTACCCAGATAATCTAGCTTCGCACTTCGGCCTTTGAAAGCTACGTATACCTCATAGATTCAATCAAAGACAAGTAAGTCGCCCCAAGAATATGTATGACCTAATTACGGGAGACTCTATAGAACTAGGGGGCTTGTTTATCAAGCTCTTAGCTACCAGGCAGTGTTCGAGTATACTATCCATATTTCAAACCTCTGGATGAACTGAAAGAACATTGTGAAAGCTTTGTAAATCCGGTTGAGTCGAGTTGAGTTGAATTGAGTTGAGTTTACCAATCCATCTAGAATGTTTCGCTATCTCGCGCTTCGCGTTTTCGGATAATGGTTGTTCGCTGTGTGTGGATTAGGTAAGAATGAATAAGAAAAGCCGGAGATTGATTATCAAGCTTCATTTTAGGATAAACAACTCAACCATATCATTCACAAGCCACAAATTACGACTCTTTCACAATTCCTATGACCTCAAGGAATATATTGTGTGATAAGTTACTTTTACTAAGCAACAACAACGAATATGGACAATGGCCAAACGAATATGGATACGTGGATACCGCCCTCCATGATTTTCTGGATCAAATCCACCAATCCACCCCCAAAACAAATATGGATATTGGCTCGACGAATGGGACAATCTAGATGCAAGAAGATAGTAAGTGAGTGAGTGAGTGAGTGAGTGGTACTATTACACGGCGAATTGTCTTCTCCAGCTCCTTTTAATATGCCGTTTGTCAGATGCCGATACTACCTCTATCACATCATGCCCTGGTGGCCTGCTAAGTATTCCCAACCATGGCGTGGATTTCTTTTCGAAAAGCCACTTTCATCACCTTATATATAATCTTCTTGGATGTCTATGGATTTCCTCTAAGTTTTGTCTAGACACTTCAATCTGCATCAAAATCCGCCTTACCTTTTCAAAGCAAGTGCTTGTAGTTATGCGGCATTATCACCAACTTGGGGTAATGTGTTAAGGATAACCAGCGCTTAAAATCCACCAATGAACTCCTTCATTTGGTGACCTTCGAGAATTGAATTTTTCAGACCCAAACTGTCGGAATTTGTTCCCACCATCTTCATGATTTCTTTGGCTAGCAGCGTGTCTCAAAGCTATAGTCGAGTGTAAGCACGATAATTATAGATATGGCCGGACTGATTGTCCTGCCGCCTCAAGCGATGAACGCTGCGAGGGGTTGAGGATCGTCAGAATTTATTGGATGTAAGCTCTCCAAACTCAAACATAGCCATGTTATTTCGCGGAACCGCGTCTATATAACTATGTTTTATGTGATGATAGTGTAAGGTTTGAACGGAACCTTGGGGTCCAAGTAGACGAAGGTGCATAGCTTCATAAGAGAACGTTTGCCCATCCTCGTCACAAAATGCTTCGTATTGAAATTGCTCGCAGTCGTTTAACAGTATCGCCATTGCATATAACTCGTAGCAAGACCGCTGCGACTCAACTTCTACAAATCAACCCTATGACTTTATAACGGATTTGAACATCTGGGTCACGATGACAACCAGAGATGCTCCCGAACCTGCTCCTACGTTACCAACAGCGCCTTGGGTTCAGCAGTCAGGCAGAGCAGACACCCCGACAAGCTTATATTCGAATACCCATTCTCCTTTGATAGGGGATCCAAATTCTCCGACAACTACAATCTCTTCTAGTCCCCGAGTAAGTGCACCTTCTAGGAACACTAGCCCGACAGTATCACCCATATCACCAAGGAGTACGTCAAATTCTAGCTTTTCTAGCTCTCAAAATCATAATACACTACGTGGAAGTCCAAATAGTTCGACACGCTCCATACCTTCTAGCTCTCAAAATCAGATGACAGAACCCAAAAGCCCAAATTTCATTATTTCGAAATGGGGAATCGGATGGGAAACGCCAACGATAATGATATCTTGTTATTTGCTTGGTATGTTTCCTGCAAAAACCTGGTGACTTAGCTTCTTACCATTCTTATTGTAGCCCTCGCCATGGCTCTCCTTCATCTGTGGTTGTTCATATATATCTCGGGTAAAAATGCCGACGGATTAGATCGAGTAGCCCCTCAAACATATATCTCTACATCTTCTAATATCCTGGCGAACGCCTTCTCTTTTTTTCTCAAGACGGCATTGGCAACAGCATTTGTTCAATATCTTTGGCGTCTACTTCGAGTTCAAACCATGACGGTTTCCACGATCGAGGCTCTTTTCGGGCTTAAATCAAACATTTTTCAGATTTTTACGAGTGCGACTATCCGAGCTACTCCTGTTTTGTGCGTATTATCGGTAATGATGACCAGCATGGCGGTTGTGGTCAGCTTTCCTCCCGGTGCCATCAATGTTGTTTCAGTACAGAGAACATCGTATAATCCAGCAGTCGTTCCAACATTCAATGCATCTTTTGTAAGCTAATCCTAAAGGTCCGCCGATCCTGAGCATAACTGGCCTGCTAATCGCAATCTACTAGATGGGCAACGGGTCTGGGTATGCTGCTAACCATTATTCCTTGGCTACATTATCGCCGATATCTGTAAGTGCAGATGGATCTGTGTCTGGATTTACATCAAGGTACGATATTATCGAGTGCTCTTCACTTTAAGTTGCTAAAAGTAATTTTCAGCGGATCAGAATCAGGAAAACATTATAATCTACTTCATCGCCTCGCATTTCAAAACAATGGTTACCGGACATGCATTTAATCAACCCTCACCTTGTGGCGTTAACTGCTCCTTTGTCATACAATTCGAAGGACCAGCACTCGAATGCAACTCTTCCAGCACCAAAATCGTACGTAGTGACTCTGGAAACCTCTCATATAAGTTTCCAGGTATTACTATTTACTCCGGAAGCTGGTCTGACCTCGCACTCTCTTCCACTTCCGCACTTCCACGCGTACTTTACAATGGAACTTACACAAATGTCCATTGGCAAAGTACCACCTTGACACTCTTGGACACTGAAGAGAGTGTGGCTGATGCTGGTCTTCTCAATCAAACCACCACCACAAACAGAACCATGATGCAGCATGATCTCTACTGCACCCCTGGTCGTGCACTCTACACCGTAAACAACACCTACTTATCCAATATCCTTAGACGCAACATAACCACTACTCCCATAGCGCCGCTAATAAATCTCGCACTTCCCACTAAGAACAATTCGGTTATTGTGCCCGGCTTCACCGGCAACCACGGATATGGGGCTTCCCCCGCAGATTGGAGTGCCGAAGCTTTAGCTTATTACCGTGATTTAAATATGATGACAATTCTTGATACCATGTTTTACTACCTCGCTGGAAGTTTTATTGTGGATCCAGAGAGGGCAACAGTTGATACTAGCGATGACGGAAGGGGAGGAGGTACGCAGGTCTTTGGAAATGTTGATGCTGGGACTTCTGGAGGTATGTTTTCAATGCACTGATTACCAGTTATCTTACTCCCCCAAATTCGAACCCCTAGTAGAAGCATTTGATTAACATCCTCAGCACTCAATGGTACCATAATCTCGCACACTCCCCTCAACACCGCCTTCTTAAACTACAACCCCGAATCCTCCGCCAATCCTTCTTTTCTAATCACCCAAGACTCTCTCAATGCCCTCCTCCAAAACATTACCTTGAGCACCGCTCTCTCCTACTCTTTCTGGTCCACCACCGCCAACACCAGCATCCACACCACTCAAAACATATACAAGTTCGCGCAACCCCTCAACCTCATAATCCCCTATTTTCTCTCTCTATTCCTCTCTCTCCCCTTTCTATTCCTCGGCCTATGGGCTCTCGTTAAAAATGGAGTCAGTGCAGGAGATGCCAGTTTCACGCAATTGTTATGCACCACCTCCTCGCAAGCTTCTTCTTCCTCCGACTCCAACTCCTCTTCCTATCACAATCATTCTGCGGGAAACACCCTGCGAACATTGTCTCAAGCGGCCTGTCTTGGAAATCCGCAATCGCTTTCTCAACCCCTGAAGGATTTACGAGTTAGATATGGCGAGCTGAAAATTTTGGGTGCGGGGCATGCAGATGCGAGTATTGCGGGAGATTATATTAGGAGAGCCGGGTTTGGCTTGGAGAGTGAGGTGCTGCCCTTGGTAAAGGGTGAGAGGTATGGTGTTATGGTTTAGTGTCGCAATGGTATGGGCTGGGTATGTAATTCTATGTTTTAATGATGTAACGATGTGATGAATGGGTGGCTTACGGATCTTGGGTGTCAATGTTGAGTTTCAATACTCGGTTAGAAAGTAGAGTCAAAGGGAAAGGTTCATCTCAACATTTGTAGATATGTAAAATTACCTATATAAGTCAGGACTGCCGATATCAGCGGCGTTTCATGGAGATATTAAATTCCTTTGTCCATTCAACTCTCATGAATTAATCGCGGTCTTCCCAGCTTATCTGCGTCCGGTTCTCGTTCTAGATCCAGATCCAGAGCACAAAAATTCATACTCTAGCAATGAAATGCACCGTGCGTGCTCCTCAGGAAATCCACAATCAAAATCCCAATCCTTCCCACCACCGCTGATGCACCATCTAAACATTCTTCACAAGTTTACTCATTGGAAACCTCTCCTTCCTGCACTGCAGTTTGAGCTCCTAGACCCTCTGGATAGATTATCCTCTCAAAAGAGGCACCTATATGCTCACAGCGAAGAGTCCTCATTCCCTGCATTCACCCAGCAATCCTCACTGTTGCACAACCGAAAAGTAAAAGCCCCCCCAAACCGTCCAGCCCCCGCTTCCCACCCCTCCACCCCCAAAGCCCCATACGATCCGTACCTACGCCCGCAACCCCCCACACGAACACGGCCAAAGCAGCAAGCACAGCAGCCCCAGCACCGCCACAAGCGCCGCGCCCCACAGGAAATCCGCGCCGCGCCGCGCCAACCGCGCCCGCTCCCTCGCCCGCGCCATCTCCACCGCCCTCGCGATATCCCGCGCGATCGCCCGCGCATAGCCGTCTAGCATCCAGCCCCGCAGGTCGCGCTCCAGGCTGCGAGTGCGCGCGTCGTGCACGTCGTGGCCGCTCCATGAGATGCACGCGACGTATTGTTGCATGGCGGGATCAATGTCGATGTCGATGTCGCGGCCGTGGCGGTGGCGCGGGGGCGCGAGCGCGAGCGCGAGATCGCGTCCGAGGAACCAGCTTGCGATCCAGGCGCGGACGTGCGGCACCGAGGCGGTCCGGGGCGGGAGCGTGTGCAGGAAGATTTCGTGTTTGGGGGTGTTGGGGGGAGGGGGGGATGTGAGGGGTGGGGGACGGGGAGCGTGATGGGGGTCGAGCGTGCGGGGGGATGGGAGGGGGGGATTGCTGCGGGGCGAGGCGGGGCGATGGGGTGGGATTGTTTCTTTGGGGAGGGGTGGCGAAGGTGTGGTGGATGCGGGGCGGGGGGAGGCTGTTGATGAGGAGGTGGATGAGAGCTTCTTTCATGTCGTTGGCTTTGTCGTCGTTTGCGGACGAAGGGGCAGGGGCGAAATGCATGCCCGATGCATGGGGTGATGTGCTAGAGGATGTGGAGGCTCCGTAGCTATCCTGCTCGCCGTTTGCCGCGGAGCCCATTGGACGCAGGGGAATGGCATGATGTGAATCATCCACCTCTTCACTTTTCACTTCCTCTCTATCCTCACGCGCTGCTGATGTTTCACGACTCTGAACGTTTGCACAAGGTGGAGTAAGACCGCCACATAAATCGACTCCCTTCTGTTCCCTTCTACCCTCAGAAAAGTAATGCCTCGTTAGATCAGATGTTGCCAGCATTCTAGTATCATCCGGTTTCGCATCGAGTTCGCCACCCGTGGGGTATGGGGGATTAGAGCCATGTAGATCTATTTCCTCTTTGTCCACGATCAATGAAGTAACTGGTGTATCAAATGTGACCTGGTTGGACGTCTTGTTGGGATTAATGCTGTGATCAGAAGTTTGGGGTATCACAACCGCAGTGGCGACCAAGTTGTCATCGCGCTTCTTGATCATTTTGATATTGATGGCTGTTCTGATTTGATTCGGGTAGTTACTAACGTGAATGAGGGTGGGTACTGATAGAATGTGTGTTGTTGGATGTATAGAAATGGAGTCTTGTGGCCGACAGAGGAATATTTAAGGTGAGTGATTGCAGTCGCAAATGTGTACGGCAGTAAATTCATCGCGTATTACGTGAATTAGCAATTACGGCCAGCGAACCAAGAGCGTACGGGGTACCTTTTCAAATTCGTCTATCTACCTACTGAATACATGGCATTATAAGTTCCTTTCATCCATATACTTCAGTCTTATTCCAACAGCTCTTCTATGAGCTTCCAACTCTTCAACCTTCGCCAATTGCATCACTGCGCCACCCACATTTCTCAAACCCTGAGCTGTCAGTTGTGAGCTTGTGATGTGCTTCAGGTACGATCCAAGGTTTACACCGGAGTATTGCTTTGCAAATCCATAGGTAGCTAGTCAAATAGTCAGCATGGCTATCAGATTTTGTAGGAGATAAACTTACGTAAGGAGTGGTTGACACCGGCAGAATAATCACCAACACTCTCTGGTGTCCATTCACCAATGAAAACACTACCCGCATTTTCGACCAAATCTACAACACTTGCAGCATCCTTGAGTTGCAGAATGAGATGCTCTGGTGCATAATCATTGCTAAGCTTCATTGCCTCCTCAACATCTTTAACAACGAGAGTTATCGAGTGCGCAATGGCACCACGAACGATGTCTACTCTAGGTAATGCCATAGCTTGCGCATGGAGCTCATCCTCAATGGCTTGCAGTTCTTTCTCGGAGAGATCAATAGCAATCAGAATAACCTGACTATCAACGCCATGCTCCGCCTGAGATAACAAGTCAGATGCAACAAATGCCGGGTTGGCATGTTTGTCTGCAATTACTAGTACCTCAGATGGGCCAGCTGGCATATCAATACCTACGCCAGCATTGGTATCATTACTGACGTACATCTTTGCCGCTGTAACGAATTGATTGCCCGGACCAAGAATCTTGTCGACTTTAGTGACACTTTCAGTGCCATATGCCATAGCAGCAACAGCTTGAGCACCACCAGCAAGTACAATACTCTCGGCGCCAACTTTGTGGGCAACATAGACAATTTCAGGAGTAATTCTGCCATCAGCTCGAGGAGGCGATGCGAGTACGATCTTTTTACAACCGGCTACCATGGCCGGGACACCCAGCATTAGGGCTGTACTTGGAAGTACAGCGGTACCTCCGGGAATGTACAATCCCACTCGCTCAATTGGTCTTGAGAATCTGCTGCATACTATGCCTGGCATCGTCTCGACTTGCAATGTGTCCTCCTTTTGTGCTGCGTGGAATTTTCGAATGTTCTCGAAAGAGATGTCGATCGCCTCGATGGTTTCTGCTGGAAGGTCCATGAGTGATTGTGGGAATGGAGCTTTGAGGACGGGAGAGGTAAGAGAAGTTGCTTTTTTCAAATTTGTGAGTATATCCGAGTAATGCTTTATCACCCCCCTCTCGCACTTCCTTGATGATTGGGTTGATAATTCCCATGATCATATCAGTAGACTTTTGGGAAGGTCTTTGCAAGATATCCTTGAGATCGGCTTCTGATGTTGTTGCAGCGTTGTATCGTCTCATCGTGATGCGTCCATTTTCAAGTCCGGCTTTGTCATCCGCGGATTTTGGCACAGAAGCTGCTTCCTTGACGACCTCCTTAATGCTCTCGGTGTTTGCAGTGGATGGAGTGGCAATTCCCTCCTTTGCAGCCCACTGCCCCTTAGCATCACCTTGTCTTCGCTTAACCTTCACACTCTTGGCATCAAGGTTACGTTCAATGTCTGCCAGGCTAACTCCTGCAGAAACGGCCTTGGTCAAAGCAAAATAAATGAGATCTGCTGCCTCAAAGGCAATATCTTTTTTTTCTTTGGCATCGCAAAGTTCCTCTGCTTCCTCCATAATCTTGGCCCGTAACAACTTTTCATCGGAGAAGAGACGTGCTGTATAGGAGCCCTCAGGTGCTGAAGCCTTCCTAGAAATAAGAGTTTTCTCAAGCTTGGAAATCCCCTTGTATTCACCAAAACAGGTTGACTGTGGTAGGTGACAGAATCCACGCCCTTGTTGCTTGACCACAAATTTTAAACAGTCTTGATCACAGTCCAAGGATACTCTGACGAGTTCTTGTGTGTCTCCAGATGTTGCTCCTTTGTACCACAACCCACGTTTTCTACTTTGATATACCCCGGTCCCAGTTTTCAATGACTCCTTCAAGCTCTCTTGACTACTGTAGACCAGTCCTAAAGCCACACCTCTCTGATCTGTAACCACAGTAGGAATCAACTTGTCTGCCCTGTCCGAAACCCATGAATCCGCGATCAATTGTGGAAGTGAGACTTGGCCTTCCGAAGCCTCTTCGACGCTGAGTTGTGTTGCAGGTATGATAGGGATTGCAGAGAATTCTTTCGCAACTTTAACGAGTAGTTCGAAGTCGCTTTCGGGGGTTGGTAGAAGGAATATTGGTGATATTTTCTTGCTCTGAAATTCTTCCAACAGGGATCGAGTGTATGCCTCATCCACAAAACTAAGTAATCCTCCATTGGGAAATTCGACATCTGTCTGCGGTTGTGGAATGATTGGGAGAACACGGTCTGTATGCTTTTCCAAATGTGGAAGCTGGGATGGCTTGACAAATACTGTGCGGGCTCCCGCATCTAAAATCGTTACGATGTCGTCTGTAGATTCAATGGCGGATACATCAACATAAGTCTCAATGCCAATGTGTCTTTGTAAGAATCCTAGGAGGATATCGACGGTGTCATTGTCCACCCTGAAGTAGACGCAACCAACATAGGATAATTGATTTCTTGTGAGTCCGACTTTCGACTCTGCAGGACCATTACCAAGGTCAACACTAGGAAGGAGAGGAAGTGATGTAGTGGTATCCATCTTGAATACCAATATCTTTGTGAGGTTGTAAAAACAATCAAGAGCAGAAGTGAGTAATGAGTCAACAAGAAAAGTTCGATCCGATAAATAACATGTTATGTAATGGAGGGGCAATCGGATCATACGCAGATGTACGGAGTACGGAGTAGAATGAATTGATCCATGCCATGCCATGGATGGGATGGGATGGGATAAAATAAAATAAAATAGAATAAAATCAGATAAATTTAAGGTGTGGTCTGTGCTTTTTCCAACGCAGCTGCCTTTCATTATTTGATGTACTCCGTAGTTGTACAGACGGGAATACTAGAAATAGAAAGTAATTTACGTGTAGACTCGATCCATTTATTCGCTGGTATCATAGACAGCTGGAGACATTTGGACTACGGAGTAGAAGTGTTGGGTGCAGATACAATCATCACGTTGCCATACAAACATCTGCAATCATCAATAATAGTTGATTTATCAACGGCTGACATGCTCAGTATCAGAGAGATCCAAGGCGCACATATGATACAAACCTAACTTGGCGACAAAGACCTGCACATTTCTCGTTCAATAATACGCGGTCGCGACTAATTTCAAGAGAGGGTTGATACAACACACCTGCAAACCGTAGACACCAGAAAATTTATTGAAGAGGAGATTATTCGGAAATTAAAAAAAGAGAGAAATTGTTCGACGACGGATTGAATCGATAATTCCATCTACATCATGAGTGATGTGAATGGCGACTCAGTTCCTCAAACAAATGGCCAAAATGGCCATACTTCGTCCCCCCCAAGCCAACCTACGGCTGCGCCCGCCGTACAATCCGAAGCACCTGCTTCCGGCTCTCCCTCACCCCCCGTCGTGAACCCCAGCGTTCCTCTCACATCCCTCCAAGACAATGGCCTGTCCAAACGGCCCCGCGATGCTCGCCTCATTCACATGCTTCTTTCCTCCCTCGGCGTCGCCGCGTACCAAGAACGCGTTCCCCTCCAACTTCTCGATTTCGCATATCGACACTCCTCTTCTATTCTCTCCGATGCATTGCATCTTTCCTCCGACGCTTACGTATCTCAACAAACTCGCGCACGCGACGCGCCTCCTGGTGGGGGATTCAGAGATGCAGATGGGCAGGTTAGCGCAAATGCGGTGCAGTTGGCCATTCAGAGCCGATTGCAGTATCAATTTGGTGCAGGCACCGGTGGTGGATTGAGCAAGGAGTTCCTGTTAGAAACGGCACAGGCGAGGAACAAAATAGCACTACCAAGAGTTCTACAAAATGAGTGGGGGGTGAGGTTACCGGCGGAGAGATTTGTTCTTACGGGTGTGCCATGGGGTTTGAAGGATGAGTGGGTGGAGGACGATGAAGAAGAAGAAGAGGAGCCGGTCGGAGAAAGTATGGAGGGCATCATAGCTGCGGAAGAGGAGAATCTCGAAGGCGACGAGGAGGGTGCGGGTGATATGAATGACTTATTTGGCACTGGTGGAGATATGGATGAGGACATGGATAAGGAGGAGTAATGATACAACATGCACATACAATTGGCGTTTGGGGTCGGTCTCGCAGCGGTAATACACATTATCGGCCGCAGGAACAAGCATCTTGAAAGACAACACAAATGATTTCACAAGCTTATTGAAATCTATTCTTGTCAGTGATACCTGCAATGATTGTCGGGCCATTATGTTTACGAGAATTGGTGGGAGAACGTGAAGCCATCAGGAATGATTTTGAGATGAGAAGTGAATTGACTGGAAGCATACTCATTCAACCAGACATATAGATCGCAGCTCGTCTGCCAACGTTCTTGGTCTCCAGAGATGCTCTTCAATACTGGTAGAATAACAGAAAAAATAAATCCACCATCCACAAGTCAGTCACATCACGATCATCGTTGAAAAGAAACACAAATTGCACGTAGATAATGTAGTCATGTTGAATTTTCTATCTACAATCAAAAGCCTCTCAATTTTCCCATAAACCACTCCTCTGAAAAAGAGAAATGAAAGAAAAAGAAAGAAAAAAAAGTAAAACTCTGTAAACATAAATGTTTGTCACGATTAGTCCTCCTAGCGCACTAATCGACGCCAGCAGGGTGGATTGGACTGGCTGTCTAGGCCGTTGGTTCTATATCCCACGAACGATATTTGAAATAAGTGACGCTCAAGTCCATTAAGAGGCGCAGGAGGTAGGCAATATGTGGTTTGTTTGTACATTTGTTTGCTGTGATGTGCAAATTTGGTCGCGAGAAAGCGCGGACGAGAAGACCAGGGAAGAAATGGGGGTGGGGGGTTACAAACCTGGATGGATGGATGGCATGAAGCATCGGGAATATCTGGTAGATTGATGATGAGGGATGTATGGCGCGACGTGATGATGAGATGAATATCCATCAAACAACAACACAGTCATCAGCACACCATGAAATCTTCAACCTTCCCCCATCCATCGCAAAGACGTAAAAAGATGAGCATTGTCAGGAAAGCATGTCCCTCTTGTAAAAAAAAAAATTTCGAGCAAGATAACCCCCCCGCTTAGTAATCACCGCTAGTGCTTCCATCACACCCTAACCCGCAACAGCCTAGCTTCCCATCCTCCGCACAGACCCTCGCAGAATCTTCATATAAACTTGAGGGACGCCCAAACTTTGCTCCTCACACTTTTCGCATGATTAAATCAACCGCTTGATACCATTCATCAACTGGCTAGTCGGTCATATTTGCATGCTAGATTGAATATAGATTGGGTGAGGCGTGCGGATCTATTTTGTAATTTTGATTATGAAGTGGGTTTGTATTGGACTGAGGCGGATTGTGGTGATGCCTGGGTTTGCTGAGCTTTTATGACATATCTTCTTTTGAGAAGTTTTGGGTAAGGCTTTGAGAAGGTGTTGGATGCTGGGAGGTGAGTGGTTGTGAGGGTGTTTATTGGATGGACGGAATGGCTGGATGGGTAGTAGGAGAGTGTTACATGATGCTGTAATGTGAACATTTATTGTCTGGTTTCTATCTATTTCCTAACGCTATGCTTTGGTATAAAAATCAAATCTTCTAACATGCTATGTGTTGAGCCATCTTGTACGTATAGATACCGAATGGCACCTCTATCCCATCCCCTGGTATACATATTCAATCGTCTTTCCCCTTCCCTTTATCCTTGTCATCCTCTTCGGGCTCCGGCTCCTCTCCCTCATCCTCTTTCTCCTTTCTCTTAGTCTTTCTCCTCTCAGCTTTCAAAGCATCATGTACCTCTTCACTCCCCTCATCAGCCTTCTCGTCCCATTCCACATCATACTCATCAGCAATGATCTTAACCTCCTTCCTCAACGCATTTGCCTCTTCAATCAATGCCTCCCATTTTTGCACATCGAACCCCTTTGCTTGATACAAAGTACTCTGCCTCCTTGAAACCGTCAAATTAAGCGCAGCCCTATAAGAAACTTCGCGATTATGGTAGAGGAACCATAGATAACCTAGAATAATCGTCGATAAACCCGCTAGATAAGTAACAGGCTCCATGGTATCCCACCCATAAGAAGTCTGGAACGTAAAATAGTAAATCGCCGCCCACCAACTAACCAGCACACCAAACCCACCCATAGCAATGTGTCGCGCTCCTCGATGCGCAAGCTCATCGCACTCCTTCTTGACCTTCGCATAGTCCGCCAGCTTTCTGCTCGTCTTCCGCAGACGCACTCGCAGGTAATGAGTACGGTCATTGAATGACGGAACCCCGACTCTAATCTCGCGAGATGAACCCTCAATCTCTACTGCAAACTCCTTTCCCCGAGCAGCATCACGAATGAAATCTCCGATCTCCGTCGACGAAGACCAGCGCACGAATTTCACTTCCCCTTCCGAAGATTGTTCACGTCCCCGTCCCGAGTAACTTTCCACGCCACCTTCTCCTGGACCTCCCCTTAGTTGATTTTGTAATTGTTCTTTCTCTTGGCTGGAAACCTTTTTATCCTTCGAGCCGTTAATTTTCCCAAGTTTCATAACTTTTCCATCGACCATCTGTTCGTCCGTTCCTTCTTCTGCGTCTTCGTCCATGTCGTCTTGCCTGGTATCTGCTTTGATCTCATCTTGCGCGGAATCCTCTGCGCGGAAGTGCACCTCGGGTACTTTTTCGGTATGTCCATCTTTCGCTGTTATCATGGGCAATTCGGACTGTATGAGGCGTTCCAGGTAGGAGAGAGGCTGTTGCGGGTGGACGAGGAGAGCCAATGGCTCAATATCTTTACGATCGGAGTTCTTGTCCAGCGTAGTCAGAGGAAGAATAAGTTTTAAGAGTCTTGAAGGGGTGGTCAGGAGTTTGCCTGTGGCATTGCTATTAGATATGTTGTTCGGAGAAGTATGAGAGTCAAACCACGAAACCTTTTGTCATAGCCCCAGCACTCCTATTTCTCTTCACAGGAGGTTTATCAGAGCCCCCTCTGTGCCATGGTGTTCTCGCTTGTATTTCCTTATGATCTCCAATTGCATCATCGAGTTGATTGTTGAACCAATCTTCTTCCTTGTCTATTCCCTTTCGAGTCAATTCCTTGGCCTTATCTGTGTACGTCTTCTCCTTCCTCCAGATATTCGCCGAAGAAAATGTGCGAAGACATGAGGGAGCAGTACATCCTATAGAAAGTTGCGGCGAAGCTCTACTGCGAAAAGTCCCTTTGAATGAAACTGGCGTGCATGTTGTTTGTGGTATACTCCGCGGTAACAGCTGTGTTGCTCGGCGCATGTTTTATGAGAACTCTAGCTTCTATCACGATATTGAGAAAGTAACCTTATGGAAGTGAATAAATATCATCAAAATGTCCATTTTCACAGGTGCATTGTGTCACTCCTTAGCTGGATGTACAAACATACATTGACCTTGGTAGCTCCAATGTTACGAGCTCATTAATCCCTGTTATCGATGACGTATGTGGTTAGCACACCTCTTATATTTCAATGACCGCAAATCTAGAGTCTAGACTAGACCACAGTAGCACATAAATATCACGCCTGGGCAATCTTCAACGTTCTCAAAATGTCCAAGCGTGATATGTTTTTGATATACTTTTGGGGGTTATATATCTGATTGCTTCTTATCCCCACGATTGATACCTTTCGCATACAACAGGGGGGATGGACATGTATATATGCATATGTGTAAGGTTTTTGATGTGATTTCATGTCAAGTAGTTGCCCATTTATAGCTACCTGCTTGAGTATGTAGTGATACAATAGTTCTTCTCACCATTGGTCAAAGATTCTAAGAATCTGCTCAGTTGTAGTTTAATTTGTGACTTTTTTAATTCATTCTATACAATTGTCTATCGAAAATCAACCCCAATATCCATTAATTTGACCTTCAACTGAATTTCCTCCCACAGCTTGCTTGGGGAAGACATCTCCTGCAGCGAAGGCGATACCTGCCACCATTTGGGAAAGTCCCTCAGCAAATCTCTCTGCACACACTGCAACTGTTGCATCTTTTCACACTCTGGATCCATTGCGCTCCAGTCTAACTCCACGAATTCCGACCCCACAGGCTGAAGTTTTGGGTTTTCTTCCGTATTATGATACAAAATGATCTCCCGCAGTACTGAGCTGCGACCCTCGTAGGCATCAACGATGCGGAAAATTTTAAACCAATCAACGTCGAAGTCGCATCGAACAGGATCGTAATTGACAAAGTGGTCGATATTAAATGCGAGGGAGCTCATATCCGTCGTAGCGACCTTCATGATGAAGTCTTCATAATGTTGGCTCCAACCGCGTCTGAAATTCAATTCTAAACATATAGTATCGGCCTTGAAATTACATGGTATTCGCGGACGAGCCTCGATACTTCGCTTGGTGTTTTTAAAGCTCGTACCAAAATAGAGATTGTAATACTTCAAGCTCTCATCTCGCGATTCCTTGCATGCATAAAGAACACTGGGCGCTGGTGTATTTGAATCGTAGGTGAATAAATCATCCCTGGCCCATCGACGAAATCCGATATTGACATTTCGCTGCTGTCCACAAGCCATGCCCCAAATATGTAGCCTAAGTTCGGCGGGAAGGTCTTTGAAACAAGTGAAGGTGGTTGGTGCCACGTCAAATTTATTACTTCTAGTCCCATGACCATATTCTTTCAAGAGTCGCTCGAATGTTAAAAAGGGAGATGATGGAGACGGGGGTAAACTGTTTATGTCTCCACTTTCGACTTGGTAATCGCACTCGGCGATAAAGAGAGGCTTTGAGGGTATTTTCTTGGTGTTCTTGCGATCGAATCTTGATTCAGCATCCTCCCAAACTTGGGAAAGTGGAATACAATGTGGGCTAACGATCTGTGCCTCCATCTTTGCGGTTCGGGCCAGAGTTGTATATAGGTATGGATAGTTGTCTTTTCCTAGGAGTTCTGTGTGAAAATGCGAATGATAACAGTTGTAACCTGGGTCCTTGGATGATGCAAATCGATTTGAGGTATTTTATCACTGTAAAAGTGTTCAAACTATGTGTTACTGGCGAGTCTGATTGAAGAGTAATGTGGGGAATTCAAGAATGGTATGAAGAGTTTTTCTGAAGATACATGGGAGAGCTCAACCTTATGACTTGCCCACGCAACGCTCCCTACGACTAGTAGTGGCAGCCCATACCTAGCCTCATCAATAGTGAGTACCGGTGGTCATCTCATCATTCTCCGACTGGCGATTGGAGGGGTTGATCCGCCACTAGGAGGACATCTAGAATTTGATCGATAACAAGGCAACACCGATGGTTAATCGTTATATCTTCCTAGCACATCCCAGCTAGTTTTCTGATGGCATGAAGAAAAACGAAACCAATAATAATGGCATGAAAACCTCACCTCGTTTTCGGAATGCTTTGATTGCAATGTTTAGGTTTGGTTAGAAGGGGAGGATATTTGGCATAACTTTGGTTAGAGTAGCGTCGAGTAGCTTAAAAACTACTACATGTCGGTGGAAGCGGAGGCCGATAACACCGACTTTTCCTTTTATTCAAACCAATCGCAAACAGATACAGTAATAAATAGGATCGGTGTCAAAGCGCAATTTAAGGGTCTCTTGAGAAACTTAACGGTTTAAACTCATTATCGTCGTCATCGCCACCACCACCAATGCACCACCACCATCATCATTTGTCCTTATTCATCGTTAAGCTCGCTAAAGATGGATTCCCCCAAGTTATTACCCAAAGCTATTTTCTCAATATCCACTTTCGCATCCCGAATCACTGTAGTGCATCGTACCGAGAGCCCTTTTCAACGCGTAGCTACTAGCTAGTCGCTAGCTATACAAGAATGGCATATTTTCGCGTGATGTCCCTCCTTAGAGCCATTTAGTTCTTCTAGAAACAATACGCTACATCCAAAAAGAGAAACAAAGGATGAACCAATTCGAACCCTAAAAATAGTCCCAGAGGTGCCTTATCGAACTGCCCAAGCGTTGACGTTGTACCCCAGGAGATATATTGGCACCAGCTTGGCATACAGGTTGCAACACAAACTTGTTGATACGTCTCAATTGCAATCGATAATAAAATCTAGATCTATTTGGCAGACCGACTCCGGCTTAAGTCGCCATGGCAACTTCACGTTATTGTGGCTCGTCCCAAATTCCCAATCGTTCCATCTGAAGGCTATGTGAAACGTTATACAACAGAGAAAATGAAATGTCCAGACCTTAAATCATCCCCGTGTATTCATTCATGTGGCACCTCATATGGCAGCATGCATCGTACTCGGAGGTATGTCCTGATCCCCGTCTCACCGTAGAATGTTGCCCACACAAATCAGGCCCATAGAGTAAAAGGCAGCGGGGCAAAAAAATCATACATCTGCGCAGAAAGCGATGCAGTCAGCCTTTATTGGTCAACTCGACACGTTATGAAATGATAGTATTATTCACCATTTTCCAAATCAATCAATTATCATCGAAATGTATATACAATTGAAGCAGATTCGAACAGGTAGCTGATGTGAATAGCGGATGCATATGAAAGTGAAACTGAACCTCAAATGTGAGATGGTTCGGAAGAAGCACCACTTGCATTGCACCAGCTATTGTTACCACCGTTCTCTATGACCGTGCAAGCGGAAAGAAACCCTTGCGAACAGCTTCGATCACCAGGTGGACTAATCATCCGATGACTAATAAATCTTTAGAACGGACGCAAAGCATATGATCAAATGTGCATCAGCTTCTCCAACCCGCGTTCACTTCAAGAAGGGTACTCCATGGTTGTCTCGTCTCAAAATGCCGTGCAGCAACGTGACCGTTGATAAAACGGTTTTTGGGGCTCGAGGGGCTCGTGCCCAAAAATGCATATGGTACATGGGCCGTTTTCTTCCAAAACCGGACAGATCTCCGAAAATATCAGAAAAATATGATACAGTTTCAAAAGCGTTTCTATTTTCAATGGCTGCTGATGATTATGCTATAGGTGTTTTCGTTGCATATGCAACAAAGGTTTTCCTGCGATACTGGAAGATACCTCCCTCGGTATGGCTGATGATGAAATCTTAGCGTCTTGATTGAGCTAAAACCTCCACATCGTGCATCCGGCGGGTGTGAAGTATAGAAGACTGACTATAGGTGTTCTATAGAAACAAGATATGACGATTTAAGGGGATATGAGATCCCTACAACATGTTGAGTGAAGGAATAGTTGTAAGGGAGGTGATGAAAATAGAAACGTAATTTCTGATTTCTCAGGAACCATTGATCACTTGAGATTATTGTGGCTCAATGTATCACGAACAGTGACTTACTGGTCGGAGACTTCATATATTTCAAGACCAGAAGATATATGCCATCAAACAATCATATTATCATATCGACGATGTAAACCTTAACTGTGACCAAAAACCTTTTCATACTCCCAGAAGTTTGCAGGAGAATGATAGATCGGGATAATCACAAGGTTGGCGACTCGAAGCATTCTCTTCGTAGCTTCATGAAAGCAGCCTGCTTGTGAGGGAAGGTGATTTCTCGCTCTTTGACGAAGCCAGCTTCTTGTAGGTGCGAGATAAACCTGTGTAAAGATTAGGAAGGGCCGAGAAAGAAGCAAAAAGATGTAGAGGAAATAATAAATACCTCTCATTATCCACCCGAGGCTCGAGCACAAAAGAACTGGTCCTATAATCTTGTACCAAAGCCCAGTGTGCCAAAGCAGTGATCCAGCATTGTACCCTGTGCTTTCCTCGATAGTCATTCTCCCCAACTAAACAATGCACACCACGATCGAAATCCCCTACACTGTCGCCTACATGCCTTCCAATGATATCTTCTTTTGCCCAGTACAATTCGAAGTATCCAAAGGGCTTTCCATCCCATAGACCAATGACGGGGAATGAGTGGTTAGAAGTTAGATTGTCCCTGAGAAATTTTTCCTGCGTAGCAATTGGACCAGAGCAACCCCAAAATTTGTCAACCCGAGGAATATTCATCCAAAGATTCAAGAGCTGTAGATCTGTCATTTCAGCCGTATCTTCCATTTGTTGTCCAATACTGCTGGAGGATGCAGTTTGCGAATCTGCGGATAAGCAAGTGCCAATAGAGGAAATTGATGAGCTTGCAGCATGGGGTCTAAATGGTGCCAAGGATGACTTTGGACCATTGTATGTCACAGGCTTGGAAGACAAGGAAGCGACTCGAAAAGATAGGTATTGCCCTAAGCTAGGAATATAACGTGTGTAGAATGTTTCTCCTTGACGAGGTGGCTTAGGGCGCAAGGGATGACGCACACCTGACGTAACAGTATATTGTAAGGGCGGTGGTGGGTAGTATGTTGGCAAATGACTTCCAGAGGAGAAAGGACCAATTGATGTTGGTGACCACAGGCCCGAAAAGGCAGATGAATCAGTAGAGTCTCTCTTGTTGCCGCTGGACTGGTTGCTAGCCGTACCGCGGATGGGGGAGCTCGGCGGGCTGCCCTGCGGGGAAGCTATGGATATGTTCGGACTAAAAGAAAATAGAAATAGTCTTGCCGATAGTTGCCAAAATGCTCTTCTTGAAGAGAACATATCAGACCATCCCTCAGGTGTATTCTCATCTATCGCAAGGCCAACTGTTGAATCATCCGATGTAATCAAGCCCATTCTTTCAAGCTTTTGTATCAAGTTCCGTCCCCGTAGCACGCCTTCCCTTCTAACGTATACCCTCCAATCTGCCTTTGGCTTTCCAGCATCGGGGGTATTTTTCGAAGCGGCTGTGGTAATAAATGGTGATGGTTCTGTTTGATGGAAATACCAGTATAAAGTTGCCCACAGCATCATTGCGATCTGCCGGGTGGGGCTGATAGGAGCTTTAAAATCATTGCTTGAGGGATTCGAAATGGAAGAAATAAAGAGACTATCATTGCGTAAAGTTGGAAGTCTGAACGGATGTATATGTCGATGTCGCTCAGTCGATGCGCCTTGTAGCTCTGTATCTTCAGAACCGCTATTCGAACGGTGATCATCCGAATAATCTTCAGTTTGGATAATTACAGTCCATCCGGCAGGGAAGATGCTACTATGCGTGTTCAACTCATTTGCCTTGAAGAAGAAGCCGCCAAAAACAGGGTTCACTGTGATATGATAGCCATTTGGCAAATGCACAATGGTGCTGGTAGAAACCATAGCTCTCAACTATTGTACGATACGCAGCAAATCAACCCGACCGGAAGAACAGAGGTTTCTCGTCGCTATAATGTGCTGTTACCTTTCGAACCAGTATATCTTTGCAATGAGAACAAGCATAAGGTCAGTAAAGCAAATATCTGATCTAAAAGGAACATGACGGGCATGGCGTGGCGTGGCGGGGTAGCACGAGGTGGGGGAGCTATCAATTGTTGTTGGTAATGCGAACTGCTTGAGTGGAACAATGAGAAAATGGAGCACAAGAAAGGCTGCAATAGAGTTTTTGTATCTAGATACTACTTGATGATAAGTAAGTAATAGGTATCGATTTGTAAGATGCGTTATTTTGTATTTTGTATTATGTATTGTGTATTGTGTCTCGTACATCGTCCTTCTATCGTGTAACTGACTGTGATTATCATACGGATTCTCATTTGTAATTAGTTCCATACTTTGGATCAAAGTCTTTGAATAGAACTAACTCGGATAATCAACCGATTGATGAAGGGGTTGACGTCTCTACTTAGTAGATACAATAGATACTGTAGATAGGTAGGTAAGCAAATGATAACATGATAATTTATGAGCAAAAAGAAGCTGCTTTGAATAGCTAGATAATTACTTTGTATATGTTTCCATATTCAACCTTACGTAAATAGTACTCTTGTTAGGAAATGATGTTAGAAGAAGTCAAAGTTGATATTTGATATATACATGCAGTAGATCCTAAAGGGTTATTATTATGAATCTAGACTAGATTCTATGATTCTAGACTTAGACGTTAATTAGAGTCAAGTAACGCGATATGTCATCAAAACATTAGAACTGTCAAATATCAGTTTTAGTATGAAGTATCAAGTATAAAGTACAAGTACAAGTACAAGTACAACGTCGTCTGCATCATAAAGACCAATAGTATATATACGTCATATGTTATTGACCTCTTTTCTAGCTCTACCTCTTTTACCTGTTAGTATCTAAGCCATCTGCGTTTTGCGATTTGCTATTGACATGCAATAGGATAGTTCTATTATCGAAATGGAGCATCACGCTGCATCGCTTTTTATACTCCCACGGTTTATATATTTCAAGGTTGTCGGTTAGCCATGCTGAATTTAAGCTCCAACAGCGCTTCTTTCAAATTGGTGGTAGAATGTTTGTGCCATTATTGTACCACTCACTCGTAGGTGGTTGTGTCGCAAAGTAAGGTAACGCTTGAATATACCTACCATAATGCTGGGATTGACGTTACGTCTTTGACTAATATATATATACACATCTATGAGTGAAATATCTGCCATTCCGCTCAAAAGATCTACCTACGGTTGTACAAAATCACAAAAGTGATTGATTATATAACTTAACGTATCGAGATCAATAACCATAGATATTTTATAATTAATAAGAAATATAATCTTATTTAATTTAATAAGCTATTTTAACCAAAGATATAATATTATAAAATATCTATTATTTATAATCCTTATAGTATCAAATTATTCTCTAATAAAATAAGATAAATTACTATTATTAAAAGATTATAATTAAATTATTTCGAAATAATTATTTAGAAAAATATTAAAAATATAATATTATTTCTAATCTAGTTTTATTAAAATGAATAAAATCTAAAGTTCATTACTATTAATAAGAACTTAAACTTTTAAGCTCTAGCTTTAATTATAGTATAATCAATAATAAAGTTCGTTGTTTTTCTAAGATATTACCTGTAACAATCCTAACCCTAACTAGATACTAACTACGATATAGACATCACTCATTATATTACAAGTGTTCATCCTTGTGAGCATATGTATCTGACTTATTCTATACAATACCGGTAATTGCTTACAGAGGTATCCCAAGTGATTGGATAAGTTCACCATAGCTCGAAGGTGAGGCTTTTAGTATCTCTAGGGTGAGATGTACTGACTCCAATCAAGGACAACTGCAGGGCCAGCAGGAAAGCGTACGTTTAGATGTGTGAGACTCGGGAGAGTACCGGTATCGGGTCATCTCTGTCTTTTTCCTTGCTGAACTACCTTTCCTCGCCAGCTCTTTATCAGAGCAGAGATTAGATCTATTCATTTTATTCATCCTAGGCCAAGAATGATCCATCCCACCTTGTTACCCTGCAAAGGCATTGCCGAAAGCGGTAACACATGTTGCTATATATCAAAACGGCTACGGCAGCTTGGCACGTGGTATTGGATGCAGGAAATTCGATACTTCTGAGAATTTCCATGTGGGATTGTGTTCAAGGACATTCAGCAGACCTGAGGTGATACGAAAAGTCAAGTACATTTCAACGCAAGTTTTTACGTCACCTACTATTCTGTAAAACTCTCGCTCATGGCATCTTTTAGATTTTATATCTTCATTAACACGGCTATGCAGGGTCCTCTGTGAAACTAAGGATTCTTGGGGATATTCCGACCTGAGGGGGCGATTTCGGTGTCGGGGACGTCTCCGACACCACTAAGTTCCCCCGAACTTGCAGATCACCAGTGGGTGCACGGACTCATAAAACGCGTATTTTTGAAAATATATTTAATCCATTTCGATTCAAAATAACGACATATAATTTAATCTCAAAAATGCCAGTTTTAACACGGGCAAATCCTTGTGAAAATACACCTCCCCGTAGAGGAACACACGGAGAATACGATACACCAAAAAAATCTGAATTTTTTCGAATATTCGACGCATGCCGGCACAAAGAAACGCAAGGCCATATTGCAACGCGTATTGGCATCACCTCTTCGACAACCTCACGATGACTCAAAGAAAGGATTTAAATGGGCCGAAAAGCATATAGGCATACTCGGCAGTACTCTAAGAATCTAAGGGGGCCAGTTGGAACGGATCCGGAAACTTGCAAAATGCTCGTTTCGCCCTCTCGAAACGATGTACGAGATCAGTCTTACGAGGTTATGATTGATTATTATGAATTAGGTATCAAAAAGTGTTCTTTGCAAAAAAATCTCAAGAAATATATTAAAAAGGGTTGGCGCTACAAAGCTGCCTATTCAGAAAAGAATATAAGTGCTCCGAACCGGAGAAAACGCGTTGATTTTGGAGAGGAGCATGAAAACGACACCATCGACGAATTTTGGAGTTATATTATACATACAGACGAAGCACATATGGATCCTGCATCTCAGAGGGTAGGGGAGATCCTGAGAGAGCAGGGCACTCGATATGAGCCCGAAAACATTGTGGAATACCCGGCGTTGGACGGTAACAAAATCCACTAGTCGGCATAGGTTTCATACTATTTAAAAGCTAAGATGCTGTTATTCTACCACGACGAGGAGGAGCATACTGAAGGACCTGTATGCCCTCCACACCCTAGACGTCGTCCTACACGCGAAAGTGACGAAGAGTGGGCTCAACGGCTCATGGAATGGGAGGCATTAAAATCTCAAGTGTTGAAGGTTAAGCCAAAAGGGAACGCAATGACCCAAAAATATTACGTTGATAAGATTCTCCCACACTATATTAACGTTATTGAAGAGCTAAGAACTACTGATCCTACTGTTGAATGGCTTTTAATGGAGGATGGCGATGGGAGTCATGGATTTCGAAAATACGGGCTAGCTCAACAACTCAGGGACGCCCACAACATCAAAAACCTATCCCACCCCCTCAATCACCCGATCTCAATCCCATTGAGGCAGTTTGGAATATATTAAAGCAACGTACTCGAAAGCGTAGGTGGAATTCGTTGAGCGAATTAAAGGAAGTTCTACAGGACGAATGGAGCAAGATAACGCAGGAGGAGATCCAAAAAAGGTATAACGAGTTGCCCGGCAGATGCAAGACTATAAAGGATACCAATAAAGGACGTGTACGATCTCAATTGTGGTGATAACTTCATTTTTAATAGAATTATATGCTATATTTTCGAATTTTTGTGAAACTGTCACGTTTTATGAGTCCGTGCACCCACTGGTGGATGTGCCGGCACGGGCTTCCGGGCAACCCTCGCACATTAATTGACAAGGGTTCCTCATTCATAATATTATTGAAGCTCAGAAGTCATTGGTGAAACCACATCTCATCAGCAAGTACTCAACCAATATGTATGACCCCTGCCATATGCGTCTCTTTCTTCTTATCCCAAAGATTGCCATGGGGTCCAATGATAACTAGACGCCGATGCTATGCATTGAGAGATGCGGACTTCCCAGGCCTGAAGTTGGAACTAGCCAATCTTCTCCAGAATCTTGTAAACCTCTAAATTGCCACCCTGTCATACGCAAAGCCCTGCGGAAAACGCGGCTACGTGTGATTCTACCATGGCATTGTAAGTTCGCTATGAGCATCGCAATTCTCTCCATCTTCAGACGGCACCTCTAGTCTTCGAAAAGAGGAAATTCGACAAGCCCCATCATGTCTCCAACCGATCTAGGGCCTTTGGCAATGAGTCAGACGAAGGATGATCTCGTTAAGCATCTAAACATCAGTGCAGAAACTTATACCCTGATGGCGGTAAGCATCTACTCCATACCACTCCCAATAGCCAGAATTTATTATTACCAAATTGAGAAGCTTAATCAATAAAGTGCTTACTTATCTTGGCTGGCAATTCAGAAAGAGACCGATACAGTCTATAGGTGGCTTATTTCAGAGAGATGCCACCTTAAGCAGAACTGCAAAGGGAAGCCTCCTTACGATTGGAGCGACATCGTAGAGAAATCAAAGGATGAGGCCATGGAATTGATAGTTCAGAATGGGACTGATCAAACAGCATACTACTGGAGCTTAGCGAGACCAACTCCTGACTGCCCAAACTGGATCGCAAGATGGTTCTTATATCACAAATTCCGCTATAGAGATGGGAGAAATCGAAATATCAAGGCGGATCATAGGGATACTGTCCCATGTAGCGCTGCTACCACTTTGCACCACCATAATCATAACCATCGTCACTCACACCATTCACACCATTCATATCATAGACAAATACACCAAGTCGAGGACAACTACTGTCACTCTTCATATTATACAGGTGCGTCCGTGAATGCAGGTATGTATGGTAGTTTTATCTCCAACCTTAACTCACACGAGCAGAAGGAAGAGGATGACGCCTGTGTGAAGCCCTTTGTATGGTGAAACTTTTGCATAGAAGAACCCTTTGCACAACAGCTGCTGCACTAGTCATTCAGCTAAAACAGGGTTTGACACTCTCTTCTAACTGCCCACAGGAGATGGCCAGGGATATGACTACTCCCCATATGGTTTGTGCTTTCCCCCTCACACTTCCCCACTCTTTTCTGGGACACTAATGCTTTCTTCCAGAACCTAGCCCGTCTACTAGTGCATATTCAACCTACTCACCGAGCGAAACATACGCACCTTCGTCGTCCTCATACACTACATACACGACGTCGATTGCTCGAGATAATAGACAAGCTAAGCCCTATGATCCAGTGAGGGATCTTTAGTGGTCGAGAGTATGAGAGGCGGCAATAGCTGGCATAGCGTACATGAAGTCACGATCTTCCGAATTAGTTTGGGCATGGATGCGATGGATATTGGGTACAGCTGTTACGAATGTTTATGACAAATCGGGTCTTATTCGGTGATTAGGGAGTCAAGGTTCAATATCTATAACGACAACGCTTTATTAATGTTTTACCGAGGAGGAGAGAAGGAAACGAGTGTTCTTGGGACCGTAGCTTGAGCTTCAAAAGTGTTTTAGTATCTTAATACCAATTTCTCTCTCTTCAGAACGAAATGTTCAAGTTCTCCCTCCACAATCAGTATATGCCCAGATACAGACTGCGTATATCGTCCAGACTGAGTGAAATGAACCCACCGAGGCATTTGCACTCTACGGTGGACTGTTTGTCGAACAGTATCCCATGCTCTGGAGGTCAAGGCTGGTCTGAAAAGGGATTCGCTGTTATTGTCTGTGGCTGTCAGAAAAACCCGACGGCGCTGCTGCTGTGTCATTTTAGATGGATGTTGATACTGAGGAGTGGCCCAGGACTTCCAGGTTTATATGGGTCGATAACCAAAACCAGTCTATACCTTCCATACAATCTGCCTGTATCTCCGGGGGGGTCTTAGGGCTCTAAAGCCATTATCTTTCGGTCTAGTCTGAAGGCAGCCTAGCGATCTTGCTTGAACAGCTTTCCTTGGTGCCTATTGGCCATTTGATTATTTCAGCAGTTGAATGTATGATTCCAGATCCTAATTAGTCCAGAGTTCCACTTGATCTACACCAACCGGCTACTCTTCCCTTGCCTAAACAAAGGCTAAAGATCTACGTGTGTTACCCGCAAGATGATCAAGATTCATTAAGGGGGATTGAAAACTATCAAGCACATAGACTATCAACCTGAAATATCACTTGATTGGACACCTAAGTTCGAATGAATAGCATTTTTGTATGGCTCTCGAGTTAATTTGTATAATTGGTTCAGATAGAGTGCACTCTAGTCCACTTGATACCGGAGCGAGGATAAAGTATATCTGCATTCTGAAGTTTTACAATTACATAGTCAGAGTTTGAGAACTTACTTGGCGCAAATATAACGTTTTCACACCAAAACCCTCCATTCATTCAAGTTTCTATACCGTTTTTGAATTCTTTGATAAAATCATTAATACTCAAAGATTTTGATATTTTATATCAAATCGATGAAATTTAACAAAAAGATAAAATAGTCTATTTTTTAGATATTTTTTGTAAAATAATAATTATTTTGAAAATCCCTATTTTTTATAGAAGAAAAAGTTTATCAATAAAAAACTCAACTCATTAAATTTTATTAATTTTAAATAAAATTAGTTAAAAATAAAGTTCATTTTTTATTTATAATTATATCAATCGATCTAATCTATTATGATTTCTAACTTGAAGGATATTCTTACTATATTTAGAGAGTTCTTTATTTATGATATTCATATGAGAAGATATGAATATTACTGGATTAACTATATTACAAAGCATCGCGCTGTACGAAAAGTGGATTTCAGAACTCTCAATTGCTATAATATCCAAGCTTGTCACACGGCCCCGAGCTAAGCCCCCCTTTAATACGGTCAGTGATACAAATGTACTACGCGAGTATGCGAAAGCCTATCATGAGCCACTTCTGTAGCACAGCCAGTCCAACAGCTTTCCCCGGAAAACCAGGGAGTTTCGTGCCTAAACCGACCCTTCTGTAAAATCTAGCCAGTAGTGGGCAGCCAAAATCCTTCCTTAGGAGATCTATATCGTCGAAATTTGCCATGATTCTTTAGCGATGGTACGAATGAGATTTCCTCAGACTGTCACGGTGGCCAACGTGAAGGGCGGAGGATGTGTCCTCGTGAGACTTTCGCGTAATATTTTTTTCGCTTCTCAAATCCAATCGGTTTGATCGAAATTTGAGGATCATATACTATTTCGAACATGAAGCTATTGAAATTCTCAAAAAGAAAAGACATACATTTGCTTATTTGGACACATGGTTTCCTGAGGCTTACTCACCCTTTTTCAAGCACATTGGCATCAATATAAAGATCGGAAATATAACTTGCCGAGGAGATATTCGTTTTTTTGGGCCTCGGCGTCTGTATGAAAGGAGGTCGGTACTCAAGGCTATTGATACCACATCATTGTTCCATACTCTCCTTCCCCAACGACTGACTCTCATATGATAGGTTACTAGCATGGGCTGCCTCTGAATGATTAATTCCTTTGGCATGGGTCAAAACCCGATCTTTTAGTCTTTCCGAGGTGTTATGCAATAAGGGGTTAATCATGAGTTGTATATCCAGTGCCTGATTCCGTACGATTGATTCATATAGGCCGATGCAATGTTGAAGATCTGTATAGGATAGGAGAGTAGAGGGACGGCCAACTGTCTTTTGAATAGCCGCGAGCGACGAACGAATCTCGTCAGGCTCAGGTATTGAATTACACCCAAGGTTCACACGTGCATGAAATACTTTCTATTTTGTTCCATACCTCTAACTAATAAAAAGCCTATTTTGGTCCTGCATACATACCCCCTTGCCATCATATGCCGGTAAGATATGTACAACCAAACTTGAATGGTTAGATTATCTGTTGCGGACCTATAACCTTCCGAGTAATCAAAATCCGGATAGGTTCTTGCAAACTGTGCAGTTCTTTTATTGTAGAGAAGCTCAAATGCAAACATAGTTGATACGTAACTTGAAATGAGATTGACTAATCAGAAAGTAGGTGATCGTATTGAAGTAGTGAGAGGACTTTCAAGAAACCATGATTAGAAGGTGCCACACAATGAATGCCGGATGTCATATTATGGCCTCGTATAGGATTGTAACACAACGTGCTTCATTTTCTGTCCTGTGATTGAATTTCTCCAAGATTCTTCTACCTGCCATGCCATTTTGGAGGGGCTAAATCCAAATGGGACAGGATTAGGGGCATGTCAACGGAGAGATCAAAGTGACTTTACAGTGCTGTATCATTGTCGCGCTCACATCTAGGACAGACGCTATAGTTCGTACTTTGGTATAAATTTTTCAAATGGATAATTTGAGCCTTGTATGAGAATTTTGCTCTTCACATGCATATGCTCACGTTTTCATATGGAAACTTTGGGTACTGGGTACATACCCACAACATCCTCATCTAACAGAAAATAGTGGGTAAATACTGGACTTTTATGTCACTAGAATTCAGTGATTGGCTCACATGGGCCGCAAATAAACATGGTTGATACTCACAGATACCTAAGTAGGCCATCAAGTCCTCAAAAGAGTACAAAGCCGGCGTTCAATATGAGACATGTGTGTAGCATAGCAATTCATATACTCGTGATTTTATTAACAGTTGTTTTCCTGGAGCTGTTCAGTTAGTAGATTATCTCAGGAGGTGACAAGCGAGGGTATAACAGAGCCCCAAATAAGTTTCAAACGTTGAGTTCTCTTATATAAACCCAACGAAAAAGACACATTATTAGCTACAGCCTTTACTACAAGATCATCACTTTAAGTCATTTTGAATGTACCGGTACTGAAAGGGCAGATTTTGGCCTACGCGAAAGGATCTGATCATTCAGGTGAAGTCATTCGTAGTCAATGCCAGTAGACCTTAGCATTTGCTTACGAGGTGAGGGGTATTTCAGCCCTCCTTTCTCACAAGATGTTTGTGATACTCATCAAACTCAAGCACCCGGCTGAATCCAATCATCCAAGACATAACTTGAATCCTTTGATCTCCAGTAAGAACACTCTACTTATACCATAAAAACTATATACTACTTTTTGAGACTTTTGTAGCTGTAGGTTGATTCTACTTTAACTTGCCTTGGGATTTGGATGATAGAATGATATCCAGTGTAGCGTTACACACAATACGGGGCGAATAATAGGCTTTGAAACGCTGTAAAACCGGGACGTATCTTAAGCTCAACCATGTAAGCAACATTGAGCCTGCTTTATTCAAGATCTGATCTATACCTTCAGAAAATACTCAAAGAAGAATTCTCGACTTCCCTTGGATTGGATAAGCCAGCGAACTGGCACAATGGCTTACTGTCGGGGCAGTTATTCACGTGACCAAAGGTAACGGCCATATAGTCCTCGTATAACAGTTGAGTTAGCTCCCGTTAACCAGTTACAAGTACTATATTGACTTCATCGCCCCATGGTGATACTAAAACTTACTAAGACTCCGAGACATTCGAGTTTTCACTTGAAGGGTAGAACATACATTACTAGGAAATTACTCAGCAACTCGACAGCCGGTGCGACTATAGGGGTAACGGCATATTTACGGGGAAGGCCAGATGAATGGCAGGAAACCATGACATAATGTGCAATATTTATTGTCCTTTTTTTAGCGCAGAGCACAAATTTAACATCAGATAATCTATGCAAAACCGTTCCTTCATTTTCAAAGGCGAATAAATAATGGTAAAATCATCGATTGTACATCAGAAGGTTGTGAGGAAAGAAACTCTCTATATCTTCTTGCATTCAAACACTATTCAATCCAATGTATCCGCGACTGAATATGGTCATCAGTTGTGATACGATAACTCGAATGATTTTCTTCCTTGTTCTCAATAGCCAATCCAACTTCCATCCATTGTTTGCATTCCAAGGGATAATTAGGAGCTTTCGCATTTGAAGATTTACCCGCACCACTCTCAATCTCGAGCAGACTTGGCACAATAAGATCTTCATATTTATTACCCCAGCAAGGCTTGTTGGCTTGGCTAGGTCATCATAGATCCCATTTCATACTACCACACGAAACTAGCACGCCATAGACCCTAAACACCATTGGCACTATTTCTCGGGGATACAGAAATCCAGTATTGAGAGCAACTCGAAAGACCAATTTGTATTCCAATCAGTAGATATTACCATCCCGTGTATGATTGCCCGATGTCGTACAGCCGGTAGGCAAGAAACATCAAGATATACCGTCCATTAAGAAGAAGAAGAAGAAGTCGCGGGTGACACGATCTAGAATTTGGAGAATGAGAATTGAAACTAGATGGAGGGTTACAATAAGTACAAATGTCGCATGACACCTGGCGGTTTACGGACCGGTCAATCGGGATGGAAGAATACCGGAGGCTTTGTGCCAATGCCGATATCGATGCCGAATTGAGCCGAGCCGGCCCCTGGACACGCTCTTGTGCTTGTACGACGACTGTAAAGTCTGGGTTCAGGAATTGTGCATAAACCGAGTCCAATAGATCGAAACAGAACGAGTGGGGAAGGGCCTGAGTTTCACTCCTGTCATATTGATGGTATACATTCAGATTTAACCTAGTACATCCGTATATATATCTCCGGCGGAACCTCACGGAGAATACAAATGAGTGAAGGCTCTGTCATATTCAAAGAAAATCCCGCACTCAACTTGAACATCAAGGAATTGATTACTGCATGCGAGTAGAGTCGGCATGTTGAAAACAGAAAGCTATACCCAGCGACTGCATCTATTCCGAGTTCTATAACCTTGTGTAGCTTCCTAGTTATTCATTCATAGGGCTCACAGCATACGGTGCTGCGATCTGTCATATTTCCGATATCTCAACGCTTTTCCTGTATGATATGTCGATAACTTTCACCTGGCCGGTCAAAAACATGACGGATAGGTACTGTCTGTCATTGACTATGATAATTTGGTTTGAGGCATCTGGCGGTGCAGATTAATGTGGTTGCTTAGCTTTCTTTTGAGTTGTAGCACTGCAGAGGAGGGGAAGAAGGATCGGAAGTGACATAGCTGAAAGCATATGTTCAAAACGATAGATGTCAGTATTCGGCTTTGAGGAAGATGGATTGAGATATCGCTACATACGTGTGTATAGAGTATGTCGATCCGACGCCTGAAGCAGCGTTGAGTACTTGGCAAGCAATCTGCAGATGTCACTCAGTTTCGACGCCTGGATTTTCCCTCATCGAGGTTACGGCGGGTATGCTGATGCTGCAGCGGATCTCAAAACAAGCAAAGGGGTGCCGGGGCTAGAGACGGACCTGATTTCATGGTGATTCAAAGGACATTAACGCGGTAGCCAAGAATTGTGGAGCAATTGCAGCCGCGGCGCTTCTGACAGAACTTCATCTCCACACACGGATTTATGTCATGATGCCTATTCCAGACCACAAACGCAACCTTTCTTCTTATGGCATTGGTAGAAATGCCTCGTAGTCGTGGTCTCGAATTGACCCTATTTAGACTTAAAGTTCAAGTTAGCCGAGGAAGAGACACCTCATGCTGCTGATTCGTTGCAGACTTGGAAAGTAGCAGTTCATACCGCAAGATAGGGCTAGGAGCATAGAACTCTAACATAGAAAAAGCGTCAGAATTTGGCAATAAGTAGTCCAAAACTTATTCAGAGAGCTACTGTCATCTTGAGATCCTTACATTGCTCTACGGTAGAACGCCAAACTTATGTAGTTTGAAGAAGCTGCAAATAACGTACCGGTGTGTTAAGGGAACCTGTGAACCAAAAGTAGGAGTTACTTTATGGGCTGTGTTAGGAGATGTGAAAGAGGTCAAATAGGAACAGTACTTACATGTACTCCAAGGCGCCTTTGGAGGGCTTCAAGATATCAAGCGACTCACAGCCTTTTCGGAAGTCTTGAATAACCTTGGAAGTCTCAACAAAAGTTCTCTAATACTGTCGGTATAATGTTCAGCTTTGATGATCTGACTTGACTTGCTATTGGGGAAGGATGCCGCTTTACTTGATGCCAGTCGTTGCTATATCATTTCTTTGCGTTCTTTCAAGTTCTATTCACTTCAACTTGGGTAGAAGCTCTTGATTAATAGTCTGATTCTGTTTTCAAGTCCCAGAATTTTCTAGAATAGAATGGCAGTTAAGAAACTATATCTATGGTGGCAGTACTACGGTTTCATAGAAGTTTAATCTTGATTCTTCGATACATATTTCTAGTGTTGATATCTCATAAATCCTCTCATCGATGAATTTCCTATTCATAAGCGTCCTGTTTCAATGCCATCATTGAAAGATGGAACTTTGTGTAGCCTTAGGACACGGTAAAAAGTTCTTGAGTAGCTTCAAAAACAAGATGATGGTGCACAGCCTCCAGATTCACTTATTTTCATTATTGGGTTATGCTCCGATATTTCTTGAGCAGTGAGGAGACATTCTTTCGAAGAGGACTTCTTTGTGAACGCATGAAGCAATGATGTCCAAGTCATGGGATATGAATCTCTTCCTCCTCACCAAAGGGAGATATCAGGAAGAACCAAGTAGCTTGAAGTAAACATACATCCATAGTCATAATAAAGAAACTTGTCTCTATTCAATAGCCTTCTCAAAGTGACTCAAAGCCTTTCCATCCTGAAATCAGACTCCAACTGAACTGCGCCTCGGCCTTTCGGTCCTCCAGATATAAAATTTTCTTCGGTATAGCCAATAGATAGCCCCAGTTAGCCGAGAGAAAACTTGCTCTGCTTGTTTATTATTATAATAATTCCTCGACCGATTGTAAAATTCCTCTCCATCACTACACGCACAAAAGTAAGAAAACCGTCTTTGAAGCCCACGTTTGCTCAATTTAACTAACAGAAGAATATAGCAACGACCAACGACACCTTTCTTTCTTCCAACGTCTCTCTAGTTACAAGTTTTTGCCTGTTTTTTTTCAACTACATACCTCGTCGCCGCTGGTAAGTTATCAAACTCTCTCACCTTGTTTTTTGTTCCATCATACACCACATTGTATTGGTATGGCTTTGATAATAGGAGCATCTCACCCTATCGTCCTCGTCCTTTGCCTGTAGTCTACAGCTATAGCGATGGCGTGGAGAGCTTCAATTCAAACACTATTCAGATCAATATTTTTATTGCACTTGCATGGTAATTGTACTGGAACTTTTCACCCTGTTTTGCTTGGTGTGCTGCATCGCGTTGTGCTGATTTAAATTGCACAACGAGGAGCTTCAAAAGCACTCTGTTCCCTTACTCCCCATCCCGCCGCTAGCATTTCTAAGTGAAGGTCAATGACTGGACGCTTTTGATCTGTTTTTCGTGGTGCACTGCTACTTATTGTGTCAAATGAAATTGCACAACGAACATGTATCAGGGCATTTGATTCTTCTTTTCCCAGCCCGCTGTTGGCATGCTTGAGCAAAGTTCAACGACTGAACGCTTTCGATCTGATTTTCGAGGTGTACTACACATCGTTGTGCCAGTTCAAACTGCAGAACAGGGTGCTTTAAAAGAGTGTCTTTCTGTACCTCCCATCACAGAGCTAGCATGTTCAAGCAACAGCCAATGACTTGGTATTGGCGGTCTGTTTTGCTTAGGGTAGTCTCACTCAGTGTGCCAGTTCAAACTGCACATTGAGGAGCCCAAAAACATAACCTTCCCTTGATTCCAATTCAAGAGCTATTATTTTCAAGGAAGATTCAAAGTGTAGGAGCTTATCGAGTCACTTCACTCGACTGATACTACTTGAGCTACTTTCTGAACTTGAACAATTCTTGTCCCATCCTCACAGTTCCCCCTCAACAGTTTACCTCCTCACAGTTCCCCTCCTCCCATTTCTCCTCTGAACTCTGTTATTTCCTCTCAATCAAACTCGCTAATCTCAAGTCATATTATAGTCTTCGTTTTTTGAAATGCCAGGACAACAAGAACCTCGCCGCACGGCTCGCATTCGCTTGCCGGGTATCCCTCGCTGTCCGGGGGGTACCCCCCAATACCAGTTTCGTGGGGAGTTCTTGAAGCTCCGGCCCTCCGTCACGGAGGATGAGGTCAAGATGGTGCGTGGGGCGGCTTACAAGCCGTTAAGGACCTTCTCCTCCGTGCCGGCGGGCACCAAGAAGGTGGTGCGCCTTACTCATTCGGAGTATTGCGAGATCCGGGATTGGCGTGCGGCCAATGGGGTGGCTCCCTTCAAGAAGCCAAACTTCAATTCCAAGTGGGGCTCCCACCACAAGGACATGTGGGAGCGGTATTACTTGGATAATACCAAGGACGACCCTGCCTTTAAGTAGAGGCCTCACGGGCACAGAGAGGAAGAACCATTGCCTTCCCCTTCGTCTTATTATGCCCCGAGATGTATATACGTGTACCTAGTAGGACTGTACGAACGGTACGTATCACTCGCTCGGTGGAGTAACGGGCAAGGCTGGCGTGGTTCTCCGAGGATCCTTGTAATGCGGAGCAGGATTTTATTGTATTATATTTATTTGGTAGATGGTGGAGGAAATGATGTAATGCATAGCAGGTGTTTTTTTGTTTTTTTCATAAAGGTATATTTGGAGGATTTGGTTGGGGGACCCTGGGAGCGGGCTGGCGTTGTATGGAGGAAGGTATATGAGGGAGATTGGGGGTAGTGTCCCAGTTCTCCAGGAATCTTAAGAGGTGGTGGTGTTCGAGACTCCGAGTTGGTCACTTTTTTGGTTTGGTCTCGCCAGCCATCCAACCAGTGCCATCGTCCTTGTCACACCAGAAAGTAATTGCCTGGGTCTTGTTCTCGCCCGCAATCACTTCCATGGAAGCATGGTGCCAGGAGCCAGCACAACCGAGGTGTTCTTCGTGCTTAGTAGCCACCAAACCATACCCAAGAGTCTAGTAGTGTCATTTCGAACGACATTGGGTTCATGGTTTGGGGGAATAACAGTGCAAGTTCACTCAGGACGTTCTGCTGACTTTCCTTGGCCCAATCGACCGCCCGCAGCTTGCCAGTTGTTGGTGGCAGACGACAGATCATTCGATTCTGACGTTCTTTATCTCACCGACATCAGAAATCGAAGTGTTCCACGATCACAAGACAAGACACAAGAGTAAGCAGCATCGGTGACCTGACCACTGCTGACCGCGAACATCTTGTGAACAACTCAGCCAATATTGTGCTCCGATTCTGAAGTTGCCAGCGTGGCTTCCATTTCGAACATCTCCCACAATTGCAAGAGAGACCGAGGATGCCAAAGAATGGGCCAAGCTCTCAGGTTCATGATTCCGCCTACCCTAACAAGCCACGGCATCTTCTTGTGGATTTCGAGAATGAAAGAGAACCTCCACCATGGCTCCCTCAGGCAACAACTTCTAACCGTTCGAGAACCTGTTCACCGCGTCGAGGCATCTGCCAAGTTTTGTACCGTTGGAACGAGCCAGCAACGATTCCCTTGGATCAATTTTCCAATCTTCCGCATCGTCCTATCGTCAAATGCAGGCTCTGTAACCATGTGTATGGGAGACTGCTGGAGATCATCTTGGAATGGTTGACGACCCTCTCAATACCGCGGTGCCAAGGATTGAGATATTGGGCAACTCATACATCAACTTCAAAATCTACCTCCTCCGTGTCATCTTTCATGACTCTCGGGCACCCATTGCAGATACACCGAAGAATTCACTTTCAATTCTTACCTCGCAACTGATGATAAATATCAGTCTACCTGCACCAACTCTGGAGTCTTCTGCCTTGTGCCATCTTCTCTTGCTCTTTCAGCACTCATCACGGATACAAAAACTACTTCAGTTTCAAATCTTGCCTCGCAATTGATGATAAATATCCTTCAGCCGAACAAACCAATATCATTCTCTTACAACGGAAGCATCGACAAGGCTGCCCAACGCAAGATGGTCTGCGAGAATGTTGCTTCCCCTCCAACAACTTGCTGATGTCTCCGAGCCGCAGCCAACAGATTTTCCACTCCTCAAGCGACATCTCAGAAATACAATATATATGCACACTTAGAAGGTCTCGAGCAGGGTATGGGCGAATGGAACTCAACAAGACAATTGCACGGTGTTTTCTCTTCCTTGGAAATGAAGAGTACTATGGCGAGCTGATGGAACGCGAATGACGGCTTCTTTGGTCTTTCTTCTTTCGACAAGGCCAGAGATCAGGTGGGAATCGGAGGATTGTGTATTCCTTCATGTATGACTAGATAGTATTAATATAATGTTTTTATCCTCAGCCGCGCTTCGGCGTGTGTGCAACCTTTTCTTCAATCTGTGGTGACTCTCCACTTGGGGAATTTGAAGAAGTTAACGATACCACTGGAACTGACTCCGACGATCAACACGAGTTGCTCTTGCAACGCGAAGCTAGAGCTCTCACCAACAAACTTCGATACGACAAGGACTTCTTCACCGAACCGCTCATTCCTCTGGTAGTGCTTTGGGGCTGTTGCTGAGAACATTGTTCCCACCAATCTCTTAGACAAGAAACCTGGAGTTATGTTCTTCACAAACGATCGCTACTTAGACGAATGATGGGAAATTGAGAGCTGTGATGAATACTGATGCTTCGGTAAGTCTTCCCCATTGTTCCACCTTCTGCATAAATACCATGCAAGATCCCCAACCCCATTCAAAGCTCTTCTAACTTTTTCTCCAATTCGAAGAAATTGGCTGAAGGTCGGAAATTCTCTACAGAAGGAGAGGAAGAAGATAGAAAGAGGGGGGATAGATACCGTTTGGGAGACTTCCGTAGAAGTTTGCACTTGGTGTATGAGTCTAAGGTACGTACATTTATGTCTGCGTTAAGGATTGAATGGGAGGGAACTAAGAAGATGCAGTAGAAGCAAGAGCATTCGGAAGTTCCGGCCGTACTTTTTGAGCAAGAAGCCCGAAAAAAGTTGTGATCGCCCTTCTTTCAACGACGACTACACACCACAACGAATAACTTTCGATCATGTTGCTTGCGGGGTTCTCACAAATCAAACCAAGCTCCAAGTCTACTCTTGCACTCTCAAGTACAAGTGCATCTTAAGTCTTTGCATAAGGACCCAAGATATTATCGATGGCCCTCCTGCGGGAGATAGAGCAATCAGAAGCCAAAATTGTCTCCCACAAAGCCGATCGGTAGACTATGGGAGGATCATCAGTTGGCATACAAACTTATCACTTCCAAAAATCAAGAAAGTCCACCAGGGAGCGTGCTGTATGCGCCAGATATCAGTATACCACGGGTGGATTGTGCCCCAATTCACCTAAGGGGTATGCTTGATGTCCCTGGTCAGGCCCCAAGAAGTTCCTGGGGACCAAGCCGGAATTTTGCCGGTAACGCAATGACGACCACGGTCGTTGAAGCTGTTACGGCATTAGCGCTCCTCACTCTCTTCTCGTTACACGCCCCCAAACCCTCCAGAACGAAGTCTATGCACCCTGTTACTTCCCCATCCACTGGAGTAACGGGGCTGATGATCGCTGAGGGTGGGAGGGACGTCGAGAGGGAGGAGCTGTTACGGCATTTGTACCCCTGACCTTCTTTGCCATCCTTGACCGATGGTCTCGGCTCCGCCCGCGAATCAAAAGGGGAGAAAGTCATTTCAATGGCGCCAATGTTAGACCTTGAGACTTGATTTGGACCGCGAGGTCTCACCGGACTTATGGCCCCTCCCCAACGACCCGGCTTGAAAACTCGATAGAATATAATATCGCAGATCATCTGCCAATGACGATTGTGATATCGGAGCTACCGACCTCGGTCTTTCGAATGATGTTGGTGCTGGCGCCGATCTTGTTTAGGAGTCGACGGTCTGCTGATTGGGGAGGAGGGAGGGATGGAGGGAGAGAGGTCGAAGCGGAGGATTATATCGATATCGTGGCAAGGAGGGGAATGTTGTTGGTGGGAGCAGGATTGCCGGTCGGTCCCTCGGGTATCAAACCTGCCGATGGGGTTGGTGCGTGTGCTTAATATCTCAACAACGAGGATAACAAACAAACGAACAAATAATCAATCAATCAAAATTAATACCAAAAACCATATCACTCTACCAAAATGTAAATTCGCCTCAACCCTCCATCTACTTCCCAACATACTTCCTCCATCCCCTCCATCCTCTCCATCCCCTCCATCTCTCCCACTTCCCTTTGAGCTCAGTAAGAATATCCATAGATCAGCTCTTACTAATACATCCATGGATATTGATCAAAATGTTCCAAAACCTCCCTACCCACCCAGCAGCAAACCTTCTCCAGTACCAAATACCAACAACCATCTCGAATCAAAATCCATACTCGTCCAAAATATCCATATCCAGCAAAATGTAACATTTCCAACCCCCATACTCCAAATATCCATGGATATCATTATCAACTTCACCCAAATACACCTCCAGCTATCTCAATATAATGATATCTATATCTATATACATATATAAATTAAGCCTAGTTGGTATCCCTAATATCCCTAACATTGTGATTTAGCGTACCTACTTCCAAAATGTGGTTGGAACATGATTAATAGAAAATCCATCCGCACGCGCTCTGAATCTGCAGACCTTGAAATCCCTAAACCCGGGCCGCGTTGGAATGAATCCCAAGGTAATGATCTCACCTTCATCAACATCAACATCAACCTCAAGTAGAACTAGAGACACACACACAAGAACACCTTGCCAAACCAAACCAAGCCAAACCAAACCAAACCAACCCAAACCGTGCCATACGTACGGACCCAGCTATTGAACAAGGCAAAAACTATATCAAACCACATCACATTACATCACATGACCAACTCCCTCCCCCCCCCGAGGCCACGTGCTCACTTATCCCTCGCTCCCTTTCCCTTTCCCTTTCCCATCCCTCCATCCTCCATCCCTCCATCCACCACCACAACCCCTCCCCCTCCCCCGCATTTCCTCCCGCCAACAACATCCATCCGATCCAAGGGAGGTAGGTAGGTAGGTAGGGAGCCAGATATTTCAAATCAAAGAAAGATCCGCGTATAAAAGAATGATCCAATATTAACGTTAACTCCTACATCATCATCATCATCATCATCATTATCAATTACAAGTCCACAACTCAAAAGAAAACAAGACACAGGCACAGACAGACATAAAACACAAAACACACAGAGCGCATTCACAAAAATTCCCAGCAGCCTACAGCCATGCGACATCCAGACCGCTATGCTACGGTACGTATGGGTTACTTTAAGAGCGAGAAGTATCGCGGATCAAGGATCAAGGATTGAGGATTGAGGACGAAGACGAAGACGTAGACGACGCCATGGGTATATACAAAAATCGCGCTCCATCACACCTCTATGCACATAGATAGATCCACAGGCCACCATCTGCCTGCCCATGCCTTCCCAAATCTTCATGTCGATATCGCTCCATCGCGTCAAAGCCCAACCTTCCCCCTCCCAGCCCCGCCCTCCATCTTCCCCAGAGGAAGTACGTCCTCATAATGTAAACAAAGCAAGACACAGAAATAAACTTGTCTATGATCAAGTAGTATTACTGTAGGTATAATGCCAACCCATCCCATGCACGACGACTTCCCGAGTCATCACGATCCAACCATGAAAACGCCATGAAAACCACTCCGCCCAACCTAGCCAAAGGGGGGAAAAATACCACCACCAGATATTCGGTTCATTAATCATAAATGGCCGTGAAGAAATTTTCTAAGAAGAAAATAGGAAAAAAGAAAGAGGGAATAAGAAAAAAAAACATGGAAAAAATGAAGAAAATGAAGAAAAAGAAGAAAAGAAAAAAGAAAAAATGATCCTGCCTATCTATATATATCCTATCTCCCAATTCATCCAGCCAAATTGATGAATTGATTGTCGAAAGAATGAATAGTAGAAAAAGAAATTTGTAATCACACCTTACTCGAACCATACCATTATGAAGGAGACTTGAGTAGAAAAATAATACCTAATTGAAAGACAACGAAGAATCATAAGAAAAATTGACAGCATCGACACCAACAAGTGATTGGTCGTCAAAAACTTGAGGAAGAGAAGAAGTAGCATCAAAGAATGCCACAGATTGGCCATTCATAGGAAAGGAAGAAAAGTCAAAGTTTGTTTGACCTGCAAAGTTCATTGAGAGATCAATGTTCTGTTGCATTGCATTGTCGAAAGTGATGTTGTTGGTATAATTTGGAGCACTCATCGAGGGGTATAGACCGTTCATCGGAGTATCGCTGAAGGTATTGTCGAGATGTATTGGTGCGCTGTTGATTGGCGATATATCGTCGAGCATATTTTCGTTCACATCTTCTTCCTCATCGTCTTCTTCTTGCTGAATATAATCAGCGGCGGGCTCTTCCACTTCCTTGAACCAGTTTTTCAATTCCGACATGGGAGGCCAGTCTCCTCCGGCCTTCCCACCGCGCTTTTGAGAATCCTCAACCTTACTACTCTTATTTCTACCCTTGGCCTTTGGCCTGAAATGAGCCCTTCTCAGATGTGCAGCAGCGTTATAGTATGCTCCATACTTCTTCTTCTGAGTGGCGCATGCCTTGCATTTTGAGAGTGGTAGCACAGGCTTTTCACGTCCTTGACTGTTCAGTGGTTCAATGCAAACCCACTTCTTCACCATTCTTTTGTGTTGTCGATCGCAATGTCTTCGAAGCTCATGTTCGCCACGAAACCCATCAGGGTGTTCATCACACAATTTGCAAAATACACGTTCGTGCTTTGGTCGTTGATAAGCACGTTTTTCGATAGCAACCTTGTCATTTGAACCATCTTTCGAATCGAGTCGAGTCATTGATTGTGACGAGTTGACTCGGGACATTGAATTATCTTCATATCCGCCTTTGGGCATGAGTGGTCGTGCAGCGGCCATGTTACTGACTTGTAGCCGCTGCTTATTGCGAGATGATGATGATGATGATGATGATGATGATGACATGTTCGATGAAACACTTTCAATCGATTGTGATTTTTCCATCTTTTCACCAAAAGATGTAGAAATGTGAGATTGAGCAAATGCTTCCGTACTAGGGAAAGAAAGGGGAAACTGAGAATCATTGCCAACACCACCAGCCCCAACAAGTAGTTGAGTCTGTTCCTCGTCGGAAGAACGACGACTATGATGAGAAGAGCTATACGGAGGAACAACAGGGTAAATGGAATCATCATTATTGATGCCTGTAGAAAAGGAATTGTTCGAATTGAACTTCATCATTTCAATACTTTCCACCAGAGGCTCATTGAAGAGACTATTTTGTCGACTCATGTTACTTGTGTAGGTAGTTGCATCGGTGAGAGTCGTAGTTGTAGGTGTGCTGGGCATGTTGAATGACTGTCGGGATTGCCGGGTTTGCATTGGGTTTGATGAGTGCATCGATACGGGCGAGGGCGTGATGGAGAAAACTGGTGTGGGTGATACACCACCAAAGCCGGTGCGAAGGAGGAAGTCACCGGGGTTCTCGAAACCTTGTGGGACCTCCAAAACCTGTTCTAGTTCCGGTTTCCGCTGGGACATGGAACGTTGAAGGGGAGGAGCTGGCGGTTGATGTGAGAAGGTATAAGAGCTGTAGGGCTGATCTTGGTTGACCCAAGCTTCGAAGGCGGGATTTCCCCGACGGTGATCATTTTGAAGGGGAGGAGGCATCGCGCCGTTCTGGGTAAATGGGAGTTTTCCGGAGCGTGCAGACGTACTTCCCATCGAAGTTGTGCGCATCATGAGCGGCTCGGATTGTTGCGACATTGACCTTATTACCGCCGGCGTTTCATTCCGGTCCTAAGTATCGTTAGAACCAGCTCAGGGAGGGGAACCAAAGGAAAACTCCTACAGAGGATGGCTGTCGGGCCATGGGGGCTCCACTGCTTGACATGCTTCGGGGGACATTGTGTCTTCGATGTGTTTGTTGTTTGTATATGGGGGACCTGTGATGTGGAAACGACGACGATGCCGAAGTCGAAGCAGATGTGAGAGATGCGATTTGGGCCTGGATATGTTCTTGCTGTGCCAGAAGGAGTTGGAGTTTATCCTGATCGACCGAAGTGTTGAGTCTTAAATGGGACGACATCGTAGATGTCTAATAAAGTTTGTTAGATGAGTCTCGAATGGATCTCTTCGAATCGATGGAGTATGATAGTGGAGAAGGTATCGTCGTTTGTAACGTTGCCTGTAGCCTCACATTGTTAGTAGACGGTACGATTACCAGTATATTTCGTACAGTAGTGGACGTTGCAGAGAGGAGTAGACTGATGAACATTGGGATCCATGACATACGTATGGATGAAGGATGAAGGTAACGATGTTACGAAGGGTGAAGGTAATGATAGTTCGCACTTGGATTGTTGATCTGACTATGATTGAATGGGAAGATAGAGAGGCATAAAGTAAGGCGAAAATAATGAAGTGAAGATTGTGGAAATGGGAAGGGCGAACTATGTATTGTTTGGACAGCGCGACATGATAAGATGGGGCTCATAAGGATTTGAGTTCGGGATATGGATGGCACGGCATGGAACAGGATGAAGTGTGGGTTAGGATAATTTTGATGACGAGACAGATTAAGTTGTTTTCGAGGTTATACAAAACGATGATGATATTGGGGGAATGTACGGATGAGGGATGTGTACGGAGTATGTATGGTGGTGGGTTGGATGGGATGGGATGGGATGGGATGGATGGGATGGGATGGATGAATGTATGGGTGGGTGGGTGTATGGGGTGTATGGGATGTATGGGATGTATGGGACGGATGAATGTATGGGCTGTACTGTATGGGATGTGTGAGATGGATCATGGATGGGATGTATGTAGTAGTACTGTATGTACTATGTAGGTCCTAGGTCGTAGCTGGGTATGGATCGTTTGGAGTGGATGTTTGATTGATGAGTGGATTAGATGGTATGGTCCGTATGTAGTATGTACTATGGTCCATGGAGGATGGGTCGAAGTGCTCTGCCATCGATGAGTGGCTGCTTTCTCTTCGTATGGGGGATAAGGATAGAAAAGGATAATAGAAACCTTGCCGCATCCGGAAAGGATGAAGTTTGTTTGTGGATGTACTAATGTGGATATGAATATCATGGACGGATGGGATGTGGAAGTGGATGTGGAAGTGGATGTGGAAGTGGATGTGTAAAAGTGGTAATAGCGTGAGTGGGTGAGCTGGGTGAGGGTGAGGGTGAGGGTGAGATGGGTGAGATGGGTGAGATGGGCGAGATGGGCGAGATGGGCGAGATGGATGAGATGAATAAGATGGATGGGTGAGCTGGGTGAACTCAGAACTGGGTGAGTTGAGTGGGGTATGTATGTGGTTGTGCCGTTGTGGTAACCTGGAACCCGATGATTGATTTGATTTGATTCGGTGGAGTAATAAAAATAATGCTTGTAATAAATCCCATGAATAATAATAATCCTGTACAAGTACAAGTACTGTATAATATTGTACAACCTTGGAAGTACTGTCCACGGGTATTGTTGAAATGATAAAAATGATTAAAGTTATAAGTGAAGGCGCAATAAGCGAATACCTATCATATCAAACCGTTCCTCCCTGATTAGGTGATTAGCTAAGCAAACACCTGGGCGGGCAGCATTGAAATGTTCAAATGGGTCATTCCCGAGGTCATTCATTCATTATTCATCATTCATCATTCATTCATCATAATTACCTAGTATGACTGTACAGCTGGAGTACTGTCGACGCACCATTTCGTTATTATTACTTATTCAAGTTGTTGTTGATTTGTTATTGGGCATTGTCATCATTACAGATCAGCTACGTAATTGTCTGATGTATTCAGATGGTTGATTGCCGCTGCTGTTGCTGTCACTGTTGTTGCTGTCGCTCCCGCACCCAAGTACCTAGGTATGCATATGATTGTTGTAATATTGCAGTCACGTTTTGATATGCTCCGTCTGTAGATCTACTAAATTAATAGATGTCTAAATTAAACAACATACCCTTCTCAGCTACTTTGTACTCAGAACTTACTTATTGTTAACGCCTTGATATCAGCAGCAATCATCCAGATCAAAGGAAAAAAGAAATCTTGTGCTATAAGCATATACAAACCAAGACATTTTACCCTATGTTTCTATTATAAGATCCATGGATACTTCTAGTCTCTAATCATATCCAGCTTCCATACTCGAGTATGACTTTTTGTACCTACTACTGTATGTATGACTTTTACGGTTTTATATTATCTTTTTCAAATTAATTCATCTAATTCTCTAATACGGTTTGCTTAAGTGAGTTAACATCGACTGGCATTACCTGGAGTTAATATGCTTTATCACATAAACTTGGTTCCGATGCCAAGTTATATCTCGAGAGATTCAGCTAATAATAAAGGGAGTCATGGAATACGTATTTTTGAGGGTATTCGCGTATCAAAATGTTTTAGAGATCCTCCAGGGCCTTTCTTTCTTTTCTTTTCTTTTCTTCTCTTCTCTGAATGGATGAATGAATACCGTAAGTCTAGAACGACTGATCGACTTCAGTCTTTACTTTTGCGACAGTAACGGTATTCATTGCAGTACATCATCGGTCTATCGAAATTCCTTTGGTCTCATGATGAATATCTTCCTTCTTTTGTCGAAACTCGAAAAGCTCTTCCGTTCCATTACAACACTTCATAGTACGGAGGAAGTACTCTCAGATACCTAGGTAATCATAAGATATTGGCAATGATCATCAATGGTCGCATCTACGAAGTATCCAAATCTCTTTTCCTCCTCCTCATTCATCAGCATCATGACCAATTCCATCCTCCGTACACCGAATCTTCTTTTTTTATATCACTTGATGAAGCCCAATTTGTTTAGAAACTTGGCATCAACATTCGATGGAATGGGATGTTCCCTGTCTAATCTCTGCTCTTCTTATATTGCCCAGGTGTATTGTACAGACAGAGTATTAACCAAATATGGATTGCAGTATGAATGAATCCATGGACATCAAAAACATTCAAGCCAGGATCGTCATTCAGTTCAAGCATCGATACAGTAATGTTAATACCCGGTGAGTGGTATAATACAGTATAGTGCAGTGCAGTCCAGTACCTCCTCTGTACAGTACTTCCAACTTTTTGCCCTTAACATGTGGATCCCTTTAAACACTTCTAGAAGAAGAAAACGAAAGAAAAGAAAAAAAGTGAAGCAACGAATGAGGATCTTCCTGTCAAAAGTGCGGTTCAACCCGACTGGTCTATTTTGAAGAAACAAGCATAATTATGCTTCTTATTATTAAAGTAGATACCTTGGAAATGAAGATAAATCATTCGCTAGTTCGCCTTGCAATTTATACTCCAATCATATGATTACAAATTGATAAGTAATATGATAAGGAGGTTGATGTCGGTGATGTGATTCGACGAAAGGAAGAAACATCAAAATAAAACAAAGAAAAATATGCGTTAATCAATGTGAATCGAGAAGTGCTGCTAGCTGAAGGACCTCGCTCTCTTTTGATTCGTTCCTGTCAACCTCGTAAAACGTGTTCCACAACAGTTTCGACACGTACGGTACGGTGATAATACGAACCAACACATCACGCTACCGGTATCTGAAATGGTTCGCTCAGATTATAACAACTTCCAAGGTTGCCTTAAATCACAACCGCCTTTATACTCAAATAGCATTGATGTCCATACATGAATGATTCCGTTCTCCGAAAATAAGCCATCACATCCATCACATCCATCTCGTCACATACATCACTTACATCACTTACCTCACCTCCTTCGTCTTCTCTTTGTTAACGGTCACTTCGGCTGAGTCGGTTCTGCGCTGTAACCATCAAGACAGCCGAGATATCTTCTTCCAATGAGATCATACCAGCACCGTTGATTGATTCTGGGTAAGATGATGGCGAGATCAATAATATCACAAACAAATTCCCTCTTTCTCGTCGGGCGCAGCCACTTATCACCTCTGCATATCGGGCATTTGACTTGGCTTGTTTCTTGTATGGCTTGAGGTGAAGTGGCTCTGAATTGTGTGTGAAGGCGGTATGCAAACCGCAAACCTCACGAATACGCGGCACCCTCCTATACCTCATGGTGTCTAACAAAGTTACTTTGTATACGTAAGGTAAGGTACGAGACGGCATTGGGGCATCTCATTACCCTTTCAGATCATCACCACACCCATTCGTGAAATTTATCGCGTGGCTTGCACGATGCTGTGATGCCCAACATCTCGTTGGCCTTTGCTGGCCTTGATCTGGCGGTTTGTTGAATCTACCGGGTATGTTCCTTCTTCATGGATTGATTGGCTTCAACACTTTGCATCGTGTAGATGGTAAACCATGGTCTGGACCCGAGTCGGTGGTCAAAATGCCATGTTTCACGGCATACGTGAGAAAGGAGATGTGATCTTGTCACCTTGAGGAGATGTGCCTTGTCGAGAGCCTGATCCATCCTCATCGGCGATGACCGTAGAATTGATCAATGCCCAGAATTTAAGTTTGACCTCTATGTCCGAGTACGATATCTTATTATCCCTATAGACAGTAATGATAATTCACTCTTCGAGCCTTCATGTGCGAGATTCCTCGACGTCACCCTCGTGGACGTTCTCAGGGACAATCACGTGATTTTGTTTCAATCATATCCTAAGGTTTAGCATTTTGTCGCGTATCAGACCGTTGACCCGTCAAATGTGCCACCTGTATGGTACAAACTTATTACTCTGGTTGACGTGTGCTCTTTCCAAGTGAAGATCATCCTTCCATTCTTAGTTGAACCATGCCATGGTAATTTGAATGTCATGTGAGTCTCGGAAAAACGATCACCGAAGAACGGCAAAAATGGAGAGAGTTCTTCCGACTACCGACGCCGCTCCAGATGATGACAGCTTTGTGGAAATGCGATTATAACTCCAAGTGCATTTCAATGAAGTCTCACACAACCGAAATCCGCAATTGCCATATGGCATAATGCGTCCACTAATTCCACTGTTGTTGGCTACAGCTTCCACATCATTAGCTAGTCAAAGTGTTTTCAGTGTTCACGATGACTTGTTTGCATTTCCCCAGGTATGCACAAGGTTATATGCTACGTGGATATGAAGTCATAAGCTCACGAACAACAGTATGAAGTAGTATTTTCAGATGCCTTCCTCTCGGGCCAGGAAGCAGATTTCATCGTCAAGCATCCCTCATCGCCAATCCACGATTTGCCACAACTATTCGACCCTAAAAGTATACAATCATCACAGCATCCCATCCAAGCAAATCCTACCGAGCATGAATTCGACTCCTCCAAGCATACCCGTGAGCTGATGTGGCTACATGGCGAAGCGCATCTCTGTACGATTCCTATAGTTTCTCTCCCTCCACGAAACGAAACCTCAGAAGCCGAAGCCCGCGCTGCTGAGCAAAAAGAGCTGGCACGAGCAACTGATCGAGGTTGGGAATTACTTGATGCTCTAGAGGGAAACTGTCTATATTTTGTATCCGGGTGGTGGTCTTATTCATTCTGCTACAATAATGAAATCACGCAATTTCATCAACTACCTGCACAACCTGGAAAGCCGCAGCATCCACCCCAACCAGATCCATCAGCCCGAGAATTCGTTCTCGGGAAAGCGAAGACGTCGCCTAAAAGCAAGAGTAAAGAGGATGAATGGGGTAATCAGATAGAAGCACACGCAGCACCTAGATCCGGGGACAAACCAAAAACGGAGCTTCAAGTAAAGGGCGATACTCGTTACCTCGTCCAAAAGATGGAGGGTGGGACAATTTGTGACCTCACAGGCAAACCTCGCCAAGTCGAAGTTCAATTCCACTGTAACCCTCACGTCACTGATCGCATCGGTTACATCAAAGAGACGACAACCTGTTCATACCTCATGGTTGTATATACACCACGTCTTTGCAATGACGTAGCATTTATGCCCCCCAAAGCAGACAAAGCTAACAGCATAATTTGCAAACCTGTCATTCCCTCCTCCGACCTTGCATCTCGCATCCAAGCCGCCTCTGCCTCGGGCTCATCTGCCACTTCCAATCCCTCGAAACCTATAAACATCGGTGGGATAACCGTAGGTGCGGGTAACTTTATCGGCAAAGAAGGACAACGTTTACCTATTCCCGCCAATTTCGGCGACGACGAAAGTCGAAGTGAGGTCGTTGCTCGCGCCCAGAGTCGCGCTGAAGGAGGCAAAGTCGAATTGGCCAGTGAGCAGAAGTTAGCCAAGTTAGATCTCGATCCGAAAATTATCGAAGAACTACAGGATGAAATTAAAAAGGTCGCTGGGGATAAAGGTTGGAAAATTGAGGTGGTGGATGTTCCCGGACAGGTCAGAGAAATTCTGGGGATTGTAGAGGATGATGGTGATCAGGAGCATGAGAAGGGGGACGGAAGAGCTCTTGAGAAGGACGGGAAGAAGAAAAAGGGAGACGAAGATGATAGTGTAGATAAAATTGAGGTCAAGGATGACGATGCGGAAGAAGGCAGTGAAGAGGTCTTCAAAGACGAATTATGATTCGCTATCTTTAAACCCATCTGACTGGAAGGCCGGGCGCTGTAGGTAGTCTAAATTCATAGCCATCATATGATACTCTTGGAATACCACCCACCCGCTGCAGAGAAAGAACACTGATGAATTTCAAATTGCCCTCGGTACACTGTATTCTAAGCGCTATATATATATATGTGTGTGTGTGTGTGCGCGTCTTGATCATCAGGGTCTCGGGCAGCAGAAAGAGGGAGGGAGAACTGCAAACTCAGATCCATAGACTACATATCAAACGAGTCGGGTACGAAACAATGTAAGAACCAAACCACGCCCGTCATCACGCACATCGTCTAAAATCTCTCGAGAGATTCTCATCCGTCCTCTTGCTGAATGGTGGGAGCTCCTCGCTCTGCTCGGCGGGGGAGATGGGGAGGTGATGCTCCTTTTGAAGCTTTGTCTTTGGATCGTTGGTACCTCGTCTAGTGATGGGGGTGGTTGTTGTGGTTGTTGTTGTTGTTGTTGTAGCGGCCGCGCGCCTTGGTCGTCTGTTGCTTCGTTTGCTGAGCGTGGTTGTGGGGGAGGGAACTTGGCGGCGTTGGGTGCTGTGTGCGGGGGTGGAAGGGTTGGGTATTTTGTTGCTGGGTTTTGCTTGGGGATTTGGGTTGGTTTGTTGGATGGTGTGTTTGTTTGTTTGTTTGGTGGGTGGGTTGCTTGGTTGCTTGGTTCTGGGAGGGTTGAAGTGATCGTCAAGATCGTCTGCGGGGTTTCCTGGATGTTCAGAGCGGGGGGGTGGTCTGGACGGAGAGGGGGTTTGGAGGATCGAGGGTTGGGTTTGATGGGGTTTGACTGGAATGTTGGTGGGAGGATGGTGTGAGGGGGTGGGATGGTTTATGGGATTGTTTTGATACAGAAACTTTGGATGGAGTTGGGTGGGTTTGGGTATAGTATACTAGGTAGCTAGATCACTACTGGTGGTAAGGGGCCTCGTGTGCTTAAATACTAATTTTTGCGGTGCCCGTTACATGAATTAATTTGCATTATCTTACCACTGACATGGAGGTCAGAGGCAGGACTTGAATGAGGAATAGGAAAAGGATGGAAGGTGACAAAGGCGGGTGTGCTAGATGGCCAATCATATGATGAGAGGGATTTCAGCACCCGTATTGAATATGAAAGATGATCAGGATAGAGAATTGTCATGGGATTCCAGGAGGATCTCTTGTCACGTAATTCCAAACTCATGGAAGTAAAGTGATTCTTTGGGTGTAGTTATGTGACAGTAATCCTCCAATGTTCATTCCCCCAAGAGCCCGACATTAAGTCGAGCGTCGCGAGCAGAAGCACACGTCTAATCGCTTCCGGCACACCTCACTCCAACCGCGACAATCCTGCACACCCACTTTGCCGCTCTCAAAAGCCCTCCAGCTTGTAGACTTCATAAGCCGGTTCCTCATACGGGTGCACTCTAGCCAACACATTAGAAAGCAGAACCATGGAACAACACGAATCAAACCTGCTTCTTCAAAGCTGCAACAGCATCGCGAATGGTCTCTTCCCCAACGCACAAGGTCTCGAACCTCACCTCGGCTACCTCTTCCAATGTACCTACAGTCCCGATATGCGGATTTGCAGTATTGCCGGGTCGAAACTGGGCAGTGCCTAACGTTGTCCAGCCGCACTCTGTATAGTTTCCGGGACCTGGATAGCGTCCCGCTCCGACGGCAAAGATGGCAGCTTTACATGCTTCGAGGGCAGAGACTGGCGCGAAGAATATCAGCTTGAAGCGTTGAGATGTGACAGCGATGGCTGACATGTTTGTGGGAATGGTCGTGTGTTTGTCGTCGTCATTCGTTCCGACGCGGAAACGGACATATTGGTGGGGCAGAACTAATATGGCACCCACTTATTTTGCCTACTGCTCGTCCCCTTCGGGTGTTGGGATCGATTTTCTTCCTTGAAGTGCTTGGATGCACATTCTGGTCTCATTCTGCTTGCTGTGTACCTGGCAACGCCAACGCGAAGACTGGCTGGCTGGTCGTACACGATGGTCACACATCTCATCGTGTCCAGTCATGGGCTTGGGAGTCAGCTGATGATCATGTGGGATAGATATCCCCACGAAGCCATTTGAAGGGAGTTAGCTTGTTGCGACATCAAAATCTAAACCTGTCATGACTACATTGAAGAACTTGGTTCATAAATTGCGGAAGAGATACTCGATGATACCTTTGCCTTTCATTTTGTTCGCCCATGCATGGGATGGGAGGCGGCGGGATTCGAAAGCCCACATCGGATTGAAATGTTTTGCGCATCCCGAGGTCGTCCTTGAAACACTTCTTTTGAGAGTGGAAGTATCCAAATTATCTTTCACTATGAAGGGAAAAGCACCGGCCAACGACACTAGATTTCTAGGGATAAGAAATCCTCAACTTCTTTAATTTATTGTATTAAACATTGTCGTCACCGGATCAAGAGCTTGTGCAGAACGACCCACACATCCACCACCAGAGTCATCAGTATATCTTCGAAACTCGAACCTCATCACATGAATAGAACTTGAGTACGATTCCATCCTCTTGAAAATATATATCACCCTTCGGCTTCAATTCACTTGGATCAATAGATACATCTCCATTCCCAAAGGCCGAATTAGAAGCAACATCATCTCTTGGCGACAGTCCCTTCTAGCCTCTCCCAAAAAGAAAACGAAAAGGGCCGAAGATTGGATCAAAGAAATCGCAAAAGGGATTGGAGGTTGATTGGCGAATCAATGACAAAAAATGGCCGGCATATGAGTACCCTTCTCTGAACGAGAATGAAAAGAAATCCGAGTCAGAGACATATTACCAGGAAAGCCCTCGTCCTCAATTGACATTTCAGTTCACAAATTTCCATTGGCCAACTCGGAAAACTTCTTTTTACACTCTGAAGCCCTATCGTATGCTTGGCAAGATACAGAGAACAAAACCCCCAATGCAGATTCGTGAGCCATTCGGAGATATTAAGCATCTCTCTGTTACACGCAATCCAGCTGGGGCTTTACCCTACCTACGATTCCAAAACAAGCATAGAATGCTTTCGATTGATGCTATCAAGATCAATCAGGATAATCTCTTCGACGTGCGATTCGTACGCAAAGAATGGCGGAAATCTACTTTGGAGCGGAACATGCTATTCCAAGGTTGTCTGGGTCGAGCCGGAAAAGAATAATAGTAATTTGATAATTGAAAGCCTGAAAATGATTGCTTCGAAAGTAGAAGTGGATTGGGCCAAGTTAACTATAAATCCAAAGATAGGATAGGAGTAAGCGAAGACGAGAAAGTTTGGTCAAACAACTCAGCCACAATTGAAGATATCTTCCGCGTAACAGGGCTCTCATCGTTGGATTCATTTCTGAAGCGGCCTTCGCTTCATCGTTTGTCGGTATGGCAAGAAATCTCCTCAGTTAGGAAAGCGTCAGGTATTTGTGATGGGAAGCCATGGACTGGTTCTCTGTCAGAGATTCCACGTTTTTAGTAAACTTCCGCAATACAACCGAAGGAGAAAGGGCAACGAAAGCTTGCTAGGTGCGTTCACACGTACTCTTGTTGCAATCAATATTGATGGGAGCGGTGCGATTTTCACTATCCACCTACGAGATTGGAAATATGTTTAGATATCATATCTCGACTTGTTCAAGACCGACCTACCAATATCAAGAGATGGTTTTGAGGAATTTGAAGAAAACATCATCTCTTTTTGTTTTTTTGATAAAGTACTTTTCCCATGAAAGATCGTTTTTCACAACATGTGAAGGCTTTATTGGTATGGCGCCAGACATTGCTATCCCATGCGATATGTATGAACTTTCCTTGGCGGAAATGAACCTGTATTGTTGAGACCCCATGCAAATAGATGCCAGGTACTCTGTTATTTTCATGGTTTGCTGTCAAATGAAGCTTTCCTGGGTCCATTACCAGGAAGGTTTCAGCTTTCCTGGGGACCTTCGGCGCCGATTATTTAACCTTACCTTGATTCCGAATCATCAAAACGTCAAAAAGATGATCCTGGACTTGGCACACTTCCGAACGGGTGGAAAATCAAACCGCTACAGTCAGACCAGGAAGTTAAAGCTTGCCGGATGTTCGTTGATGAAGAGAAGGGCGAAGAGACGGTATTCGATCCAAGACTTATCCCTGAAATGTTGAAGGAGCGAAATCCCAATCTAAAGTTTGAAGTTTGAAGTCTTGTCTAATGGAATTAGTTGGAGCATCTTCCACACAATAAGAACGCAGAAAGATAACATCGCATGGTCTCTCCGTCTTGCCCCCACAAGAGACTGGATTAAGATGGAAGACTCGGGCTCAATGGTCGACAAATGAAGCTAGGTCAATCAGACTCAGGAACTTGGCCAAATATGACTGGAATGGTTAAATCAGATACTTTCGTCAATGCATGCTTTCGAAAGCTTGTGCTATCATCAACACGATTAAAATGGGCTTCTCAATAATCTCAATGACTTAAGATGTGGCGCCGAGAGATATCTGTACGCTATAAACAGCATATAACTTCTCTGTTTCATAGGTTGCTTCGAGGATAGCATCGTAGTCACAAATAATCCCATGTTTGTTATTTTGAAGGTCAAAATATCGCAGAGGATTGAACATCTACTTAGAGTCGCTATCGAAGATTTGGATGAAGCTGATAGATAGCGTAATTAGATGCGTATATATAATTGAAAAATTGGAAGAAGTAATAGTATACTTGATATTGCCATATCAATCTCCAGATGCGAATATGTGATATAATGAATGTAATGCAATGCGTAACTAGGACCATGATAGATAGATAGATAGATACGGGAGGTAGTCTCAAACGCGGAAGCGGGTAACTAACTGTATTTGTGAGTAGAAGAGATTTGAGGGATTGGGTGGCTTTGTTTTGTTTTGTGCTTGGGTCTTCTTTCTTCTAAAGGGAGGTTCGTTTGTTGGCGAGTAGCAGTATAGGAAATTTGGAAAAGAGGTATATATTATATACATAATTTACTTGGAGAATATTCTTGTATGGAATTGTATAGTATAAGTTCTTTAAGACTCAATGATTGTATTTAGAAAACAAAAAGAAAACCTCCTTTCTTACTCTCTTTCTTTTTGAGCTATTAACCTTACATTTATTTATATTAAATCAGTCAACTAATTGAACCACAATAATCTCATCAATCTTACCACTACTCTATAGATAATAACAAAAAATCATATCACATTATCAATAGTATCTAATTGATATCATCTACGTGTTTGTTTCCTCTATACTTATTACTATATTCATGGATATATATCCATCCATTCAACCGAAAACAACTAATTAGGTGATTCCAAGGTTGATTAAACAGACGATCAACCAAATAGTTGCCAAGAAGATAGTTCTCCATGGGGAAAGATAGCCGCACGGTACGATACGGTGCACAAGCCGCATTGATCGATTTTGAATTTCGGGTGGCTGATGAACTTGATTTAAGATCCAAGAGTGTTCGGCATATTGCCAGGATGATCTATTCTAGTATTGGCTTGCATAGAACTAATGTGTATTGTATGTAACATACTATCTGCAGTCGTTGCACAATAAAGTAAGGTAAGGTAAGGTAAAGTAAAGTAAAATAGAGTGAAGTTAGTAGAGTATAGTAGAGTAAAAGAGGAGTAAATATGTTAGGAATGCCAACGTAAATGCAAACAGACGAAAATAGACACAATCATAACTCGTATTGCGAGAATTCGTGAAGGCTAGAGAGTGGCAGTGAGAGTGAATACGAATGTTGAATGGCGAAGGGCGAATGGCGAATGGCGAATGGCGAATGATGAATGATGAATGGTGATTATTGATCAATAAGTGATCGACTGAGTCATGAGTCTATTGATATCTTAGAAAACATTCCGAGGTAAGATCGATATCATATATCATACACGTATGTTACTAGGTTGATATGATGTACTCGTAATATGATGTGATGTGATGTGATATGATATGATATGATCTGGATGTGCTAATTGAGACCTTATTCATTCCTCAAATGTCTAATTTATATGCAACATGCCAATTCCAATGCCAATGCTAAAAGGTAAGAGTAGGTGATAATTAGCCAATATTTAAGTACCTAGCTACACCTGCAGCTACCGACCTATCTAGATGCCCAGACAACAAAGCAAGAAAATCAATCTAAATTGTCCTGGCAACATCCTTTCCCTTTTTTGCCCTTGAAGGCTTGAACCTCCAATGATTGATCATTTTTCCTAGAAGAAATAAACAGATGTGGCTCATATGCGGGAAGAAAGCCGCACATCTCTTTACTACCTGTAGGCTTGTTTACAATTACAAGCTTTGGTATGTGCCAACCATTGATTGGCGAAGCGAGGTAAGACATTTGATAAAAGTCTGAAAGTCCGGGGTATACGTACTATATCCCCTCCTGAGTCCTGACGTGACTACTGAGTCCTGACGAGTAGTGAACAAGTCGGGTGAATGAACAAGGCTCGGATCATCCATCATACTGTACCCATTCCAGTCAATTCTATTGCGTTGCTATGGCTGCATTGAGCTTGGTATCGGTCTCATGGGTAGCTGGAGCTACTCGCTAGGTACGCATGCATGTGTTTGGATTGGTTGGGGGAAATTGCTTGGAATATAAATACGATGACAGTGCTACGTTGGGGAAATTGGTGTTTGGTTCTGTGAATTTCTATTCAAGTCAAGCTTGATACCCAGATAATTCACTTTCTCTCGCTTTCGCTCTCGCCCTCTAATCTATTCAATCTTGATATTCGTAACCACTTCCTTGAAATTTATTCTGAGAACAAACTCAATCTCGATCCTCAAATACAACAAACACGCATCAATAAATACAACCAAACAACCAAACAACCAAACTCACCACTCAAAATGCGTTTCCAAATCCTCGCCACCGTTCCTCTCCTCTCCCTCGCCATCGCCCAATCATCCACCGATAGCCCCATCACATCCGCGGCCACCGTCCCCACCGCATCCAACACCGCCATCAGCACTCCAGCACCAGACATTGGCGCCTACTCCCGCGACGCCCAACAAGATGAATCGGCGCTCTCACTCCTCTCCGCTCAACTCGCGACCGAGACCAACCCCGGCCAGCAAACCCAACTCAACGCCCAAATCTCGCACCTCACCGTTCAACTCGCCGTCCTCAGCTCTCAGGCCGCGTACGCCAGTTCTGTAGCTACTGCTGGCGCCGCCAACGCCAGCGTCAACGCGCTGTCGTACATTTCGAGCTTGAGTGCGATTGCGGCGACCGAGACTAATAGTGCTATCAAGAGTCAGTTGAGTGTGCAGATTAGTCAGATCAGTAGTCAGGCTAGTTTGCAGGCGACAACGTCGAGCGAGAGTGCGAGGGAGACCGCGAGTGCAAGCGTGGTCACCACGACAAATAGCGAGGGCAAAACGGTGACGTCGACGGGTTCGGCCACGGCGAAGGGTTCGGGAAGTGGAAGTGCGTCGGGCACGGCTAGTTCTTCCAGTAGCAGTGGTGGGGCTGTCGCCACGAGGGTTCCGGCGATTGGTGCGGCGATTTTTGGTGCGGTGGCTTATTTGCTGTAGGTTGCTGTCGTGTGTGGGGGGGGGTGCGTGCGTGGATGGCTGGGGAGTGTGAAGGAAGGAATAATAATATGGGGAGTAGTTGATGGATTGGTTTGCAGACGGAAACGGTAATGGGATTTAGCTTCGTGTCTTAATGGATGATGTATGGTGGGACGAACGACACGACTTCGATGGTACCCTTCAATGTATAATACATTTACAAGATATCTGATATTTCGACACATTGGGTTAGGGGTAATGATAAACATGTTCGTAAACTCATTGTGTTACCTTGCTCTCCTTTATGTCTTGATTCTTCCTATGCTAATCCATCTTTCACTTCTCCAAATTATGATACTTGTTCAGTAGGTTGCTGTCTGAAGGGAATGATAGTCTTGTAAGTACAACAGAAATCATAATAACAACTGCGGCAGAATCAACGAAGACAAAAGAATCTCTCAGCCCTGTAACAACACCCTCTTCTTATCAGCGTATAATATGTTGATATCATGCTGTGAAGACTGGTATGAATAGGTTGATGCAACTAATTGAACTTCCTCTCAAACTCTCATACTCCAGGCTGTCAAACTGATGACTGTATCCACGATGAATATGAGCAACCATCTAGCATAATCTATTATCCATGCCATCCCACAATGGCCATCCATCTTTTTGAGTGGAAACTTGAATCATCTTGGCCATTTCTAGGTATTCTTGGAATGTGAGCGGATCATTTTTTTAAGATTATTGTGATGAATGAAGGGAAGGTCAGATGAAGAGACTGTATTCGAGGGATAAAAGAAGAACTATCACAGGGTTGCGCATCAAGTACCTGCACTACAGATTACTGTGGAAGCTAGAAGTCATTGTTTCAACTTTTCAAGTGGGCGCTTTTGGTCCTGGATATCTACCAAAACTACGAAGCAATGGAACTAAGGTCGTCACGGTCCCCGGAACTAGCGAATAATTAGAAGAGGAGCAGAGTTTGGGAGTGGCCGCAAGTTCTTGAATCATCATTTTGTTTTCCCTGCCACACAACCTAGATAGCACTCGAACCTATCTTCCATCGACTCTCGATTGTTCTTGTCAAGACCAAGAACCTTGAATAAGTGTTAACATCAGACCTTTGACAGAAGAAACCCGTCCTTTTGCAGAAGCTGGAATACTCTGCTAGGGTCATATTTTGCGGCAATATCTTTCAGTTTCTTGACATTCTCAGGGGGTTATTGAGCCAGAGGATTCTGATCTGCATAGCAATCATTCATGTACAAGTAGGGAAGATTGGATTTCGAGGTGTACCTAGTGTCTCGAACTGGTCACCTATTGATTTGACGGCTGCTAGTACAGTCTTATCATCATCTGCAGAAGCCCAGTCGGTCACTGTGGTCCACCCTTTGGAAAAGTGTCAGCGAGTTGGGTTATGATAAATAGGACTTGGAGAGGTGTGGGAGTACAAACACTGATGAGCCTGAGAAGGAATTCCCATGGGATTGCCTCCTAGTTTCTCGCCTGCTGTGACTCGTGATGATGGAATTGTTTGGAGGGTGAATGTCATATTGACATTTAGTCCATCAGTTTGGAGATTGTTGATAGTATCAAGAAAGTAAGTTGATGTTTCACGGTAGAGCGTCTCATCAATCAAACTTGCCGCCGAGCGGTACACATGACTAGATGATTATATAGGTTTCCGATCCGATCATTGGATAGAAAGTCTACTTACCGTGCAGAAGCAGGGCTGAACGCATTTGCAAGGATTTTAGTCAGGAGATTCACAGTCGCATTCGTTGGTGGAATGGTCGCAACTCCATTGGGAATCGTAGCGAATGGCGCGAATGCATCGGGGTACGTAGCGGGCTCTGAGTATACCAGACCAAGCGAGCAACCTGTCTTCAGAATGTTGATTAGAACTGATGATTTAGGGTCCGTTTGTGCCCCATTGTTTTGCCATTCGGTAAATGCAGCCAGAACTTTTGGGAGCTCGGTGAGAGAATAACCCGTCGCCTGAAACCATATGTTTCGGACGGGTATTGTGTACAAATCGAAACGTGTGACGATGCCCAGAATCTTGGTAAATGACACGATATATTCGGATCTTCGATTACTTATCGAAATTGGATCCACCACCTTTCAAGGCCCAGAAAAGATCAGAGTTAGTTTCCGCATTCGCATTCACGATTTCGCCATTCGCGAGAACAACCTATATTTTATCATTAGCAGGCTTGATACCAAAGGGGTAATGAATTGATGCTATTACTTACTTCAAAGTTCTTGACATTATCAGCAGCCAGTCCGTACTGAGCCGAAAAATGAGACAAGCCACCTAGAGTCGATTAACACCGCGATTTATCCTCAATTTGTATCGTAGGCTCTATACCTCCCAATACCAACCCCCCCCCCCCCCCCACACCAACCTGAGGGATCCTTCTCCCAACCACGGATACACCATGCGTGTCAAGCGCTTCATAGACAGCGCCCCACCTTGATCCAGGTCCGACACTAGCTATCGAATTATCTGGACTGACTGACAGTGAGGGTATCCAAATCTGTGGTCGAAATCAAGATTCCATTAGAGCCAATACTTGCCCAGTGAGGATTGGGCGAATGACCTCCGCTGCGAACTGCAAATGGGACGTGCAAGAAAGAAATTATCTTCATGATAAGAGAGACTTCTTATGGAGAAGTGGGAGAGATGACGCATTTTGCTGGCAATCGGCAGGCTTCGGACCTATGGTTGCTTTGTTAGCAATAGTACTGAGGGTCCATAGCAGAAGGTTCAGCAATACCAATTGACTTCAATCAAAGAGTCGTTGGACGAGGTATATTCCACATTGCTCCCCAAAAGTAGTTTTGCAGTCCAACATGCCAGCGACGTCAATTCGGGAACTGAGCGCTTCCCGTTGGTTGCATCGCTCAAGAATGTGGCAAGACTCTTGTCATTTGTGTAGCTCGAAGATATCATCGAGGCAGTATCGTTGGAAAGACCAAGAGCCCCAAAAATGCTGCAATCTTGGCTTCCATAATGGCCGTTGTTTGCTTCCGGAATTGAAGGCTGGCAGAATGAAGTTTCAATGTGTGAAGAGCGTCAGATTGTGTGGAGGACACAACGAGCGTGAATTGTAGTATTGAAAAGAACAGTATCTTAGGGAGCCATGTAATAGCCATAGTGGTCTGTTGCTCTGTGCCTCCAACAAATTAATTGATTAGGAATGAGGTCGAGTTACAGTACATCCGTCAGATACCCAACCCCCTACCAATTCACGCAGGATCATGGATATTAGGCCCGAAATCATCAACACATACAAGACTGTTGATTTTCCTATAGATGAGAAGACTATACGGAGTCATACTACGGTACCTACCTGGATAGACGTACCTGGCACTCTGGGGCTCCATTTCCTACTCGGAATTATGCGATCAATTAATAGCAGTTGCAATGAGCTTATAAGATTTCCGGCTAGTTATCGCTTAAAGTATTTTTACCCCTTGCTTTGACACGTAATCTCATTAGGATTATCATCTCCTCGAATGTTCTTCAAAATTGAAATAAGTTGATCATTGGAGAATTATATCTTAGAGGGCAGGAAGTTATATGCGGTTCTCTTCCTTCACACAGAATGCACTTTACTCCATCTGCTCTAATGCCTGTTTAGCAGTGGTTATACTCGTGCCGCATATATATTTTGGAAATAGTGGGGACAACTGTTGAATACTGAAATTGCTCTCCAGGACTAGAAGTCTGAAAAGCGCCAATAGGAAGAGGGTTTATTCATCTAGACGAGTACTTGATCCGATCACTTCTCTGCTGAAGGGAGTTAGTTCCCGCTCAGGCCCAAGCCTCAAAATAACTACAGATCATGTCGGCTCTCAATATCACGTTATCCCCAACCCCCACGGTCATTGACGATACGCGTAAACACTACGATGTCGCCATTGTTTGTATTGCTTTAGGAGTTCTTGGGACGCTCTTCGTGATTGCCAGGTTACTTCCTTGTTGGGCAACAAGAGCACTTTGGTGGGATGATTGGATCATGATTGCAACTGTGGTATGTATGTTCAAACAACTGAAGTGAAACATTGCCTTCGCTGACTGCATTGTGTTCTAGGTAATGTACATTGCGTGGACCGCGATGGCAGCATACGTAAATTTACATGGCGGTATAGGAAAACCGTTATGGGAAGTCACTATTCAGGAATTTGAGGTATGGTTCAAGGCAAGCATCTCCTCCTGATGTCTCAGAACTGTCAACAGATCAAATAGCAGATGAATGCCTAACATTTCAATTACAGGGAATTGTTGGCAGTGGATTTCTGTACCCTGCCATGACAGTATTCATCCGCACCTCCATTATAATGTTCTACAACCGTATCTTCGGACAATCGATTCTCGCCTTTCGCTATATTTCATGGGGTCTGTTATCACTCAACCTGGTGTACTTGATCAGCTATACTATCTTTCCAGCATTTCTATGCAAGAGACTCCACTATGCCTGGCATCCTCTTGAGCGACCTCTCTATTGCAACAGCTTTACCTATTATTATTACTCGGTTGCTCTATACAGCACGAGCATTGCGTTTGATTGGCTTTTGTTTGTCCTTCCAATTTGGCCAATTTTTAGGTTGGTTATGCCAATGAAACAAAAAGCTGAGAGTTTTGACTATGTTTCTGTGTGGTGCTTCGTGAGTCTATCAAGTCCTGTCTGTTACACTTTTAGGGGACGATGCTGATGATAGTAATCAGCGCTTGTATTACTGCTACGTACAAGCTTGCAGTTTTTATCCAACAGATGAATGATTTTACTCACATTGATCTACGTTGTGTTTTCCCTACTCTGTCTAATCCGTTTATCATTCTAATAGACTCTGTAGGGATTACGGATGAAATGTCTCGGGTTATCCCACCCCAATTTGACCGATATGGGTATACTTTCTGGATTCCTTCCAAGTTGAGCCATGCGTTGCACTGATAGGAACCTCCCTTCCAGCTATCAGTCAAGGATTTACAAAAGTGCGCCAAGGTCTTGGTACCTTTATCAGCAGTACATTCCTCAACAGTGATGACTACACAAGTAAGAGCGGATCGAAAGATTTATCTGGAGTGGAGACTGCTAAATACTTGACTTCTCGGGCAATAGCGAACCGCAAGAACTATAGTAATTTGGAACATGGAAAGATTGTCACGCAGCACGATTATTCGGTGGGCTATGTGGACGACAATACTAGCGAGACAAGGTTGCGACCCGGTGAAGAGCGTGCCGGTGAGTGGCATGAGATTCAACTTGGGGCATCTCTTGTCAAATAAAGATGCGTCGAGTTTCGTATCGCTGTAGAAGTAAGTAGAGCCAAACTCAGGACACCCAGAGTGGTAAGGAATGGCTTGATCAGAGATGGTCCGACGTATTGTGCGAGACTGCCAACTTTGAGCTTCCTATCATCTCGAAGATCCTGAGAAAAATAAAACGCTGTCAGCTTGAGTTTTATTGTAAAGATAAACAATTTTCATAAGGGGTAGGCGTACCTGCAACCCATAAGCGGTATCAAAGTAAATCGCCCAAGCTGCATACACAGCAAATAGGCTTCCTACCGATAGCCATGCACCAGTATCGATACTTCCCGCAAGGCTATTACACCCGATAAATACCAGCCACGCAACTGTGGGTGCAAGAATAAATTGCGGCCATTGTAGATTGGCGAGAGGATATAGAGTAGAAAGGAAGTAGAAAGGAAAGCGTAATCAAGAGAGATTAATATCCAAGGAGGGTATATACGAGAGCCGACGTATAGAAAAACTGGATTAAGAACCCCAGAATCGCAAGAGACCGTGTGATACGTGCGGTTGAAATAGGGCGTATTTTTGTGCGAGTGACAAGAATATCTATATTGGCATCGAGAATATCGCTATTTTTTAGTTATAGTATGCAAATGGGAGTCTGAATAGGAAAAAGGAAACGAACGCACTTCCATGTATTAAAGGTTCCATGAATCAAGGTCATACAAAGCCAGTTTGCCAGTAAAAGCCTACTCAGGACCGTCGGATCATATAGATGCTCAGTGTCATATTTGGCAGCAAATACTAGTCCCCAGACTGGCTCAGGATATTAGTAAAGAATAAACAGAATGTGGAAGCTTGTCGAACCTCAGAACATACAAGCGAAGAGCAGATTCGTACGCACCGGCAGGAAAGCATGCCAGCCACGATTCTCGAGTATGAAAACGTGACAGCTCCCACAGTGTACTGAGGCTTACTTGAGCCGAAAATAATCTCTTTTCCAACATTGTGCAGTTTCGTTTGAATGACTGCAAAGAAATTTGCAAGGCAAGTTTACGGACATAGTATGCTATACATGATTCCTTGTACATCGGTCATTACTAAGATCTATTCATCCCAGCCACCGAATATGAGACTTCTCCCTGGCATATAGATCGTGGACGGTGCTTCCGAAGGCTCGGGAAACGAAGAGTAAGAGACCGAGGGGTACGTTACTGGAGGAGTGTTAGGTACACCACTATATCGTTCGATACTAAACCCAACTTGCAAAACACAAAGATAAACCGAAGGCCCGAATATTACTCTATCCCACGCTAGTGATGTACAGTTCTGGCTACTTGAATAGGAAAAATAATACGGGGTTTGTTCTGCATTCCACCGAGTACCTAGTGGCTTCTAGGTTCTGGCCAGTTGTTAGCCTGTCTGTATCTATGCAAATGCCGCTTCCAATGGGGTCTGATCCTCGGTGATCTTAATCCACTCCAAACTCTTCCTCCATAACTTCAGCTGCTTTTCCTCGTCCTGGCTCTCTGGTGAGCTTTCATCCTTGTTCAACATAATGAAGTAGCCACTTGAGCCACGGAACTGTTGCCCAATCGAGATCTCTCTTAGGTCCGCAGATGCGACCTTAGTGTTGCGCAATGTAGGAATCAAATATTTCAAGAGGGGCTGTAGTGGGCCTAGCACGCCTTTCATCAAGATCCTCCATGCGGACGGCACACCAGAACTCATACACCTTGAATCCGTAAGACCACCAGGATCCATGGCCACTGCTGAAATGTTGCTTAGCAACGGGTCCTGAGATTCGTCAGTAAGCTGATGAATGTTCTTTTAAAATATTCATACCTTGGAAAGCCTTTTATTCAGCTGATACATCCCCATGATTGCTGCTGCTTTTGGAAGTCCGTATCTTTGAAACCCTCGGCTCACTTCCTCTCCACTCTTGCCAAGCCCAGGATGAACAAGTAGCTCCAAGTCATCAGGGAGGTTTGGAGGGAACTTCTCAAGTCCATTCTTACCAGGATAATGGGAATCGCTTCCAAGAATGACTATCTTACCCCCATCTGGGGAGAACGAGCCCAGCAACCTCAAGACTAATGCAAGGTGGGCAAGATGATTAACAGCCATTGAAATCTCATAATTATCCGAGGTGAATGCCAGACCATTGGAGATGCTCCATGTGAAAGCATTGCAGATTATAGCCGTGAGGGGGGGCAATTTCCTCCCCTGATCTCTGATTTGATGATATCAGCGTAGCTCTCAACGGCAGCTAATGACCCGAGGTCAAGTTTGTGTATATCGATCTTCAGGGAACTTTGAAAGCACTTTCTGAAGTCTTTACGTGTTCCCGTCGGTTGGATTCCGAACGGACAGGGCAACGGTCTAGGTCGGGTAATTTTTGAGGAGGTATTCGATCGAAGGAATTGCAAGGGAGCTGTTAGCGCCTGGGATGAGCACCGTGCCACGTTCCATGATGTCGAAGATTGCCGATGAAAGTATGAAAGTAGATGACTTCAATACCATTACAATTGCTTGCTGTATCTACATATTGGCGGAGTGAGCGGCGATTGACAACTGCCGAAAACTGCTGATTAGACTTTAAGCGCCTTGGTCAGATTCGGCTCGGTGCAAAAGGTCAGCTCATATTTACTGCCCGACACAGTTCCAGTACATGAAATCAGCATTGTAATCTCCTGTTGTAATGGTCGCACTCTGTAGCTATCTGGAATTTAGTCCATCTGTGCCGTAGCTGTGCCACATTTTTGGTTCTAAAACGAAAGCCATGCGATGCCGAAGATATCCAGCTAACTATTGTAATAGGAAGAAGCTTTTGAATACGAATTGGTTTGTGGAGGCAGAAAAGTACGGAGTGCGAGGAGGCTAGGGTATTTTGATTGGAATAGTACATTAGGGACCACCAGGACGTGCTCAGGGGTCCGCGTTTGCAAACAGCCTGTCGAAGTAGACAAATCTCGCTTGTACGGTATCAGACTACTTCAACGCCTGTGTGAGTCCACTAATTATATTCGCATGATTTATTGTCAATCATGAACAGCGTGGGGTGAGGGCAGCTTGCTTGAAAACCATCCTTCGCGCTGATTTCCGATTGTGACAATTAGATAGATATACGGCCATTCGAAATATGTCTCTTAATTTTTATTGGAGTTATATTCTAGGCTGCCAGCACCACCACACTCTTAATACGAGTTTGGAAAAGATGCATCAATGGCCTATCAGTGCATATCTAGGGTAGTGATTACCCCAGAAATACTATTCTTATTTCATCTACATGTTATTTCCGGTGTAAGGTTAGTGGTTCAACTTGATCTTCATCAAGCCTAGTAGTATATTAGGGGTTGATAGGGCTACGAGCAGAATCATACTTAATGGGGTTAGGGCTGGTTTTGCGCTTCCAATTATCTAATTTTTCTAGCGCTTTGTTTTTTTGGTGTGTGAGATATAAGGGTAGTCCTTGTTTTCTGGGTAATGGAATATCAATATTTCCAATGGGAATTCGATTCTCAAGATGCCCGATATCACCTTGAGTCACTGGTTTAGCTCAAAAGCTCCTTCTAATCTATCTTCATATACTGCAAGACAGAGGCATCTAATCCAGCAGAGTAGCAGGGTAATAGCTTATGCAATTGATTCGGCATAAGTCCTTTACCGAGTAGTATTTCCCATCACGTTGTTCGATCAATCTGTACAATACCTGGCACTATCATATTTCGAAATCGGACTGTCAGACTCTTGATGGATTTCTTAATTCTATGTTCTGGGAATTCGGGTGGATGACACGGAATGGTTGCTCGTATGGTACTCCAGATAGTCTCTTTGTTTTTCTGAAGGAATGATGGCTAGTTACAATGGTACTACACACGAATCGTCGAGGAAGAAGCGATGCCACCAAAAGCATAAGCTGGTCACTCTGTAGATGTATATATAAGTGAGCCTGCCACCTTCCAATCCGCCCACATTTTGCACCCATAGAAATTCGTACTGGCGAAATCATGCCGATGAAATCAGAATGTTCTCGTCTTATTACCTCCGTGGCATTTTTGCCATGGGTCCAATCCTTGGCTAGCCCTGTATACAACTTTTGTGAACGCCTCTCGCAAAGTTGCCATGGTGAAACGTACCTTTCTTCCAACGGGTCCCAATATTATGTGTTAGCGAATAATAATTGGTATGGTACTTTTCACACGCGGTTTGACATGGACTAACACTTTCTTCGGTAGGTTTGCAGCAGCTAGGAATACACCAATATGTATTGTTACACCAACTACCCCCCATGAGCTTGCTGTAATTGTAAAGGCACTGGCTTCGGTTGATGTCCAGTTTGCAGTCCGCAGTGGCGGTCGCTCACCGGCCCCTAAGGCGGCAAACATAAGAGATGGGGTTCTCATAGACATGTCCCTTTTCAATGAGGTCTCTTACGACGCTACTACGAACCTAGCAGTCATAGGTCCCGGGCTGACTTGGGGAGCTGTTTACAAAACTCTGGAGGCTTTCAAAGTCACCGTGGTTGGGGGACGGGTTACGGATGTCGGTGTTGGGGGACTCATTCTCGGTGGTACGTCATATTTTTATCATACTTGGAGCGGCCTTCACTGATAGTTTTCTATACTCAGGAGGACTGTCATACCTGTCTGATAAATATGGCCTAGCATGTGCTAATGTGGTCAGCTTTCAGGTTGTCCTTGGGAATGGGAGCATCGTGACGGCGAGTGCGTCAGAGAATAGCGAATTGCATTGGGCTCTCAAAGGTGGGGCTAACATCTTCGGTATGTATCATTAGCTCAAGCGGGACTACACATCTATTGAGCAGCAGTGTATAGGTATCGTGACTTGTTTTACTCTGAATGCGTACCCTTTACCACATGTATGGGGTGGCATCAAAGGCTACAGCAATAACTAGCTTCCAGCTCTGCTGGATGCTCTTGGCGAATACCAAGATAATTACCAAGAGGACTCTCACTCGAACATTATGATACAATCAGCAATCACAAATGATACTGTGGGTACTATTATAAACATTGTTTACTTGGAGCCTATCGAGTCTCCAGATGCATTCTCTCCCTTTCATAACATTCCCACAACCTTTGATACCACGACTATTCAGAGCTGGTACGATTTTCAAACGGGCAGATTCTGAGTACTCTACCGCGGTATGTAGACCCTATTGTTCGGCAAAGAAGATGGCTAAATGGTAGTTGTAGCTGGGATTGGCGTGCAACATCATATGGGTTCAAACTCCTTTGATGAGCCTGATATATTGAGATGGAGTACTTGGATACAAATTATGCACATTAATTTTGTTTTCGTACTGCAAATTTTCTCTGGAAGAAAGACTTTTCCATCTTATCACATGCTTCCTCCCAATCGTTCGTCCACTAGAGCATTGTTCGGTCAGCAACTGCTTCGCTTCAGGTATCCCAACTGCCAAGGAGAAATTTCGCCAGATCCTGTACTGTGGAAACAAAGAAAAGACAGTAGCTGCAGTACACCAAAAAAGAACAAGGCAGAAAGTTTCAATGGTGGGAATATGTCACGTATCTCCCTATGGTAAGGTTGATATCCCAAAATTCCTCCAATCCACCGCCCAATAAAGACACCCAAGCCTCGAGATATCCACTTCCCACAAGGGAGCACCAGGAACCACCATGGCAGTGAAAGATAGGGCAATCCTCCTAGATATAGTTTAGTGGTGCTCAACCCCTAAGAAGTTGTACGGTCCAATCGTACCCAAATAGTTAAAATAAAAGAGTTAGTCGAGAGACATATTAGGACTCCAAGATCAAAATACAAACAGATAATATGCAGACGCAACACACTGCATTTGAGGAGCGGCTGCAGAAGCTACGTAATATAAATTGGGCTAGTCGCTAGTGAAGAGGCGAGGGGTTTCTGCATGCACTTCGGTCAGCAACACTTGATCAAGAGTAGCCCCGGTAATTTTCATGAGAAAACCATCAGGGGACTCAATCTTGTCTATTGGAATAATAAGTTCGGGCAGAATATATCAGAAAAGCTTGCTTCTGTATGAAGAGGTACTTTTAGTCCAGATATCCTTCCTGGCATTAGCCTAGAAATCCATACACATTTGCTGCTCAAACGAACTAAGATGTCCTCCTTCCCACCAAACATCCTTTCTGGGGTTTTGGATCATCTATGTTGGGCAAAACCCCATATCCTCCCTGCATACACCGTTGCAGTATCTTTCCTCCTCTTGATGTTTTCTCTTGCAAGATATATGCTGGGTACCTCGTCCAAAATTCCCGGGCCTCCACTAGCCACATACACACGGTAGTATTCTTTTTGGGCAATCTGGAGCGGTAGAGTCCGAAATGATCCAAGCCGCGCATGAAAAATACGGTGCGAAACCCTCCATCGTGGGTTTTCCAGTAAATAAATAGACGAAATGTGCTCGGAAAACAGAGATGTTTGCATTAAATGCATAGAGAGAACAGTAAGACTGACTGGAGCTATCTTCTAAAAGGTCCAATCATACGCTGGCAGTCCAGTCTGTTGCTTGTCAATGATCCTTCTTACCTTCCACTTATATACAATCACAAGGCGGACAAAACACCCCATTATAATATGTCAACCAGTGGTGTCGAGGGGCTGGTTGAAGCTCAGAACTGGGAAGACCATAGGAATAGGAGGAAGCGAATTTTTTTGGCCGGTTGGTTGTACCCCGATTGAAACAGGTTGACACAAAGCACGTTGGAAACTGACAAATGATAGTTCAGTTTGAGTGCCATTGCAAATGACGAAGAGAAAGTTGATAATCTGATTGAAGCGTGGCTACGTAAGTTAGAGAGAGATTTCGCGCGTAGTCCAGGTGAGGGTGGGAAAGCTTTCGACTTTTCACATTAGACGTAGTAAGTTACGTCTGACTTCTTCGAACAACAGTTGGTCATTGACTGCATTTCACAGTTATCTCTTCCACGACATAAATTCGATGAGATTTTTCGGCCAGCCTTTTGGACTCACCAGCTCGGGATCGGATCTTCACTCTCTGATTGCAGCAGCTCAGACGGGAGGCAACGTTATACACTCGTTGGCTAGACTTCCTTGGTTAAAAAAACAAATATTTTCAAGTCGGTTGGGTAAAAGGTATCTTGCTCCACGGCCAAACGATGGCTCCCCTATTGGAGAAGTTATCAATGTGAGTAATATTACCCCAATATATACCTACCAATTAGCTATGAATTGACTTCTTGGGCCGGTAGATGCGAGAAGTGTTGATAAATCAGAGGATTAATGAGGGGAAAGCAAAAAAAGCCCACAGGTGATGGATTAGACTAGTTAGTTAGTAACCATTCAAGATTCCTGAGGAGATACCGTGCTGACATCTCAAGCTTCATACACGAGGCCAAGAATCCCGATGGCACTAATACGACCCCCGAAAAAATCAAAGAAGACGTTTTGTTTTTCCTGTAACTATCCCTCGAACATACACGAAAGATGCACCACCCAACCAGCTAATCCCTGTTGTAGTCTTGCCGGCTACGAAACTCTAGGCCACACTCTACGCTCGGTCATTACTCACGTGGCTTCACATCGATCTGTTAAATGCCGACTTTGGAGTGAAATCTCTGGGACGCCTGTTACCACCGACATCATATCCTCGAAACACGCCCTGACCCTTCCTTCCCTCCAAGCAACCATCCGCGAAAACCTCCGTTACGACCCCGCTATTTGCTCACATCTTCCCCGGTTCCCCTCCCGCTCAAAATATTTAGAGATCCTCGGGTATGTTGTCCCTGCTAGCGTGGAACTCGCTTGCGATGTTAATCCATCAACCGGGGCCAAAAGACAGTTGGCTGTGATGCGGATGTGTTTCGACCAGAGGTATCTTGAGAATGATGATGCAGAGTATGGAGAGTGGTCATGAGCAATCGAAAAGAGGGAGCTCGGGTTCGGATATGGGCGGAGGAGGTGCATGGCCAAGGATAGGAGCTGATGGCTATTAAGGCAAGTGGTTTTTGAGGTAAGCGAGGAGAGGCGGCGGTACCAGGGAGGATGCACCAATCTGCTAACCACATTCTATGTGTAGTTTTTTCGAAGATTCGACGTAGAGCTTGTAGATGATGGAATCCGGAAAGCTTATGTGACGCCTAGTGTGAAAGGTGTGAAGATAAAGCTGGAAAATAGAATCCCTGCATGATATAGAGGTTGCGAGTACCGGGGCCTTGGGGTCGGGGTACTCCCATGATGCCCTTTTGAGTTTGCTCAACTTGTTAACTGAGGGAAGGCTGGCTTATTGGCACCTGTATCAAGTTAAAGTCGTTCGGATTTGGTCAACTTTGGAGATGTGAACGCGTTCGTGGGACTGCGTGATGCCATCAACCCATAACATCAAGCATCAAGCTGTTCAATATATTGATTTCTAAAGCTATCGCTTTCAATTTTTTTTTAATCTAGACATCTGATATCAAGCTGACTCTCCCTTTTCTAGAATACAATATTTTCACCATCCAAACCTGCACAGAATAACGTTGTGGCGGTGTGATTGCGCACGTAGCACTGATCACCATTCACCAAGAAGGTACAAGATACAATTTAGTCGGTGGGATATTAGGGAATATGAAACCAGACTAAGTACTCTAGACCTACAGTTGTTTCCAAGTTGTAAATGTCCATGATGATTAGTAATGATTTCTCTTTGGCTGAATATCATGGTGATATGAAGTCACAGGAAAAGATGATAGACAAGCTCTTTAACGTGACGGTAATTATCTGAAGCTGGCTTAATCATTAAGAGTGATATGCTCGAGGCTCCTTTACACAGCTCATATCAGCATTCAAATAATTTTCAGCTCCTAATTGTTATGAATTCACAATCACCAACCAAGAGGACAACAAATCTCAAGTCGTATCATCACCATTACTCTCTCCACCTCCTCCTCCACCTTCAAACAAGGCACAATTCGGGAACCGATATTCTACAACGCATCAGCTTCCTATCTGTTCTCAAGCTCCTTGTCTATTCTACCTTCCACCAAAAAGAAAGAAAGAGGAAGAAACTCACGATCAAACAAACTTTCCCAAAAGTCCACCTCTCTCACATAACAAAAGTCCGTTGTCAAATACCAGTACGTCTCGTTCGGATTAGGGTTGGTGAAAGTATTCTCATAAACACTGTACCCAAACACCATGATCCCATTCATACCTCTTGACCAATCTACTCGACGAAGACGGGGTTTCGTAGCAACGAGCATGATCTTCGCCTACTGTTATATTGAGGAGATAGCGCTTATCAACACCACTGGAGGATGAAGGAGGTGAATTTTTGGCGAGGGAGCGATGTGAAGTTTCGGGATTGAGTGGGGATGCGGAACGTCCAACTGGGTGCTGTGTAATTGACTTGAAGAAAGCCGACTGGGCCACAGTAATCTATCTCGGTTTTATCCGCGGGCTCTTCGAGGCCGATCTGTGCGACATAGCAGTTATCTGTGGTTTTTTAACCAGGTACTATTTCTCTCTGCGTCAACGGACTCGCCTATGGCAAACTCATGCTACGGAGAAGAGATTTGAGAGGATGAAAAGGGGGGCCTATACCTATCGTTGATTACAAGACTCCCGAGATCCGTCCAGCAAGTAACTGTGATGTCAGTTCCGTATTTGAGATACTTTATCGTCTCGCAACTGAAGTTATCGTCGCAGATGTTACACTCTGTATTGTATTTTGTGGTTGCAGGGGCGGAAGTTATGTGTTCGATTGTTGAATCTTGACCACAGAAGCTCAGGTCGGTTTCGTCTGTTTTGCCAGACGATTAGTCAAAATCGGATTTGAAATGTGTGTGAACCTACACTCTCCTGCATAGTCGGCGAGATCGTACTGAGTTACGTAGTAGCAGTCATCACTTGTTCTCAACCATGTACTGTTTCTTTCAGCATTTTATATGACGTTTGGAATTTGAGATGGATCTTACCTATCACCATCGATGACAGTGCCAGTAGTCCAACATATGAGTGACACGATGGTATCATAGTCGTAGTATTCCTTGTTAGTACAAAGTGCATAAGGGCACGTTTTGCATTCAGTTGCCACCCCCGGCTCGAGTGTATTGTTAAATGGAGGCTTGAAGGCAGCATGTGTGATATCTGCAAAAAGCAGGAAGATCCCAAGAGCGGAGAGTGGTGAAGCCATTCCGATTCGAGAGATTGAGCGCGACGTGAAATAATTATTAAGACTCAATGACTGGATAGAGGGCTTCTCCTTTATTCATCTCCAGTCATCATCAATCGAGACTTCATATATACCAACATCATGTCAGACGTCTCCATATCAGGAACCGTTTTTTCTTCACCGTCAATCAATAGCTGTCGCCAAGAAAGAATTATTGAACCTATGCGATACATGCTTGGAATAAATAGCCTTTCAACAGATTTCTGCAGGTTCGATGCAAACAATAGTGATCAACCCGAGCTCGTACATTCATTACCCCGCATTTCTGTAGCATATGCAAGCCTTGTCAAACAGCCTTCTCTCATTCTTGAATCATTGAAGAGAGACCTGATGTGACCTCGTATAGCCCACATCAGCTTATATGCGGCTCGGGAAACTCAGTGAGGCCATAACATACGAGGTGGTATTCCGGCTAAAACCGGGTAAGGAGTTATGTGTTTGATACTGCGATGAGCACGATGAAGTAGTATTCCGAGGGCTTCCGAGGCATCATCTTCCGCACATCCTATTCCCCATTCCCCCATCCCCACAATCCATTCCCCTTTCTCTGATACGCACCCCTAGCTAGATACGGCATAGGTATCAGCATCAAGCAAAAATGCAAATTCTCTCGGATAATACCCCGAGCCATCCAATGCCCCATGAAATAATCCTCAGCATCGAACAGGCAGGCAATTCACGTCCCCAATTCCACTCCCCCGTTCCGCAGTTGGCGCGCGTGGCTGTTGATTCCTGTGAGTTTCGTGTGTATACTTGGGTGAGCTGATGATGTCTGAGATCGTTTTCTATTGACCCCCCTCCCTTTCCTTTCTTCCCTACACGCCCGACTCATGTACAGACGATTGCGAGTAATTCCTTGAGGAAATATCCTGATGTATCATAACATAGAGTGTGGCGCATGTATAATATATGATGGATATGTGAGATTGGGGATTTGAGATTTGCTAGAGGGTTCATGTGTCATGTGTCGTGTGTCATGTGTCATGTGGTGTGATGTAATGTGATGTAATATGGTATGGTATGGTATGGTATGGTATGGTATGGTATAATCAATCCTATCACCTCGTCGCCTCTCCTAGCCTCGTCGCTCACGACAAAGCAAAGACACAACTACAACGTCCAAATGTAAATCGCTCATGAGTTCACGGAAATCTCCAACAGATGTATTGATCAGCTACTTCACCCAATCATAGATATCTTCCAAACGTATGGATACATATCCGCGGCCAGACCAATCACTCGCATGCATTCACACCCGCAGATCTACTACCCACCCAAGCCCCACCCCCACGACTCACGCCGCTCTCACCCAGCGCAAACTCCCGACGCCGACCTTCCCCCCTTCCAGCCAGCGCGTGGCCTTCCCCCCCCAATCCCTCCCCCTGTCCTGTTCCCGCGCCAGAAACTCGGCCAGCGCGCGCCCGCTTCCCCGCCGCAAGCGTCTCCACCCCTTCCACCACCCCCTCAAACCCAAAGCCGCACTTCTCGAAAACCCGCTTGCTCGCAAGGTTGTACTCCAGATATTCGCCGATCAGCGTGTGCACGTTCATGTACGGGATGGCGAAGTCGGAGAGCAGCGTTTGCAGGACGGCGGGCATGATGCCGCGGTTGTGGTGCGTGGGGAGGAGCCAGACTACGGTTGGGGAAGGAGGCAGGAGGTTAGTTTTGTGGATGGGGAGGGGATGTGGATTTAAGGGGTTGGGGAAGCGGATGGGAGGTGTGCGAGGAACCCGTTTGACTTCTCCTTTGGAGGAGAGGGCGTTGGTGCTGGTCGAAGTGCGGGCTGGGGGATGCGCGATCGTGGGATCGCTCGTCTTGGTTTCCATTGCTTCGTGCGGAATCTATCATGTACTAAGCGCCACGGAGACGATTCCAGAGTCCACGATGCAACACAGCACAACAGACGATCCACAGCCCACAGCTTCAACCTGAAGGAAGAAAGAAGAGAAAGGAAAGGAAATGAAAGAAAAGGAAAAAAAAAACAAAAGAAGGGAAAAGGAAGAACATACAACCAACCTCCCACTCCACGCCCGGATCCCCCGTCCTCCTCTCCCCATTCCTCCTCACCAAACCCTCGCGCTCCCCGCCCCCAAAACCGTCACATATCCCCTCCGCCTAAGCTCCACCTGCCCGATGAAAAGCTCCTCCCTCGCCTCCCCCACGCCCACCACCTCCCTGATGCTCGGAAACGGCAGCGCCTCCACCCAAGACCGCGGGCCGCCCTGCTCCTCGGCCGCGCGCGCATCCCACAGCTCCGCCGCGGCGATCTTGGCCTTCCGATCCAGGACGTCGTGGAAGAAGGCGTCGAAGGATTCCTGCGTGTAGGGGAAGGGCGGGCCCGTGAGATGGAGGTAGATGGCGGGTTGGTTGAAGGCGGGGATGGTGGGTGCTGCGTCCGAGGGGCGGGGACGCGTCAGGATGATGTTTTGGTGGTGGGGGTGGGGGGAGTTGAGGGTGAGGGTGGGGTGGAGGGGGTGGTGCTGGATGGGCATTTTGGTGCGTGACTCGTGAGAGTTGAGGCCCTGGTGCGGTGGGGTGGCGTGTTTTGGGGGATCTTGTGGTATGTTTGACGGCTGGTGAGAAGAGATGTGCTATCGTTCAAGGCGACGGGATCATATGGATTTTTAGGGCTGTGAATCACGTTGCCGTAAGACTCACTGCCGGTGCTTGTGTAATAGGTGGGCTGACGTGCCAAGTGTTCAGGGTCCACTACTACATGTGATCCTTCACAGCTTCTGCTAAGCGAGAGCTGAACCCCATGTTCATGGTGTGAAATAGGAAGGTTGTAACGTAAACGAAGGACTCGACTGGTTGATTCAATCTCTCAAGAATTAATGAATAGAAATCGCAGGACTAATTGTGGTGAGCGATATTACTTTGATCACCTCAGCATAAACTTCCTTAGACTCCCCGGGGATAATCACATCATTTGAGCTGATATCTTTCAGTCCTATATGAGTTTTGTTCCAACACGTCTTGTACTATTCGATGCCCTGATGCGTTACCTATATGCCTACACCCAATTCTTATTATTATTATTACCCTCCTATTTACTATTTCTTTGGTTTCTTCTCAGGCACTTCAAAACTTGCAGTCTTTCAAGATTCCCAACTATTTCTTCCAATTTATTTCGACATACCATATCATTATAATGCCCTTTCGTCATGTTTGGGTTCATGGCTATCTTCCCTCACATATATTAAAATATCGAACCAACTCGTCACCCTCAGTCCATGGAAGTGAGTCTAAGTTGGTATAGGGTTCAAGATATTGGTCTCAAATGCCTTGGCTTCTTTCCCTTCTTTGATTCCACGTTTCCTGCCACAAAATTCTGTATGAAAGTAATGACAACAATCAGCACTCTAACAATTGGCTGCTGTCACCATCAATTCAGCCGGTCTTCTTGTCGGGTAGATCCAATCGTGATATTGTTGGCGCCGTAATCTAGGCATTCCCACTTCCCATCTCATGAACTCAATAACTCTGGAAGGGGATCAAGGTGATTCCAGATCGAAAAGAGGTTCAGAATGATTGTAGGACGAGCCGTGCTGTATCATTAAAGAACGCTCAAAATTTACAGATGCCACTTACCTGGGGATGGTAACATAAGAGACTCATGTCATAAGTAGATTCTGGTATTCGTAGTCGAAGACTTCCAATAATAAGATGGATTTTTGCAACAGTGACAAATGGTTGTCGGATATAACATTACGAAAAGACTCGTGCAAAACATTTCCATGATACGTCGATGCTATCAGGCAACTCCATCACTTCGAAGTCCCAAGTTTGTATCACAGGGCTGGGTCGTGATCTTTAGAACCATGTTCCTTACACAAGACCTTGATGAAATGATTCGTAATCAAGAGCTCTGATTCAAGTTGCACACTTCGGCACACTTTGGATAATAATAGCAGACTGGCGATATTAAACCGGTTTTATCGCAGGCAGCCATAATTGACGTAAAGATATAAACAATGTACAGAAGTGCATGGTCTGGCATAGCAAATATCGCATTACACTCATCGCATCCCTCTGAGAATCATAGAAGTCAAGACATACAGTCCACCATTATCGGTGGTGATGATGGAATTTGAAGCGAAGGTGAAAATAAGTTAATTTTCAAGGTTGCGCAAAAGTGGCATGAAATATTCGTACGATTGAAGCTGTAGCCACAATCAAGACACAGAAAACGAAAACACACTGCTCTTTTCCTTCTCTATACACATGTTTGCATGTACGGAGTAGGTAGCATAAGGAATGTTTGCCAATTTTGACACAACATTTGCTTCGAGAGGTGATGACTTGTATTTGTCCATCAATGTACGTAGATAGCACAACATGATTTCTAAAAAAAAAAGTACCCTGAGTATTTTGCGAAATTCCCAAAAGACATTGTTATTCTCGAATTCCAAAGAGGGATTTGGGAGGGGAGGTAGAAAGTTGAGAGGCAAAGCCCCAGCGTTATAGGCGCAATCACTAATGATGCACTAGCAATCATTTTCTTCTGTATTCTTCTAGCTCAGGTTTCGATGATAGCTTGAAAAGATACTACCTACCCCTTTATCACCGAGCCACAAAGGTACAAAGGTACAAAGGTACAAAGCCACAAAGGTACAAAGCCACAAAGCCACAAAGCCACAAAGCCACAAAGCCACAAAGCTACAAAGCCACCTCATAGCCGCAGCTAAAATAGTTTATTGACTATCCATGGATTACTGTATGTACTCTGTATACTCCGTACTGTAGAGTAAAGTTAGTTAACAGTAGTAGTAGTAATAGTAGTAGGCGGTGAGTCCAATTTGTCAGGGACAAGCAAATGATAACGTCCGTGAAATATGGGTAGGTTGAAATAGAAGGAGGATTTGAATGTAACCTTGGAAGTCAAAGCAATAATAGATAATCAACTCAAGACTCAAGACTCAAGACTCAAGACTCAAGACTCAACAGAGAAGATGATTGCCGTATTTTATAACATCCACGGATACTACTTTCAGGTTATATGAAGAAAAGGTTGAATGAGATTGAATGAGATTGAATGGTTTGGGGTAAAGAGTCCCGACTCCCGAGGTCATTCATTCTTTTAATTAACCCAATATTTTCATGACATTGATCTCAGTTTGAAACCATTTATTGAGTATGTGCTCGATTGAGTTTCGAGTGAAATGTTCTTGCTTATTAGAGTTTTGGTTTCATCCAAATTGATGTTTATTGTATGAAGCCCTGGAGGGTTGTGAAAGTTGGAAGTAAGTATATATTGTAGGTATGGATTATATATGTAGGTATGTTTGTTTTATGTAGAAATGAAACTTGATAGAAGCTTGATATTGTATTGATGAGATTGTCACAAGGGGTTTTTGTTCTTGTTGTTTGTTACTCTGTACTTTGCGAATGAAATGAAATGAAATGAAATGAAATACTGTACGGAGTAAAATAAAATCAAATCAAATCAAAAAGCTCCCTAATCTTCTTTGGTAATAGATTCAACTCATGCATCCATGAAATCCCTTCTCTATCCAAAGCCCGACCAATGATATATCTTTTCAATGTCAGGTTTATTAGGTAATACTGCCTGGGTACTCTGTACTGTCTATCTACCTGGGTAGATAGACAGTACTGTAGATAGATACACAGTCCTCCGTAGTCATAACGCTAACCTTAATAGGGATAGGTTATTGATTCAAGCAATGCCCAGGTGATACTCTCCCCCCCCGGAATAAATGTTAAAGTATGGGTCGGCCCATATAAATCTAGCAAATAGTTTTTATCATTGGACCTCGATTTTGCCACAGCTCAAGGATAAAAATTTGCTAAATTCCACCCTGATTCAACTAAAAGATCAAAATCTGGCTTGTGCAAAGGATTATAACCAATCAGATGAAGCAAACTGGGGAGGATCCATCAATTAACATTTATTCCGGGGGGGGAGAGTAAGAAGATTCCAAGAAAATGCCTCAACTTATTATTCACAAGGGTACTCCGTAGGTTAAAAAGGGCAGGCTGAAGCTGTTAAACTCTTCTGCGACGTTCATGATCATCTTATGCAAATGCAAATGCAAATGCAAATGTATGAAAGTGGATTAAAATTGACCGCATTATGAAATAATTGATGGAATAATTGACCAATCAGATTAACGAGAAGATAGATTCGGAAATCCTGAATATTATTAATCGATCAATTCCATCGTTCATTGGCCGCAATCAGCATGGAGTATCCTAAGCCTTGATACCTTTTTAGACCGTTCCTTGATTTTTCTAGCCGTGCCGTAGAAAATTGACCGACGCTAATACTGCACCTTCCTCCTTGCTCCCGCATATTTCTCAATATCACAACTTCTCAGCGCTCAGTGCTCAGTGCTCACCTCAACTCCTAGTCTCCTACAGTACAACAACCAAGGACAGACTGATTAGAACCAACTTTCGTGGATTGTTCAATCCTCATTCTCTCGCTTTCCTCATCATTGCATATCCATCCGTCCATCCATCCATCCATCCAGCCATCCATCCATCCAGCCATCCATCCCACTTTGCAACCGACTCTTTTACTCTTCTTTACTGTAAATAGCTTTTCACCATTCGTCAAATGCATCTTCGTCCTTAATGCTTACTACAGTACTCTTGCTGTTTCTTGTTTGTTGCTGCTCCACTGCATAATCTCAAATTGTAGTCGATCTTGGTGCTGTGATAGTTTTCATAAAACGAAAGGACGGTCCAGACTTCTACTTTCCGAATTCCTCCTCCCCCGAATTCCCCCCATTTTGAATTGAGACTTTACTACTTACTGTATAGTACTGTAGTCTTCTTCATTTGGAACTCCACTATTACATTTGTTTCCCTACTTCACCCCAGCCGGTCGTTACCTTCCTGAGTCCTGAGTCCAGAGTCCTGAGTCCTGACCTTTTCCACTCTAACCTTTGCAAGGAGGCGGAGAAGAGAAAAAAAACCCCCCAACCAACCAACCTTGGTACTTGTGGATGTCAATCATCTGAAAAAGAGAAGCTCCCCATCGTGGTTGTTTATCTCCTTGAACTCCAATATCCACATTTGACCAGCCTATAATCCTTCCTTCTACTGCCGGGTCTGCAGTATTTCCATCTTCAAAATCGCATCGACTTTCATTTCTACTTTTCACTATTTCGTTGTTTGTACATACAATAATAACCACTCTTTTGCATCATGTTCTCCAAGTCCCTTGCCAGAGCTGGCTTGATTGCCAGTGTAGTTATCACTACCGTTAATGCTATTGCCACAATCTCTACGACTGGTTCAAAGTTCTTCACAAGTGATGGTGATCAATTTTTCATCAAAGGTGAGGTCGTATCATCTAATGCTAAAATCCTTGGCTGACAATATCTAGGTGTCGCATATCAATTGACCGAAGCTGACCCTTTAATCGACACAAAACAATGCCAACTCGATGCCTCTTTGATGAAGACTTTGGGCGCAAATGCTATTCGTGTTTATCACGTTGACCCTTCTGGAGATCACTCTGGATGTATGTCTGCTTTTGCTGATGCGGGCGTTTACCTCTTCTTGGATTTGGACACTTTCAATACCGCAATCACTCCAGTATGCTATCTATACCTTGTTACTTGACCATAGACCATGACTAATAACCCCCCACAGACGGATGCGACTTGGGACCAAAGCCAATATACAGCATTTGGTAAAGTGATGGATGCTTTCGCCAAATACGATAACACATTAGGGTTCTTTGTGGGAAATGAGGTTATCGCTATGAACAATCAATCTTTAGCGGCACCATTCATTTAAAGCCGCTGCTAGGGACATGAAAGCGTACAGAAATTCAAAAGGATATCGAGAAATTCCTATCGGTTACTCTGCGGCCGATATTGCGGAATTACGCCCTATGCTTCAAAACTATCTTGCTTGTGGTGCCAATACTTCCGAGGCTATCGACTTCTTCGGCTTGAACGCATACGAATGGTGCGGCAACAGTGATTTTTTCGACTTCTGGTTATAAAACTCTCAATTCGTATGCCGATGGCTTCAACATCCCGATCTTCTTTTCGGAGACGGGTTGCAACACGGTTAAACCAAGAACCTTCCAAGATCAAGCGGCTATTCTTGGCCCGGAGATGGATGATCAATGGTCTGGAGCAATTGTGTATGAATGGATTGAAGAAGCCAATGATTATGGGTTGATCAGTTATGGTTCAACGGTAGCTGCTACTGTTGTCGCTTCAGGTGTTGCAGGCGGTTACTCTCGTGCCGGCACTCCCACTCCTGTCTCTCCAGATTTTGCCAACCTTCAGAGTCAATGGTCAACTTTAACCCCAACTGGTGTTGCAAGTTCGGCGTATTCACCCACTTTGACACCACCCGCTTGCCCTGCATCAACCTCGGGGGGTTGGTTAGTTGATGGTGATGTCAAATTACCATCTATTGGTCAGAAAGAAGTAACGGGTACTGCAACAACTACCTCTGGATCAATATCTTCAACCGGTAGCGCCACTGGTTCAGCTGCTTCTGCCACCTCGACAAAAAAAGGGTAGCGCATCTGGTGGTAAAGAAATCACCGGAATGAGTGTGTAGGGTTAGCAGCAGTGATGTTCGGATTCATGTACTGGTTATAAGAATCCTGGTACAATTCTTTTACAAAAGTTTCTTTTCGTCAGCCTGGATGGCTTTAAATGTATAAATGATTATGATGGGTGGAGAAATCCCTTTTACGTTAATTCGGACCATGGGCGCATTACGATGAATGAAAGCGCGGCGTTTTTTTGATTTGGATTGAATCATTTTGAACGCGATCGGGTTACCTTTCTTAGGTGGGACATGACAGGCCATCATCCTGTAGATATAGAAAGTTATGAGTTGGTCAATATTTTATATTTTAGATCAACGATAATAAATAAATAATAATCAAATAAGATAATAATGGTTTTCTTATGAGTATGGTTCTTACTATATGATGATGATGATGATGATGATGATGATGATAATAATAATTGTGAAGATATAAAATGAGATATTGGACAACAGGGATGTATCGGTGTATATTGATTACTAGGTAGGTAGGTAGGTAGGTAAGTCTTTTGTGGTTCTTCTTCTATTGGATGAGATTCAAGGGAGTATGATGATGAGGTAGATGTATTGTAGTGGGGTATGATGGGGTGTGGGAATGGGATATGGATATGGATATGGATATGGATATGGATAATTCAAGAAACGGAGTGGAAAGTGAGTGAGTGAGTGAGTGAGTGAGTGAGTGAGTGAGTGAGTGAGTAAAGTTGGTCGTTCTTTTACCATTCCTGTCTTTACTCAGATATCCATGCAACCAAACGATCATCTGGGAATTTTTGAAATTGAAGAATGGGGTGAAGAAGAAGTTGGATCTTTTTTTTTTTGTTTTTATTCAGAGAGATGTGCAATACAATTTTCATTCAGGATTTTTTTTTTTTTTTTTTCAATATTGATGACTGAGTCTGAGTGGATGGATGGATGGATGGATGGAGTGAAGTTGAGTCTTTATATTATTTTCTTTGACTTCACTCAGACATGCAACAAAAGCCCTGCATAATCAAGCAATGGGACCTGGAAAATCATGTTTGGAGGAAGACGATATTCAGTGTAGAGGTGGAGGGAGGGAGGGAGGGAAGGGAGGGAGGAAGTCTGGAATTGGTGAGGGCGGGTGGGTTTCTTCTTTTTATTGCTTTTGCCTTTTCTTAGATGTGCAACAAAAAGCCCTGGAGCATTCTTGAGATACCTATCTAGTAAGTAGGTACTAGGTAGGTATTATCTAGGTAGGTATATACATGGAAGGATGTCTTCGAGGAAGTGACGTTTTTGAGTGAAGTTTTTGAGTGAAGTTGTTGAGTGAAGTTGATCCTTTCTTACTTTTATCTTCACTCAGATATGCAACAAAAGGCCTCCAGGGCTGCTCAAGGCGACCACGAAAATATTCAAGGGGGTGTTGTCTTGGGAGTATAGTTGAGTTGCAGGTGAAAGTGAAAGTGAAAGTGAAAGTGAAAGTGAAAGTGAAAGTGAAAGTGAAGGTGGGGGTGGAGGAAGTGTGGAACTAGTGATGGTATCATTTTATCATTTCTTTCTTTCTTTAGATGTGCAACAAAACTTCCATCCATCTAGGATTCTTAGTAGAATGGAGTGATGTTGGTCTTTTCTTATTTTGGTCTTTACTTAGATGTGCAACAAACCTTGGAAAGTTCAGAACAAAGAGTGAAAGTGTTCAAATGTGATGGGATATTGAGTATCCATGGGTAATAAGTTAAGGGTGAAGGTGAAGGTGGAGGAAGCGTGGAATTAGTGAGGGTGACATTTTATTCTTTCTCTCTTCACTCAGATGTGCAACAAAACATGAACGGTCCAACCAAGACTTCAGGGGCAGAAAGGGAAATCAAATTTCATAAACTAGGTAAGGTCAGGAGGTGAGGTGAAGTGAAGTGAAGTGAAGTGAAGTGAAGTGAAGTGAAGTGAAGTGAAGTGAAGTGAAGTGAAGTGAAGTGAAGTGAAGTGAAGTGAAGTATGAAATTAGTGAAGTTATCATCATATCACTCACTTCCTTCTCCCTCCAGACAAGCAACAAAAACCTCTCTGGCAATTTCCACACGGAAGGATGACGAAAGTGAAGTTAGAGAGTGGAGACCCCATGTTATCATTTCCGTCTTCGCTGCGATATGCAACAGGATAATCCAGGGCTTGGCTTAAACTCCAAACTCACACGGACTCCGAGATTGAAGGCGAATTCAAAGGGCAGTGGATTGGAGTGAAGCGTGGAAGCGGTGAAATTCCCACGTTCTAATTCCTATCCTCACTCAGACATGCAACAAAACCAAAAGCTTCTTGAGAGCAGCATGGTGAATCAGATGCATGGATTCGAGAGGGAAGTTGGGACTTTGGGCTTGCTCTTTCTTTCTTTCTTTCTTTCTTTCTTTCTTTCTTCGCTTGGATATGCAACGGGACGAGCTTGTGGATAAAGGAGAAAGAGGGAGGGGGAGAGGATGTGAGGACATGTGAAGTTGAAATACCATTTTGGGATTTCTCTTCGAGATCTGAAGAGGGAGGAAGAAGAGACCACAGTGGGTATACTGTGTCGTGTAGTTGTTTAATAGAGTCTCATCGTTATCCAAAGTGTTCCAGAGCTGATGGATGCTCAGGACCAGGTTACCTGGGGCGAAATATTTGAATGATTGGGGAATTTTCTGATTGCTGAGGTTGGAGAGAAGTCTACGGTGTAGCAAGTGCTAATGTTTCATATTCACTCGTCGATGCAGGTGGTATTGGTGAGGTGATGAGGTGGACGTAGAATACTTGGGTAGAGGTGGGAGATGCGAGATTCTTGGCTATGCTTCTATGAATGATCCTGATTACTTATAGACTTGAAAGATCCATCAAGAGTCTCATTATCATCAGTAAGATGATGGAACAGAATGGAGAGGAGAGATAATATGGAAGGTTACTAATAATTGAGATCAGAGAGATTGTTCAGAATGAAATTGATAAGTGGTGGATCTCGGAGAAAGAAGTTCATGAGATCTTGTCGAAAGAATCTTTCTCAGTTCATGAGATCTTGTGATTCTTTCGACAAGATCTCATGAACTTCTTTCTCCGAGATCCAAGATCTTGTGATTCTTTCGTGTTTAGTCTCTTCTGTCTATTGGAATATCCTTTGAAGATTAGAAATTGAATGTTGGAGGTGGTACTTTGCTTGTGAGTATTGGGATGAGGAAGTATGGACGGTGAAGAAAGTATGGTCAGGAATATCTTGCAGCAAAGGATTTGAAATGCTAAAGAATTTGCACAGCACAGAGTTTCCGTGGGGTTTCTGATATCCTGATGAGTGCAATTGTTGCAATGTGTCTTCTATTATGACCCTTTCCATGCACCAAGATACTCTTGATGCCGGTGTTGTGCGGAGAGTTTGGATATGAATTAATCAAAGGTTCAAGAGTTGAGTTCCAACTATTGAAAGGGCCAAAAGATGCTTGTCACTTGTGGAGGGAGATTGAACTGTGAGAGGAATGAGAAAGAATGATGAGATCTCCCCAGTACCATTACAATAGTGCAATTCCTTTTGCACTTTTGTATAAACTCACAAGTTGATGTTGCGGTTGAATTGATCACCTTGTATATCTCAAAGACATCATCCACATTTCAAGACCACCATTCAAATTCCTTCATCTTCATATTTTCATGACTGTCAATTCAGTTTCTTTTCTTTTCCATTATGCAACTTTCATGTTCATTAGGAACTGAAATGTTCTTCACAAAGACCATGGTAGGTATACACTTTTCCTTGCGAAAGAAATAGGCGCCAGTCAAAATAAGCGAGATTTTCCAAAGGGAGTGAACAAAAGTAGCCCGCCAGTAATTCGCTTCGTTCAATTTGAAAATAAGAAACCAATCCAGGAGATTGGAAGAGCCGGGCAAATTGGAGGAGTTGATTGGCCAATTTTGTAGAGCCGTAGCACACAATGGAATTGAAAGTTAATGATGAATTGAGCGAATCTTGGTTGTGATTTTGTGATTTCTCCTCTTCTGCACCTTTCTAAATTATCGCAGAGAGTTCGATATTAGTGAAGCGATAATGAGTTTCTTTCTTCTTGCTGGTTCGAAGAGATCTGCTGGCTTGGCTGATGATAGTGAGTTCCCCTTTTGCTTTCAAGCGAGGTGCAGGGTATTGCGGTAGTGTTGGCATTGGGAGCATTTATCGGTGGTCTATGGCATTGAGTTGGAGATAGCTACATCGTTCCAATTGAGATTACTCGTCTACGTCATCTAGTCTTTAGCAAAGATGAGAAAAGTGATGTATTGTCCTCCTTGATGCTGGTCATTCGCTGTCTGCTGAAACAAGGAAGGTAATGTTCTATTGTTCTTGTTGAAGATATCATGGAATAGTCTCCTATCTATGGCAAATATGGAGAAAACTACTCCATTGTCTTTATTGGAGTCACTTATCTGTAGTCTTCTGTCCATAGCATTGAGAAAAATAATACTATATTGTCTTCCTTGAAGATAGTCTTCTGTGTTATTCTGCTTGTTGCAGTGAGAAGAAATAATACTATATTGTTCTTCTTGAAGCGCACATTGAATGGATTCACTTCTCCCTTCTCTTGTTCAATACTTCTTCTTATTAAGACCTCATTGAAGTTCTCATTCTATTCAGATGAAGATCCACCATTCAGTCTCAAAGAGTTTGCGGGAGACTTTTGTAGAAAGCTTCACCTACCCCCCACTGCCTAAACCTCCACAATCTCTTCTCTTCCTTTCCATCCACCTCCTCTTCGACTCACCAACTCTTCTTCCATTGCTCGCTCTTAGAGCAGAAGATAATCAAAAAGACTAGTCAGGAAGGGTAGGTACGGCCTTGCCAGCCATATTGAATCTCAGAATTCAGAAGACGACGCCGAAAATAAAGGCTCTGATTCTGGTTCCTCTGATAAGCCGAGTTCTAAGACAACAGAACTTACGCCACATCAACTCAATCAGTTGCTTTCGCATATCAACTAGACGTGTTCGGGATTCTAGCCTGACCGCCAAAGAGGCAGGCTATATCTGCAATTGGAAAAATTCAATGATTGACCTCACCAGTCGCTTCGCTCAGTCTTCACCCTCGGAAGATACCGACGATAGTGAATTGAATTCAAATCCACACCAAATCATACTCTATCTCCAACTTCAACAGAATAAAGACAAACACTTATCTCTGTCCCTTCACCTCAGTGGCGATATCATACTCGAATCATCCTCGAATCGATCTAACAAATCCAATCACACCACCATCTTCTTCCGAAACAAAAAGGGAAAATGGAACAGCCCTACGCAGCATGGAGTCAAGAGCGACCTGACGCTCAACCCCATCCATCTTTATCTCAGCTTCCATTACGAACCGTCGCACCTCACGTTGAACAAATCGAACAATTAGAAGAAATGCAAACATCACCGATACAAAACTATCACCAACAGCCACAAGAAGAGCAGCGGCCACAAGAAGAAGTTCATCGCCCTTCATCCTACTTTCCAATCACGATTCCATCATCATCTCCACAAGACCAACAAGCATCTGCATCTGCAGAAAAACCTGAACCCTTCCCCACAAATTTACCTTCTCCAAGCGTCCCAATCCGATTAGAACCCCATTCCGCAATTCTCAATCACCTTGTCGCTCGATATAATGCAGAAGGACCACATCCACAAATCGCTCACGTCAGCCACGCAATCGTGGATCAAGTCTCCGCTTCAGAAAAATTGGGCAAACATCTATCCGACCGCATGCCATTTATGCGTGCTGCATCCCAGAGATTACAAGCTGTGATCGGGATGCGCAATGATCTACCCTTCGATCTCTTGATGGGCACTGGACAGCACGATGCTGAGAACTTGGTTCTAGGTCCTGACGGAGGATTAGTCGATCTTGGGCTCAAAAATACAGGATGGGGACATCATAAGACGAGTGACGCTGACGGCAAACGAAAGTTGGCTTCGAGCATATATCGCTGTAGGGGAAAGAGATGGTGTTACAGGTGGAGATGCTGCGGAAGGCAATCAGCTGAGTAAGGGCCTCGACACAAACGCCAATGGCAAGAAAAATACTAACACAGAAGATCCAGCCACCACCGGACACCTACAAGATATTCACAACTCCCTCAACGCCCGACCATCATCCACCTGCAACCAACAAAAATGCGCCACCCCAAGAAGGAGAAGCCCGTGAAGCCCGGGAAGTCTACCCCGTACAAACAAACCCCTTCTTCCCACCCTCAGTCAACCCAAACACAGGCCAAGGACTCCGTGAATACCTCCTCACGCGAGCGCTGATCACAGGATCTAAGAAGAGAGAGTGTAGGAGCATTTCATTTCATGATTTTACGCCGAATCTGAGATCGGGAGAGTTTCGAAATGAGTTGTTGGAGCATTTTGGGGTGGACGGGATTTCGAAGATTGATAGGATTGAGGTTTTGGAGTTGAGTCTGTGAGTTTTGATTCTGTTGAGTCTTTTGGTGCTTTGCACTGCGGCTCGGGTGGGGCTTTGCGCTAATTATGAAGAGTTATGGGGAGTTAAGATGGCGAAGTCGCTGTCTGTACTATTCTCGTCCATTGTACTTTCATCTGCCGTACTATATTCGACGGCCCAAGTGGTATTGTTGCTGTCATTTTCTCTTTCTCACTTTTCATCTCACCAATTTCTTTGTACCTCCTCTGTACAAACAACAACAAAAACGCCAACTGACACATCTCCACAGACCCGATACCAATGGAACTCTACACCCATGGCTCTCAATATTTATTCAACGTCCCCTCATAACCCTCGATCCACCCATCAGTGACTGCCCCCTCTACCAGCACACCTCCTAACTTCCCCAAGCCAACACCAACCACCTGGCTCTGCCTCGCCGTCCCCATCGCAAACATCACATCCTACCCTGTCCAAGCCGACACCTCCTTGCCCTCCGCGTTACTCGAAGAAACCCTGATCAGGAACAAACACGGCCTTCCCACCTTCAAGATTGCCAAGCGTCAGGACTACGACTTCTCCTTCCAAGGAATTCCCATCTTCGAGTTTTCAACCAGGAAGCTGTTCGCTGCAACTTCCCTTCCAAGTGGAGACGAAGCTGAGAATGAAAACGACAATAACGCTCCAATCGCCGATTTTCTCTCGGTCGACGGGTTGAAACCCTACGACGTAGAAGATCCCTACCGTGAGTTCCCCGTCGAAGTCACCCAGAACCCCAATTTGCTGCACAGCATCTGTCGCAAATATGCACAAAGCTCCGGACTCCGCGGCGAGGCACTGCAGAATTTCGGAGAGACAATAGAGGATGCCAGCGGCGTCGATATATCGGAAGAACTCTCCCCCAACGATGGAATCTGGTGGAATTCCTTTTACCGGGGCATGACCCGGGACCGAATCCGATGGGAGAAGATTCGACGCAGCATGGGGCGAGGGAGATGCCGCGTTGTGATGCGATGGCAGGACGTTCCCGAGGAGCTGAAGACGAAAGATTCGCGTTTGGGCCCGGGAACTTGTGAGGTGGAGAAAATCATGGAGGAGATGACGAGAGAGAGTATGCAGGGAAAAAAGAGGAAGGCGAGGAAGAGTGGGGTGATGAGCCCGGGCTCTGGCTCTGGGCAGGATGTCGGATTGGGGGTTATGCTTGCGGGTAGAGGTGCTCGTGCGCCTTCTATGAGATCGGCTTCCGGTGAGGGATCGAGAGATACTTTGCGTGCGAAGGCAATGGGTATGAATGGCAGTGGTGTCATTAGAGATTTCGAGACTCAAAATTTGGGAGAGACGATGCAAGGCATGATTTCGGAGTTTAGGGGATGAGTGGTTAGTGCGAGAAGGTTATGATTTGCTTTTTTGCGCGTTTCGATTATTTGAACAAGTAAATCAGGTTCTGAGGAGTTTTTATTTAAGATCCTTCTGCGATGCAAGTTATGGTCGTTGGATGGATGAACGCAGATCTGGTGTTATTTCGCCTCATCTTGTCGAGTACCCAAATGCATGAATTATTTCCATTTCCAGGTCCCGGTAACTCAATTCGTTCTTGAACTCCTGAGCAAGCAGCTGACATCTAGATATCGCCAGGCCAGAAGGAGGGCATTCTATTTAATCAAGAAAGCTACGAGAATACTCCAAAAACGATATTATGTTGTTGTGAGAAAAAAAGAAGAGGAGAAGAGGAGAAGAGGAAAAATCCCGAAGTTGGCAATTCTTACTAGTTTCTTTAGTTTACACAAAGCAGAATTCATGGTTGCACGTACGCATTACCTTGCTATGCGCACCCCTGGCATGAAATGTAGACAAGTGAGTTAAATAGGCAGGGTATCGAATGGATATTCAGGAAATGGAGAAAGGAAGTCGAAAAATATGTGAAGTGTTTATATATACTTGTGCATTCTGTGTGATGACCGACACATTTCTTGAGCTAGAGATAGAACGCCGCTGAAGTTCAAAGGGTGACAAAATTTGTTGGTGATGAAATGATTGCTTGTTACTAATACTCTTGGAATTTGTTGCAAAGGTGCAAGATTCCTAGGCATTGGGTATCTCCATACTAAAGTTATTCCTTCTCCCCTATTGTTTAATAGAGAGCTCAATGGCAAACAGAATGATCTTTACGTTCAGTGACTGCTGATCATACCACAGTACCGCAGGGAAGTACAGATATAATTCTTATTCCATCGTGCGGATATGCCACTGGGCATTGTTGTTATGACTCATTGCTATTAATTCTCACATATGAAAAGGCGAGAAAGATGTATGTCGAATAGCTTCACAGTTATATCTAGGTCCTTTATTTCTTGGTTTTTATGGACACAAACTTACTTTCCCAAAACTGGTAATGTATCATTTATGCGATCTAAAGGTATCAGCGCCCTTCTTTTTTTTCTCTTGAACCTTCTGAATGAATCCATTGCAGTTCTCTACTAGCCTCGAGATTGTCTCTCTAAAGATGCCCATATATCAGCCTCCATATTCTCACGAGGTGAATGCTTGACTGCTGTTGTTCCTTCCGGAGGTCCAGGATCATTGAATGCTTCCACTTTCCTAACCACTTTCCCAACTTCCAAAATTGTACCTCCAAGATACTTTTCACTCTCGATAAGTTCTAACATTGCCTCGGCAACAAATTCAGGAGTCACCCAAACCGTATTGTTTGGGTCATCTTCGGCAAGAAATTTCAATTTCTCGGGGTTGTCGGTCCACAGTGGAGTTTTGATGAGGCCAGGCGCAACTGCACTAATCCGTACTTTGGGGATATCGGGAGTGGGAAACTCCAATTGCGCCAATGAACGAACGAATCCCGATATAGCATGTTTTGAAGCAACGTACATCGGCGTCGGGAAGAATGGAATTTGACCACCAATACTGGATATATGAATCACGACGCCGTTCTTCTTTCTTTTCATAAAATGCTCGATTGCCATCTGTGTTGCACGGATGGGATGTGTGATGTTAATATCGAGGACTTTATATCTCGATTCAGAAGGCTTGTCGGCTGAAGGAGGGGTATTGGGTGGGATCCAGAAATTGGAAAATGGCTAAATGGTTCAGTTTTTAGCAGCGGTCGCAGAGCTATGGGAGATGGAAACATACTGGCTCATAAACCCCAGCGCCTGGACACACAATATCCGCACCGCCAAATTGCTCGATTGCTACCTCGAACATCCTGTCTAGCTGGGCCCATTCTGTTACATCGGTGTGCTGAAATACGGCTCTTGCTCCATCTGAGGATCCCGAATATTTCGAAACCAATTCTTGTGCCTCGGGCCGTAGAGCTAGATCTGCAATGATTACATTACAACCTCTGCTGAGTAGTAATTCTGCAAAACAAAAATTAATGCCGGAACCACCTCCAGTGATGATTGCAGTCTTGGATTGAACATTCATCGCCATCTTTGCCTGGGAACTTGTTCAGTGATTTGATGTAGGTGTTTGTATGGTGATTCAATGTAGACGTTGCATTGCATATATGGTGAGAGAGGGGAAATCTCGGAATACCTCCGATGCTACATTGTGGTGGGTCAATTCACGTGGGTAAAAAAATCTAGTCACGGCGACGCATCAAAGGCGGACGGACGGAATAGCTTGACTAATTGACCCATAAAGGTTTTATGAAGCTTTCGATGACATATATATTGAAGTAAAAAGGTATTATGAGACTGGGCTCTCGAAGAAGGTTATCAAAAGGTCCACCATTTCACCCCCGTGATACTTAACAAGGTGAGTTCTCCACTCATACCCCTACCAACAAACAACGTCTAGACAGTATAGCCCTGACGTCAAGAAGGTTTGCCGAAATGGAAGATTATATGGCCAAGAAAAGTTCATATAAATTGCAATGGGTGAGGAATGTTTTCCGAGTGAAAATTCTTTCTATCTTGCATGCCTGCGTGTTTTGGAACCCTGCACATCAAGATATACCCCACTTGCTTCCCGTCAGAATCCACCGAGATAATCCGGGGACCCCGCGATTCTACTAACCCCAGAATAAGGACTCTTCCCCCGGAATTATTGTTATTTGGCGGGTCTGAATAACCTGAGATGGCTGATTGGTTAAATGTCTTTGCAGAAGTCAAAATCTGGCTTTTGAGTAGATTCAGGGTGGTATGTTGTAAGCTTTCGATCGCAAGATCTGCTACCAATGATACTGTAATCTTGCTCGTTGGATATATACAGAGCTACTCCCGGTAGGAGTATTACTGAGTCATTCCACCATCTTGGCCTAAGATATTCCTGTCGAGCAGTGTCACGATACAGGAATTATACATCCGTTTAGTCGCCAACACTCTTGGACGGGTATACGTAATGATCGTCGTTCTTCATCTTTGTGTGGGAGCACCACTGCATAAGGGGTGGTACGGGAATACGTCAAGTATAAAGTCTATGTAAGCTCTCCATTTTCTTGCAAATTAGGTTCTGAAGGATCTTGAAATTTGACTTCTACTTCTATCTCCACAATTGCATATAATGACTAGAAGATATCTTGGAGGCTCTGGTGAGGCGTTGACTGTGTGGATATCCATTGCTGCATCCACCGTCCTGGTTTTCTATGGATATGACCAAGCAAGTACTCCGCTAGTCTGCATCTCAATCTTAGTAGTATTAACGATCTTAGGGAGTCTTTGGAAACGTTTTAGTTGGTGATGACTTTCTCCGAGTTATGGGCTATCCAACAACAAGTGTTCAAGGAACCTTAACCTCGGTCTATAACCTAGGTTGTTTCTTTGGTGCTCTCTCGACAATTTGGACCGGTGATGTTCTTGGTCGACCGAAGGTGATACTCCTGGGCAGTACTGTGATTGCCCTCGGCGCACTAATTCAAACCACAAGTTATGGTGTTTCACAAATGATGGTGGGGAGAGTCGTTGCCGGGTTGGGAACTGGCATGAATACAGCAACTGCAGGTGTTTGGCAAGCCGAAACTAGTAAGATGAGAAGTAGGGGAAAGCTTGTCATCATTCAGATGGCTAATTGCATTACTGGATTTTCGATCTCAAATTGGCTCACTCTTGGTTTCTCATTCGCCAAGGGCAGTGTAGCATGGAGATTCCCCTTAGCTTTTCAAATATGTAAGAGGCCTTAAACATGCATACGATATTGCACTGATCACTCGATAGTTTTTTACTGCTGTAATATGGGCTCTATGTCCCTTTTTACCAGATTCACCACGTCTACTTATTAGAAAAGGACAGCATCAAGAGGCATATGAAGTTCTAGCAGCACTTGAAGGTCATGGTGCAACAGTCGACTCTCCATCCGTAAAGCAACAATTCAACATCATCCAAGACGTCTTGGACCGTGAGCATATGAACACATATACTTGGCTTCAGTTGCTCTCCGGCAAAGGTCCATCTGGAGTTCTCAGGCGCATGATCCTAGGGGCCTGGATGCAAGCAATGAATCAAATTAGTGGAATCAATGTCACCAGTTACTACATGACATATGTATTTATCCATGCTTTGGGAATTTCTGAATTGAGGTAAAACTCCGAGCCCTCGTATCATTCATCATTAACACATCATCAGAGCTCGAATTCTTGCAGCAGCAGGATCTGTTGACTATCTTCTTTTCGCCATTCTAGCCTACTTCGTGATTGAGCGATACGGTCGTCGACGAGTGATGATGGTTTCCTCTTTCGCATGTTCTACTTGCTGGATCGTAATCACTATTGTACTTGCCCTCACAGTCTCCAACCCAGCATATAGCTACCAATATGGCGCGGTAGCCGTCTCATTCTTCTTCGTATTCTTCGCCTCGTTTGGGATGGGTATTCTGGGAGTTCCGTGGCTCTATCCCACCGAGATAAACGCTCTCGAAATGCGCACAAAGGGAGCATCCCTAGCCATGGCTACCAATTGGATCATGAACTACATGGTTGCCGAAGTCACTCCATCGGGGATTGCAAATCTTGGATGGAAATTCTGGATTATTTGGGCGGTCATCTGTGCGAGCTTTATCCCGTTTACATATTTCTTCTATCCAGAGACGGCGAACAGAAGTTTAGAAGATATCGATCGTTTCTTTGAGAGTAAGCCCGGGCTCTTTGTTCATAGAAATAAAATGGCCACTCAACTACAAAGACCACGTGTGTATGAAGAGGAGGACTTGAGACTTGGCACAGTTGCAGAAGAAAAGGGGTTGCAGAAATCTAACTCTAGCTCGGGTAATGCGGTCGAGATTATGGAATTAGAGCATAAGCTAGCATAAGCGGGAGAATTCATAGCGTCGCTGTCTTGCGGTGGAAGACTAGTTTTCACGATAGCTGATAGCTTGATCCCGAAACACACTGTCATATAAGTGTAGAAGACTTTAACTTGGCTTGGAGGGCCACAGCAAAGAAACTCATGTTGGCACCTTCGACTTGATGTACGTCGAGATACTGACAAAAATTCAAATCTCGATGTGAGAAAACTTCTTTTCGTATATAGAAAACGTATTCACATTCGAGAATCGGAGACAATCTCACAATAGTTCTAGCATGATTGAGATAAAGATGGATATTCAAGCTATATAGGCAAACATAGATTCATACTTATCAAACCCGGTTTGCCGAAATACTTGGTCGATATCAAAATTATGCGGTTGCCATACACTCGCAGTGATGTACCGGCGTGCAATTGCTTCTACCAGTCTTTGCCTATCACAGCCCACGTCATGAGAGCCTTCTCTTCAGCACATGGACGATTATCCACGATGAGGCCTCTCTACAAAGTCAGGATTACAAAAAGAGACATGGTCTACATAGCGCAATGATTAGCCGTATAGCAAAGCGGGGTTGAGAATAATTATCTTTATCCCTCTTTATGTGCAGGTCCGGAGATGGGGGGGTGACAGAAGTTAAGTGAAGCTCTTTGGTTCTCTCGTTCATAACCAACTCTGGCGTATATTTCAGGCAATTGTTAACTCGGAGAAAGACCTGTCTCACGATCGCGATGATACTATTGATATACTTCTCATAAGCGGAAGAATAGTATTTATTTGATGGATTTGCCTTCGTTGAGCAAAGAAAAGATGGAACTTGAGATACATGCTTCAGGCGGATATGGGCAAGATAAAGATGAGCGGATTGTAAGAAATGAGCACATAGCAAATGAGAATTGATCATAAGAGAGTAAATTCCATGTGTAATATTGGAGGAATATGAAGTCACATTTGTTGAGAAGACTTTATGCAGAATAGGAGACTTTGATTCTCGAGTACGTTAGATGCATATGTAGCAATGAGATTGGTAAAATGATTCAATCAAAAGAATCTTAACGTGGATTTCAGAATCAAGAAAATTATTTCAATTATATTGACCAAAAAGTAATCGATAAAGGGAAGCCAGTGCTTGCTATAAGATTACGTTCGTTTCCTTTGGATTTGGCTACTCTTCCTGTATCTCAATGTCTTTTCTTTTCCGTTCCTTTTCCTCGCCATTCTTTTGCCCCTTCTTTGCGCTGTTTTTCTCTTCTTTCACATTCCACTTCTAAAAAGATCATGGGTATTGAGGGTTAGGAGGACGCTTAAGTGCTTCACGATCCTCTCATTTTCTTCTTCTGTCTCCTTCGCAATTCTCTTCACGCACTCCGCAACTTTCGTGATATCAGTAACCCAAGATGGCCGGGACTCGTCTAAAGCATCAATACCACGCTCAAGATCTTTAGCAGGTTGTTGATCTCGGGATGATGTTTAGCTTCCACAACTGCAGTGAGAACCATTTCATCGGACCTCTTGCATGTTGTTCTGGAGAAGGAGTTTTACCGTGTCGTAACTACCAAAAAAGCCTGCACCCATAGGAGGTGTACCGTGTGATAGTTTGATGATTTCAAGGTCAGCTCCATGGTCTAAGAGTAGCTCTATAATTTCTAGAGGGCCCTCTTAAAGACCTTTTTGATGCGCAGTAAGGAGGTGTACCGCTTTTGCTAACATAGTTAATGTATGTGAGATTTCGTTCCTTGGGAACTCGTTTGAATAGCCTATGTGTTTTTAGCTTTGTAGTAGAACAAAGGGCAGGATATATAATTGGTTACAAAAGAAATGTTTGGTAGCAACAGACACGTCAATTGAATCAATTCAGAAAAGTTATATGCCGGAAGAAAACTTACTCTTTTGAAACAGACAAAAAAGCATTCAAGAAAGCTGTCTCAAGCAAATTAACTGTTATGGGAAATTCTTGAAGAACGTTGGCTCCTGACAGTAAATTTAAACAAAATCCTTCGGTAAGTTTTCGGTTATGCATAGGTGAAGACCAGTCGAAAGTATCAATGGAGTTGATGCTCATTCCCGCAGCAACCAGTATTTCTACTACATTGAGATTACTTCGTGTGCAAACAAATTGAAGGATGTCAAGACTAGCCTCTTGATCTATCATGTCATTCACTACCATTTCATGCTTCTCAAGCATTGCGAAGTGAATGGCGCAGCGATTTTGTGCATTTATAGACATTATATTGGCTCCGGATCCGGCAGAGACCAAAAGCTACATGCTTCGTGATATACATTTTTTGCAGCCCAATGCAGTGGCATTCTTCATGGGCATCAAGTTCCGCACCAAACCTTAGCAGTTCCCTAATAACTTCGACATAACATCTCCGCGATGCATAATCAAGGGGTGTGGCATTTTATTTCCGAGATAATCTTTGTTTTTCCATATTTATCTGTAGCCTTTGGGCTTCTTCGTGACAATGAAGCTTGTTTTGTCATTGAAACTGCATTTTCCATCAACGTTATGACCAAAAGTATTCAAACACAAGCCGAATGACCATTGAGAGCTGCAATGTGTAGCGGGTGTACCTTATGAGCTTTACCTGGTTGTCCGACGGACAGAATCTTCTCTACATGGTAGTGTGTGCCTTCTAGTAGACTAGCTCAAGTATAAACTGACACTTGAGCTGCACAGAAAATTTCTGATGCCAACCATTGAGGCCTATCTCGTGTAGAAGTCAACATATCGCTGAATTTGGCGCAGCAAAGAGTGGCGCAACGGAATAGATAGTCCATACCGAGACTCGGCGAACAAGACCATTGGTGTCATCACCGCTAACATTGATGCGGCTTAAAATCCGCTCGTAAGTTCCGAATAAGATAAGAGACAGATAATATAAAACTCGCCTGATGGCCTTATTGGTATTGGGTTCGCATAAATGATCAAATTGGCATCTTCTCCAACGGACTAAATATCGGCGATGTTTGGACGGTATGTAACTCTATCCAAGAACTTTACACATTTCTTGTGCTTCGTCCACCAAACTTTGTGTGATTTATTCACTGAGCTTTTGACCCCCAATAGATAGTCGTTCATCGCGTACGCCACGCTTCATTTCCGAATGGGCGTAGAGTTTCAAGTCATCCCGGTGTGCCGGTGTGCCGCAATTGAGACTTTTGTAAAGTTTGACAAAACCGGTTCAATCTGGCTCTATTCATGATGTCAAGATCATTTTGATGTTGCTGTTTTGGCTGGCGTTGAGCTCAGCCAAAAGTCGCACAGTACTCCATCGGTCATTTTCACGCTCATCATCCCAAACATCAACAACTAAATGGTCATTGTTGAAACAAGATGACAGATTCTGGAGTAATCCAAAGAGATGCTTTTCCGATATTGATTTCGAAAGGCGCTTAGCTTTGTGCTGGCAATGATCAACCCAAGAAGTCTCTTGCTCCGCAAAGCCTCGGGGTTCGGCTAACGCAAGTTGTCTAACTAGAGATCCCAGAATGCTGAGAGGCACATGCATCTTCGAGTCTCTATAGTCGCAATAAAAGAATGCTAAACTTAAACAATGACAAAAAAATTCTTCAGTATAGAGTCAAAGGTCCAAGTAGAACTGGGGCGTTCATACAATCACCAGTTGCTAGCTGACCAAAATATCCAGTTGATGACTGAGCCACTGATATGAATCAGTAAGTAGTTTTTCAAGACATCTTATGAACGCACGTTAATACGGGGTTTCCGGCTCCGCCAACACTAGAGTAAGTACATACTTTGAAATTACGTGGTTGAAACTAACTGTGGTAAGTTTGTTAAAAAAAAAAAAGAAAAAAAAAAAAAAAAAAAAAAAAAAAAAAAAAAAAAAAAAAAGAAAAAAAAAAAAGACCCAATGACATACCTAGTAATACCATATAGCCATAGTCTCGATGCTTTATACTCAAGCCAGTCCATGAATTTGTCGCCATTGGTAAACCACTGTGATATTTAGCTCGAATTACCCGAGCTTTCTGCAGAAGTGATAGCCACTTACTTGACCAGTGCCTGATTGTCGAAGTTTTATTGCAACTTGATGATATCTCTGGCTGGGATCACATGGAGATACTCATTAAATAATTTTCTTCTGTTTTTTTGTCTGGGATATAAATGTGTTGGCTTGATCATGACGGAAAACAATCATCGCGAAGCACGTACTCAACATAGAGATCGACTTCTCATTCCTGAGCGCAAGAACATCCGCACTAATTTATCCAATCTCTACAGCTCGAGTCTTCCGGCCACCCAGCGCATCTAATAATGCATCCATCCCATCTACTTGTAACGCAATCATCGACATAGATGTGTGTGCCATTATATCGGCAATCCATGATTTTGTTTTGCTGAAACTGAAAGGGCAGACCAGAGTTCGCTCTAAAATGGAAAGCTTTTGGCCAAGAACCGATTTTGGCTGCTAAAACTACTTGAATAGGCTTTATCTAATCTATCTTTGATCTTGTAAAGAAGCTTTCGGCAAGTATTGATATGGTGAAATTGCGTTGTGGAGGTGCTTGATTCGTCATCGAATCGCGAAGTTACGAGGCGTAATCTGTTCAGAATGACGTACAAATGGGTTATGGGATCAACTAGCTGCTTGACCTCTTGTGTATATCACCTTACTGTCTTCATATCTTTGCAACTCTTTCCATCTATAACATCAAAAAATGATATCAATCTGGCTGGATATGCTAGCGCTCAGTGATAATGGGTCCAGTTGTAGACACAAAGCAAATCTAAGGTTTGAGTATTTCAATCTTCGCATGATACTGAGGTGGCTCAATACTTCGAACAGCCTCAACAGAGCCTCAAATATTCAATTATATCCGGGAGAACATGAGTGCTTGGCCAGCTCTAAGAGAAGTTTAGGTGTTGAGTTTTATTCAGGATGTTAAAAAGTCAACGGAAAAAGAAACTTGAATGTCTGAGCTCTAGAGATGTGAGTTTAATTGTAAAAAATATGAGAGAGAAAACTACAACAGAAATGTGTAATAGACAAGAAATTTACCGCTCTGCAAGACAATTGAACGAAAGAAATGCTTAACATCATTGAACCTTCCAAAATCCTGATCTTTTGCAGTAATACGCGCATAATGTGTCGACTAGAATGACTTTCAAACATCTTGAGGCTACACAAGCCTTACCATAATCTGTGAGGAGACGAATATATATTGGACTGCATTAAACTGGAAATCTGCCTTGACATTTTCCATGATACATGGGCTCTAGCTATAGAAACCAAAGCTCTCCGCAAGATGGAAGAGGAGTAGAAACAATCTGATCTAATAGATCCAATAGACAAAAGCAAGATTGAGATGTTCAGTAAAACGAATGTGCTGGACTACCACGCGTACAAACCTAATGTCTTCTGAAATGTTGACAATCTTGATCAACATAAAAAAGCAAAATATGGAGGAAGTCGGAAGATTACTAAATACTCAAAATACCAATCCACCTTCCCGGGTGCAACCCAAGGTTCCAATGCATACACAGCCCCACAAGCACAAGCATTCGCATGGCCACCAGAAGCTGAATGGCCCGAATAGGAAACTCCATGATCGATATCACGCTGATTAATCAGCCTCCATATCAGTAAACATCCCAGATAGGTATTCCAGCCTATGTGATTAGTATTCAAATGAGGAACAGCTGAAGAGCTACATCTATAAGTATTACCACATCTTCCTCGGAATCTAGAATTTTCGCCAATTAGATGTTCAAAAATCTCGAAAATGTTTTCCAACTTATATAGCCTTCTAGTTTTGACTTCTTATGATCTTGTGGGAGCTCTAGCCACAAGCAATCACGCAGGAAGTGCTCCTGTCCGAAGTTGCGATTACGTAGTCATTGGCGGCGGTACAGCCGGTATACTATTACTTCCATCTGTCACGCACTTGCCATACTGATTCCGAATCCACAGGATTAACAGTAGCAACACGACTTGCTGAGCCAGGCCATCTAACAGTCTGCGTAATTGAGGCCGGTGGTTTCTACGAGCAAGATGCTGGAAACAAAAGTTCTGTTCCCGGATATGCCAGTTATGGAAGCAATGTTGATCCATCGACCGCGGCAGATACCCCGGAAATCGACTGGGGGTTTGTTACTGAAAAAAATCTCGGGGTTGAATAATAATACTTTTCATTATGCGAGAGGACGCACATTGGGTGGTAGCTCGGCCAGGAATTTCATGGTGTATGGCTTTGCCAGAGTCTTGAGTGTGAGGTGCTAACGTTGACTGTTAGTTATCAGCGCGGAAATGCGCAAGCTTATGACATGTGGGCCGACCAAGTAGGAGATCAGAGTTATTCTTGGGACAGATTCCTTCCATACTTTCGGAAAAGTGCAAATTACTCGGCTCCAAATATGGACCTCCGTGCTGCAAATGCTACTGTTCCAGCACCCAGTAGTGGCGCATTCAGTCCAGCTGGAGGGCCGTAAGTAGTATCCAAATTTTCCGCATGTTAATGGAACATCTAATTCGAGACAGACTCCGAGTGTCTCATGCAAATTGGGCTCTTCCCATGTCCAGCTATGCCGAAGCAGCATTCTCATCATCCATTGGAATCGCACCATTACAAGATCTTAGCTCGGGTAAGATAATTGGTGCGCAGTATTGTCCACTGACAGTTGATCCGATAGATGAGAAACGAAGTTCAAGTGAAGCAAGCTTTCTCCAATACGCACTCAGAAACGGAAGGAACAATTTGAAAATCTTCACAAGAACCTTAGCGAAGAAGATCATGTTTGATGGTAATAAGGCAATAGGTGTTGTTGTAACTGCAAATGGTACAGAATGGACCATCAAAGCTAGAAAGGAGGTCATATTATCAGCGGGTGCTGTAAGTGATCCAGATATACTTTCAGCACCAGGTTCACTAGTTGGCTGACTTATTTTATTCAGTTTCAGTCCCCCCAGCTTCTCATGGTCTCAGGAATCGGCCCAAAATCCGATTTGCAAAGACTTGATATTGAAGTCCTCATCGACGCTCCGGGGGTTGGTAGGAAATATGTGGGACCACATTTCGATATCAATTCTCCAGGAAGTAAGTGTTGAAACTCAAAGTGAACTTTCAGACCCCGCAAAAGCATTGAAAGCAGCACAAGAGTATGATAAGAGGCATTCTGGGCATTCTGGTATCTTGACAAGCAATGGCGCAGATTATATCGGTCAGTATCTCTCAAAAATTGGATGAAAAGCCACACCTAATCATTGCCGAGGATGGGAGAAAGTTCCCTCGCCCCAAAGGGCAAATCTGTCGGCCAATGCGCTAAATGATCTCTCACAATTCCCACCCGATTGGCCCGAACTCGAAATGGTCATCGGAGCTCTTGCAGTCCCCGGCGTCATCGGTGCAAACTACGGCTTGATATTCGCCACAGTAGTAGCGCCCTTGTCTCGTGGTTTCGTTTCCCTAATATATCAAACGACACCTCCGATCTCCCAAAAATCAACCCTAATTAATCCCACCCGACAGATCAAGAAGTCGCCGTGCAAACTTTCAAACGCATGCGACAACTTTTAAATGCGGAACCTTTTCAAGCCCATATTAATAGGAGAAAGAAATTGCGCCGGGCTTGGCTGTGCAAACCGATGCACAGATTCTGGAGAGCTTGAGGGCATCTGGGAGCCGGCATACCATGCATCGTGTACATGTAAGTGCTCATAGCACATTCCTGTCATTGTTGAACGAGCGCCAACCGCTGTAGGTAAAATGGGGAAGCCAAGTGATCCAAACGCGGTAGTAGTAGACTCGAGCGCGAACGAGTTATAGGGTGGAATCGTTGAGAGTAGTCGATGCATCCGCGTTTCCCCTCTTACCCCGGGACATCCACAGGCCACTATTTGTAAGTTCGTGAGGTCGAAAATGTATTTAATAAACACACTTTCTGACGCGAATACTAGATGCGTTTGCAGAGAAGATCGCCGCGGATATATTGCGAGGACAATATTAGCTCGAAAATGTACATCAATCGGACGTTGAAATAGAAGACCTGATTCTGTGGAACCTTCAAACGCTTAGCGTCTTGGGTTTGCCAAACGTCCTGTGCGTCTAGGTGAAATTTCGCTTCGATACCCTGAAATTTTTCCATTATCCCTCCAATTCCAGCAGATACCTAAATGAGTAATGAATACTACCTATCATGGCCAAAGTATCTAACTTAAATATAAGCATTCTAAAGAGAACCAAGTAAGTAGCTGCGGAATAATAGGAGCATTCCAAGCTGTCCTCTCCATTTCCACCCCCGTTTTCTCAAAATCTTATTTTCCCAACCATTCTAAAGTGCATGCATGCATCGTGAGCTTCACTCCGATACAGTATTGTTCATTGTAACCTAGCCTAACGATTACTATGAACTACAATCGTAGCTTTCTATCATAGTACTCTTGCACCATGGCAGGAAGAGAAGTGTTTGATAATTATCTTTACCTATATTGCCCTGTATCAATCCCCTTATTGAAATCTATATTCCGTCATGGTAATCTTCGGCTACAACATTTGTATGTGAAATCTCGTGGAATCTCGCGTATATTTCCTAATCGATATCTAGTTCTATACGTTTTTTCCTATCTATTTCGGCGAAGAAGACGCCGGACTAAAAAATATATACAGTCTTGAAACAATACCGTTGAATGTAACCTCCTACCTCTGCGTTGATTTTTTCCCCCCCGAAAACTGGAAATCGTATAAAACTGTTGGAGAGTGACTATAAGTTTAGCAGCAAAAGCATAATAGATTAGTCTGTTATAATGAAATTGGAAGCGATTAGTCACAATTTTATCATAATTCTATTGTGGTTTGAAAGAGATAGAGAGGTAGCAACAGCAAGGCGGTTCGCGATTTGATCCTGCAAACGACGATATTCTGATTCTTTTATATCCCTCCTTTCGATTTTCTTTTCTTGCACATTAGACTTGTGGATAAGATTACGCCAAGTTCATCCTGATCTCGACACAGGTATTAGGATAGCACGGCATAGAAATATTATATAGTGATTCATTGCTAAAGTTGGGATACGATAAGCCTCAAAATAACCCATATTGTTTACTTCGCTTCTAAGAAAGTATACTATATATGACTTGGAGATAGTCTCATAGAAAGACATAGGCTTAAAGCTTTGCTAACCCCAATACGGCACGAATTCCTCACCTTTTCAGTGTTCCACTTCCTGACTCCCCTCAATCACTTTCCCCTCAATTCTCTCCTTTGCAACATTTACAACATCTACCAGCGCCTCGGCAATTTCCTCCCACCCCCTTCATGCTCTCTTCCCAACCAAACTTCAGCCTCCTTTCCAAAGTCAATTAACGCTTCTTCACCTCCCCACTCCCCACATCCCATTATTCCTACCGGAATCTTACCTTCGCCCTTTTTCGGATCTACATATCCAACTGGACAATTGATACCTGGAAGACCCGTAAAAATTCGCTAACCATACGTATTCCATATTCCTAAGGCTCTTATTTGGATCGGAAGCTCCATGCTGCAAGTCTCCCTCATGCGCTATCTCCCATCCGGGAATTGGTGAAGTAGGAGTGACGATGAATCAGACCGGGGTGCTTTTTGAAGAGAAAAGATAAATGCTGCATGAGTAGGTTGCGGAGTTGTTGAGCGAGAAGATAGTCACGAGCTGGTGTGTATGTGCCCATTGTAAGAAGTATTTTGTTTTGAAGGATTGACATCTTGTAACCAATTTGAGGGCGAGAATGGGGCGGGTCTTTGCCCGCGCGGCCATTTCAGCGAGAATGGTCATAGCATGGGCAAGTTGACCTTCAGGGCAGTAGGGGATTGTGATGGGAATAACCGTATAACCAAGGGTTTGCTCGCAATGTTCTACAAATTTGGTACACAGAGCGTGGACAGATGGCTCAGCTCGATCGAACCAATCCTTATAGATTCCAATAACTTTTGGGCGAGGATTCTGAAGTGGTTTAGGTGGAGTGAAGAGTGCGGCAATTGGATCAGATGGGTTGGGCTTTGCCAGGACGCGATAAGCGACTTCGAGATCCGCCATAGTCGATGCAAGAGGGCCATTAACGGTAACGGTACTTCCAGTATCCTCAACTCGTGCATGCGAAGGTTTCAGACCATAGATACCACAGAAAGATGATGGGATACGAATACTTCCGCCACCATCTGAGCCAAGAGCGAAAGGAATCAGGGCCAGAGGAAACTGCATAAGCAGGCCCCCCAGAAGAGCCGCCAGGATAATAGTTGTCATTGTGTGGGTTTTTTGGAGTTCCCCAGTTGGGGTTGTTGTTGGTAGTATCAGCGCCAAGCTCGTGCATATTCAATTTTCCCATGATGAGAGCACCAGAACTTTCCCATTGCTGAACAATCCAAGTGGATTTTTCCGCGGGAGAGAAAAATGAATCATTTCTTTTGCGTCCTTGATGACTTCGATAACCTACGACATCACTGTCATCTTTGATACCGGTTGGAACTCCATCAAGAATACTTAAAGGATTTCCTTGTTGGTATCGCAAAGTTGATGCCTTAGCAGCCTCTAAAATTTCTTCGGCATTGCTATCAGTAAATGCAACGGAATAATCTCCTGGCGGGCTGATATCTCGTCTAATCAAGGGAAGCAGTGATTCCGCAACAGCTAGAGGGGTTATTTTCCCGTGCGATAAAGGGCATGATATTCAGCTACCGAACGATATCGGCCAGCAGATTCTTCCGGAATAACAGGGTCAGATTTGATATCCAAGTCATCAGAACTTCTTTCGGTCTGTATGTTTGCGAGAGGAATGACTGTAGCTGTTTGAGTTCTGTCAACTTTCATCCAAACCATGAGATGAAACCCTGCCACTTACATCATATCTCTCATAATATTCATCCAATTCCCGAATATTCCTCAACGCATTCATCTTCGCATTGTTCCATAGGGGCGATTGAATGAATCCAATCTTAGAGACACTTGGAGACGTCAGTAAAGTTGAGAATGGTTCAAAGATAACAACATACAGCCATCCAACTACCACCAAAAGCCATCCTCGAAACGCCGGATTTTTGTCATCCGCCCTGACAAAAGGAACATTAGGGCCTTCTTTTGGAGAAGGATAGCCTACCCATCTTTGGGTTTCCTGGGCTGATTCAGCCATTTTAGAAGTCTGTTGAGATAGAAGAGGTAGAAGGAAAAGAAAGTGGAGGTTGGGAAGGAGTCACAAAGATTACGGATATCACGTGGAGGGTTCCAAAATCTGTTCGCATTGAAATTCCTCAGAAAGCAATTCGGACAACCAAAACTGTGCTGGAATGCACAATCATATTTCCAATGACATATCAAAAGATGTCTCAATCACGCCATACATTCTATCCAATCGGTTTCAGCCTGGTATTTATATACATAACTTTACAACGTGGCTTTGGACCATAACCGCGGAACTATATACACACATTCTTCAAACCGCTCTAACGGCATGATTTTGAAAGATTCGATAATCACCATTCTGTAAAATCTCTCCAGGCTTAGGTTTTCTCAATTCTAACTACCTTATCTGGATTCAACAAACACAAAAGGATCAAATGCAAATTTCAGCTGTAGAATATCAGTAAGTGGAGTTTCTAGTGAAGGTCAAAGAAAAATGAACACATACCCTTCGCATAGCATCGACTGTAGTCTGCCCCCAACTCAGGTCCAGATAATCTCTATTACCAATCCAACCCGTGTCACCAGTAACAGTACCTCCATCCACTGCTCTCTTTACCATTACGGGACGACTTCTTCTGCGGCTTGTCTTTGCTTGTCATTATAGAGAAGAATGGCTGCAAAAGTCAGTATATTTAAGGTGAGATGATGGATTAAAATACTCACTATGAAAGTTACCTCCAACATGTCCTACGATCGAAGCAACATTCCACTCTTTGCAAAGTCCGCTTTGTCTCTTCAATGATATCTGGCAGTCGGCTCATTGGTACTGCAACATCTCCGTCCACACATGGTCGCCGTCATTTTCCCTCATGGCCATTGCAGACCATAGCGCTTCTTTCCTTGCACTCCACAACTCAGCCTGTCTTCTTGACTCTTTGCGAACTCAAAGGTTTTGCTCCCACTTGCGTTTGCCAACTTTTTTACAATACTAATATGTTCTTTCACAGCGTTGGGAGTGCCAGCGAATTTGAAGAATAGCGTGGGCGCTTCGTGCCACTTTCTGCTTGTTGTGCCTGCTTTATTGATGCTCAACATTTGGTTGTCGTCCAAAATCTCAATGGCGGCAATCGGTACACCCTCAGTGACAACCTTTCCAACACAATCAGCTGCTTCCTTAATGCTTCCAAAACTGCATACAGCCACGTTGGTAGTATTAGGCTTTGTCGTAACCTTCAACGTAGCTTCAGTGACTAGTCCAAGTGTTCCTCACTTCCAATGAACATTTTTGTCAAATCATACCCCGCACTACTCTTTCTTGGCCTCTGTCTCGTCTTGATGATTGTTCCATCAGCTAAAACAACAGTCAAATTGATGACCCATTCCCTCATAGTACCATATCTGTATGCATTTGTTCCACTGCACCCAGTTCCCACCATTCCTCCAATCATGGCACCTGGACCTGGATCCGGAGGAAAAAATAGGTTATCCCTTTGCCAGTTCTTCATTCAAATATTCCCATCCTACAGCTGGCTGAACAACCACGTCCATGTCACCTTTATGTAGCTTCAAAATTTTGTCCATTTCTCCCAAAGTCTATGCAAATGCCACCTCTTGTAGGAGCAACATGTCCCTCCAAACTTGTTCCTCCGCTGTATCCAGTAACAGGTATCCTCCTCCTGTGACAAATTTTCATGATGTTGCTAACTTCCTCTGTTGATGCTGGGGAAACCACCCATAAATGGAACTTCATCTGGCTTTCTCAAATGACTGGACCATTCGCTACCTGAATGGCCCTCAAGATCTGCAGCAATGGTAGAAACATTTTCCTTGCCGACTATCTCGACCAGATCCGCCCACGCAGATTCGAGATTTGAACGGCCTGTATTGTGTCGGAGAGGTTTTGTGGTCGAAAGAGGGGTAGTTGAAGTTGTAGGAGCGCCAGGATTTCGGAATGAACCGAAGTAATATCCTCCTATGGCCACAGATATGATAACTGTTATTTCGTCAGCAAGGGCTCAATATGCTATCAATTCCTCAAAAAGGCATCTGCGCACCGAATGTTTAAAGCCGAATTCTTTCCCCCAGAACTTTCATTTCTGTTCTTAGAATATTGTTCCCGCTCTGCACGTTCCTTTATCAATCGCGCTTGAGTACTTTCGTAGAGTTGTCCTTTAAATGAACGACCTTCTCCTGGATTTTGCTCTGTGGATGCATATCTTACTCTTGTTGCGGAGGATCGGAGACAAAATCTGGTTTGAGAAGAGGATGCGCGCAAGCTTGACAGCAGAGCCGCTGAGGGAACCCTTCTAGGGAATGACATGAATCAATCAACTATCAATTTATATGAAGTAAAGTTGAACAATCAATCCGAAGATTTCTCAAAGTTTGGACTTCGAGGGGTTGCGTGGTGATATAAATACCAATTGGAGCTACGAGTAAATAATTCAAATCAGCATTGCGGGAAGCTTCCGGTTCGGTCGGCATCCCCACATTTGCAGCACGTAATCCATGCCGCCCATTGCTCAGTATTTACAGTAGAACCTGGTTATACCAGACTGGGTTATACCGGAATCCCCGGGCCTGGTTATACCGGAATTTTTTTGGTTTATACTACATTTTATATGAAAGTAACAAATTTTTTCGAAATAACAGAAATACCGTTATAGTTTTTCCAAATTCCGGTATAATTAAAGTATTTTGATGTCAATTTATACGGGATTATTAATAACACGGGATTTGAATTCAAAAATCTATCAATAATACCCGTGGACGTAATTTGAAGCTATATAATCTTGTTTGGATCTCAATTTGTATAAAAGTATATATGAAGTCTGTATAATTTGTTATGCATATCTCGATATACCGGAAACCTGGTTATACCGGATCTAATGGGCCGAAATTCTTCGTCCGCAGGCTCTACTGTAGACACTTCCAAGGTTTTGTTAACCATTTAGGAATGGGGCATTTTCATGATTTTGTAGACCAATGATCTGTGATATTGTTTATAATAGTATTTCTCATTAAAACTTTGAGTGAAACTACAGATGATCTTGAATGGAACAGCGGCCTCGAGACTAGAGCAATTTGTGAGAAGATGATCAGCATGCCACCCCTATACTCAGCAACTAAAGACCAATTCCTCTTTCATGAGACAGGTATGCTTTTGATAAGAATCCATTTTGGAACGCCCCGGTGCTCTTCTCCTAACTAACAAGTAAACTACGAATAGACCCGTCACCGCGATCAAACGCCTCCTTAATGAATAACAATTGCCCTCCCCATGCTGCCTAAGCATTCTTCCAAAGCATTGAGCAACTGAACGGAAAATATTGGCTTGACACCGCCAATGGCTCTTAAATAGGCCTCCAATTCCTCTTCATTATCAATGGGTATTGTTATTTCGTGTTCAACGGATCCCATGCAGCCTTCAATATGAGCAGCATATGTGCCAGGAACTTTGGAGGAAGCCAGTCGGCGTAATTTCGTCAATAGAAACGACGTCCAACGTGCTAATCCATAACCTGGTAGAGGTTGTAACTTCTGAAGATGGGTGTAGTCGAAAGTAAACAGCCATAGATGGAGAAGCCGCTGATGGAAAGGTTTGGGCAGCCTGTGCGACATATTGTTGATCCGTATATTGAGGTCCCGCAAACTGATTTTGCCATACTACGATTCATCAAACCGGGGTCATTGGCAGCTGCAAGAAGTAGTGATGGATCTATCTGCATATCTGCGTGGTTGACCATTACAGGTGTATGAGCTTGAGGTTGGGATTGGACCTGAGATTGTGCATGAGCCTGTGCCTGGGCTTGTGCCTGGGCTTGACGAGCTTGTGCTTGCATATGAGATTGAACTTGGCTCTGTGAGTGAGCATGAGCATGAGCTGCGGTCTGAATCAGCGATTCCTGTGGATCCTGTTGGAAAGTCGGTGCTCCCTCTTCGTTGTGGTGGAATTGTTCCATAGAATTGATCAGGCTGGAAAGTACTGTCGAACTTCTTTCTTCTTGTTGGGTCACGTTTAGTTGGTCATCGCGAAGGCGCTTCATGACGTCCCGGCATAAAACCTCCATTGCTTTTACTTTCTGAGCGTGTTGTGGATCGGCATCTCCAGGCGCAAGAAGATTCTGCAATAATTCTGAGCCATTGATCCAGGATGTCTTAAGCTCCTTCCAATGCTCTCCCAGCTTCAAGTTTACTGGTGAAATGATCAGCCTTCAATGTCTGGTAAAACGCATTACGAAAGCTGTCTAGACTCTTCAGGATTCACTCCTAGTGCATTCTTTGCTTCGGCGATTTGTCATACGACGCTCCAAGGTTCGCATTCGCTTTGTTACATCGCCGCAAACAACGTCAAGAGCTAGCTTCTTTGCATCCAGGTTTTCTTCATTATTCCAGAAAACGGATTGCAGGTGTTCGCTTTCTTGTATAAGTCTATCTTTTGCAGCTTCCCAGCGCTCGGGTCCAGCAATCGTCTTCTTTATGATACTCGCTTCTTCACAAATGCGTTGAAATCGAGCCCGTATATCACGATAGAGCCGATTATCAAGACTCAGAAAAGCCTTGCTCTCATCGATGGTTGTTTCGGAAGGGAATCGAGGAGGTCCTGGAGGATCTGCCGGAAGACCAGCCCAGCCGCGGGTACGACGACGACGTTTGCGAGTAGCCCATCGTTCTGCAGATTCAGCCTGTAACTTGGCCAAACGTTCTGCTCTCTTGGCCATGACTTCTGGACTAAGTGGTGGAGATTCAGCTCTCGAATTGTTCTTGGGAGTGGATGCAGTTTGTGGTAGATCTTCCATGTGCTCTTCCATATGCTGATCTCCTTCCAACATTGGTCCATTGTTGTAAAACGCTTGTTGTAATTGGTTCTCTACATCTTGATCATATTGTTTGTTTCTTGGATTTCATCCCGTTAGGTACTCGCAACAGCCAGCGATTCTTTGCTCGAACGCGCATGAAGTTTCGCGCTCCTTGATTTCGAATCCTTCTTGGTTGAGAATGCGAAGCATTTCGCGCTGTGAAGTATTGCAATCCCATAGTTCCTTGACGCGCTGGACGAGTGCCGCATTCTTGTGTGCGGGATTTTGTTTTGAAGGGAAGTCCCATCTTTTGAACTGGGTTTGAAATGCACGTTTACTTATAAATGTCAGTCACTATCGTCAATGCGAGTGGTACGGGTGTGCATATCGATGGATGATGCTATAACTTGCTACTTTAAGGTCGCAGCTCACGCAAATGAGATGTCAACTTACGAAGGATTAAAGGAAAATTGTTCTTTTCATAAATTCCATAATTTCCTCCAAGGACTTTTTCTCTTCAATATACATGCGATAGCATATATATCTTCTTTGTTATCCCAATCATAAACCATCTTGACTGTTATTCCCAATCGTCACCAGCATCAAAATAATACAGTATGATACCGGTACTCGGCTTGGATTCCTGGCTTTTGATGGTACTTGGGGGTTGCCGTTTGATTGCGTTGATGATGTTGTAGGTCGCCGTGCTTCGTTCTTCGGGGAAAACAGAGTTGATGATGGGGCACAACTTGATGGTTCGGCTAAAATAGTCGTGGTGTGTCACATGATCCATTAGTCATCAATTGCAAGAATTCCATCCCACGTTACTCGAGGACATACTACACACCATTAAGAAACAAGAATTCACCTTCCTGCCGTCAATTTTGATTCCCAAAACTTGGACTTCATTTGAATCCTTCTCCAGCATATAGGTTTCCAGCCAACTCGGCAGAAGTGCCAATATCTGTTCGAGTCTTTTATAGTGAAGCAACTATCGATAGGTGCATCCTAAGCAATATTTTCGCTGGAGACTGCAAGTACAGTTTTTGATCCCTACCACTCTTTATTACTATCCCTCATCTGATAGGAGCTTCCCCCCCCCCCCCCGCGCGATAAATTTCATCGTATCTCAGTATATAAGACAGTGTTGAGTTCAGTATCTCAGTCCTACTTTACATCATTTTGATTGCCTTCAAGATTCCGTATTCATTGAAAATTGGATTGCATACGTCATTGAGCGTTTTCAGGTTAATTGCTTGATTTTACTGCCCATCAACACTTCCAATCGCCCAAGTTTGTGCTTGATATAAATGTGAGATTGGCCTCACTGCATTCATCTTATACTTCAACCCGGAAGTCAAACTTCAATACACGTTTGAATCTGCGTTATCGCCACAGGCATACATTATCATGGCTCAAACCCTAGATATTCAACTGCAAAATTGTTACCCTTCAGATGAAGTTTATGCTTATGTCACGGGGCTTGCACTGAATAATAACAACCGTGTCTTTCTCCTGAGAGCTGATGGAAAAACGCCTTATTACCCTGATTCTCCACACATACCGTACATCCACTTTCGGCGGAATGTGCCATCAAACTAGGAAAGCAAGGCAGCACCACTATTGCAAACAATTCCTCTCCTTGCCGGAGGAAAGAATTTGGTTCTCGATAGGAAAGAAATTGGAGTTCTTCGTCAACCCAGGACCAGCACTGGTCGAGCCATCTGTTACCAATCCTTCCGATCACAATATTAACACCAATTGGGCATTTTGCGAGTTTACCTTCAAACCAAACACAAATTTATGCTAATAATAAGGTTTGATTTGCTTATACAACATTGCCATCCGAGATAGCTAATGTGCAACAGCTATGTCGACTTTGTTAGTCTGCCAATCTCTATGAAACTTTTCCTGTCAATGGTAGACCACAAGAAATTCATGGCCTCAAAGCAGATGGCCTAAAGACTATTTGCAAAGGTTTAAAGGCCCAAAGTCAAATTGATGGGGCAGGATGGGATAAGTTGATAGTAGAATCTGGTGGCCAAAAGACTCCGTGTCTTGAGTCCTAATCATGAAAAAGGCTTTCAGGGGTACTATGAATCCTACGTCGATGAAGTATGGAACAAATATTCGAGGGACACCCCTGATTGTCGACACACAAGCCGAATGGGGAACGGTTTCAGGGCCGGGTATTTAACGGGCAATTAACCTTTCCAGGTCTGGCAACTTTTTCGAAACCATCTACAGCAGATATCTTTAGTTGTAGCTCTGGTCCGTTTTCAAACAACTCTGGAGCAGCAGGTCCACTTACGGCTCGCATTAGTGCAGCCTTCAATCGATCTACATTGTTAAGCAATGACCATCATCCAACCAACGAAAGGTATCGGAATTTTATCAACATAAGGTGACCAATCATTATTCTCGACTTGTTCATGAGGCGAACCACCCATGGTCGTGGATATGGCATTTCCTTATGATGATGTTTCCTCTGGCACTGAAACTGATCAATCTGGTTTCGTAAGCGGATGGCCAAAGTCATTTTCTGTGTCCATTGGCTGAGAGTATTCTGGGCTATGACTGGCACCCACACCATCAAATTTTGTCCCCTAGCGCAAATACATTGGCCATTCCTTGCCAAACTACACCAACCGAAAGTATCTATTAGTCAAGTAGGCAGCTATTAGAAATCACTGATCTACTCGTAAAAATCTGTCGGTGAAATCCATAGGAAACCGACTTGTTTCTGCGAATTGCACAAGTGGGATAGATGACACCAGAACTAGAACGACATCATACCTTGCAATGCCATCTATGGGCTGATGAGAAACATGTCTGTGGGACTCAAATAATGACTCTTGAATTATAAACTGCCACTTATAAGCCATTTAGTGAACTGGTTCTATTCTCCCGAGTGAAGCGCAAACATTCTCCCGCTTAAATACTTCCACGAATGATGTACATAGATATCATCACTTCTACCTTCCTTCCTACTTTCAGGACATCATTAAATTACTGCGCACTGTGTTCTTTTCCCCGACAAAGACCAGTGCACTAGAGGTGCTTTGAAATACACATGGTCCTTGATATTTTTGTATGTTAATTCCTCGCTCCGCGGGCATTGACAAACTAACTTGATTTTGACGAATTTCAATCATGATAGCCCCTTGGTCAATTTAACACGTTGATTTGAATAGGTGATATTTCACAAGATCTAACAACTAACAGGACCATATAATACAATTCTGAACCAAGCCCTAGTTCTATTTTTACACGCAAGATATCTTTCCTGCTCCCTTCTTGATCACAAACTTCGCCTCACCCCCCTTGCAGCAACTCTCTGCCTCCTTTTCCCCACCCACCAACTTCGACGACAAATTTTCTCGAACTGGGCACATCAATCGACGGATTCGCCTCAAAGAAATCCGCGGGTTTGATCTTCAACTCATGAATTTCCACCGGCATAACCGGCCAGTCTTCCACGCGCGGATTATGCGTTTAATCCGAAACAATTCCACACCACCACATCCTCACCCTCTTTCCCCAGCACCTCTCCCCTCGCCACCGCATCCTCAACTCCATCGACCTCTTTCTTAGACTGAAGCGTGTACCTCCCCCAGCATAGAGCTCCCCATCCCGATACTTGGTCACCCAAACGTGGTGTTGTGCGAATCGTGCGCGCTGGGCTTGGATGCTCTCATCCTGCGCTAGCAACATTTGCGTCGCGGCAGGCGCGAACTTATACCCAACATTCTTCCCGCTGATCTTATTTTCTCTTCCCCGGATTCACCATTTTGACCACGAGGTTGTTCTGCGGCGCGGCATCTAACCATGAGGCCTTTTCCACTTGCTTCTGTACCACTTCGTAGAAATTGCCGTATGGGTTTCGTGTCTTGTCAGCTACGGCGTGGGATTCTTCAACCACGACGGAGTTTGAAGGTCCGTCGATCGCGGGATCGATACGCACGCAGAAAGATGTGTTGGTGGTTTTGTGCTAGGACACCGGGTGCAACAACATTTCCGTATTCGCTCTTGCTTTTTTCCAGCGTCAATTGATACCACGGATACGATACCCGTAGCCCGGGTTTCCACCGTGATGCCTCCTGAGAGATCAAAATTTGTAGGCGAAGATATACTCGTAGTTTGCGAGGGTAATGATGAATTGAAACGACGAGTTCGCGGTGACGGGTTACGACTGCACGGCCAGTACGCCAGTTGGTGTGTTTCCAGCCGATGCCAGCGTCTTGTTCGTGGAGACAGATGACGTTAGGGCTAGTGGTGACGGTGCCGTTGCTCTCTGTTTTGGTACCGTTGAAGTACTGGGTTGTTAGCTCCTCATTTACTAGAGCACGGTCTGGAAGGGCTTACCTTGATTACACCCAGACAGTCACATCCAAGCTCGAGATTATTGGCACAGTTTCCTGCGCCGCCATCTCCAAAGTCGAATGCTTGTTTGCGGTAGAATGGAGATCGTGCATCAGCATATGGAACAGTCTGCAAATGAAAATCATTCAGTACAGTATCTCGAAGGGAAGAAATCAACCACGCGTACCATCTCAGAGATACTTCAATCGATATAGAATACTTCGTCCATCATACCAAAACATCGTGAATGGTCGCGCCCTCTCTATGATTAAAGCCAAACTCTGAATCTCCACTTCTGCCACTCCACCAAGCTCTCATCATCTCCAACCACAAAGCTTGCTCCTTCGGGCTGCACCACGTTGATAGGTTTCATATCCTTTCTCGTGCCTTGCTCAAGCAATTCTGGAACATATTCAGCGGGCTTGCAATGGGCCAAGATATCTCTATCGTGCGTCCCAACTTCAAACCCGTCATCAATACCCCCAGTAGCAAGTTTGTCGATGCGCACAATTTCCCGCGTGGTAGCATCCATGATGGGGATGAGAGGGAGTGGGTACGCGTAGAAATTTGAGTCGGGGTTTTTGTTTCGGGTATCTTGCGCGAAACAGAGACCTTGGAAGAAGCGAGGATTGTCATCCTCAATATTTCCTCCATATGGCCATGGCTCAACCACAACTTCGAAACCGGTGGGCATGTGAAGTTCGGCGATGGCTTCTTTGAAGAGAGATGAAGCCCATACGGCCTTGACCAGCTCGTCGAATTCACCCCTGGAATATGTTAGTTTGTGACTTTGGAATCGAGAAAGAGGTATCAAGTATTTAGACATACAACGTCAGACTAGCATGATGAGCTGTACTAACAATCTCCCTCGAGATCTCAACTCCTTCTTCAACATCGACTAGAGATTCATGATATTGTGGGATCTTATTACTCCCGATAACATCGTAAGAAGAAACTCTCGATACACGTTTTGGGTAGGGAGTAGATGCATTTAAAGCGCCATTATGTTCAATTTCGAGAAACTTTTGAAGCTCAACTTTGGGTGGTTCTTCTAGGGAAATGGTTCTGAAGGATACGAGAGATTTGGAGTGCAGTTGAAGGACGATGTCTCGTGCTTTGTGCGATTCTTTAAGAGACAGTTGTGTGAGGGGGTGGGGTCTTGGTGGGGGGAGCCATATTGATCTTGCGGCTATACCGAGTAGGTAAAAGGTAGTTAAGGGGCGACGATGATCAGCTCTCAACTCCAACCAGTTGATAAAATCTTCAGTCGAAAATATGGAGATAATGATGGCGAGTATGAAAACCTTGCAGAGTTTCAAAAATGATGTGAAGGATACAAGAGTGAAAGATATTGAAGATATACACACCCGTGGACGTTTAAATAAGAAAGAAACGATGACAACAACGGTTATTACTCAATCAAGCCATCAGTTACCCGGCTTGGAACTCCATACCATTATGTAAAACAATTCAATATGATTGCACCAACATCTCCACCGTCAAGACGATTGGTAGATACACAGACCGTCCGGGTATCTCGATTATCTCGATATGAGGGGTCCGGGTATCTCCAGTACCCGTCCCTCACATACCCGATATCATCAATGCCATGACTGATGAACCTTAATTATAACCTGACACCGCGATATCAATTCTTACATGACCATTTCATTCTCGTGAGAACTTCGGAGTAAACCATTTTGGTCCATAGCAATATGACAGTGAAATATTACAGCCTAGATAAGGAGTGTCGCCTCGATAACGGTGACTCCGCTTTGTGTTGAATTGGGGGCTAGACGAGATATCGCTAAAGAATCGTGCAGCTCCTTGGGATCCGGCCATATGTTGCTTCCTATCTTTGTTACATTGTAGGTTATATCTCTGACTTCATACCATCAACCTCGACGATACAGTTTGAAAAGGTATCTACAGATCAAAAATGGATTTCGAAAGCAAGTTTCAAAGGAAGGACAAGATGAAGGACTCCCAATCTCCATTCACGGATGCAGAAGAGGAAATGGGACAGCATGTAGCGGCTGGACAGGTAGAGGAGTTACGAAAAGACTTTTCGGTTTGGTCTCTCGGGTCATTATGTCTCTGCTTGATGGCGACTTGGGAGGCGTTGACCAGTGTTGTGACGGCAGCATTGGCAAATGGTGGTGCTCCATGCCTTTTTTACAACTAGTACGTCGATGAAGATAGGCAGACAAGGAAAATTTAACTAACAGTCCCTCAGCTGCATTTCCTTGATCGGAAGTCTTGCGATATCCTCATCCTTGGCTGAGATCGCGTCCATTTGGCCGACAGCCGGTGGTAAGCAATAACTCTTCCAACCAGAACATCCGAGAAGATTGACTGATGTAATACACCAGGACAATACCATTTCGTCGCTGCTCTTGCCCCAAAGAACCAGATGAAGGTTGCATCCTGGTTTACGGGTTGGATATCCATCGGGGGACAGATTGTTCTTACAGCATCAGCAGCATTTTCTGCAGGCTTGCAGTTCCAAGGACTCATAACTCTCAATCACCCAGATAGCTATGTACCAGCGAGATGGCAGGGTATGCTATTCTATTGGCTAGTTCTTCTGTATTCTGCTGCTTTGAATATATGGGGATCAAAGATCCTTCCACACACGAACTTAGCGTCTGGTAAGTCTTTGGCCACACAACTAATGACCTCATCAGAGCTGATAATCTTAGGTATCCTACATATCGCTGGTTTTGTGGCAATCATGGGAGTACTTGGAGTTATGGCGCCCAAGCATGATGCTCATTTTGTTTTTGTCCAAGTTACTAATACTAGTGGCTGGCAAAATGGTGGAGTATCATGGCTCGTAGGTCTCTTGAGTGCTGTCTATCCGTTTCTTGGGTAAGGCGGATCGTTTCCTCACTTGTTAGTGTATACTAATATCCAACATAGTTACGATGCGGCTTGCCATTTGGCAGAAGAGATGCCCCGCCCCAAACGAGATGTCCCGATTGCTATGGTCGGAAGCGTGGTCATCAACGGAATAATGGGACTTGGGTATTGTATCATGCTATTATATTCCCTTGGCGACTTGAATGACTGTAAGCGCACTTCCCCACAGAGTTCATTACTTGAAAGCCCTCACAAAATGATGTCCTGAGAAAAGCTAGCATAAAAAGTCGCTAACAGATACAACTTCAGTGCTCGCATCCCGACCGGATTCCCATTCATGCAGCTATATCAAAATGCCACAAAGAATACCGCCGGGGCATCTATATTGATCTTCGTTGTTTGCTTCATTGCCGTAGCCGCCAATGCTGCAGGTTGCACCTCAACATCACGAACATACTGGGCTTTTGCTCGTGATTCTGCGACGCCATACTCAAAGTACTTTGCCCACATAAGCCCGACGACACAAGTGCCTGTTCGTGCTATTGTGGCCTTGACAGGAGTAGAAATGTTGCTTGGGCTGATATACCTTGGGAACAGTACTGCATTCAATGCCATCTTGTCAATGGCCGTACTTGGCATGTACGCTTCGTACCTTGTGCCCATTCTCTACATGATGATTTGTGGCAGAAAGAATATCAAGAAAAGCCAATATGGACCTTTCAAGTTGGGCGACAAATTGGGATTAGTAGTTAACATCGTATCGGTCGTTTGGCTTGTCGTGGCAATAGTGTTTTGTACCTTTCCCAGCGTGCAACCTGTAACTGCACAAAATATGAACTATAGTGTGGTTGTTATGGGTGGCTGGCTATTGTTTGGAGCGATATTTTACTTCAGTGTTGGTAAAACGCGAGTATAATGGACCGATCGAGATATTTTGAAATGCAATTGTAGTGTTGCAGTAATATTGAAAACTGGGGCTCGACGAGACTGATGTATGAGGATATCTTCTGAAGTGATGCCGCTGTTGACGGGTTGAGTGATATGACGGCATCAAATAATTACAAACTTTGAGATGGGTATGATAGGATAGGATAGCTCATTCTGAAACCGAATCGAACATGAAGGATTGTCCGCTGACAAAAATAGGGTTGAGCATCCTAATTAACATTCGAAACTGAGTGTAGAGGTGAGACCTATGCTTAGATTGGTATCCGATTTCCACGACCATTTCGTATGCCCTAGAGCTTCCATTGATCATTCTCTAGTAGAGCTAGAAGGTCTCCGTCTAGAGCATAAAATTCATCGGAAGAATCTCCAAATTCTCGCAAGAACTCCCACTATAAGATGGAAATGTTAGTGACTGTCTGCCAATGAATTGTGTTGGCTGGAAATGAAGAAAATAAACGGTTTAAAGCTATCTCAAGGAAACCAAAGTACATGAAGGAAACCAAAACAAAGTTTGGAATTTGGGATGAAGTTTAGATAGTAAGGATAAAAGTTCAATTGAAAGATTAAGCATACATCCTCTGTTGCTGCTGCTGCTGCTGTTGCTACAGACTTTGCCACACTAGACGTAGCATCTACTGTCGAATTTTGGGCCTTAGTTGATACTTGCTCAGGTAAAGGCTGTGGAGTCGTTGATTCTTGAGCATCGACAGCTGCAGCCGCATTGGCTAGAGTTGTCATGTTCATATCTCGTGGCATTGCTGATACTCCGACAATTAGCACGAATTAATAAACTTGTATGATAAAAAAACTTACAATCTATCAAAAGCTGTTGACGAGCTCCAGCACTTTTCCAACTCTTTCCAAGAATAGAAAGCCAGCGTATACACAGCTTTAGGCGACGTTGTGATTCCGTATTGTCGCTCCGTCCGGTTGCCTCCATTGATACAACAGCATACTTGCGGCCGTAAAGATACTAAATACCATGTCACATGGTAGGCCATGAAAGTCATCAAAATACTTCTCCAGGATAGTGCATATTGCATTCGCACTACTTATACAAATTTTGAGTGGGTTCGCCGAAGCACTGATATTTGCTGGGTTTTGATATCCATCGAGCAATGAAAGGGCGATGTAAAAGAATGGTTCCGGAATGCATCACCTATATTGAATGAGTAACAACTAGATTTTATAGATGGTGCACTTACAACATAATTAGTAACGATGCCAGGAACTGATGTTAGGTCGTTGCTCAACTCTAAGCGCAAGGGAGAAGCTTCGATATCACTCTCCATTTTCGAATGGCAGACCATAATTCCATGCGTTTCGCTTCACCAAAAACACGATCATCACGGATTGATCTTCGACTCAATAATCCATATACTTTCACGGGAAAGCCTCTCCATTATTACTGCAAGGTCTATGGACGTCACAAGGACTGATAGTGTCCGCATCTTGCCTGAGGTATTGACGTTAGATGCATTCCGTCCTTTCATTGTGGTCGGAAGCAGTTCAACTCGTCTGCTTCAGAAGTAGAGGGATATGGAGTATCCGTCTCCTCGACCCTGAGCATCACTGGCCTCCCCATCTCGCAAGAAATCATCTTCTCAAGAATGAATAGATTCCACCACAGACGATGGCGAATTTCACGCTGAGGGCCATCCGACTCATGAGGCCTATGTAGGCGTAACTCAATGGCCATTGACGAGGCAAAGCCCACATAGTATTGCCGCTCTGGAATATTCAGCCCCCGTGTTGCTGTAGGGCAAGTATCGTTAACGTTTGGCAATTTACGATGGAGGGAGTAAATGCGTATTTTAAAGTCTTCTCATCACTATCATTACTTGTTTGTAATAGATTCAAAGTTTCTTCAAAATAGAATTGAGGCCCAGCAGAAGCAGTAGCATGGGTATCATCGACTGTCTGCTGAATAGGTTGATGTCGGTCTACACAAGCCGCAATCGCGAACATTGCAGATGCCAAGACCTTTGGTATGCTTGGTGAAGGATACGTATAGTCGAATGAAGTGTACATTGGTTTGTACAGAATTGGCCATAGTGGATGGATACAATCAAAGTAGGTCTGAAATAAACGTTTTGCAATCTCAGGACTAAAAGGGTATGAGATTTTCTTGTGCCCATCTTTTCTTTGCGATGATGAGCTCGTAGCTAAAGTCGGTGTTTGCCTTGTAGGACCTTGCTGGATGGATAGTGCACCAAGATACGTGCCAGAAGGGTGGTGACCTCCGAGGGTAGCTGGAACGGTGATGGGGTGGATGAATTTTCACGAGGGCTGTTTGAAGGACTATTGAACAAGTATTAGGGAATCCTTCTCAATCAAGAATCAATCTCAATTACGCACCTCCCATCAATCACTTTGCGTGGGAAATGCCCACGCTTTGATATACCATACGAACATTCATCATGCCTCTTCTGACACGGCCCACAAGTAGGTGCCCCCGCCATCACACTGAGTTCATTAATTGATTAGTCAATGGCCGCAACAGTGTCTGTATGTAGGGATTGGAATTATATACCTTGATTTTTTTGATACCACAAGGTCTACAGGCTTGGGATATTCTCTTCCGGCTTGACATTTTGCAATTGAGTATGGTGGTGAAGTCGTTGCCGGTTTTGATTTTATATGTTTGTTCTGTTTTGTCGGGACTGAACGTAGAAAAGAAAATATTCTACGGGAGACAACAAATACAGTAAGGTTACCGAAATACCGAAACGCGATGTCCCGGTTAGGTAGAGGCGTCTTGAAGATTGATAACGGGGGAAAATATAGGTGGAACGTCCTATCGGTCTTATATAACCGGTATATATATGTGTGTGTGTGTGTATAAGAGTTCTATTCTATTGAAATCGATGGAGTAGAATTGACCTATAATTATGAGTTAATCCTCTTTAACTCAAACCCGCCTTCACGATCAAGAGAACAATCAGTTGTTCGGAATGCAAAAGATGAGGCCTTTGAGGATTTGTGGTGATTTTAGTAAGATATTTTGGATGACAAACCGGCAAATATGTACCTCGTACTTCTATCAGTCGGCTCAACCGGAAAATATCTAAAATTATCACCCGGACGGAGGATTTTGACGGGGGAAATGGGGGAAGAAGGGGAAAAGGGGAAGGGAGGAAGGGGGGAAGGGGGAGGAGAGAAGGGGAGAAAGGGGGAGGTCTCGGGTATTAGCACATTTCGGATATGTACATGAGGGAGGGGGAGACTTCAATTAATCGATACTCCCTGACGAGAACATAAGCTGGAGCTTTGTGCCGCTTGTGAAATAGGTATAATCGAATGAAACTTGGGGTTGAAATGCAAGAACTATGGCGAACTGCTGTCAAATCTAGAAAGAATGAGATCTAGTGCCGTTGTATTACTTATCCCGTTCCTGCCGTGATACGTTCTCATGCAATATCCCGAGAGCTCCGAATACCGTATTGCAGATTCAGCCGTCTGTATCCCCAAGTGCTTACCGGCCGATTTCGCCTTGATATTAGTATCTTACCTTGATGCAGCATTATGATCAGAAGATGTACAGAACGGGAGCATTGGTATGGTGTTGAGGTTGAATTCATAAAATGTCGTACTCCAATAAACTCTTCACATTTCTGTGTTATTCACAAGAGAGTAAGAATAAGAACCCTTACCCATATCATTGATTATTCCTTCCAGCAATTGAAACATTCATTGGCTTTGAAAGCTTGAACTACTTTAAGCCAAGGTATTAATAGTAAAGCATAATTTATGTCTTTCTTTGATTCTTCCAATATCGACCTCGTACGAAGGGAATGTCTGGTTATCAACTGTTCAAGCCTCCGTGCTTCTATCCCTCACCACAAGATATACTAAGTCAAGAGACATACAATACTCGAGCAGACACACCAAGCAGCTCGGTGGATGAAGGGGGATTATGCGCCGGAGATGCAATTGTGTCTCGAATACAAATGAATGGGTCAAGTTGGATGCATGATTCAATGAGCTATTTGGGTGTTCGATTGCAAACTGAGCAGAGAATCCCCAAGTAGTTGAATTATTCCTAAATGTGAATCCGAAGATAACGTCTCCTCAGATGGCATCTCTTTGCTGATCAGTCGAGATACAGTATCGACTCATTCATTTGTCACGTCTTGATTGTTAAAGTATATGTAATACTCTAACAGACATCTTCTAAACCAATTGAAAGGCGTCGTGACGGAGTGGTTAACGTGATTGACTAGAAATCAATTCCTTTCGGGGGCGCATGTTCGAATCATGCGACGTCGATACACTTTTGCTTTTTTTGCTTTGATTTACTTTTGTCCTCTTTGGCTTTTCAGAGGAATGATTAACTCTTTGTTTCTAATAATTCATCAACGTTTGTAATTCAGTAGTTTTTGAATAGCTCAAACGAATTGCGGGTGGAGCAATTTGCAACGACGCAGGTATGCATGGATGCATACGTTGACAACTTGACATTCTGAAAGCGGAGTTCATTATACACTTGGCACTGCAGGCGGTGCTAGTTTCCACTGGGAAGAAAAAAAGTGAAGCTTGGGCACCGGCCATTTCAAAGCTCCCGGTGACCTGTTCAAATGATTTACATCTCCCGGTGAGTTTTGATTGAAGTTGAAGTTGAAGCTGACGAGTCAAAATTTCCGATCTAGTCTACGAGTATACTCTGTAAACGTAGGTAGTAGTGTAGTAGTACCCGTGGACATGGGCAGTATGAGGATCCCCATAGCCCAGATCCTCAATCTAACCTTATGGGGGTTAGCGCTACCATCGCTTGCAAGTACCAAGTACCAAGAAGTGTTTCTTTGATTTTCAGTGCGCATTCTTTCTCATCAATCGTCGTCAACATTCATTCCCTCGAGTCTCACACCTCAGTAATAATGAATGCCATTTACATTTTGGCTGCAACTGCCCAGAAGTTACCTGGGTGTTTTATGTTTATGGCATTCTAGTATATGAATAAAAACCACAAGCAGGATGAGAATGCCACGAGGCACCTTGAAATCGGAAGCGGGATAACACTTCCCTCCGTGAATTTTCATCAGTCAGAATGAATCCATCCTCAAGTGCAAGGAAAAGAAAGCCTCGGCACCAAGATCATTAGGCAATAATCACATTCCAATGAATTTAAGGTCATGGTGGCTGCTTAGATTTGGTTGAGAGATATCGGTTGGGGTTGGAATGTAGAATTATTGGAATTCAAATTGTGCTCTTCATCATTGCTCTACTCCCATTTTACTTTCCATCTGTTTGTTTTCTGTCTTCACATTTTCATCCCTAAGTGTCACACCAAGATTCATCATGTCTTCCAAGTCCAAAACTACAACGTTTACCCCTCGAATGTCGAGAAAACCCCCCTTCACGGCAGAAGTACAAGGAAGTTCTCAGGTACCTGGAGAATCTATTCCCCGTCGCAATATACGATATCCAGAACTTTTGGCCGGGCCGGAACCCGGGATCGAAACCGTATTCGACATTGTACAACAGAGCTCTCGTCGATTCGGTGATGCTCGAGCTCTGGGATCCAGAAAACTCGTCGAGAAACACAATGAGACGAAAAAGGTAAAGAAAATCATCGATGGTCATACACAGGAAGTAGATAAAGTATGGACTTATTTTGAGATGAGCGGGTACGAGTATCTGAGTTTTAAGGATTATGAAGCTACAGTATTGAGTGTAGGGGCAGGGTTGAGGAAACTCGGATTAGTCAAGGATGATCGAGTTCATCTCTTTGCAACGACGAGGTACTCGTCCATGTCATCTTTCCGGGAAGCTTACCTTATGATATTCTCAGTGCACACTGGCTGTCAATAGCCCATGGTTCAATGTCACAATCCATGCCAATCGTCACAGCCTACGATACCCTCGGAGTCGAAGGACTCCGGCATTCCCTCATACAAACGAAAGCTAAGGCCATATTCTTGGAGCCACAGTTACTCAAAACGCTCCTAGAATCACTTGGGCATTTGAATCATATCGAATACGTCATTTACAACACCGACGGCGATACGGAACTCTCATTATCAAGTATTAGAGCACTAAAGAAAAGTCACAGTCATCTCACTCTTTTGAGCTACGAAGAATTGGTAGATTTAGGGCGTTCATATCCAATCGAAGCTGTACCGCCTCAAGCTGAAGATCTTTGCTGTATCATGTACACATCTGGCACGAGTGGTCCTCCGAAAGGCGTATCACTAAGTCACAAGAACGTTGTGGCAGCTGGTCCGTATTTCAATCTCTTCTACACTCCAAACTAAACACCCATTCTAGTGGCAGGAGCAAATAGTATTGTGGGCGATTATCTAGGTCCCTCCGATACACTGCTAGCCTACCTACCCCTCGCCCATATCTTCGAATTTGTATTTGAAAATGCATGTCTCTATTGGGGTGCCCTGATGGGTTACGGTCACCCCAGGACCTTATCAGAAGCTTCCATGAAAAACTGTAAAGGTGATATACTCGAACTAAGACCCACTCTTCTGGTTGGTGTGCCGTCCGTATGGGAAACGGTCAAAAAGGGCGTCATCGCCAACGTAAACAAAAGCGGACCAATCATCCGCAGTTTATTCTGGAGCGCATTCTACACCAAGCGGTTTCTCTCCCGAAGAGGCCTACCGGGCTCCAATCTCCTCGACACAATTGTCTTCAACAAAGTCAAACAAGCCACTGGCGGCAAGCTAAGATTCTGCCTCAACGGCGCAGGTCCCATATCCCAACAAACCCAAGAATTTATATCCCTCACCATCACCCCCATGATCTCCGGCTACGGCTCTACCGAAACCAGCGCGTCAGCGCCCCAAATCCCATTCCACATATAAAAAGAAATACTAACAACCACCACAGCATGGGCGCCATATGCGACCCCTATCCTTCAATCTCCAAGCCGGGGACATCCCCGCCTGCATCGAGATAAAACTCGTTGATTTCCCCGACGCAGGATACTTCGCCACAAACAGTCCTCCACAAGGAGAAATCTGGGTCCGAGGCCCTAGCGTCATGTCCGGATACTACGACAACATTGCCGAAACTCGCGAGGCGCTCACGCCAGACGGATGGTTCCAGACGGGTGATATTGGGGAATGGGACAAGCATGGACATTTGAAGATTATTGACCGCAAGAAGAATCTGGTCAAGACTATTAACGGGGAGTACATCGCTTTGGAAAAGGTATGTTGTTGGTTGCTTGTCTTCTCGACCTCCCAACTTTCGATTCTGCGGGGTAATGACTTCGCTGGCAATAGTTAGAATCGGTCTACCGCGCCGCGACGGTCGTCGCGAATATCTGCATCTACGTCTCGAGCAGGGAAGCGCACCCCATCGCCCTCGTCGTTCCCGCGGAGCCAGCCCTCAAGAAACTCGCCGAGTCCATTGGCGTCAGTGGTCACGGTATTGATGATCTGGTACATGATGACTCGGTGCGTCGCGAAGTTCTGAGGCAGATGCAGGCTGTGGGGAAGAAGGCCGGGTTGGCGGGCATGGAGATCATTCAGGGTGTTGTATTGGCGGATGAAGAATGGACGACGATGAACGTGAGTTTGCTTTCTTGTCTTCTGTTCCTATGCGGAAGGAAGGGGGGTGCGATGAGATACACAATGAAGATGCTGATCTGAGTAGAAACTGGTAACAGCAACGACCAAGTTGAATCGGAAGGCGATTTTTGAGAAGTACAGGAAGAATATTGATGGAGTGTATGGAAAATAGATGTTTTGTTGCGGGATAATGAGATGTGGAAGTAATTGAGGGTTGTTGCATTTTTTAGCCGGGGTTATGCTATATGCTCATGATGTTGGATTGGTATCCGTGAAGGTTATCAACTGATTGAGAATACGGATGGGAAGTTCGATGGGTTCAAGTTCCATGAAACTTTGAATTACCCCTTCATTGTCCTCGTCCAAAGACTGCAAGTTTTCAACCTCAGCCCTTCATCTGATACGCTATCTTTTGATTTCGAGAAGTCACTAGATATCACTCGGGGCTGTTTTGAGGGGTAGATCTCATGTGTATTCGGTAATTACTATTGTGTTGCAAGTGATTCTGCTGGGTTTCGGATTGACATGTTTGAAAATATTCATTAATAAGTGGCATATGATATCTGATATCATATCTTCGGCAATATATTGAATTCATCTGTACTGCATGAAGTACTCCACTGCGGGATTCAAATTTTGATATAAACTGCTCTAAAGAATTACTGTTGTTAGACCCACCTCATGCTCTCATTACCTTTCTTGCGAAAGACAGGCCTAGATTGGGATACTAAGCTATCAAGATTTCATGTTAAAACCAACTGCTATATGTATCAATATCTCGCCATCAATTAAATCATGAAAACTCCACGTTCCACAATACATGATACTGTGAGATCGGCCCACACCCTGCAGGAGCTTTCGTGCCAACATGCTTATCATCGACTTTCCATATATTCCCTAGTATCAGATGTGCCTTTATATCACTACCTGTTACGGTTGTGACTTTTGCGGCAACCACTCCATCACAGTTCAAGAACGGCAGTCCTAGACCGCCACTGTCGGCCCATCCCTCAAACGGGCGAACCGCTGGCTCGCTCACGGGTACAGGAGCTATACCTATAGCTGTACCGATGGCGTCTCCAACCGATGACTTGCGCATCGACCGCAGCGCAACCGCATTCTCGTCTATAGCAGCTTCTCCAAGTTTCTGTATTGCGACCTCGAGCTTTTTAAGAATATCTGATCGGCCGTTCGAGTTGTTGTGAACGATGAGGTATGTGAATGTCACTGTCTCCTCATCGCCAATAGAACAATCATGAAGTGTTAAGTTGGGATATGCGAAGCCAACAGAGTGCTCACCCAGTGGCAAAGCCACAAATCGCACCCCCCCAGAGGAAGTAGCTATCGAAGCCGCGATGTAAAGAGTATCCACACGTGCTGAGCGAAGCTCTCTAATCAGAATTTCGGTAACGTTGATGTTGTAGTTTGTTTTCTCTTCCAGAGAATTCGCGAGTGCCAGTGGAAGCATGCCACCATATTGAGCCACCAGAGAAAACATTATAGCGAGTATCATATTTACCGATCATTTCATCGCTTATGGGGCTGCCAAAATTCCCACGTTCTCCACCCAGAGTCATCCACCTTTTGTAGATGTTTCCAGCTACTCTAACCGCGCCGTACTAGAACAACTGAGAATTAGTAAATGCCTATAATGTTAAGACATCTCCAGTAGAGCCAAAAACTCAGTGATACAAGTAAAAGGAATCAAACCCATATGATAAACATAATAGATTGAAATTGGAGAATGGAATGGAGATTAGAATATACAATATCAAAGAATTGTGCTTGCTTACTTCTGGAGTTGAGTATATCGCCCGCCGCAAGAGAATCGATTGAAGCGGCACACTTCGTCGGGGGCAAATTCCTCATCTGATATAGGATATCCCAATTCGCCCAGCTCACCACCAGTATCCATCCATTTCTTGTATATATCTCCATAAATCCAGAACGCTCCGCGAGTTACAGTATATATATAGCTCCACCGTGTGAGAACATATTGAAGCGAGTCACCCCACCAGGCGTCAAAATCTCCTTATTGAAGAATCAGAATGTTGTTCTTATTACATAAGAAACGAAAGGAAATAATAATTTGGTATGATATCAGACTGTATTTCAGAGAAAGTCAGATCAAGATATCGACTGTACTCACGTCAGAAACTGGGTATCCATGACACCTTCAGATCCATCCATAGTCATCCATTTCTTGAAGATTTCACCATTGACTACGCAAGTACCAGTCTTAGGATGGCAATAAATCGCACCCGATGCAAAGGTGTTGAAACGGCAACTACGGTCCGTAGTCCATAATTCATCTGTGACTGGATAAACCAAGGTTGCTTCGATCCCCACCCATGGTCACGTATTTTTTAAGGATATCTCCATGTACCTCAAAAGCAATGGTAGCTTTCCCAAAAGTATCTGCTTTTGCAAAGATTGTAGCATTTACATAAGGACGAGAATAACCATTCTCATTCACGACAAAGCCGCCTTTCGGTGGACCAATCCATGGTATAGAGGCAGCCCTTTCAGCGATAAGGTCTACCGCAGCATCTTGGTTCCGCAGATGCTGTTGAAACGTGGGATATTCCGAACTATTGTAATCGGGGCCCTGGATACAATCCCATAAGCCTCGCTATCTCCCATGATGTCGTATGGTGATATACTTACATGAACTGATATTCTGGACGAGGAGGAGCGATGCGATGGCATGTCGTATTCTGAACCTGATCAGACCTATCTGGTGGGAAGGGCAGTTTAGATAAGAAACTGTAGCAGCAAAGGCATTGCATACTTTGCAAGCTTCTTTCAACGGAAGTTGCCCAGAAACAAAGCAATCCATGCTTCCTGCATCAACCATCTTATTAGCTCACTAACAGATATCTGTCAATTTCTTGCTACCAGAGAGCTTATGAGCTCTTGAAGTTTGATGGTCAAAGAATGCATTATCCTTTAAGGTCAAAGGGTCCTCGGAACATACAGAAAGATTCGGATAATACCGAAATTTCCTACCTTCTGCGAAAGAGAATGAAAACATAATAAATCTTTGAGAGAAGGATAGTGCGAACGTAGGTGAAGATATACTATAATTACCAAATCATGTTGACTATTTCGATTGTATTCGTTCTTGGGTGGTGAATGCACTCCATGCATATAAGAAGTGGCCCTCTAAGGCTTTATCCTTAAGTTAAGTCTAAAGTTCTAAAAGGCCGAAATCTTATAATTAATATATTAATAAATGGAATATTACTAATCTAACACTAGGTGATGTAAAATTTATCTTAAAAAATCGAGTTTATCTTAGAAAATAATATATTATTATTATTATTATTATTATTATTATTATTATTATTATTATTATTATTATTATTATTATTATTATTATTATTATTATTATTATTATTATTATTAATTATTATTATTATTATTATTATTATTATTATTATTATTATTATTATTATTATTATTATTATTATTATTATTATTATTATTATTAGTATAGTAGTAGTAGTATTCTACTTATGAATAATTTATTAATCTAACTTAAGAATAAAGCCTTTAAAGGCTAGATATTATATACATAGAGTAAATGAATAAGATGAAGTGAGTACCATTTGCTGACTAAGCTCCAGGGACCTCTAATGTCTTGGCTTTATTCCTCCGAGGCTATGACTTCATCATTTGATTATATATATTCAGGTGTGAATGGTATCTTACCTAGGTAACCTTAAGTCAAACCATAAAGTCAACAATCCTGCCATAATAACAACAACTGCTTGGTTCTTCGATCATATCAACCTCCATAATAAAACATCTGCAGTATGTGTTTTGGAAACAGATTGAAAGGAGAGGCTCCATCAGGAATTGACAACGAGAACCTTAATTCACGTCCAATCAACACACTCCCTCAAAGAAAGAGCTCTATCAAAATGCCACAGAATCAATCTTACTCTCCCCCACAGGGACCTCCGCCGTCGCAAAAACTTGAGCCATATAATGATCAATATGCACCCCCACCTGGTCCCCGCCTTCGCACGAATATGTCACTCCTTTAGGTCCCCCACCGTCGAAGGCGCAAGAACCATACCATGACTGGCAAACTGCAGTCCCTGATACGTCTCTTCTACCCCTCCTCCGTCTATGGGTTATCAACGAAGTGATGCAAATAATGCTACAGAAGAAGAGGCATTACAAGGAAAGGCATGGTGTGAACAGAATCCCTTGGCATCGCCTGTACAGTTCCCGCAAGCTGCTCTAGAAGCCCTTGATGCTGGAAATATAGGTGTCATCAAACCAAGGTCGTATAATGGTGATCTTTCACGTCTGCGACTGGGGGTTTGGGCTGGAAAGACAAAATCAAACAGCAAAGATTCATGCATTATTTCTACGCTTCCACTCTACTCTGTGTATGCGCATTCGCCTTTACAAACCGAAATTGGCAAGACAATATATTATGAGGTCAAGATTTCGAATAGAACCCGTGGAGAAGTGACTTTGGCATTAGGATTTGTTGCACAACCGTATCCAACATTCAGATTGCCTGGTTGGCACAGAGGGTCATTGGGTGTTCATGGAGATGACGGACACAAATATATCAATGACCTATGGGGTGGTAAGGACTTCGTAGGTAAATTCAGAGGTAGTCAAACAATTGGAATCGGAATGACTTTCACTCCACGAAATTCCAATAAACCTCCTGCATATGATGCTGGACCAGCACAAACCACGGCTCAGACACCCATCAATGTTGACATATTCTTCACAATAGATGGCAAGAAGAATGGTGGGTGGAATCTTCATGAAGAGGGTGATTCTGTTGAAGATCTCCCAGTCACGGGATTGGAGGGCATGCATGACTTATACGCCGCAGTAGGAACATTCGACAATGTTGAATTTGAAATTATCTTCAATGAATCGGAATGGATGTATCGCCCATAGAGGAGATAAGAAATTTTGAGTATTTAGGATTTGATATACTAACACGGAAAGTTCGGATCGCATGGAGTTACTTGGATGGCACTGTCTAGAGATTGCAGGTATACCAGAACTAATGCTTGTTTTATCACTCTATGTTTTCATATATACTATCTACATCTAATACGAGGAATTACACAACTATTCCAATCGCATTACCATTGTCTAGACTTGGTGTCCAAGTTCGATGTCAAACCGCGGCATCTCCTGTGATTTAACTACGTCTAAATGATTCAGCCGAATCTACTCATCATTCCCAGTTTCTCTGTACCCATCCAACACCCACCCATCCACTACCCAGGCTAACACATCAAACTTAGTCCTTTGAAGAATTTCTCATCCCACAGTCTATCCATTCGCCAATCTGGTTGACATACCGGCTTAGAAGGTCAAAAATCATATTTGAATTAGCATCCAGCACTAGCTGCAAACTCGACTCAATCTTTCCTTCCGCATAACATAGTTTTCCAATATCCGCTTGATGGCATGATACGTAATCATCATCCGGTAGTGCAGATGATTCAAGGTCTTACTGTTCTCTGTCTATTCTAGAGTTTCTTGGTGGTGATGGTTTCTCTTTTCCAAAATTATTATTTTATTTTCTTTGATAATAATTCAATTCATTAATTATTATTCAAATTCAGTGCATTTTATTCTTATATTATAAGAGTAATTTCCTGCTTTCTGTAATATCTTAATTGAATTTTATAGGTTGAGACATCAAAGGCTTGTTTTAATGTATGCGTTTTTTTTTATATAAAAAAAGCGGACAGAATAAGGGGGGTCGGAGCTAAAGGCTAAGAGCTAGGGGCTAGGGGCCTTCCTAACCATGTACTAACAATAAAGCCTACTTGCATCCCCAAGTACTGAGAGCTCAATTATATGTGCATGTCGTACCTACTACATGTAGCTTTCGTAATTCAATCAAGTGTTTGAACGACGATGAAATCTGCAGCAAATACCGAAAACTCGAAGCTGGGTGTTCAATAGCTTCGCCACTATGGGGACCAAATAGTTTATTGCGGACATTTGGCTCCTCATAGTTTGATATACGAGTATATGTGCCTTGGCTTCTCTCGCTTGAGAGCCTTTCTCTAATCATGTTTTTACGCTCGAGTTATATTGGCATACTGATTCTATCATTGATTTGGAAGGACTCGTTGAGGCTAAGCTAGATAGAGGCACTTAGTTATCTGATGAACTATCATTCATTTGTGAGACTGTCGATAGTCTGCGCCGCAGTTGAAGTTTGACAGCAAACAGCTGTGGCTCTGTTGAGTATATCTCAGATGATCTGGGGTTTTTTAGTGTTCTAAGGGATGGCTGTAATATCTCAAATTATCTCGATGATTCCAAAACCACGTTTAATAGCCAAAATCCAAAGGCTGTAGGGCTTAGTCTTTATGAGCAGAACTCTTTCCTTACGTACTCTTGATTCTTACACTCATCTAACACTAGTATTGAAGCTTGTATCTCTCTAGCTCATCTCCCAAAAATCAATGTTCACTATAGTATAGATTAGCTCCAGGGAGTGTCGTCAGACTCCAACCTTTGAAGTCTCTTTTAGGAAAGCACTATGTGCTGAACTAATATAGAAACTACATACAATCAGAGATAAGAGGCATGAGTCCACCAGTTTAACGAGACTCCTTTCTTCATCCTTATCATACACCCTTTCGTTGGTCAATCACTTCGTTTTACCATTTCATAAAATTTCATATCCTTGAGTCTAGTGAATCTGTATTTTACAATCTTGCATCTCAGGAGCTCAGGATCAATCATCCATCTATCCTAAATCACCTACAATATGACTTTTGCACATAATTTAAACATGTCAGAAGCCCTAGCATCTTCTGAAGCCTAGGTTTTCCTCAAGGACTGCCCGTCAGCATCTCATGCGTTGTCTTGGTTGGTCTCTGATAAAGGTTTTCAGAAAGATGTGAGGCAGAAGTCCGACCATTGGACGGATGAAGAATATGAGGTTTTGATTACCCTCAGATGCGCTTCCTCGTCTTATGTTTAAGTCGAAGAGCAAACAGGTAAACAGGATAATCTAAGAAAGAGGCAGAGGAGAGATATTGCTCCTCTTTGATTGAAAAGCTTCGGGACGCTACCAGAGCCGTGGAGGCTGCTCTCACTGCCACCACCAAATCTTCTATAAACGAAGTCTGGAAACTAGTTCTACCAGTCAAGCTATATGTATTCATCGCTATCGACTTGGAGGCAGCTACTTTAGAACAACGGGAGTACTACCCGAATGGTGCTAATCGAAGCCCTGGCTCGGGTAAGGTATACCCCAAACGAACGTCTACTCAAATAGGTATTTATATTCTCCGAGCCACTGGCAAAAACGAGGAGCTCTTTCCAAAGAATTCAAATTCAAAGGCTGGCACAAAATTCTGTAGCATCAATGTCAAGGAATTCCTAAGGTACAAGTCTCGACTCAAGAAGCTCAGGACAGCCGATTTCCGCTTTCCACATGGCACCAGCGAGCGCGTTGCACTTGATAAGGTCAATGAGTTACTCCTAGAGCTTATGTCTGAGGAATCGAATATGGAGCAGGTGAAGTGGTTGGCCATACGATACAAAATAACAAAAGATTCTTGGAAATTAGCAACATCTACGCTTTTCATAGCTTCTTACTGATCGTCTTGGATACATAAGCTATGTACTATGAGCCGGATACCGATCAATTATGGATTAAGTATATTGGTTGGCCATACGATACGAAATAACAAAAAATTCTTGGAAATTGGCAATATGTATACTTTCCATGACTGTTTACTAGGCGCCTTGGATACGCAAGCTATGCACCGTGAGCCGGGTACCATTGCCAGAAGTCTCTAGAACTTGGCCTGGAGTTACGACGATTACCGTGGTGATGTTTGGCACAACGCTGGCAACGATTCAAGGTGAACACTCTGGGTCTTTGTAAATAAGCTCCCGGATATCCTCACTGTTTCGAAGTCTGGAGATGAGATGGCCATTGGTTATTCTCTACTGTTCGAATTTGTATCGAAGGAGGAACAGTTTGCCATTAACCAAGCAGCGCAGCTCGCTAGAGATCGAGCTCTGGGTTTGGATTGTTGATGGAATATCCTCTCCAGCTAGTCAAAACTTTTGATACCACGGTTCTTGTTATCTTGCAAAATCAGGATATATACAATACTGTTGGTTATATGTTAGACTGGCTGGATTTAACTGGAAGGTTGGCTGAAACATGATATCAAGAGGAGGTTATTTAGGGGGAAAATGTACACCAACCTTGAGATTCACATGATGTAGTTTGATTTAATATATTCACTTTCGTTCAAAACTTGATTGCTCTTACTCGATGACTTTTCTATAACGCCGCCCTGTGGTTAATCTTGATTTGATGTGATGTACAGAACATAAAATGGTTATCTGATGATATACTACAGCAATTCTTCGCTTCCTTCCTCTTCCCATTGCACTCGACATGAGAATCCAAGAGCACATTACCACACCTTCCAAACTCGAAATGTTACCCGTTCCTTCCCGTCCTCCTCTTTCCATCTACTCTCATTTTCATCTCCGCATCCACTCCCAACTCCACAGCCCCAACCACAAACTCGGAATCTCAACCACCCTATAAAAAACCTCCCCACACCCCAGCGTCCCCAAACCCGAAACCACAAAACAAACAAACGTCGCCACCACACCCGAAACATCTCCGTCCACAACAAGATGCAAGTATAGCGGAATGGCCATCGAATATACAACAATAGACTGAGTCAAGAAGTAACCTATCTGTCTATCAGTTCCGCATCGTTCATATCATCCCCCGCGCCGCACCAACTTACTCAAGCTTCTCCTCCCCAGAGCAACCACTAAGCGATTCTTGAACCACTTCTGCACACCTCTCCTCGTTTCTAGTAACAGAAACCCTCCGCTTAAGACTAGCCAATCTGCGATCCTCGGCGTTTGTTCCCGGAGATCGGGGGTGGTATTTAGTCCGCCCGATGACCCATAAATCTCTGTATGCGCCTTCAACTCTGCATTTGAAGTCGCGACTGCAGATTCGGAGGTGGTATAGAAATACTGGAGTGCAACGCCAATCGAAAGGATGAAAGTGTAAGGTATCCACGACGGGATTCGTTTCTTGGTAAGATGGTGCGGGAGGGGAAAGCCGGAGGCGGAATAAGCGAGGAGGGGCGAGTGGGGGAGGGAGAGAAAATCGGTGAGCAGGAGGCCGGTGATTGATATGAATGAGTAGGAGGATACCCAGTAGGCGGTGAAGAGGAAGAGGGGCGAGTATTTAAGGCGCCAGAGGGGTCGGGTGTAGGGGATTATGAGGGCGGTGGTGTATAGGGTGTAGGATTGTGAGTAGAGGGTAGGGAGGATGGAAAGCGTCGCGGAGGGGAAGGCGAGGACGGCTGATAATTTGTGCAGGGGTGTGTGAGAGGTAGAGAGAAAGAGAGTGAAGAGGGAGTTGAAGAGAGTGAGGGGGACGGGTGAGGAGAGGGTGTAGGGTGTTTGGATGCTGGGGTTTTCGGTGTGGGCTATGAAAATGGTGGTGAGATTATGTGTGGGAGTTGTATGCGAGAGCAGAGCAATGAGGGAAAGTGAGATGGATGTTGGGATTATGAGGCGAAAAGATCGTCGGAATATCGAAGATGTGATAGTTTGCTTCGATGGAGAGCTGATGAAAGATATACATAGTGTTCTCGCGGATAGGAAAATGAATGAGGAGTATATGAGCGATTCATTCCAGAATATTGGCGAAAGAATCTTGCGAATGAGGGTCTGATAAGTCGGTACATTCGAAGGAAAAGTGACGACGTTGCTCTTGACTGTTGCATGTACAAATGCTTGAAGAAATGTCCATAAGAAAGTCTGCAATACAAGAAGACCACGTAAGCCTAAAAGGTAGGTGGATTGAGAAATCGTCGGAGGTGACGGTAGAACAAAAGACTTCATAGTAATCATTGTTGCCAATCTCCTAGCTTTCGATAAGTTTGCGTTATATATGCGATTTTCAAGAGGTCGACGAATGCATAACCCTCTTCAAGTTGCAAAAGGAGTTTTGTAGAGAAAAGTTCAAGGATTTCCAGGAGCCGTACTTCCTACTTACTCGAAACAATCCCTCAACAGTCTAGACTGCACTCCGATGGTACGGAATATCTTATTCTCAAGAATGTCCCATATGCTGGATTGATTTGGAACATTCAATCCGCATGGACCATAACACCAAATCCAAAGTTTCACATAATCTCAACCTCCGAGTAGCTTTAAATACAGACTGCAGGCCCGACTAATGAAAGCCTGACTTTGATTATCTTATGGCATCAATTCAAGCTGGAATGTCTCAAGTAAAAACAGATTTTCCCGAGACTGGACAGGCAGCCTGTCTCGGGTACAAAAAGGGGGCAATATTTTTGATATCTGATCTCAGAGATAATGGTGGAACTTCCGGAAAAGACGTTGATTTCCTCCTCCAACTCTTGGTATCTTTGGGGCATATCCTGTTGTAATCAATATCATTGGGAAGTACAAGTAGGATTGATATGTAGTAGGCTTTATTAGTAATAGAATATTAATATTCAAGAAATATTAAATTGATCTCTAGTAACAGAAGAATATTATGCGGTTAATTCAAACAAGTGCCCTATCAGTATTCATCACCGCCACGAAAAACTACAAGCCCACTGTCCACCAATCAAGCCTTCATGATCCTGTCTCCGTTGATATGCACCTCACCCTCAGCGAATTTACCCTGAACTATCTCATCAGTAGGGCTAATAGAAAGATGTGCCCCAGCCTCGTTCTCGCACTCAATAATCCGAATCTCTACTTGGTTCACCTTCTCCTTTCCTTTCTCCATCCTTTCCGCCCCATTCTTCTCAGTCGGTTCCACACCACTGGTTACGGGAATTCCATCAACCATCCCATTCCGATCCAACCAATCCCTTCCAAACGGTACTAGTGTCGGTTGGCTCCGCAATGGCTCTTCCATTGAATCCCTCTTAATATCACCCGCTACTCCTTTTCCGCATAACCATGCTATCAGCGACAATACCGGTAATGATAAAAAACAAAGCTGTATAGCATACAACCGCCGTTACAATTAAGACTGCCCAATATGGCAGAACGTTGTTAACCGTAATACATACCCAGGCACCCAGAGACCAAAATATCATGCCGTGGAATAGGTACATGCTAAAAACATGAGGGAATATAAGCATGAGATGCTTGGCGGACAAAAATGATTGGATAAAAGGAGATATAGATGCAAGGCATTGAATCGCTGCGCAGAAGATGAGGCCATTGAAATGAGGAATCCAATAGCCTGGATAGCCGGGGTATCCGGAATTATTAGTAATTGTTGCTGGGAGACCTGTGGTTGGGTCAGGATGGATGAGCGTTTCTTTGCTTATGACGCTGTAATTTAGCCATTGATTGAAAGTATCTGCGCTGAGGGCGAGTAGAGCGAGGATTGTAAGTGTGAAAACAAGGGGATAGTAGATTAGAGGGTGTTTGTTTAAGTATTTTGGGATTTGGTATGTGACTTCAAGATCGGTGAGCAGAATACCAATCCAGAAGAACGATGACCAAGAGAGTGAGTACCAGTTTATTAGAAGCGAGAAGATATAGAAAGGGAAACGTTTGTAGGAGACTGGGATAGAAGTTATGAGAAGGATAGCGAGAAGCGTAGTCCAGGAACCCTGTATTATTACAGGAATGGTCCAGAGAACTCCTGTGCAGTAGTTGAAAGTTATCAAGGGGACTGCGTTTGGGATTGTATATGCGAGTGCGATGAATTCGTTGAGGAGATATCCGATGTGTGGAAAGGGGGTTACGTAAGGCCAGGTACTCCATGTAATTGATGGTAAGAAAGGAAGATAGTAAGTTGCTCCAGAGAGAATGAGAAAGTACTCTAGAAGGACGAAAGCCAGGACAGGTAACATAATTTGAAAAACTCGACTAACTATCTTCTGAGATATGGAAGAGAGATCTCCATCACGAAGAAAATGGGCAACGAGAAATCGAGCAGAAGTTGTGAAGAAAAGACCTAGGGCTCCTTGATTGAGAAAGAAAGGCACTATGGTTTTATTGATCCATTTTTCAGCGGGATAGTGTGCGAAGGCACCAGGGGCAATGACTGCCGGTACAAAGGTTAAACAGAAGTGAAGAACTGTAACACTGATAGCTGCTACAGTGATGAGACCGGCTAAGTGGTCGACTCTTTGGTTTGTTTCAATGGGTGATGCACTTTCGGTTGTTGAGAAAGCTGATGTGGGAAATATCTTTGTGGCATCTTTCCTATCTGGATAGATGCCAATGCAAGCTCGGGGATCATTCTGCGGCTGTTGTTCTATTGGATTGGGGTCGACATCGAGTGTTGTGTTTTGCACTTTATCTACACCGACAGTATCGTTAAGTCCGGAGAGTCGTTTAGGCTTTTCCTTCAAATTGAAATCGAAACGGCTAATAATTGGTGAGCCTGGCCAGGAGGGGGATACGTTAGACGGTAGCTCATTGATATACATTGTATCATCACCGTTATCTGCTGAACCTTCCCTGTAAATATCCCGCCCGGTATCAACTCTGCTATAAATTTGATCAATAGATCCAATACCACTAAATTCTCGTTCGCCAGAAGCCGATTTATTTGCTGATGAAAGTGTGAATGAAGATATTTGAGTCATTGATTCCGAATTATAGGATTCAATTCTGGTCCTATATGATGGTGCAGGAGTTGAACTTGCGTTTCTGAAATGGGTGTATGGCGGCGAGTGAGAATCCACCACACCAGCATCTTCTAGGCTATATTGGGGGGCTTCTTTCTTGTTTTTGAAGACTTTGAGCTTAATGAAAGCATTGACTAGAGCAATCAAGGAAGTCATTATGCAGCCTATACTAAACCAAATCGCTACCCATCTAAGCGTACCATGGGCAACATGCTGTTGCCAGGGGTTTAGAGCGGCTGAAGGGAAAGGTGAAGAGCCCCTTAAAGTGTTATTGTCCATTGAACATGCGTTTGCAATGCTACACTGAGCATTGGAATTTGCATGATCTGTAGAATTCATCAATGATGAATTAAAGAAGAGTCGAACCCATCCAATACTTGCATCTGAGGTGGAGATAGGTGGTCCTTGCATCGAATATGGATTTCCCGTAGACCAATGTTTTATAAAAAAGGGAGAAGGAGTGGATGGTACGGAGCTGTTTTTCTTGGAGACTGATCTGACAAGAGTGTTTCCAATGTACCAATCAACTTCATTCCTTGTCCAGTCCAGTCGAAATTCGTTATATTCATATAGTGAAACATTCTTGTCGGCAAATGTGCTAAAGTTTGTGCCATAGGATATGTCTGGAAACTCCGAATGAATTAAACTCGTCACCCAAGAAGTTGAGTTTTGGTTGGTATTCATGATATTGATTTCCATCGATTCCGAATCATTATATCGGAACATCATCGAAAGGGAAGTTCCTCCAACACCCTGATTTGAAGGACGTAAATAAGCACGTGCTGAACCATATTGGATATCCTGTCTCACAGTTCTGACGCCACCACCAATTACCAGGTGATCACTGGTAGGCGAGTCGACAGACAATTTCAGGGACGGTGCGAAGGATATATTAGATGGTGACAGTGATGAGAACGGATCATTGGCAGTTGAAGAGTTGTCGCGTCCTCCACTGGTTGAGCTGTTTCCGTGATAAGTAGAGTTTGGAGAAATCTGTCGTGAGAAGTGTAACTTGGAAGAACTATGAGACTCAGTATCACCGCGGTTTGATGTAAAGAATGAGCTGTTGAGAAAGTTGATGTTGATAGGATTAGAACCTTGGCGGAATATACTGTTGTAATCCTTCTCATACTTATTCTCGTAGGATTGAAGTATGAAGTCATCTGATAGAGTGTCCGTCTCATTGAAGTAAACGATTAAAGATTCTGTGAAGAAGTTCCCAGTCGCGGTATCATAATATCCACACTTGCAATCATCATTTGAAGAAGTGGTGGTGGCAGGAGAAGACTGAGCATAGACGGAAAATGCAACGGTAAACAGTAAAGACAGGATGGAAAGACCGTACATGATCAATAACGAGAAAAAACAAGCTGCGGGAGAAGAAGAATACTTGAAGGTTGACTTGATTATGACTTCATCTTGTCGACACTATGCCCCAAGGTAATCCTTAAAACACTCATTCATAGGGGCTCCAGGGCTATCATGAACATCGAATGCAAACATACAGATCCTCCCTCCTTCAAGGATCAAATGAATAAAATCCATGATGTCTTATCAATATTTTGCTTTTATGAAGAAACACGACTAAATTTAGAAGAGGCTTCCACTTCCCCAAGGATATTTCTAGCAGTCAATATACGTGAAGTTGTGAACTGTGAAGGCTTCACGGGTGTTTGAAGCTTAAGGGGGAAAAGAATGACATGAAGCCCACAGGTGGCCCAAAAGTTACAGCCCCGCACGTGCCCATCGCTTACCTTAGACAGTGGCTTGTTCAGTGGCTTGTTCAGTGGCTTGTCACCTTCCAATGGACTGTTCCATTGATTGAATGAGATTTATAAGTTCCTTTTTCTGGCAGCGTCAATCTTTTCAGGAACATCATATCCAAGAGACGAGAGTTCATCACCTGAAAGAGTTTCTGTATGTATTGAGTGGCTTGAAACCTTTAGGAATAGGTGCTTTACTGCTTCATCCTATGGAAAAAGTTTGTGGCAGTGGCATTACTTACGAGAAGCAAAACTATTTAGGAGTCTAGAACATATATAAGCCTCCGTGTTGCTTTTCAAGACAGAAATTCCCCTCCAAGGCTAACATATCATATTTTCCATCTTTTTAGCCCTCATCCTGCACTTCTTCAGAAGCTCTAGTTGTCACAAGCAAGCAATACTGCCAACGGCCACCTGCTTCAATAGTTTGATGGGCTTGGTATGCTGTTATTCATGGAAGACACCAATACTACTTGAAGATGAATCTCATTCACAGTATTGAATTTCATGCTATACCCAAATAGATGCAGAATGTTATCTATCTAATGATATGCTTTACTCCTTCACGAGTATCTTTCCCACATTCCTTCCTTGGTGACCAATTCGATACTTTCTTTCAGTTGTTTCTTCCTGCAAGATGCTGAAGCTATCCGCTTCTTCATGCCCTAATGTTCTAGGCACTCATGTGTCTAGAGCATCCTCTTTCTTACTGGATTGGACTCCATTCCTCCTAATTATCTCCTATTTCATATTCTCAACATGCCTTTACATGTTTTGTACGCCAAAGCTGATAGAGATCTTCTGGCTCATCTATCTCTCCACAAATTCATACACTGCAGCAATGAATGTCATGGAAGCCATATGTAGTCTGAAGCCCAACCGAATTGCACGAAAAGCACTTTATAACGTGGAGCAAAACGGCTGGAAATTTCCTACTCCTGATGATCAACTCCTGATCTTGGATCTCGTTATCGTTGCATATCTTCCCAACGAACAAGACATCATCATGGATAGGATTGATTACGCTCTAGATCATATCGTCTACCCCCAAGACAAGATACGAATCAACGTCTTATATAATACACCTAATCCCATCGAGCCCCTCGAATCTCAAATGAACGAACTCGCTTCGAAAGTTCCTCGATTAAGAATAATCAAAGTGCCAGATTCGACTTCCAAAGCACACAACCTTAATTATTTCTTTACCTTGTACACCGGGGCGCAAATCATCGCACTATTTGATTGCGACCACTATACCCATCCATATGGACCACGATGGGCAGTCGAGCGATTTCTCGCCGATGATGAAGTCGACTGCGTACAAGGACGATGTGTGATTCAAAACTCCAAGGCTACATTTCTAACCGGCATGATCGCCGTAGAGTTCGACAAAATATATGCGACATCACATCCCGGCCGAGCCGCCTTGTTCGGCTACGGTCTGTTCACCGGTAACTACATCCTCTCCTTGATTCATTTAACCACATGCATCTGCTCTCATATCTCTCACACACGCACAGGCTCCAACGGCTACTGGAGAGCCAATCTCCTCCGCGACTTGAAGATGGACGCGGGCATGCTAACGGAAGACATCGATTCGGCACTCCGCGCCCTAGAGCAAGGCGCCATCTGCATCCACGAACCCAACGTCATCTCCTACGAACTCGCCCCCACAACCTTCCGATCCTTCCTTAAGCAGCGTCTCCGATGGGCCCAAGGCTGGACCCAAGCCAGCTCCCGACACCACGTCTTGGCGTACCGAAAGTCCCCGCACAAGACGCGAAACCCGCTCACGCGATTCGGCCTCCTGTCCCTCCTGCTCGTCCGAGAATTGAGCTACTACCTCGTCTCGCAGTACACGTGCCTCATGCTCAGCTTCCTCATCACCGGCTTTCCCACGACGGGCCGCGAGCTCCAGAATCTCGTCTTCTTCGAATTTCCCGCGTCCGAGTGGCTGTTCATCATCGGGTATGCGAAGACCCCCCGCGTGTCCAGACGCACGCCGACTTATCGTCATCATGCTAACACGCCACCACAGAGCGCTCTGCCTCATCGGCAGTCTCGCCATCACCTATTTCGTCCTCTCCGAATTCGTCAGCAAGCGCATGATGGTGAAATTCACGCTCCTCTATCCCTTCTACCTGATCCTCGGGAGCTGCATTGGTCTCTATGGACACTTTCGCCAGATTGTACGGTACTCGGCTTGGAACGCCACGGTGCGGTCTTGAGCTGGTGGATGGGGAAATGGGCGCGCTGCGTGTCGTACCTACGTTGCCTTCTCGCGTCTCGCTTTGCTAATCGTAATTGATAATTTAATTCTTCCGTCCTCTTGCATCTTGCCTCTTATCTCTTGTCTCTCAAGGCATCAAAGATCCACCGCCCTAGCATCCCCATCGTGCACGCGCGATTGTGAAGCATCACACGCCGTACCTTGACCTCGCAACTGATGTAACTCTCCCTCCCCTTCCTCCCATCCATCCATCCATCCATCCAACCATCCAACCATCCAACCAACCCCCTCCCCCCTTCCTCAACCCCCTCCAATCTCCCCTACACTCCCCTGGAAAGCACCCCCACACTCCCAACCAAGAACTCTACACAATCCAATCCAACACCCATAGAGGTAAATAAAACAAAAAACAAAACAAAACACACCAAGAAATACACGCACGCACATCATTCCACCCATCGATATAATGGCGATTTTTGCCATCGTTTTTCCTGACTGTGATTGCGACTGCGACTGCGATTGTCACTGTGATGATCGATTCACCACGCCTCATTGTCCGCATGTACAGCGAGTGATCCACGTGCGTTTTGCGATTTGGGCTGGACGTTGGCACGTTGGCATTCTTCCAGTCGGCCAGGAGGTAACCTTGTTTACCTACCTACCTACCTAGCTAGCTAACTAGCCTCTATAGACTTTTAATTGAGTGACAAGACATGGAGTGATCAATTGGGGGATATCGCACTGTTCAAGACAAAGAGCCCGCTCACCCACCTGCACTCGCAAACACGGCACAGCACGGCATGGCACCCACATCCACACACAAGGAAAGCGAAAGGTAGAAGTTTTTTCCATTGTCCCCTGTTATCTATCTGTTCCTAGAATATCACCCTATCCTATCCTATCCCAAACCATCCCATCAACGGCTAGCTACTTCAAGGCATGCTAGTTGCTATCACTCTTGCTCTCAGTCTCAGTCTTGGCCTCGGTCACCAATGCAGTCACCCGCTCGCAAAGAAAGGCAAAGCAAATCTGTGCCCCCCATCTAAGAACCAAAAAAGAGAAGAAAAAGACACTGTGAATAAAACCACCACCCTCAAGGGATATGAACGCATGCAGTTTCTGCAAACCGGATCTCCTCCCGTGTGCGTACATGCAATAGAACACCCCATTCACCCAGCAATAAAAGAAGAGTCAAAGAATCCAACCTTGACAAACACCCATATGTAAAATTTCCCTAACCAGAGGCCCCGTTCCCAGAAAGAGTACTTTTGATGTACTGTAAAAAGAAAAGAAAATGAAGTGATCCCAAACGCCTCGCTGATGTGTTGATGTGTCGCATGTGATGGGAAAAAAAGTAAGCTGTCGAGTTTTTCGACGCCGGTCCTCTGGTATAAATCATGATGTGAACCTGCCAGAACGCCTGTCCATCGGACAAAATAATTCATGAAGTCATGTTTAAGGAGAGTAAGAAGGTAGATAAGATGGTGACCATCCAGAATAAAGACCGGGAAATATAGATGTGAAGAATATCTAATGTCGGACAGGAAGGACATTGATATCTAGCTTGATCGTTTCTTCACGTTTCTTCACGTTTCCATACCTGGTCCCCCAATCAAAAGATTGTTACTTTCTGCTGGCTTTCTTACCCAGGCGCATAAACCTAGTCCTCAACCACATCATGAGTTTTGTCCAAGCACTGTGTGTTTTCTTCTTGGTATTTGACATCGCCGTATGACTTCTACCTGGTGAACTGAGCTCCTCCGAGAGAAATGGAGGGGTGGAGATGGATGCGCTGTTGTAATTCTGACCAAAGAGTCCTTCACTTTTCTCATGCATGGTAAGATCGGACTTGGATCGCTTTGTTCGTGTTGGTGCATTATCACTGGCAGATGAACGACGATGTCCTCTTTCCAGCTGCCTGGCCTCTTTCTGTTGTTTCTTTTCCATTGCTCGAATTTCCTCCCGTGCAGCCTTTTCTTCTTTGGCTCTCTCTTTCTCTTGGAACTTCCGACGTGCCTCTTGTATTGTTTCCGAACGCAGACGATTGTCAACCTCACTGCGACTGCGAATGCGAAATCCCTCCATGGATTGTCTGATGGATGGGGAAGCGGGGGACATATTATCGATTGGTGAGGTTACTTCAGGAGATAAAGCGAGACTTGTATGTGAAGTCGCAAGAGCAAGTCGTGAGGAGGTCGGAGGTAGTTTTGTTTGAATTCTTAGGGTTTGCTGCAACATGGGAATTGTTGAACCAGTCATAGAGTTTGCTTGATTCGACAAATTGGCTGTACTACGGAAAGTATGCCGTAACTGATCCTCATCTTCGGTAAGTGCGAGGCTGCTGTTTGTTGCTTCACTTTCGCGAATTGAATTTTGATAAGAAGCACCTAAGGGGGGAGTGTAGGGTCTCGGGGTTTGTTGGAAAGGATGTACAAATGAACCGGAACGATGACCACTGCCCGATGTTGTTGTCGAGAATTGAGATGTACCGCTGGTTGAACGAGCGTGAAAGCCTCTTCTTCCCCCTTCTCTACTGTTGTATGCAATGTCGTGAGAGGAACGGGGGTTAGAAGTGTAGCCAGCGCCATAATCAAATATCCCGAGGGCGTCTTGTTCCGCAGCCGGACGATCCAAGTCTAGTGAATTCTTTTCGCTTTGTATCAGTTTTTTAAAAACAGGTTTAACCTTTGACCTAGATTTCGATATATGATCTCCATGGAAACTAGACATTGTTTCGATTGGGATTGGGGGGGGAGGGGGCAGGAAGGGAGGGGAGACGGTGAGAGCAACAACAACAATAATGATAGTGATAATGACAATAACAACAACAATAACAGTAATAATAATAATAATAACGAGCGCAATCGTAATATAGCAAGTATAATCGCAGATAATAGCAGATAATAGCAAAAATAATAGCAACAACTAACACAAATTCCAATCAAACAGATGCAACTCTCGGTCCCTTCATAGAGACACTGAATATCATGTACTTTGCATCACTGCTTTGCAGATTATTGAAGTTGTACAATACAATCAAGTGAATAGAGATTGATGCACAATACATAAACCGACCGCAGACCGCAGACCGCAGACCGCAGACCGCAAACCGCAGACCGCCGACCGCCCCTTTCGCAAATGCGGTATGGGTTGGAAATGGAATTGGAATGTGATCGGTTGCGATAACGATAACCCCTTCTTTTTTTCAATATTGGAGGGGAATAGGTAAGGGTGAGTAGGGGTAAGGGGATAAGTGTTTCTTTTTCGAGTTGGTATGATAAGTGGAGGATGGATAATGAATATCAATGTGTATATATGTTCCTGATGGGTTTAAGTTGGGTTGGACTGGATTGTAGTTTTTTTATATGAATAATTGTTGAAATGTCGAAATGTTGAAATGTTGAAGTTTTAGTTGTTGTATTGTGTTGCGTTTGCGTTTGCGTTTGCGTTTGTGTTTGTGTTTGGAGTGAAAGTTGTCGTTGGACTGGGGTTAGATGGATCATGGATGGATAGGAGTAGAGTAGTAATAAGTGAGTGTAACCTTGAAAGTAAGGGTAAGGGGTAAGGACAAGAGGAGAGGGGAGGGGAGGAGAGGGGAGGGGAGGGGAGGAGAGCAGGGTAGAATAGAGGAGAGGAGAGGCGAGGAGAGGAGAGGAGAGAAGAGGAAAGTAGAGGAGAGTAGAGTAGAGTGAAATAAAGTAAATAAAGTAAAATATAGTAAATTCAAAGAAAGTAATACTATAATAGAATCATAGTAAAGTATAATAAGAATAAAATAGAGTTGAGTTGAGTTGAGTTGAGTTGAGGAGAGGAGAGGAGAGGCGAGGCGAGGAGGGCAAGACTAACAACAATATGTAATAACGATTAGAATAACATCTGGTATAATAATAATAATAACAATAACAATAATAAGCCAGCCAGACTGAGAATGAGAATGAGACTGAGAATGAGACTGAGACTGGAATTGGGAATTGGAATTCTTTGACAAGGGGGAGAACAAAAAAAACACAAATCAGTCAGCCTTCATTGATTACCATTTTTCAGCATACCTGAAGCGGCGCAGGGAGTGAGAGGAGGCTTTTTTCATATAATCCCAAACCATATGATTGATTGATTGATTGATTGATTGATTGATTCTCTTTCAAAAGCCATCCAATCCATTCAATCCACCCAATCCATCCCATCCATCCCCTCCATCCATGCCGTCTCATCCAAGCCCTCTCCAACTCCAACTCCAACTCCAAGCCCAGCCAAAGCCAAAGCCAAAGCCGAAGCCGAAGCCATATATCAACATCGCCCCGCCCACTTTAGAAGTGGATGGTCCGTATTATTGTACTGCTGTGCTGGATTGTACGGAGGAGTGCTGTGCGAGAGAGTCCGGACGGTGACTCGGTGAGTAATCTGTACCAAGGTATTTTGATTGAGTCCTTCGTGTCCAGTGTCCACCGCCCAGATCGTACGTAGGAAGTAGGTTGGCCGAGATTCCGACTTTTTTATCACTCACTCACTTACTCACTTGCTCACTCACTCACTCGCTCACACGCTCATTCATGCACTCATTCATTCATTCATTAAAATCAATCAATCAATCAACCAATCACTCACTCACTCACTCGCTCGCTCACTCACTCACTCACTCACCTCGCGGATTTATCGTCTCCGGCTCTCCCGAATCCGAACGTCGAGAGGTTGCTTGGTTCCATGGCATCATGGTAAGCGATGAAAATACAATTGAAACAAGACAATACACAAACTTGACACCTTTGCCGTCTTTCGAGGGGTGGGAGTTTACTTCTTTAAAGAAGAAAACCAAGGTCGTGGCCCATCCTCACCCATCCGCATCTCATAGGTCAAGTCGTTAGGTTGGGGGTTTGAGCCAATTGATGAAGGTGAGGGTGAACGTAATTGGTTGTGATATTATTAGGTTGAACCTACTTACGGCAAGCGACTGTACGGAGGAGTATGGGTTGTTGATGATGCTACTGTATGGAGGTCTCGGAGGTCTGGAGGATATGAAAGAAAAAAAATGTGTGAAGTGGGGATCGATGATGAAGATCTTGACATGGTTGCTGCTGCTTTCGACGAAGAGAATGGAAGCAAGCATGTATCTATCTATGGCATCTACTGCACTGCACTGTATCCATGGACTAATCCATCACCAATACAAGACTACTGTACTGCGTACTGGATGCAGTGAATGAAACTACGACCAGCTCGTCTTCCCTAAGTTCCCTTCAGTTGACAACACAGTTCAATCTATTAATAATTACTTTGGTTGGTTGGACATGTGGCTACGTGTGAGAAGAAATGGATATTATACACATACACACACACACACACTGAGGCTGATCGACCCCTTCCTTCCTTTGATGACTGATGATTGACTGATGATGATTGACTGACTGGCTGACTGACTGACTGATGATGATGATGATGATGGTCGTGGGGTCGTGGTCGTGAGTGACGATGATTCACGTCGGGAGTGCGTTGGTGGTGGCGGTGGATAAGGCCGTCGTCTTTCACTTTTCTCCGATACGGGGAAGGTCTTCAACGGACCATTCTGAAACGACCATGTCACTCATTCATGTCGGTCAAATGCTCAGTCGTGGTCAAATATCCGCTTCTCTACCGATACCTTCGCTTGTCTGGCTTCTGGACTGCTGGATGAAGGGGGGGTATATTGATCTGGAACATGATCAGTAGCATGGCTAAGATGAAGTCTAGTACTCATATACCTCCTCCAAGGGACTCGGGAGAGACGTCGGCAGATATGGAGCACATCGTCATGGATGGATGCGGAAGTCTGGAGTAGGGAAAGTATCTGCAATACATATGTATCTAGTAAAGTTGATATCATCGAGACCCAGTGTCACCCAGTCACCCAGTCACCCAGGTCCGTAAGAGCCGAATGCGACAGGGCGATCGAACTCTACCGGCTATGAATTGCCTAAATCGGGACCATTGAAACCTTGCACGGAAGGAAAAGGTTGTTGTACATCTCATAATTTTACGTACCTGGCAAGGGAGAGACGACACCAGCTGCTGTCTCATGATATTTCTACTCTATTTCGACTTGATCTGTCAAGTCAATTAATTTCACGCTGCGACGTGCAATTGGCTGAAAAAAGAGCGCCTCTTGCAGATAATAATGCATGGAAAATTTTCTTCATCCTTTCCGACCTCGCAGTTGCATATTTCACCCATACTTCGTTCGCTTTTCCAGCACAACCAATGTATCACTGACTCGGGGAATTTATTCCTTTCCATGCAAATGTTCAACGTCCTGCAAAGCCACTATCACACAATAGTGCCACTCCCCCACCATCTCATATCCAGTCACCTGCCCAATGTAGATCCAGTGTTGGTTGTGTTTCCGAAAGTGCGACGGGGGGGGAACGTTCTTCAGGGTATCATGTCGATTCAGACGTCGTACAATCACAGATTCAAGGTTGAACCGACAGTTTGACATCGGATACTTATAGACTTTGGAAAGGGGGGGGGAAACTGCCATGTAGTATACAGATTCAATTCTTCAGTACGGGAGGATGCTATGTACCTAGGATAGCTTGCATGAACTCAATGGCCGTGCTCGGGCCCTTGATTCTGTCCTGCTTGGGTAATGAACACTGGGGACTTTGGGTGATTTCTCTCGTTTCCCTTGTCTCGATGACGGCAAGGACGGACACTAAGGGGGAGAGAGTTTTCTCTATCGATCACTTGCATGAAGTTGGAACTTGCGTCCGTTTCTTTCGAGAGCCCTTCCGAAAAAAGACGCAATTCGAAAGTATAATTGTTGACGAAATTGACTGCTTCAGGAAGTGGAAAGGGGGCTAATGAAATGCAGATCACGGACTTGAGGTTATTTTTGTCATGGATCATGGCGACCTTCCGTTACCTTATCTTGAAGGATCAAGGGTGTTCCTCACCCCAGGGTTAAGGGTTCGAGAAAGGTATGTACATACTTTCGCATTGGTACTGGTCTACTGGATACTTTCTGCAAAATTCTTCACCTCAGCCCCAATTTTCATTGCGTATGCGACGATGTTACTTAGAATCTGGCGCACGGCAAGCAAGGCTATCTTCCAAAATTATCATGACGGTCCTGCGTGCACCAACCTCAAGATTTTGTTTTCGTCTAGCGGGCGTCTGTCAGTCGGTGGTGGTGCCTGGGTGGATGTTACTCCGCTCCATCCCACCTGGATGTGTTTCCAGCTTCCCAAGGTATTTCCGCACATTACTCGTTGACATGCAGGTGATGATGAGGATCAACGATGCATGGGTGAAGCCTGTAGTTCTAGATCACGTCGACACTAGACAATTAGCACTCAGGACTCTGAGCGGCTTTCTCACCTAAATTGTCAAAATGTAAACATCTTGAGTTAAGCATAAGCCAAGGAGTGGATGATGCTAGGATGCATTGATGATGGAGAAGAAAGCAGGATTACTCATCTTGGATAGGCCAGTTGAGTACAGCACATGCCACCAGGTGTTCACTGCCGTCCCGTTATAGCATCCCCAACTTACTTACACACATGGATCCTTCTGAAGATGCAATCACAGCCAGAAGTGTACCTTATACTCCGTACACGACAACGACATCCGAGAATACATGGGGACCTGTCGCTTCCATACTATGACACTCGGGGAGGCAGAGCTCATGCTTCCGCACTCCAATTCAAAGTTCCAACATCACCTTTGGTAACATAGAAAGTGCCAGAGCTCATCTAGAATTTTTGTGGGCGGGTCATCCCGTTATCTGGAGTGGAGTGGAAAGCGTTACTGTATGTTCACTAACACGGAGGAGTTTCCCAAAGTGCTCTCTTAATCTTCGGTCAATCGGGCATACGATGGGAATAGATGGACATAGGTACAGTAGTGTAGAGTATACGGAATAGAAAGGCTTACGTTAGCATTTAGATAGCAAATCGCAGATAGGTGCTCCCGTCTGCACTCTGTACGAAGCTATAGCTTCCGAATCTACTACCTATGATACGAACGAATTACTTCTTATACGAAGTCGAACATTGGCTGCCGCTTCGAAAGGGATACACAAGTCATTGGCTCACACTGATACATCGGCAGGTACCGTGGTCGTCGTTGTCCTCGTAGTTAGTAGCAGTAGCAGTTATTAGTAGGAGCAGTAGTAGTCAGTAGCAGCAGCAGTAGCCGTAGACTAGTAGTACGTACATCTATTCTCTATACGAACAGTGCCTAGATAGCTATCTGTTTACGAGATTCATTATTCAAGACAGCATGGCCAGATTCTGCGAAACGCCACGGCTGCTTCAACATCGCTCAAGGTGACAATCTCTTTGTTGTGATTTGTTTCAACTTCTCCACACTCTTTGCGCGCTTGAACTCACGGACTCGGCCTCGACCATAGTGTCCACTATTCTTAGCTTTCTCGAGTTTATTAGATTTGTGAGATTTGTTAGATTTGTTAGATTTGTAGTCAGCATATTAGAATCTTGGTGAATCAAGGTCACCAAGCTCTTGTTCAACCCCGCTCATCGATTGGCGTGTCTCACTTTGTCTGTGCCGAACAACCTACTGCCCACGGCCCTGCCTGCCAGAAAAGAATGTTATTTGTGACACGGACTTCCAACGAGTCATCCCATCACCCATCCTCCCATATCTCTCGCGTTCTTCGAAGCCGCTAGTCCATTAATAAACAGTCGATTACAATTAGACTCGGGATCCACGACTGATGGGGAATAAATCGATAGGAAGGCGGCAAAAGCGTGAATAAGAAGAATAACATAACTCTGGAAACTTCGTATTGGCTTTCGCAGCATAGTGTGATTAATACTGGGGTATCGTATAACATACATACATACATACATACATACATACATACCATCAGCGAAGGGGAAAAGACGTTGAGCATATATGTCAAGCATGTTCAGGATATTCGTTCCTCCGAGACAATGAAACCGTCGGAACAATCGACTCCAGCATGTACTGGGAGGCTCGGAGAAAGATCCGTATAGTACCTCACATACAGCAGGATCATGATTTTCTTGGCTAGCCTGAATTCGGTATGGGTAATATCGAGATCACATTGCATCAAGTTAAATGGGGGGAGCGAGGAGACAGAACATGAAAATCACATAACATAACTAGCGACAACCTTGAAATGGATGAAGGGTAGATAGATATAACACATGATGTGAGTGAATCGAGTAGTGATAGCTTCGCCACGAGCCCTTTTTCCCCCCCCGGTTACGTCCAGGCATTTGATGGCTGACGTTTTGCTTCGATGCTCATCCCTCCGCTCGTGACGACTCTGAATTTTCATTAAGTTTCGCTCTTGACGTATGATGGCCAGTGTTTTGATTGATGTTGGCAGTATTCGGTCCCATAAACATGACCATCATTCCAGCAACAGAATACCCCTCTTTGTGGATGTGGAAAGTGAAGGGTTCATCATGCTCATCATTTTCATGCTGTGACACCCATGGATATGATTTTAGATCGAACTACGGCCACCCTTTGGCAGCTGCATCTGAAGTGACAAACTTACTTGGAGCAATTGAGATTCGTGAAGGTTGATCAAATTTCAACAACCGAAACGCCTCGTCGTTAAGAAAGCCCTTGTAGAAAGACTGGAGAAGACCTTCGGATCATATTCGCTAATGTTGAGGAAAGTGTCGAAGGCGTCTTTGAAAGAGGGCTAAGATATCCTAAAGCAGGCGCCTGCAGCGGCCTATGTGTCTCGTTTATGAAAGATCCTAGTCGACCACAATTGCGCAAATGACAGGCCAACTAGCAAGCACTGACGAGATTTCTAGTGTGATTTGTATAAGCAATCTAACAAGCATGAAAACAGGCATATTATGGGTTGCCAACAGGCATCTTGTTCCTATACTTTTCGTAGGTACATGTGTCCCTAGGTTCATATAGCTAGGTGATTCTATTCAAGTCGATGATCCATATAAAGCGGAAAGATAGGAATCGGGAAGATTTGGCTGTGTATTTAGCCTAAAAGTGATATGAAATCGACTCGTAATCTCATCAGAGCTTCATAGGTTTGGTCACCATGCAGTGGGCAATTGAATGTGCCGTCTCTCAGCCTACATGGAAACCTATCCAGGAGGCCATCATGTAGACTCTCGCTCCCGGTGTGTTAAGTGCCAAATTAGAGCGATAGCGATGTTCCTCTCACACGCACGCATATCCTCTTTCGTCTTTCCATACAACAAGCAACCTTTCAAGGTAGACTAAAACACCCTAAAGCCCCCCTACCTCCTGTACCTAGCAACTAGACAATCCACCCACCTAGTGCACTCACTATTCGTCTATTCGCTCGCACTCCACCCACCACCAAGATTCATCCTCCAAACATCCACAATGCCCACCACACGCGCTTGAGGTCCAATTTTAAATATTTTAAATTCTTACGGACTTGAATCAGTGAGTTGAAGGGTCCCCATCATTGGATTCATTTTATCCCCTCCCCCTTCCGCTGTTGCAAAAAGTGGCGCCCGGCAAGCGTTACTGAACCGAGTGTAATCCAACAACCAACTGATGAAGGGGTCAAAATCGACTAACCAGCTCCTGTAGATAGCCGGACGGACTAAAGCTGCTGCGACTCTGTACGAAATACTCGTACATTCGTTCCTTCATCCATTCATTCATTACTCGGAGTATTATTATCCTTATTATCCTTACTGTTCTTATTATTCTGATTATTGTTTGTGAAATTCTCGCGCGCTCCCTTCTTTTTTCCTCCTACACTTCCCAAAGCGATCAACCAACAAACCTTCTCCCCACCCCACCCCCAGTAAAATACCCAGAATGTACAAGTACGTCCCAAGAGCTTAACAGACCCAGACCTCTTCTGGTACTAATGGCTCGACTGATTCTCATCAAATTCATGGATGGCTCGCTCCCATGGCTCCCATGGCTCCTATGGCTCCTATGGCTCCAATGGCTCCAATGGCTCAATGGCTCGAATGGTACACCAGGCGCACATTTTGCTCAATGCTCGCAGAACAAGCGCTGCTATTTGTCTCCAGATTTTGATCCACTCTTCCATCTCGATCCCTGATTCCCTGATGCATCCGTCCCAGTCTTCCTAATATTTGCTAACGCTTAACTTGCTCTGTAGCAGGAGACAAGGACAAAAGGGAAAAAATATAACTGCTCGGGTCCAGCCGTGTGGTCGTGTTGTTGCTTCAGTCATATATAGACCTCGTCCAGACCCGAATGTCCACCTTCGAAGCAGTATGACATCTCATCATCGTCTTTCTCTTCTCTCGTGGTAGTGTGTCATTCTTGTTTTAAGGGAACCGGCTCCTTGCCACTGTATATTTATCCAATTGAACTCAGGTACACGAGGATCACAGTCGTTTGGCAATCTCTTCGTCTCTATTGTTCTTCGTTGGCTGCTTGAATATATATTGACAGGTTTCTGGGAGAAAAGTTTTTTGTATTTTGGTTTTTGGTCTTTGGGAGCAAACAAAATAAAGAACTACCACACACATACCTTCTTACCACATTTCGAGGATTTTCATGGCTGGCTTCCAGTGAAATCACATTTCCTCCCCCAAGAAAGAAGATTTTCCACCTTGATTTTTCTGAGATACGAAGAATTAATTTTTACCTGACGGGCAAACATATCCAACAACCAAAGTTCAGTCTTTCGTTGACGGCCCTTCCATTTTCGCGCATCACCACCACAAACTGCCCTCGAGACCCTTCATTCCACGTCCTCCCTCCACGACATACATCAACATCATTTGACCAACATCGAAGACATCGGCCCAATCTTGCCCCTATACGTTGCAGTCTGCCCTCTTTGAAGAACTTCTGAAAATCTCCGGGAAATTCTATCATACATGTGTTACGGGTCATCTTTCCGATTCTTCACTATTTCAAACCACTTTGAAATCGCTCACTTCCACAAACCCTTTTTTCGACCTCGTTATCCGCCATCATAAAAGACCTCTTGTTTCCCGGCTGTCCACTATACGAGTCTTACACACCAGTTCGATTTGCCACTTTTACATCTATACCTCATCAAGGTACTACTACTACACGTACGTAGCTGATCCTGGTGACGTTGGATTTGTACCTCACTTGTTCTCCGTGGATTGTGTCTACAGAGAGCCCTTTGTTCTTTGCATCTTTATAATCTACAATCTTAATTTTGTGTAGCGAAAATGGCTTTACCTAGTCTAGATATATGGCAATGGGCCTTCTTAATACTGTGGTAGGTTGAGAAGACTCTCAATTTTGCCCTTCCTACACCATAGAATTTGATAACTAATAGTACAAACACACAGGCTTCACCGCTATGTCCGATTTATTGTCAATACCATCAGTCATTGGGTCTACAAAACAGTCCCAATACCGGCGAATCCTTCTTTCACATCCAAAGATGTTAGCGTCATAATACCTACGATCCATAACAACTTCGAAGAATTGAGAGATTCCCTACAGAGTATACTCGCCTGTCAACCAGCCGAGCTTATTCTGGTCACCACAGTCGACAAATTTCAGAAACTGCAGTACTTCTCCAAGTCATTGGAGGCTAATAATGTCAGTGTATACTTTGCACCAATTGCAAACAAACGAATCCAAGTGTGCGAGGTTATTCCCAAAGTGAAGACGCCCATCTTGGTTATGGCAGATGATGATGTCACGTGGCCAAGAACAATACTACCCTGGTTACTTGCACCTTTCGAGAATGCAAAGATTGGCGGTGTTGGGCCATGCCAAAGAGTCAAGCGAGTACGTGACGGTACCTTCGCCGAGCGTGCGTTCAATTGGCTTGGGGCTGCGTATATTGAAAGGCGCAACTTTGAGATTTCGGCAACCCATGGCATCGACGGTGGAACATCCTGTATGTCTGGGCGAACTTGTGCTTTCAGGTCGGAGATTCTGCAGAGTCCCCTTTTCCTGGATGGGTTCAAGACCGAAAGGTGGGGCCAATATCAACTCAATGCCGATGATGATAACTTCGTCACGAGGTGGCTTGTCGCAAATCAATGGTCGACATGGATCCAATACAACCGAGAATGCGAGATTGAAACGACCCTTGAGAACAATTTTAAATACTTGTATCAATGCTCGAGATGGGCTCGCAGTAATTGGAGAAGTAACTATACCAGTTTGGTCACGGAGAGACACGTTTGGCTGTAAGTCGTGACCGGTTTTGTTCGATCACGAGGAGAGTATTTTGCTGATCATGTATGTGCACAGTCAACAACCGTGGTGTGTGTATGCTTTGCATATCGCCACCTTTACCTCCTTGTCTTTTGCCTTCGATCCTCTCATCATCTTCCTTACATTGAAGGCGACTGCATCATGGTCTGCGCACCATCAAATGATTGCAATAATTGTTCAATTGGTGTTCATGCTTATATCAAAGGTTGTAAAGTTGGTCGGCCTCTTCATTCGAGAACCAAAAGATATTGGATTTCTTCCGGTCTCCATTCTATTCGGATATTTTCACGGATGGATAAAACTATATGCACTGCTGACACTCCGGATGGTAAGCTAAGACCCCGCACTCACATGTTTTCCCTCCCATCGTTTCATTTCAATTTTTCTTTTCAGCTAGATGCTAATAATCCTTGCATAGACGTCGTGGGGTAGTCGTGCAGATGGAGACGCCAATGATAGCCATCGTATGAGTCCTCGAGCACGCCGCAGCGAGAGCATCACACTTCCACCGGGCAATCACCCTGGTCTCGTCCGCTACAAAGACGAGGTTCAAGCGGACGCACCCGAAACATTCGAGAGCTCGCATCACACCTCATGCTCGGAAAAGTCGAGCTGCGCACTGGAGATTGAGCCCGACCCCTACCCCCAATCGGATGATGAGTACGATGAGATATTCGTTGATGAGAGTAATCTCGACTCGTCTTCCGATGCCTCTTACGATTCAAACGATTCCCATGATGATGATGATGTCTTTCTTTCTCATTAATTTCTTGATGAGGCAGTCGTAGAAAAGGAACCCCCCCCTGAGACGCTAGTGCAGCATTGTCCTGGGGGCAATGGCTTTTCTACTATTTGTCATTTACATGCGTTGTCTTATGCTTTCAACGTTTCTTCAAATTTTCGGCCGGCGTGCGCGCACGTGCATTAAACATATTGATGATTGAAAAGATTAGCTGGGTTATTGGTTTTCTGCCCCAGATGTTCTTGCATGTTCTCGGAGTTTATCTCTCATTTCCTTTCCTGTTGAAAAGAGACGAGAAGGCATGGGGAGTTGCTTTAGGATATCGATGTACATACATACTCACATCCCACCCCTGAAAATGGCTCATCCTATTTACTTTTTTGCTTTTCCTTTTCATTTGCTTCCATTCATTTCCCATTTATCTACCTACTAGGATCGAAAAAAAAATGTTTCCACAAATGTCTGACGGGTGAATGGCCTCGGGAGAGAAAAATATCCCCTTTCCCTCTCGTCATTCCCTTGATTCCTTTCTCCATCATTTAATTATCGGGATGCGTTGCGACAGGGACACTCTCATACAGGGTTCTGCAGTCAAAGGGGCATTAGGCTTTACGAGAAAATAATTTTTCATTTTTTTTTGGGATCAAGGACGTGAAGGCATCACCACCGTGGTCCGATCCGATCTGATCTAATCAAACCATGTAGAATAGAAAGATGATTTTCGACAATGGCGTGTGGATAAAATGGGATGAGATAATCGGAATGGGAAGGCCAGGAAGCCACAGGCATGTAGCTTGATCCTCGATATCAAATTTATCGTTCGTTCAAACTTTATCTTGACTGATGGGTGAAGATGCGTGCGACCCCCAGATCCATGAGGACCCATTTATCTTGGCATTTTTCTCATTCTCGCTCAAGCCGCACCGTGTGGAAAATCGCTCAAAGACGATATTTCAAGGCCGAGCGAATGTTTTATACGCATGTGTCTATCTCATGTGGGAATACTTTGGTAAAGGACATCTATTGGAAGTGAAGCGCAACATCCTCGGCGTCACCGATCATCAAGGCTAGGGGCCGATTTACAGCAAATTCGGCAGGAAAGAGAGAAGCGAAAAAAGATGGAAAGGAAGAAGGAAGGAAAGAATGGGCCTAAAGCAAGTTGGGACGAAATGCTTAGATAATGAAGGGGCCAGGTTTGGAATTGTGTGTATGTGTAACGCATATGCATATATATATATATATGTACTGCTACCTATATATATTTCTGCTTGAATATCTTGGCCTGGGTATGTCTAATCGGTGTTACTCAAATAGTGAAGGTTTCATTTGCACAAGGTTGTTTTGAATTCTGACGAGCGCATCATCAAGACTAAGAGAGATACAGGGCGTTACGGATAGACAGGAGAGGGTGTCGAGCGTACATTTAGAAGGATGCTTTTGACAGCATTTGAACCCAAGGTGGAAAAATAGGAATGCCGGACAGGTTTTCATCATTCAAGAGCAGTGTAGATAGATGCATGTATGCATACATGCATGCATATGTAATGTAGGCACAGGGGAGGGGTGGTGAGTGTGGTTAAGAGGGAGTGAAGGGATTTGTGGGATGAAAAGAGCCAGGGTAGAGGTGAAGAGGGAATGCCTTGGTATATATGTGGCCGTTTGTTGTGGCCTGGACCGAGATAGATAAGTCATTGCGGAAACTAAACAATGTTTATCACACGGTAGAACTATGTGTGCCATGTCAATCATTTACAGCTAACAGCGCTTGCTGCTTGCCTTGAAGACTTCAGTGTGTCAGGTATGTGCACCCAATAAATGGGGAAACGTGGATAGCGTTAGCTAAAGCTACTATGAGGAACTACCTTGTACTTAGATGCTCAATTTAAAACGAGATATGGATGGCAGAACGAGGGTGCAAGTCAAACTGGTATCCATTCGGGACTTCATATATGTTGAGAGTGTGCGGGGGTACACGGAGAACGGAGAAAATAGAGAGGAGGGATCTTGCGTTGCAATCGGCAAATCTCTTATGCAATTACATACATTACATCCGAATGAAACTCGGTATCCGAATACCCTTTTCGTTAGTAGATGGCAATCTCCCCAAAAGATCGGATGTTTTGTTTCCAATAAGCATATTTATCCGGCCCGGGACTGAAGGGACATGAAGTATTGATAGAGTGACAATCAGTCGGTGAATAAGGGAGGAGATTGCACCGTTGATTTTGAGACTGGGCTGTGATTCAAGTAAGTTAATCAGCTCATCTACGTGATGAATGCAGCGAATTTGTGGGCTGCTTAGATTACTGGACCATCGAGAAACAGGTGAGTGCAGTTGAGGAGAGGACAAGGAGACTGACGACTCAGGCTATTCATGATCCAGCTCGAGCAGATACGCCTCCTATAATCGAGGGTCTAAAGGTGGGAATCAAACCACTGTTCGAGCGATGCAGGGGCTTTGGATGGGTTTTGCTCTTTCGCACCTTTGTTACTCACAGGACATAAATTAGCTGAAATGGATGAAGACTGACCAGAATAGAAATATCATATTCACATGTTGGACTCTCACTCTCTAAGAATGTAAAGCCTTGGGCCCAATATGACGAAATCACAACATATGATCCACAATTATGGGATTGATTGGAGAAGGTGGGGGAACGGGGGCATGCTCCGTGTTTGGCGTTTTGGGAAAGTGGAATTCACGGGGTACGAAGTTTTCATACATCGGAGACATAATCCATATCAACGATGTTGGTGTGTATGTAACGGTTATACACGTGAAGTTGGGCGTACAAGAAGAGGCCATTTGAAGATTTGAGGATTGTCAACGTCCTATGAAACAAGGTTCGATGGGATTGGACCTGCATGGAATGGCGGCTGGGTGTTACCTGTGCTTCCTTCCTAGGAGACAATATGCCGTCTGAGGCATTGCAATATTTGTCATTAAAGATATTCTAGAATCCTGAAGCCGTCTGTGGAATTGGGAAGTAATGGTGGATTATGGGAATGATCTACCACTTCTGGCGTGATTGTGCATCTGTCAACAACTCACTGTTGGTGATGTAGAGATGACTTTTACAGCGGTTCATCTCGTCTGATGTTTGCAAAGCCATGTCAATGGGTTTGGGTTTGAGGACAGGGGATTTGTGGGGAAATATTCAAATTAGGAAGGAAGCTGTGAAGAGAGGTACAATACACTTTGGAGATGTTCCTTCGTTGAGAACCATGCTTTGTACAGGTACATTCTAATTATGTACTAATCTCGGTTAGAAAGATTGCGGTTATATTGAAGCACGATGATGTACGAGGAGGAAGGGTAACGAACCGTTTTCAGGAAATCCGGGGCATAATAGACCTCCACAAACGTTGTTAGACGCCGCAGGGTATTGTAGACCATAAACTAGACGAGGATTGAGTAATTGGGCCGATGTCAAGTTGATACCGAGGAAAAGCTCTTCAAATCATCCATTAGCTCATTTTGAATATCATGGTATGCGAGTCGATTGGCCCCTATTTATATGACTTGTTTGTCGAAATCAAGAGAACATACGAGGGCCTTCGATCTATTGGAAAAACAATACTTCCTAAGAGAGCCATCGGCTCTTCGGTCAATGGAATCAAATTTGCCAGCCGATTGAATCAGGGTTTTTACCGATCAGGGACTGTGGTTCGATTTTACTTGGTGAGAGCCATGGATTCCTTTCTTATCGCGCCTTTCTCGGGCGCTGGTCAAAAATTGCTATTCCAATCATCTTTGATTAGTTTGTAAACTCTGGCTGACGAGAGTGCTCTATATTTCGCCCATACATAGTAAACAATAAATGCGCATGGAATCTCGGTCATAATTCTCCAATGACTCTATACAATAAGTACAAAAAAGCCTGTCGATGATAAAATGTCAATGACATGGAACAAGGCATCACTGTTCAATGCAACTCTGGATAATGGAGTGTGAGTAGTATTCAAGAACATGATTTATCTCCATTCAATCACCGAATATGATAGATCTTATTTAAGTTCTCACAGTTGTATTCTGGTAAAATACAGCAGATTCGGGACGGGATGGTCGTCTCTAAGCTTTTTCCATCGAATGCAAGGCGTGATACCCTTAAAGTACTACACCACGTGGCCTGATGAAATCCCACGCAGCGATGCAGGAAATACCGACATGTTTTATACCAAGGTCCATTCGATATACTCTGACTGCAGAACGTGACGGATCGGATCGAACTTCCGTTCTCCCCTTGACCCTTCAAATGACCGGCGTAGAATTATTATCCTTCACTCTCAGCCCGCCCCGCCAGAAACAAAATATTCTCTTTCATGGCTGATGTGATTTCCCCTTGGCCAGTGTAAACATAGGCAGTTGTATCTACCCATGCTTCCGGATTGGGTAAAGGGAGATCAATTGAATCGCCCTTGCGAACATGTCCCGATAGCATCAAAGCTGCCAAGACAGGAAGATAATGTAAAGCATACTCTATATCTGAATTGAATTGTTAATCATGTTATAAAAAACTGTTCTTTATATGACACTTACGGATTGGTACTGCCACGTGATTGGTGCTGATCTGCCCTCTAAAATGATTGTGTATGGTCCCGCGTTGGGTTGAGTTGGAAATTCCCTGCAAAGACAATCGACGAAGCCTGCTAGACCTTCTCACAGTTGTCAAGCCCCGGGCGTGGTCTTGGCTGGGCCGAGATGCTGGTATACTATCTCTTAGTTTCCGAATGTCAAATTGTCTTTGAATCAAGAAGGGCTTGCGCTCAACTGCTTTGGGTAGTACCATCGCACGTATCATGACCTGATCCGACGTTCTGAGAGACTCCTGTAGGTCTTGTTCATTTGTGGTCACTAAACTTGATCGCCGTAAACTGACTGCGTTGACAAATGCATCAGCGGTAACAATATTTCCGAAATAAGCATGACCCCAAATTTGCAGCCGGTCATGAGTGTATTGGAATGGGACGCGGTGGATCGAGGTGGAGGAGGCCGGAGTTCCGAAATGTTGCCTAGCATCAAGGGTGCCCATGACAGGCGCCCTTTTCCGACCTTTGGCGACGAGGCGAGATTCAGGTTCTTTCAAAGATTTACTGGTGAGTCGTATTTTAGGAGTAATCTGTAGACAGGGCGAGGTTGTCGCGAGTGAAGACTTATTTTCCAAGGATGCTTTCTGTTCTGCCATGGTCGCCATAGTAGAGTGCCTCCTGGGAAACTGCTCCATTTGTGTTAAGATACCATGCTGCGACCATGTATCAGCCTCCCACCCGACTGGGTTTTGAAATCGTGAGGCATAAGTTTGTGCTGCCACCATGCTGGGACTGGGGAGTTTTGTGAGCGGGTATATAGATCCAGATCCTCGAGATGAATCCCCACGCTCAAGCTCACACTTGAGTGCCGACTTGGGTTGCATTTCGCGGTGCTGCAGCTTATTATTCTGAGGGTGAAAGGAATTCGGTATGGTAAACAGAGCTAGCTTTCGGGCAATACGTTAAGAGGGCACGCGAGAACAAAGCAGAATCTTGGCTTGAAAAGACAAATGATGCCCAAGTAGAAAATAAGAAGTTCAACCACAAGTTGATGCATATGGTGATCTGTAATGGTGAGGTCTCAAAGGAGGTCAACTCAACTGATACGCGAAGTTCAGAAGGAAATTTAAGAAAGTAGCTGTCTGAAGAACCTAGCTCCTACATGGTGTGGCAGAGAAATCCATATATGAAGTCGCATTCCTATCCTGGCCATGGTTAGTATGATGTTGACTGAAAATACTTACAAAGGAGACGAGTCACAGAATATCTGAACCATCATATCCCTTACTTGAATCCTCTAGCTGAGCCTCGTAACATCAAGCCGCTTGCAGCCATAAGAGAGGGAACTGTATCACACAGAGTATGCAAGTTCCCTCTGAGACCCGAAACTTCGCAAAATCTAGATGACCATATATTTTTCACATATACTCCGTTAAACTGACATCCCTCAGGTGTGTCTCAAGCGCACCGAACATGATAGGCCGGATGCAATCTGAAACGTACACTTGATCGTGCTTTCAAAGGATCGATGGCCATCAGAGGAGTTGATAAAGACTGCCGAAAGAAAAAGGATGTTTCAAGAGTCTGTAAGACATCTCGAAGGGAGGAGAGAGTCATAAAGTTTTGAAGGATCCCTCCTTAGAGAGATCTGATGAATCTAGACCGATCAGAACTTTCCGTCGCGTCTGGAATGTATGTTTCCGAGCTCAACCTTTCCAGAGGCAATCAAAAACAAATGTGTGAAACTTGAATTGGAGGATATTCTTTGCAAGACTTTTGAAAGGTATCTATATATACCAACCATGAAAGGTTTGAGTGGGAAAATGTAAACTCTGAGAAGCAGAAACTTATCTGCTCAAGTTGTGTGAGAATGCTTGATCCGAGCGGGAGCTGCCGTTACGCCATACCTAGTAGCATCGCACCCACTCCACTTCTCTCTGGCCTTTTCAGATGATACAACACAATTTGAACCTTTGAACTCGTCTTTCGATTGACTCCGACAACGTTTCTAATATGTCGCGGGCAGCGGAAGAAGCAATGGCTGCCAGCTACAAGAGCTTAAAGGAGGATTTTGTCTCAAATCTAACTGGTGGAGGGCTTGGAGAAATCAATACTGTCACTGCTGTCGCTCCAGTATGCTTGCTTGCCCATATAACAAGTATTTATTGCACAACAAGCTGATATCACCGGAATAGGTCGCAGTTATTCTTTGGTCAACTTTACAGACTCGACAATCTTTTTTTACGCCGTATACCCCAATCGCTTTCGCTGTCGATTTCCTTCTTAATGTCGGCGCAATTCTGCTCGCTATTTCTCTCTATGCAGATATGCCCCTCATATTAAACATACTGCTACTTGCGCCAGTTATATTATTATATGCCATCCCAACCCAAAAGACCACACAAAAGGCGACACACAAAAAACCAAGAATACCGCAGCCAAAAACAAAACATACAGAGCAATTGAACCTGCTCCCGAAGAAGCCCTTCCTTACCATCTATAGAGGGGCAATGATGGTAATCACTTGTTTGGCTATTTTAGCTGTCGATTTCAAGATCTTTCCACGAAGGTTTGCTAAGGTAGAAAATTGGGGAACATCGTTGATGGATCTCGGGGTAGGCTCTTTTGTGTTCTCGGGCGGCCTCGTGGGAGCTCGACCAATACTCAAAGAACACTCTTCAGCCCGAATATCGAAGCTCAGCACACGCCTATACAACTCGTTGCGCCATGCACTGCCCTTGATTGTTTTGGGGACCATTCGATTATATAGTGTCAAAGGGCTGGACTATGCGGAGCATGTTACTGAGTATGGAGTGCACTGGAATTTCTTCTTCACCCTTGCATTCATTCCTCCATTCGTGGCGATATTTCAGTCCGCTTTCCAGGTCATTCCGTCTTACGCTCTACTGGCAATAATCCTCGGCTCATTGTATCAAGCTGCCCTTGAATACACCAACCTCAAAGCTTTTATACTCACGGCACCAAGAACAGATCTGTTATCGAAGAATCGGGAAGGAATCTTCAGCTTTTTTGGCTACCTCGCAATATTCCTGGCTGGTCAAGCAACTGGGATGTTCGTCTTACCACGAGATTCAATGCCTAATGGTGGCCCAGTGGCTCAAAGAAGACGTCTCTTGATGACAATGGGCGTATGGTCAGGAATATGGATTACTCTCTACATGTTCACGACAAGTTACAAATATGGTCTGGCATTAAGCGTATCACGCCGTCTTGCAAACCTTCCGTACTTTCTGTGGGTTTCAGCTTTCAACTGCTCACAGCTGACTGCATTCTGCTTAGTAGAAACGATATTCTCCCCAGCTGCGCATAAAAGTACAGATGCGAAGACTGAGAAGGAGAATTATGAACTCTCCACAAGTAGAGTCCTTGAATCGTTCAACAGAAATGGGCTTGCGATTTTTTTGGCTGCAAACTTACTCACAGGACTCGTCAACTTGACCATACCGACCTTGTTTGTCAGCAATCTTCAAGCTATGGGGATATTGCTACTTTATGCCTCGATTCTGACGGGGTTTGCAGTAGGTCTAGATTTATACGACATTTCCATTAAGATGTAATCCTGGATAGAAAATTCTAAGCACAGTAATTTGCAATCTCTCTGAATTCAGCTTGTGCCTTGCGACTGCCGTGCCCGATGAAAGGCAACGATAAACCTTGTACACGAATTTTAGACAATTGATCGAAGAATCTGATTTTGGATACGGTGAATATTGAATGCATCAATTTTACGGATGGATAAGACAATGAAGCAAACCATCCGGAGCTTTTCGACCTCGGCGACAATCTTGATGCACAGACAGTGAAAGGCATATCAAAGTCGATAACATCACGACTGCAAAGTTCGGCATGGCCATCGTTATTATCTTCCGTCTAGGTAATTAAGAGTCAAGCGTCAGGTGTCATGTCATAAAGCAACTTCGAGGCTTAAGCATGAAAATGAATTTACAGTAATATAAATTAACCTTCCAAGTTAGTTGCAACTTACAGCATGAACAAAACATTCCGCTTCGTTCAGCCCCGAGGGCTTTTTGGAGCGGCAATCGTCAGATTTATTTGCCACATCGGGATGATGAAACGAGAGCCTGATGCACCCACCTTGCACTTCATATGCAAGCCGACTCGATTCTTCATGGGTCCTCCAAACCGCGACCTCTGATTCGTGCAATCGAGGAGAATGAAAGGGTGCAGGTACCCATCCGCCATACGACATTAGCCAGATGAGGTACCTGAACCTTTCCTCCTTCGCACTGGTCTGCTTGCCTCGCTCCGACCGTAACGGGCATTCCTCCATTTTAGCCTATATCATCGCATCGGTGATTCGGCAATACCTCAGGTGCCACATGTTGATGTTCTCTCTTTTGTTGTCGACATGTTGTGGAACATCGCGCGGAAGGAAGAAGCAAGATTTCAGGATCATTTGGATCTTCCGCTTCTTGATCGAACAACGGGCTCCTTTGGGGTGAAGTGATTAATTTGTTTCAAAGCGATGCAATAGTTGAAGAACATCATCTGGAATTGAGGTCGATTGTTGAAGGAAGGGTGGGTGAACGAATCGTGATGTTTGTATCCTTTGTGTAGCTTAGCCCCGTCCTCCCAAGTGCTTCCAGAGCCCTCGAATCGTCATATTGGTGATGCTTGTAATGCTGGTGATTCTGGTGATGCTTGCAATGCTATGGATGCTTGCAATGCTTGTAATGCTTGCTTCATCTGAAAAAGGAAGACTGAGTGAAACTTACTACTTAATATAGAAATATGATACGGCCAATTCCAAGTCTTTGAGGTTTCAGACGACCAGGGACAATTCGACCATTGTAAAGTAAATCTGAGTTCCGAGCAAGACTTATAATTGGACCTTGAATACTTGCATACGGTGCGGCGACTATCCCCCCCCCCCAAGATTAACGCCTCATTTCCGACGTCAATGCAAGTAATACAGAAGTTATCCATCATTTCTCACTCCTACGCTACCGCTACCATGAGAGATCCGATAATTCGCATACTAAGACCTTTCCGAGTCAAGACTCGACGATGTTTCCGAAATCTACCTTACGTCGGTATCCACCGCTGGCTGCATCTATTAATGAGGAGTGGGGAAGAAAATATGGAGGATGTGTTGAGGATCATTTGATATGGTGGACCTCGGACCTAGCGCACGCTCGAATGGGAAAATGAAGCCAGCGATTCGCCGATGATGACTTCACGACGACCTTGGGCGACCTTGGAAGGAAGAAGGAAGACGCATTTTAAGGTTCCTGCACCTGTCGGTCTCCCTGGGGAAATACGTTTTCTTCAATCGACGCTACCCGCGCTGTCCTGGAGGCTGAATCACCGGCACCTGAGGTGGTGGTGACTTACAGGTAGCTCGTTACCCGGGGCATCCCTGACGCGCCCGCTCACCCATGGCCGATCTGATCTCTCGTATAATTTGCACCCAGGCCAGACGTCAAGCAGCCAGGACGGCCCAGCATCCTCGGCTTGGGCCTGCGTGCCACGTCAATGCATTCATTGCCCTCTCCTGCAATCTATCGTCTCTCTGCCTTGGGGAAAAGCGTCCTGTTTATGCCGCCCGTTTGCTGTCTCTTCACCACGGGCGTCGTCACGCTCTCGCCCCGGGGCATCCATCCCTCGTCGTGTGTGTTGTTCGATGCGTGCGCTAGAAGGCTGTCACCGTCATCGTCACCGTCACGCCTCTCTGTGGCCAGCGTGCGTTGGGCTGGCTTGATCTCCACGCCGGGATTTTCGTGGCGTCGTTGGAGGGCCTGCTGGGTGGAGGATCCGGGTCTTTGCACGTCAGGGCATTGCCTTATTTTACTCTACCGCACATGATTACCTCTCCTTACCTTGCCTGTTGTTCTTCTCGTCTCCGCTGGTGAGGGTGGAGGACGAGAGCGGTGATGTCGATGTAATTAATCTTGTAACATAACATAACCACACGCTTTTCATGCGCTCTCCCTCATGACGAACGGATAAAACTTTGCGTAATTCCCCCCTCCCCCCCCTTCCTCTCCCCGCCCCCGTAGATTCGAGAAGGAAAAAGAAAGAAACCGAAAAACAAAAGAAAGAAAGGAAGGAATCCTGGACTCTGAATTTCCACCTCTTCTCCTTCGGCTGCTTGAATCTTTTATCGATCCCCCTCCTGCCCCCCTTCCCCCCTTTTCTTTCCCCTCGTCGCTTTCGTCCCTTTGGCTGAAGCTGGTGTGCCCAACGACTTTTCGCTCTGCTCGCTTTCGAATCCGTACCATACGTACCATACGTACCATACCGTACCTATCGATATACATCACATACATCACATAAATACATACATACATATATACACACATACACACCATACATACACACATAAACACCCACCTCGTCAAACCAAAGAACCATCTCGGCGATAGAGTGAAAACCCAACCAATCACTCACTCGTGCTCCGTCTTCTTCTTCTCGCTAGAGGTATGTATCTATCTATCTATGTATCATCATCATCATCATCATCATCATCATCATCATCATCATCATCATCATCATCATCATCATCATCTCACTCGTCACGCTCCCCCCTCTTGATCTGCCTGCCCTCCGTCCGTCGCTCTGTTGCGGTGTGTTCATTTTTTCCATGTATTTCTCCATGTATTTATCTGGCAAGCAGGCAGGCAGGCAACCGATATTCTTATGCATGTGTGTGTTTCGCCATCGCCTTCCTCCTGTTCGTTGAGATGCTATGCTATGCTATGCTATGCTATGCTATGCTATCTTGTTGATTAGTTAGTTGGTGCAAGCTGCTTTGCATTTATTGCCTTGCCTTCTCATTCCTCATATCGTATCGTATCGTATCATACATACATACATACATACATACATGCATACATAGATAAAGAAGCAGCAGCAAAGTTGTGAGCAGTCAGTCAGTCAGTCAGTCAGTCATTCATTAGTCTTGTTGATTTTATTTCGTTTTATTTTATTTTATTCTGTTTTATTCTGTTTCGTTTTATTTCGTTTTGTTACATTTATGCCCAATCTCAATCACTCGCCGGCTCGCTCCACACCCATCCACCTGCCTACCCATCCATCCACCCATCCATCTATCCGCCGCTCTAGGCCTTCTTCTCCTTTCTCTCTCTTGCTCTTGCTCTGGCTCTGGCTCTTGCTCTGGCTCTGGCGCTCTCCTGCCCTCGTCCAATACTGTACTCGTCGCTCGCTAATGGATGAAAGGGAAATTAATTAGTGGGTGTAGAAAGAGGGAACGCGATCGAGCTAGGTACGTACGTACGGAGTGGTACCTGGTGTACGTAGGTAGGTAGGTAAAACATTGGCTTCTTGAGGTATTTGTGTGTGTGGCTTTGCGTGGGAGATATACTTACTTACTGTAGCGAGGGAGAGAGAGAGAGAGAGAGGTCTTTTGGGAATCGAACCGAATCGATCTTTGGTTGTTTGATTTAATTTTGTGGGTTTGTGAGGGTGGATTGATTGATTGATTGATTGATTGATTGATTGATTGATTGATTGATTGATTGTTAAGGAGAAGAAGAGAACAGAACAGACAGGTAAAGGGATAGATTGGAATAGGGAGGGGGATGAATGAATGAGTGGTTGCCTTTATTATTGTGAGTATTTATGATTTTTTATGTTTGTGTTTGTGTTTGTGTTTGTGTGGTTATGGTTATGATTATAGTTATGTTTATGGTTATGTTTATGTTTATGTTTATTTTTGTATTTATGTTATGTTTTGTTATTTGTTTATTGGGTGGTTAGGAGGTCTTTATTGAATTGGTAGGTATGTATGTATTGAGTGAGTGAGTGAAGAGAGAGAGAGAGAGAGAGAGACAGAGAGAGAGAGACAAAGATATTTAATCAAGAGTATCTATTTAACCATCTAGCATACTATTTACTTCCTTACTATACTTACCTATTACCTACCTATCCACATTGAGTACGGCGGATCATTTATATTTGGTATCTATCTACTTATCTATTCATCTATTTACTTACTTATTTATTCATTTATTTATTTATTTACTCCAGTATCTATTCATCTATTCATCTATTCATCTATCTACTACCGGACCAGTACTATCAAAACTCCAACATTCGATATTAATTAATATAACTTGGAAAATCTTCTTTACATGATTATTCAAGTTATTCAAGTTATTCCAGTTATTCAAGTTATTCAACTTTTATTCCAATCATTGATTCCAATTTCAATTTCTATTTTAAATTTCAAATTTCACTCACTCATTTTATTACTACCTAGTACCTACCCAATACCTACCTTACCAATACTACGAATACCAATACTACGAATATCAATACTTCCTCTATCTTATCTGTCTCTGTCTCTCACTCTCACACACTCACTCTCACACACTCTCTCTCTCACACACATACTCTCTCTCACTCTCTCTCACACACACACACACTCTCTCTCTCTCTCTCTCTCTCTCTCTCTCATTCACTCCTACAGTCGTCAGTCTGTCTGTTGGTCTGAGTAGTCTTACATACCTACTCCGTACAATACCTGGCTGGACACATCAGATACCCGTGGACCTGGTTTTACTTACTCTTAGATAGTCTCTAAATCTGATTTCATCAGGTTCAGGTTTTTGGTAGCGGTCTCCACCCCTGAAATTCAATCGATACACTCTCCTCATTCACTCTGTCACTCTTTTACTCTTTTACTGGGGAATTACTAGGTACATTACTACTACTTGGGTTACTCTTACTATCTTGGATACATACTGGCTTGCATTGGATTTGGATTTTGGTTTTTGGATTTGGTTTTGGATTTTGATTTTGATTTTTTGGATTTCTGGTTTTTGGTTTTTGGCTTTTGGCTTTTGATTCCTTTCGCTTTCTCTCCAATCTCCATCTCACCTTCAATACCTCCTACCTCCTCCCTCCTCCTCCTCCTCCTCCCTCTTACCTACCTTCCTTCCTCCCCTCCCTCCTATCATCTCTCTTAACATTCTTTTATTTGATTTGATTTGATTTTATTTGATTGGTTTGATTTGATTTAATTTTGACTTTATTATACAACTTGATAATAATTTATATCCAACTTACTTACTATCATTCCAAAATCTAGCAAAAAATAACCACCACCACGACAAGACAATCAATAACCATTACAATAACCATAACAACCATAACAATCATCACAACTATCACAACCATCACAACCATCACAACTATCACAACCATAACAATAACAACAACAATAACGCATAACATCAAATGCTTATTTACATATAACGAACAAATCACAGCCAATATCCAATATCCAATATCATCAAATCACAACCAATACTGCCAATACTGCCAATACTACCCGACTTACCAAAGAACAACCAATACCATCAACGACCCAGGTACCTTCTTTCAATACCGACCACCAAATCCCAATCAATTGCCAACCGATTCCCAAAAATCACTTAAATCCCAAAATAAAATCAACATTAACCTAAAGAGCAAGAAAAAAGATAAAATCATAAGAGAATAAAAGAAAAAGAGAAAGATAAAATTCCATCAAAGGTCATCGACCAATAACATATCAGGAGAGAAAATTACTATCACAAATTATAATTTCATCCTTCTACCCAAATCAGCAAGCAATCAACATCTCAAACTTCAAGCACATCAAATCGTCAAATCGTCAAATCGTCAAATCGTGAAATCGCTTTCTAGCCTTGGTTCCCCAGCCACCCACATTTACAACGACTTCTACGAATAATATACAGCTTGGGTTCAATTGATCGGCCAACAGTTCAAGCAAAAGGAGAGTCGAACATCACACTAGAGAGAGACTAGTTGGAGAAATTCATTCCCATTACCGCCCTATCCCCTCGAGACCGCCTATTCTTTGTTAGGAGCTCCCGAAGCTACGGCATCTCTTGACGGAGGAAGTAAAAAATAATAATCACATTAGTTAGTCGCCAGTCACTGACGACTTGTTTTATTTTATTTTTTTTCTTATCGGGGACCTGACTTGGATCCAACGAAATACTCTATTGAAGACGATTATCAAAAAGGATTTGCACACAACCTCCCCCCTTCGATCAAGAACCAATTGCTTCCTTCCCCCCTCTCCCCCCCCCATGATGTTAGTTGGTGGGAAGAGGTGCTAGACCGGCGACGAAACTCGCAATCATAACGCAGTCTTCTGGATTGTGCCTTAGCAACGGTCATTATTATTTCCGATTGCCAGACACTCATTCGGCGGTTAACAACAGTGCGCAAAACTAAGATATGTCTTCAGCCGCTTTGCAAACCGCACCTCATCAGCCTACCTCAATAGGATCGCAATCACCAGTTGCCGCACCATCATCTTCGGGAAGACCTTACACCTCGGGATCACAAACCATCTCGGGACCCTTACTATAATCAAAACGTTACAAACGCGTCTCCATCATCCGCACGCAAACCATCTCGAAGACCGAGCGGCAATGGCGCATCTACAAACACACCTCCTCAAACCCAATACAATTCACCGTCGGTAACGACCAACGCAGCACCCGTAAACTCTCGCACCATCAATTCTTCGAACCATACCTCACCCACGATTACCACCGCCGCATCGGCATTTTCTCCAATGGCGCCGGGCGATCATCAGCGAGGCGTTCCGCCCGTGGTCTCGGAAAGAACATCCTCGAATAGACCGAGCACCGCAGTAGCAACTGGGGCTTCGACGGCAAATAGGAGCTCGAGTTCGAGAAGAGGGGAATACGCAAACGAGCAGCGGACGAGGGACTCTCCACGCAGAGCACAGTCACAAGAGGATCAACATCATGATAGGAGGAATATACAAACCAATGGGATAGGAAGCGAGGATGTCACAGCCGCCGCCGCCGCCGCCGCCAACGCAGCACCTCGATCCAAACGCAGAGCTCAGCAATCCCCTGAAGCTATACCACACCGGCCTGGGGGAAGTCGAGAACAGAGAGCCGGTCAATCGTCCTCCGGTGCACAGGGTAGATCACACCCCACGGGTACCACGTCTCCTGCTGCACTATCGCATGAGGCGAGCGAGGTCTTGAACCGTGTGATGGTCAGCGACCCCCAGGTAGACTTGGACCGCGAGAGGGAGCGGATGGCCGAGGCGGTACCTTCTTCCGCGGCAGCTCCTCCCGTCGTTGAAGAGGCTCCTCGGCAGCAGAGATCTCGCCATGATCACAGTAACTCTGGGAAGCGAGAAAAGAATACGAAATTCGGAGAATATTATCTGGGGAACACTCTTGGCGAGGGAGAGTTTGGTAAGGTGAAAATGGGCTGGAAGTCCGAAGGTATCCAGGTCAGTTTATGTGGAAGATGCGTGCATTCAATCTTGTCCTAATCATGTTACCATCTTCATAGGTCGCCATCAAGCTCATTCGCCGCGATACGGTCGGAACGAACCCCGCCAGGCTTGCAAAGATTTACAGAGAGATCGCTATCCTTCGAGAAATCAATCACCCGAATATCGTTCAATTGCACGAAATGGTCGAGACGGAAAAGCAAATTGGAATCATCCTGGAGTATGCGTCAGGGGGAGAACTCTTTGATTACATTCTGAACCACCGATACCTGAAAGATAATGCGGCTCGCCGCCTCTTCGCTCAATTGGTCTCGGGGGTGGGATATCTACATAAAAAGGGGATTGTTCACCGAGATTTGAAGCTTGAGAACCTCCTGCTGGACCGCAACCGCAACATTATCATTACGGATTTTGGCTTTGCAAACACCTTTAACCCAGATGATGAGCTCGGAGATGAGATCGAGTACAACTTGGCGAGTCGTGACTATGTCAAGAAGATGGAGTTGGATAAGATTTTGCCCAACGGTTCACGCCGAGGGGATTTGATGCAGACTAGTTGTGGAAGTCCGTGTTACGCCGCGCCAGAATTGGTTGTGAGTGATTCTCTGTACACTGGCCGCAAGGTCGACGTATGGAGTTGCGGGGTGATATTGGTACGTCTTGATGACTGCCCTGGTGGATGGATGTGCCCCTGACTAACATGAATACAGTATGCGATGCTTGCGGGATATCTACCGTTCGACGATGACCCCGCTAATCCCGAGGGCGACAACATCAACCTCCTCTATAAATATATTGTTTCAACGCCGCTTACATTCCCAGAATACGTCACACCGCACGCTCGAGATCTTCTCCGTCGCATTCTGGTCCCAGACCCACGCAAGCGTGCGGATCTGTTCGAGGTCGCGCGACACAGTTGGTTGAGCGAGTATGCGCATGTGGTTGGCTTCATCACGAGTAGCACCACGACTACGGTGGAGATTGCGAACACCACCGTACCCTCCGATGAACCCCAGGATACCCCCCAACTCGCTAGGAGTGCTTCGGTTCGGGAACCCAAATCACAAAAGGCACCGGCGGCTGTTGGTGATCTGGGGAGGAAGCATGGGCATGTGGATCAAGATGGAGAGGAAGCACCGGGCAAAACCTCCAAAGACAACAAGAGGAGAACGGTCCAAGTCGAATATGTAGCTCCAAGATCGCAGACACAACGCGGCGAGCCTTCTACCACCTCGGGCAGTGCTCAGTCTGGATCTAGGACACGCGCTCGAACTGGTAGTCAAGGTCCCGTCGAGATTTCGGCCGCGCAGCAAGGTTCGAGGAAGAACGTACCCGCAGGCGACAAGCCATTACCTCAGGATCCTCCAGTGTCGAGAGACGCCCAATACGCAAGCTCGGGAAGGAGACCAGGAAGCTCACAGCGACAACAAGGTATGCCTCCACCGTCTCGAACTACGCGAGAACACCGCGCAGCACCAGAAGTTAATCATGTGTCCCCAGTGGCTGGCCAACCCTCAATTGCAAGACCCAATACCGGTGGCTCCATGACTTCGAACAGGTCTGGATCTATGGGCTTCCCAACACGCGGTTCCTACAGCCAACCGGTGGCACCAACCGTGGCTGGAACTAACGCGCATGGCCGTATGTCTCAACCCCAGCCAAAGAGCTCGAAGAGTTACACTATATCACCGCCGATGATGCAAGGCGAACAGACCTTTGAGTATCCTACACAACCCACATCCCAACCAATCGCTCCAAAATTCGCCAGGGTTGCCGGCCTTCCCGAGGGAGCTGCCAACACACCATCGGAGGGTGGTAAAACTCACAAGCGGTCAAACACGATCGGTGGCATATTTAGCAGAACAAACTCCCTATTCGGTGGCAAATCACACTCGGACAAATCTTCCGACAAACCAAAGAAGTCATACCCACCAGTCAGCATGTCGAACGCCAATATCACGAGTGCCGATGATTCAAGGCAATCCATGGACTCCAGGCGCTCAATATCGTTTGGATTTGGTAAGAAGAGAAGTGGAAGCATCACTGGGCGATCACAAACAGGTTCTCAGGAGAAGGCTTCCCGAAGGTTTTCTCTTCTTCCCGCATCCTTCTCTCTCAAATCGATTGGCATTGGTAAAGAAGCCGGTACACCACCCGCTAGTACCCCGACGGATGGTCATTACGAGCCCTATTCTGAACTTCAAGGTAATCAACTTGACGCACCGCAGGACAATAGTGACGCGAGGAATGTGAGCGGAAGTACTGCAGACTATCAACATGCAGATGGATCGCATGATCGAAACCGCGCTAGCCCTGCACAACAGGAGAGGCAACGTTTTGCTCCACCACAGCAACAAACTCAAGAGGCGGGATCGGGTGTCCCACCACCATTCTTGCCACCCATAAACTTCCGCCAAGATGAATCGGCTTTGACGACCGATTCTGAATCGTCACTTGGGCAAAACCGACGTGGGCCATATCAGAATGAGAACAACACCTCGTACGAAGACTCGCGACGACCGATAGGACGCAACAATGGTAGAGGTGTGCTCCAGAAGAACAACCGCAAGTTTGCCGATGCTTATGACCAGGATCATGCACACAATGACCATGGCGGTAGTAGTGGTGCCGCTCGAAAGGTGATGGACTTTTTCCGAAGACGTGGAAAAGCTCGTGGAGAGTGAAGGTGCGCTCGAGATGGTACGTTTTTACATGATATTCCTTCGACATATACACGACAACAACTTTGCTCCATTCAGGATTACGCATAAGCTTTCAGCGAAAGTCCCCGGGAACTTGCCATTCAGCTTTTGGTCTGATTGATAGCAAGCTTGCTTTCATTTCTCTAGAACGGCTTGGCGGGCCTGCTGGATTTTGGTGCAGGAGGATGGAGATGGGAGGTTGGCAGGCGTTTCTATTGCATTTCATCACATGGTTCGCCCTTGTTATATTTTTTGCGCTCAACTCGAACGCCACCTCGAATTTGAACTGTGGGATTGTGATCTCGCCATTGATGGACGGGTGGGCTACTTACTCGGATTTTTAATTTCGCTGTGGATAAGATTATATCTTGGGGTTATGGGAGTTGAATTGAGTAGCATTTGTGTGTCTTGATTGTGAAGAGTATCCGGATAGTTTATTTTCTCTTAGCTTAAAGTTGTTTCGCTTTTTTATTTTCTCTTCTCTCTATTAATTTGGTGACGAGGGTTGGAGAGATGGATGGACGAAAGAAAGGATGGGGGGAGGGACGGGGGGATGGATATCGATCGTATTTGCTTGGTGGTGTTATTTTTCTCGAGAAGAAAAACAGGCGTGTGCTCGATGAATCTGGTACAGGGAAGGAGAGTGAGATGTGGAGGCTACGTTTAGGTAGTCGATGTACGAAGGAGAAATGGAGCACGCGTGTGGAGGGAGGGGAGTGCGAAGCGAGGGAAGGGGGAAGAGGGAAGAGAGATGTGTCGGTAAAAGTGGAGGTGAGATGGCCGGGGGATATGAACCCTGTGGTAAATCATTTGTAATATTCGAGATCAGAAAACAAGACAGCATCATTCATGAAACACTACTCCTACCTTTTTCTATTTTGGCATGCTCATTTGTGATGGGAGATGTGTGATGTGTGATGTGTGATGTGTGGGGTAAAATTGATTAAGCGCGAATTGTTGATGGTAGGTACAGTTGGTGAACGTGCAGCTGGATACATGAATCAATAGATGGGACATCACTACTCACTCGAGGTCACCAAACCCCTTTCCCAAAGAGTAAATCATATAATCACGCATCGCATCGCATCCTTATTATATATACATGTATATGTATATGTATACTCGAGTATGTATATATAACCTTAACCATCATTCGTTATCGTTCTACAAACAAACAAACAAACAATCCATCAATCCATCCATCCACTCACTCACTCACTCATCATCTTTCTTGAGCGAACTAATGATAAAATGGTGAAATGGTAAGGTGAGAAGTTGACGATTGACGATTTATGTTCGCGGGGGAAGGGAGAGGGAGATGGAGGGGAAGGGGGGAGGGGGGAGGAGAGGAACTTGCTGGGTGGATGGGTAGATGGGGATTAGGGTTTGGGGCTAGGATTGGGGATTAGGAACCAGAGGTAAGTATGGAGATGGATGGATGGATGGATAGATGGGACTTGAGTCGCAAAGACGATACACGCTTGCTTGGCCTGCGTGATTAATTCCTCGAGTAATACTTAATACGTAATACTTTGACCGACCCCCCCTCCCCCCTCCCTCCCTCTCTCCCGCCCACGCTTTCACCTGGTGAGAGGTAAGCAATCAATCGCGAGCTGAGCAATCAATCGCGAGCTGAACTTAGGTTCTTGCGTTCTTTGGTCTTGGATCTTGGATCTTGGAGATGGCGGTGGGGACTACGGGTGTGGTATCTATGTCGCGGCTGTGGATGCTGCGGGTGCTGTTGGGTTCGGGATGTGGAGATGGAGATGGGGTGCACGCGGATTTTACCATTTGGTCGTTGGGCTGGGCTGGGCTGGGCTGTGCGGGGGGCAGTCGAGATTTCGGCAATCGAGAAAGGTGAATGAATGGGCATGGAGCGGGAGTGCGCGGGACGGGCCTAACATATCCGTTGAATCCTATGCATGCAGTCCATTTCCCGAGCGAGGATCAATCGATCGCATTCGAGCACTCGCGATCGCAAGCCTTGCCATCGATTGCACCCATCGATTATCTATCTTCCCGATGTCGTGGGGGCTCCGCGTGAGGCCGGCATTAGTATGGTTGTTGAATTCGAATATATCCCATCCCATCGCTCGTGTCCCTCTCCCTACAATCACGGATCACGCAGGCGATCCTGTTTCCGCCCCGCGCCAAATCACTCGACGGGATTCTATGCGAGACTTGGGATTTGCGCGCGAGGTCAGCGCTTGCGGTGTCGTGGTTGTTAGTTGGTTGGTTGGCTGGTTGGTCATGGATTCGCAGGCCATGTGCACGGGGAAACGGATGTTGCTGAGGTGGCGGTCACGGTCCCTGTGTTTGTGACGGCGGGAGGGGGGATGGCGTCGTGGAAGGGTTTTGAGCGGGGTGTGAGGTGGGTGGCGCGCGGGGGAGGGGGTGCATTCGTTGTACATGTATTATCATTCAGTGGTTGCGATTGTGTTTTCTTCGGACGTGGGATGGTGACGGGGGTCGTGAGGGTCCGGGAGTGGTGTTATATGCGCCGCATGGGGTCGATCCTGCGGATCTCGCGATGCCAGTTTGGACTTTAGCGTTACTGCATGGGTTGCGGGGTATTACGTTGCCGAGGGCGCAGTTGAAGAAGGGGCGCATGATGGATTGAAGGTTCAAAAGATGCTGGATGCAAAATGTTGGGTTGGTACACATGATGAGGTAAAGGTTGGTGGGGGGGAGAGTGAGTTGGTTTTGAATTGGAAGGTGACGACGTTGATGGAAGCATTGAGAGAGAGGTTAGGGGAAAAGGAAAGAGTGGTGATGTAGAAGGGGTAGGGGGTATTAAATTCTTGGATGTGGGAAATGGTGGGAGTTTGATCTTGGTGTAATGGTAATGGTCATGGCTGTGGTGCCCCTAGAGGGATACCTCTCTTTCATGGTTCCAAGTGGCTAGAACATAATTTCAATAAGTGTATCATAGACTTAGTGTCAAGTCAGCAAGCTAAACACCCATCGTGCAAAGAATAACCGGGCTGTTTTGGGGATGAAATCCAAATTGTTATTGTCCGAAACTCGTCTTTATTGTCCCTTATAGCACTAGTTTCTTTATCTCCATCTTCCCCTTTGTCTATACTAGAACATCAATTGCCAAACTTTGAATCTTTAGCTGCCAGCCGAACCTTGACTTCTATAATACTAACATGCCTCATCAGCAAAACCATCAGACTGAGTATTCCCTGAAAGAATTTAACCTCTAGATTAGAATGGCTTCTCGCAGGTCGGAAAAAGTACCTCGTACCACTATTGCAAAACTCTATGGGTATTATGCGCACCCGCCATTAGAAGGTATCATACCATTAAAGAGCGGCCTCACTCCAGTGACCTCGAACCCGCAACATACAGTCGAGGAGAGGAGGTTTGTCGATAATGTGCGTTGGCTACAGAGACGATCAAATGCAAGTGCGTAATCCCATTTCCGACCATCAGAGCGGCTAGATTTGCTAATGCACGTGCTGCCAGACTTCACCAGCGCAGAGTTGGAGTGTCTCGACGCCTTGGCACCGCTCTATCAAGCTTTCCAAGAGGATATTGCGGTGGATGATCGTGCTGATATTGCCATCCACCCGGTGATGCGGAGGGAAAAGTGGAATCCTCCGATTCCCAAGCACTTGGCCGAATTTCCTATGGGGGAACAGAGAGACGGATATTGGAACGCGGTGAGCATATTGATTCTGGTATGGTTTTGGAGTATCGTTCTAATTAGTGGTAGTATACCAATGACGCTGTTTGGGAAGCCTTGCTTCCTTCCATTCGAATGGCGAGCTTGTATCTCTCAAATGCGGATATGTGGCCTTGGTGATTACATCTTTCAATATCTCCGGCGTTAAAACTAATTGCACATCTAGGTTTGATGCTCTCTTTGCCGCGGAATGGACCGACGTGCCCGCGAATGAGGTCCCCAAGGACTCCATGGAAAAGGATTACAAACGATTCTTTGCCAGGGACTTCACGAAATATGGAAGTGAAGAAGGCAGAAAGATTGTCCGAGACAAGATCTTAGAGTACTCGAAACACATATTCTTCCGTGTGACCAGCTCCTATGTCGATGCCGCAAATGGCGTCGAACAGCATCTCGTAGAGGATGAAACGACCGGTGCGAGTACGGTGACCAATCTTGCTCTTGATATCTCTGTGGTGCAAATAGCTCTCGAGCGGATTGAACCCCTGCTTCCGGGAAATGTGGAAAAGTTGAATGTTGCAGAAAGAGCGCAGATGGAGGTGGATGCTACAATCACGATTATACATGAGCTTGCTGTATGTTAATTCTCGACAACGCGTATAATGAGTCTTTTGCTTTTTTCTAATGTGTAATAGCACGCCCTCTACCATAGGGATTACGTGGTTAGTTTTCCGGAATATGGGCCTAAGGAGTTATATTTTCAGCAAGAAGTCATTTCGGAACTGTGAGTAATTCAATATTTACCTTGATTGTTTGACAATTTCCTGACGTTTGTAGTGGGCATTCGGTGAGTCTTCGTCTGGGTATCGGTTATGGAATGCTAATCTGTCTACGATCGTTTGTAGCTGGAGCAGGTTGTAAGTGTAATTCTGTCCCGAGAAAGCAATTGACAAATGTTAATATCGGGGTAGATATTTGGAGGGGTCAAGCAGAGTCTTCGTCTGGGGAAGGAAGAAGGTGCTCTCTTTTCTCTGCGTAAGTATATCCAATTATTTTCCTCTCTCATACACTAGCCTGAGTTCCTCCTGCAAAGAGTATATCTTCATGACTTTGATCAACATACGCTGACTTATTCCTCAGCGGGTGCGGAACTATCTTTGTAAGCAACACTCCTAACAACAGCTGTTTCCTCCGTCTCATAGAAGGCAGTACCATGCACAGCGCCTATGCCATGCATATGAGCAATGCAATACACCCAATCTTACTCAACAAACCACCAGTGAGCTACAATCTTTCCCGTCCTCTGGTTGTTTCTGTATCATGTGCTGTGAAGCGACAGACTTTTGGCAAAGCTAACTCGGCGCCCTGCCTTGAAAGAACTTCCAGAATGTTAAGCTTTGGCCTATTCCCATCCCCTGGTATTGTAAGTACCTTATAATCAACTTCCATTTCGCTGTACTCGTCTTGCTGTTCTGGGATCGCTTCTATTTTGGCTTATTCCCTTGAGACTACACTCTCTATCTCAAACCTCCAATGGGTACCACTCACAAACATATTAACGTATCTTAGTGAATATGGGAAGTAAAGGCAGATTTCAAGTCTTTGTTAAAAAGTAAGTCCATCTAGCGTTATCCAAGTCAAGCAAGAGCCGACAAAAACAGATATGGAGCTCAAACTCTGCAGTATACCAAAGTCGTTGGTACAGAATACAGAGTAAACAAAAGTGGCGAACGTCCCCCCGAAAAAAGGCTTCCATGGGTCGAATTCAAGGGGATTCCAAGAAATAAACGGCATCCCGGGCTGGGTATGGATAGATTGGAAGGTTCACAGCCCCTTCACAGGCGTCGGCGAGTTCAAAACATTGCGATGAAGGCTCGTGTTTTTCGCCGACCATCACCCAGCTTAGAAGTACGCGCTCAAGCTGAAAGCCTTTATAAGAGTATCGAACCAGGAGATCACGATCTACCTTCATGTCCTCGGTTTGACGAGATAAGCACGTATTTAATTGATAATCGCAGACAGCTGGCCCTCCACACAATGTGTTTTCTGATGCCAGAGCATCTCTTGGTAGGAAATCAATTCCATTTCAAGCTCTAGATTGTGGCATTGATATCGATGATGGTATAAGGCTAACGACATGCGCAGCGTGATTACATCTTGCGACTGGGTGGACTGGCAATCAGTGCTCAAGAATGGCGCGCATATCTACTTAATTGCGAAGCGATGCCGTATCTTTTCAGGTAATTCCTACGACCCCCCCTCCCAGGCGCGGATGCTGACACGATGTAAGGTTCAAGCCCGAGGGCAGGAAATGGGGAGAAACCTCGACCTATCGCGGTTCCATTCAACTTCACGCATCAAGCTGGCCCAAGACGGATCTCACCCCGTTGAAGCCGCAGCGGAACAATGCGGAAATTGGCAATGTCACGGATTTCATTTTGACTCTCAATCAACTCAGAATGTTACGCAATAGCACGAAATCGTCGGATCCAATGTGGTTGCTTCCAGTCTTTTGGGACTTTAGCGCCGAGGATTTTCTTGCGGCTTATAACGCTGATGTCAAGAAGGGCGGTGTTGCAACGAGCAGTCGCAGAATGACTCTGATGTCCGCAAAACAATTGGAAGATATCGTGTGGCATCTGGCATCTACTTCATCGTTTCTCACGTTAGTCAATGTAACACCTTATTTACGAAATCGAGATATATTAACTAGTGTTGTTTAGTTGGGCTCCAAATGGTATCATACGACGTTTACCACTGACCGATCCTGAATACCAAGAACTTCTCCGAGAGCTTTGTACCATTGATGATCTTGTTTTCCCCAAAGGTCGACACCTCATTGATTGGGATGGTGATCATGAATCTCTAGTTAAGGTGAGAAAAACACCCCCCGCTCAAATCTCCTCTTGTTCGGCTAAGATACTCCCTGGACCATCTGAGCATCCCCCCTTTTCGGGCCATTCTTGCATACTAGGTCATATGGGTGGACCATCGATGACTAATCGTTATATTTCTCAGTGGGACAATCTGAAAATGGAAACAGACTACGAAGTCCTCCTCGAACAAAATGGGATCCACTATGTTAACGGGGAAAGCTACACCTACGATGAATATTTCGATGCCGAGGAGATGGAAGAGATTCGCGGCGAGATGGAACAGGAAGAGGGCGAGAGAAAGAATCCATGGTTTACATGTTGAAAGTCAACGACTATGTTGAAAAACACCCTGGCGTAGGCGCACAAGAAACTTTCAAGCAAGCCTTTTGGCCCACTTGGAGCGCGAAGAATCCCGATGGGAAGGAAGAGGACGCTTTGGAGGAGTTTATGGGGGGGTTTTGGGATGATGCGGATGTTCAGGTTAAGCCTTTGGACTTGTCGGAGTTGTCAGATTTGGTGGATTTAGATGCTTGTCCCAATCAATGATTTATGGATTGGGGTTGGGGCGGGAGAGTTTTGGAGTTTGGACTTTTTTTTCATGTCCACATGTCCATCTGGTCCTAGGGTGGAGTGGACTTGCAAGTAGAAGAGGATTCATGGAGTGGAATTGTGTAGTTGGTGCGATTAGTTTGTAGTGCTTGGGAAATAGAAATATGTAAGTATTCATCAGAATTGAGAAAGATAGAAAGGAAGAAAGGTGGTTTCGTTCATTGTCACGGCGTGATGAGAGATTTAAAACAGGAACGACAGAAGGGAAGGAAGGAGAAGAAGAAGAAATAGGATCCGTGCAGTGTTACACATATGGTCGAAGTGTATGTTTATACTTTATGGTGAACACTTCAAAAGGAGAAATATGTTGTCTTCCCCTTATTAGTATGAAAGCTTTTCTTGATTAGTTTTTCGAGGTTCTAAACCTTCCAACGGCTTCTCGTTTCAAATGTAAATCTTAACCCGGGACTTTACTGATTAGTATAGATTGGGGGAATGACGTAACGCACGGATACCCGTCAACACTGAATGAATGACAGATGGAGGGAGCAATTAGTTTCTTTCCGAGATCCGCGGCATATGGATACAGGAGATGGATACAGGAGATCCATGGATACAGTAGATACAGTAGATACAGTAGAACTACTCGAGTCCACGGTATGTCAGATTGTCAATTCGCACATACATACGGAGTACATATAAACAAACTTTCCATCTCGTCTCATCTCATCTCAAACTCCCTCCCCTGGCCTCGTTTCATCCCATCGGCGTCTGTACCGATCATCCCAGTCTAATTCTTCCAATCGCATAAAGAGTAGCCCACTATTCTCTTGGACGAAGCGATGTGATGGGGATTTATAGCCGACGAACCTGGTTTCCATGTTCCACGTAAATTAATTGGCGGTTCCTCAATTTTAACGTTTAGCTCCTTTCTTTCATTTTCCCCTTCGGAAAAATTGCTTTTGGATGGTTTTTGCGAATGGGAAGGGCGCAGATTGGGCGAGTCGCCTTGTTTGGAACGGCGCGCTACTCTATTTGCTTCGAGTGGGTGATGGGACTCCAGTGTGGCCCTGGCAATCGGGGCGTTTGGACCTTTGGACCATATAGATTGGATGGTACATGGGTGGAGGACACTCGAGAGAAGGGGTTAATATATCTGCATCCAAAGTTCCCTCATTTTGGGTTTGGGCTTCCTGTCATATGGCGAATTACGGTTGGGGCTTGGAGATGATAGGATTGAGGGATGGGTCGATGACTCGATGCTTGATTTGGATGAGGTGTGTGATGGTGTTGGTCCACCTGCTCACTCCTCTTTTTGCTTAAACGAAATTTAGAAGGCTTGCATGAAGGGTTTGGGAGTTTCGCATTGTGAGGGGTGCTTTTCATATAAGTAGCTTTCTTCCCCGTGAAGGAGGAAAGGCCGTTTGTACTCTTGTGTTTGTTCATCACGTCTTTCTTCGTTCACATCATACATTCTTTTTCTCGGTGCAAAGTCGCCCTCACATTCTTTCAAACAATTTCATACATTCATTCACCCAGCTAGTTCTGGTAGATTTCGCTCGATCAATTTATCGATTCATACAAGAAATTCCATCTCTCTCACTCTCTCTCTGAACCAAAATTTATCTCGACGATAAACATCAAATTCATCAAGATGCAATACACATCAGCAATCCTCCTCTCGGCCGCCGGCCTCATCTCCTCCGTCTCAGCCCACGGTAGTATCCTCACTCCCGCACCCCGTGTTCCAGGACCCGCCATGGCAGCCGCCTGTGGCCAACAAGTCGAAGTGAACCAAGCCTCGGACCACAACGGAAACATCCAAGGCATGCTCCAAGTCGCCGCGTCGCAAAGCGACTACAACGCCGCCGAGTGTCAGATCTGGCTCTGCAAGGGCTACAAATTCGCCGACAACACGAACAAGGTGCAAAGCTATACCGGAGGACAGGTCGTCCCATTTACCTTCAACGTTGCCGCGCCCCACACCGGAACTGCCAACGTTTCCGTCGTCGACACGGCGAGCAACACGGTTATCAAAACAGTTGGCTTACTGGCCCACTTTCGCATCCACTGCCACGGGTGTAAAGGCCAACGAAACATCTTTCAGCGTTACCATTCCTGAGGATCTCGGTAGCAAATGTGCAAAGGCTGGTGATTGCGTCATTCAACATTGGTGGAACGCCGCTTCGATTGATCAAACCTATGAATCCTGCGTTGATTTCACCGTCGGCGGAGGATCTTCCACTGGCTCCTCATCCTCTGCAGCCGCTTCCAGCGTTGCTTCTTCCACCGCTGCCGCATCTTCGACTGTCGCCGCATCCTCATCCGCCGCCGCATCTTCCGTCGCGGCACCCTCTTCTGTCGCAGCATCCAGCTCCGTCGCCGCAATCTCCACCCCCGCCTCCTCCAGCGCCATCCAAAGCACCTCTTTCTCCGCGCTCCCCACCCACCCTCGCCACCGTGGTAAAGCCTAGCACCACATACAGCGCCCCCGCCGTCGAGACCTCTGCCCCCGCCGAGGACGACGATAGCTGTGACGCATAAGCGCTCCTGGAGAACGACCCCTCGCTTGCGCACCACCTCGTGCACCGCACGGAGATGGGAGACGGGCATCGATGGCGTGTAGAAGATTTGCATGCGTGAGAAGTTCCACTTTCTTGTACATAGATAGATATTTGACCAACGAGACTTTTTTAAACCTTTCTTCACGCTCTCGCACGCGGCTCGTGGGCTTGACGTGATGCGTTTTGTGATGTGAATGCTAGATTGAGATTGTGCTTGTGCTGCTTTTGCTTTTGCTTTTGCTTTTGCTTTTGCTTTTGCTTTTGCTTTTGCTTTTGCTTTTGCTTTTGCTCCTGTTCTTGTCCTTGTCCTTATCCTCTTCATATCTTGCCCCCCTTCAATTCTCTACCCCCCATCAACAAGTAAGGAGAATCACGACGTCCACCCGGAAGCGCCACCAGATATCATACACAAGAGACATCAATCTTTCACCGTCCTCTCCATCCCCATTCCTCTCAAATCCCACCACGCCCGTCGTCCCCTCGCCGTAGCACCTCACATCCGTAAAGCAGTAATGCCTTCCTGGCAAAAACGCAGGCTGGAGAGAATTCATGCGTTTCTGTCGTTTTCGTTTTTTTCCCCTTTGGTTTGCTTTTGCCGTGCTATTCATACTGTCTCTGGCGCTATCTGTTCTAGGCTGTAAAAAAGTCTTTTGGGGAGGGGAGGGGATTGCTGGAAATGGGGATTCTATTGGGTGGGGGGTGTATTTGGGAGTTGTGATGGGTTTGGGTTTGGGTTTGGGTTTGGTGATGGTGATAGTGAAGGGCTATGGAGGTGTGGAGACAGGGTTTCATCATTGGAAAGATCTATTATCTAGGGTAGGTTATTGCGCTATGGTATGGTATGGTATGGTATGGTAATTGCAGGACGAGCTTATATGTATACATATATATATATACCTAGGTATATATACAGTATGTGCCAACCATGGATTCAGAGACCAAAGCTCAAAGCTCACAGCTCCAAATTTGGAGTTTGTCAAATATAAAAAAGTACGTGCCGATGTGATAAGCAATATATGGACAGACACCTCGTAGCTTTAGATCTCAACCTCAGATTCGAATTGATATTTTTGGGACTCGTCATTGAATCCCGGAGTTTTGAGGCCTGGGCGGGCGAGGGGGCGAAGGGAAGGGATATGGGGAATGTGAGCAAGTGGCAATACGGTGTTGAGTCTGTCTGTATTGTAGCATCGAATCTGAGGTACTCGTATTGCAGCATTATACACTGAGTGGTTGATACCACGTCGAACTACAGACAATGTATATCAACCATTCGGAGGCGTTGAATGTGCAGGTGGTACTGGATCTCCAATCTTCTGTGTGATGCTCCATCCTTCCGATATCTTCTTTTCCTTTCCATCGACATGTACAGTAGAAAATCTCTAACGAAGAAAAAGACCCCGCTGCAAAGATCAACCCCATCCATCCATCTATTCTTCCATCCATTCTTCCTCCAAACCAAAGGTAAGATCTTAATATCTTACAGTACAACAAAAAAGTCAAAAATCGGTCCGTGGGAGTCCAGACTCTCACCACAAAACAGCGGTAAGGTAAGGTAAGCTTACTTACTGACTGTACCAGATCCGCCCGAACTTTCGGACCATCGGGTTTTGCTCCCACGACCAGCTCCCCTCCCCCCCAGGAGCCAGGACTCAGGACCCAGGTCCGGTACCGTACCGCAGCGCATGCCCAAAATCCTCGAATGGCCAACATCGACGCGGCGTCATGTGAGCTCCTCGATCTTGAATGGTGGGTGACTCATGGCATGAGTCGTCATGACGAGATCCGCGAACGGTGAAGAAAGGAGAGGAAGTTTTGCATCGGGGGATAATTCATTGCTGGTACGGGAGTGCAGTGTATAATTGAGTGGACAGTGGACAGTGTACACGTACATAATGCATTAGCAAGCATAATTACCATCCATTCGTTGTACTCCGTACATGCTCGGTACAGAAGATTACATAGTTTGATCATCTACTGTACGCCCGAACTTGAATCCTCACCCGCCACAATCTTATAAGCTTACTATACGATAGGGTTATATAATTTATATATTTGAACTAATATATATATGTTTTTATATTATGACGCTTAAAAAGCGTTTAAAAAGCGTTATAATATAAAAATATTATATTAAATATATTATATACGATGTATATAATTATATTATTTTTTTACTTTTTTTTTATTTAATAAGATTATTAAAATAAAATAAAGTAGAATATAATTTAAAGAATTTTTAAATAGAAATAAGAATTCGTTTTTATAAGAGATTTTTAATAAATTATATCGATTTAATTAATTAGATTAAGTTATTTTATTTAATATATTAAAAATAAATAATATTAATTAGTTTAAGTAAATAATATTATTAATTAAGAATATAAATAGATTTTAAAGATATACCTAATAAGTATAAAAGACTTTTTAAAAATATACTTAATAAGTATTAAAGACTTTTCTTAATTATTTAATTAAATTTATATTTTACCTTTTAAAATACTTTTAATATTTATTTAAAAATATTCTTAATCTTTAGTTTTAAGACTTATTTAAAATATTTTACTCTTATTTAAAATAGATTAGATAATCTATTTTAAATAATCTATTTTAAAATAGATTAGATAATCTATTTTAAATAATCTATTTTAAAATAGATTAGATAATCTATTTTAAATAATCTATTTTAAAATACGCTAATATGTATATATATATTTGCCTTAAGCAATATTATATATTATAACGAGCTAACCGATATATATTATAGTATATTAATATAAATAATAATCCTACTATACGGAGGATATACTTGGCGTTGTTTTGGGTCAATGCCGGGCTAAAAATTAACTGAAAACGAAACTTATTTTCAAAAATTATAATAAATCAACATATCAATTAAAAATTATAAATAATGATTTACAGCATTATTAAGTTAAAGAATAAACGTTTAGTATATTTGAATTCTTAAAAATGGAAGTTTTATAATATATAAAAAAGAATTTAAAAGATATACTATTTTGTAGATTTTTAGCCCGGCATTAACCCAAAACAACGCCAAGTAGTTAGAGCCAAGATCGCTATCCCGAGGTAATATCGGTACTCATCAGCCTTGTTCTGATGGTTGGATTCTACTGCACCGCGGACTGCACTACAGTATTCTAGAAGGATGATTCTTTGGTGCCAGGGGTTCAAATGTGGCTGTGTACGTTTCCACTATGATGTGCTAGAATGTGGCGTTAGCGTTGGGCGAGCGTACAGTAACCAACAGTAGTTCTCCAGGGCTAGTTGATTTACTGCGGAAGCGGATGCTTCATGGTTGTGCTGCGTTTGGGCTTGCGGATCTTGGGTGGATGATCATTGCCATTGATTAGGAGGTGCTTTCGTGCGTGCTTGTGTTTGTCGGGAGAAATGGGGGGGATTTGTCATTATTGACTGTATACTTGGAGGTACGAGTGTTGTGCGATTGATGCGGAATGTGGTAATGATGGGATGGGATGGGGTGCTAATGGATGGATGGTGCTGTTAGGAGTGGTTCGATAGTGGTCAACTCAAGCTTTGGGATTCCACGATTCTTGTTGTCGATGTTTGGATGAGATGATGATGATGATGGATGGAAAGTTTCTTGGCAGATGTAGGAATATGCTGCGTGGTAAAGCGTTAGGATTTTGACAGACTTGGCGTGGGGGGGTGGTTGATATTGGTATTTTGGTGTACCGGATTCGCATACTGTATGATGAAGCAATAGCTTCAAGATGAGCAGGTACAAATGTGATATGCACCTTTCCGGATGGGATGAGTATGATGAGGTGAGAGAGATGGTGATATGATCGATGCAATGCCAGATCTTACCTTGATAGATACGAGGTAAGTAGGTAGATACCTCCCTAGTGCGTCAATGAGAAAGGAAGATTATAATCATTCATTCACTCAATTGTGATTTTCTTGTTACAAGATACATTATACTTAGCGTTGTTTTGGATCAATGCTAAATCATTTAAACAAGAATTTCAAATTATAATTTTTTTAACTACAAATACATTACTATATAAATTTATATTATAATACGTTCTACCCTTAAAAAAATTATATTATTCGAATTCTGAAAAATGATTTTATATATTAGGTTTATTTGTAAAAAATATAACTATTTCCAAATTATTAATATAAGCTAATTAATTTTAAATAGAATCTTTAAATAACTTTTTTTTTTCTTATTAACTTTCTCAATTTAATAATACTTTTTATTTAATAGAAAAGGTTTCAAATAATATCAATTAAATTAATATTACTATAATAAATTTAAAGGGTTTTTTTATTAGTTAGGTAAAGAATATAAAATTTTAAAACGTTAAAATTAAAAAAGCTAGAATAATTAATTTTATTAAAAGTTTTTAATAAACCAAAGAAGGTAATTTATATTATAAAAAGATTTTTAGATTAATAAAAATAATAAATTAAAAAAAGGATTAATTATAAAAATTGTTATTTCTATTATATTCTATAATTAATTTGTATACTTCTATAATATATAAAAATAATAATATCAATAAAATTTTAAGGAATTTTCAATTATTTCTTTTTTTACGCTTTTATTATCTTTATATTATTTCAAAAGTATATACTTTAAAATCTCCTTTTTTAAATTTGAGTATATATATAATACTATATTTGCTTAATAAGGTTAAAATCTAAAGATTAAGATAACTATAAAAATTAAGCTATTTTATCAAGTTTAAAATAGAATTTTGTATAACTACTATTATATACTACTATATTATTTATTATAAAATTAAAAAATAAAATACTTAAATTAAATTTTTTTATATTAAAAGATTAAATAAAGCTTTAAATACCTAAAAATAAAAATAATACCAATTTACCCCCCCTTCAATTAATCATCTTTTTTAAATTTTTTTATTTATAATATATTTCTTCTTATTAGCTAATAAACTATATTTTCTAATATTCCTTTTTTAATACTCTCTTTTTTTTATACTTTAACACTCTCAAATACCAATCTATTCTATATATTCTTTTATTAATTAAAATTATTTATATACTTATTTACCTGGTTTTTCTTTTGCTTTATTTCAATTAAAAAAAACTATACAAAAGCTAAAACAATAAATATAATATATTCCACCAAAAAAATTGTTTATAACTATAGTTTTTATTCGAATTTATAAATTGTATAACATCTTTATAATTGTATTCATCAAAGATTAACTATACTTTTTTTTTTTTAAATTTATAAAATTATATAAAAGCAATATTAATAAATATAACTAAACTAGGATTTATTTTTAATACAGATTTAAAAACTTTTACTCATACAACTTGTATTTCCTATATAACTATAATTAAATTAGGTTTATTTAATAGTAAAAAATAAATAAAATAAACCTTATACATAATAATATAAAATAAAAAATTTTTTTAACTCTTTTTTATATATTACATTTTAATTTGATATATATTAAAAATATTTAATTTTTTAAACTCTTAAAATACTATAACCATTTTCAACAACCTTTTTTCGCTAATAAAAAAGAAAATAGATTATGTCCCCCCTACCACCCTTATTTTAAACGTTTAATATATTCATCAAAAAAAGTCAATTGTATTTATTACATATACCAACTTAATCAACTTTTTATACACTTTCTACCATATTCTTTTTATAATACATATAGAAAAACGGTATTATTAATTAACTGCTTTTTACATAAAGAAGGTTTTTCCATTGATATTGATTATAATTTACTATACGCCTATAAAAACTTCGATTCTTGAAGTTTTTTGTAAAAAGCATAATTGCCTTTTTAGTTTTACAACTTTTTTAAAGTATTTTTTTACAATATAATATTGATTTATTAATTTATTATTAATTTTTGAATATTTAAATATATAAAAACACGTTTCCTGTATTGACACGTTTTCGATTAAATTTTTAGCCTGGCATTGACCCAAAACAACGCTAAGTACAGATTCATCATACCTGCAAGTAGATACCAGTACTGTACCTTGATGAGAACGTCTATTTCATGAACTACAAGTATTCTACCCCTGATCACACATACAGTGCTGGATCAATCAGATTATCCCCTCGTTATCATTTCCATCCATCCGCTGCTATTTGAAACTCAACTATTGGCGGAGATGGTTAACTCCAACTCTAATTGACGGATCGACGGCTTGTGGCTGGTTGAGAGGGAATACTGTGTGAGAAAGTTATTGGGAAAGGGGACCGAGACCAAGGACGACTAAAAAGAAGTGAACCAACGGTGGCCCGGGGATGTATCTGATTTGATTGGGGATTATTAAAAGATGGATAAGGGGGAGAGTAAGAACAGTACCTACGTATCTAATATTTCCTGTGTTTTATTCCCTTTTCCTCTTCTTATTCATGTTATCCCATTTTACATGATATGTTCAGCTACCATTGCCTATCAATATTTTGATATACATCTACTATTACATCCATGGATGTTCGAAACCCTTTGCCTCTCGCCTAAGGAAGAACAATAAGTACTTGTACTCGAGTAGATGGGTACGAGGTCGGATGAGACTTCAAAGGATGGAAATGGTCACTCAAGATTCTTCAGATAAGATGCAAAGTAACCTTGGAGATAGGAGAATAAAAGTCAGCGGGAGGAGGAGAAGGTTGGTTATACGTTGATGTAACGAAAGGAATACTTGATTGGGTAATTGATCAAGTGATACAAATCAATGCCTCGTAGGTAGGTAGGTAGGTATTAAAAGATGATGATTATGTAATGTAGGTAGGTATATGATATGGATATATTATAATATAAATATTAATATATCTATTTATGGATATTTTTACTATGGTATATTTAACTCATGGGTATTGATATATATATATATATATATATTTATATTTATATATTTATATTTATATATTTATATATTTATATATTTATATATTTATATATTTATATATTTATATATTTATATATTTATATATTTATATATTTATATATTTATATATTATTTATATATTTATATATTATATATTATATATTTATATATTTATATATCTATATATCGATTATAAATATATATATCTTTTTATTGATTTATAAATTAAGTAAGTTTAACATTATATTATTTAAAATATATATAGATATATATATCCTATATATTCATATATATACACATACTCGAGTATATATATACAGAGTATATTCATTCTCATTATTTTCATCCAATCATTCTAATAGAAATTCCTCCTGTCTTGTTCTCAAATCCTTCTCCACTCCTTGGCATTAGAGTTTGTTCAGCCTTGGCAATGATCAGAACTTGAATTATCCTTGTCTCTCTATCCTTCGCCTTATCTACGGAGGGATCTTTCACCGTGTTCCTTCCTTTCAATGTCCAAACAAGCCTTTTCTACCCATTCCAAGTTATCCATTGTTGTTCATGATTGCTTCCCTTTTTGTTTCTCATAGCAAACGTGTTATACCTCCAGCTGCTGGATTCCTTCTACCTACAGACGGCTGTTTTTTCTTTTTCTTTTTCTTTTTCAATTTCAATTTCAACACACGAAACTTGATCACTTTTTGGCTCATCACAATAATACATACATCAGTGATACATACATACATACATACTTCATACAATACATACATACATACAACTTGACTGATAACGACACTACTACGCCTCACGACACCAACAGTACATATTATATTACCCTTTCTTCCCCCTTCCTCCTTTCTCCTTCCTCCTTCCTTCTTCCCTTCTTTCTCTCTCTTCTTCTCTCCTCCTCCTCCTCCTCTACTTTGACTTTTACTAAGACAACCCTCATCTCACCTCAACTCTACCTCGATTTCTTTTCATCTTTGATAGCGAATCGTTTCTTCCTTCTTCCTTCCTCCTTCCTCCTTCCTTCTTCCTTCTTCCTTCTTACAACGATATCGCCCTTTCTCTCCAAAGAATCTCATCCAAAATTCATAATCAAATCTATCTCATTTGATTCTACATCGATGAAGGAAACTTCCTCTAATTCGCCGTCATTTATAGATCGTGTGAGCTTTGGGAATAAATCCAAGACGCATGGCAACTCTACGAATTCGACAGATTCGAGTGGTCCAACTCTTCCCTTGAGTAATTCCCCTACCAATACTCCGAATAATAACAATGCTACCTCGACAGCAAATAACACAGTTCACAATGGCCTCAAGAATGCACGCTCAAATCCCACATCAAATAATGTGGCAGATGACACATCCAACCTTCATCCGCCACCAGCTCCACCTCCGCAAGTTGATGGAGAGGGGAATATCATAGAATCTCCCCAGGCAGAGAAACCCAAGAAGAAGAATATTGCCATTCGATTTTGGCTTACCGGTAAACATATTATACTTTCGAGTGTGATCAACATTTTGTTGGTATTTGTACCAGTGGGTATTGCTGCGTATGCAGTAGGTCTCAGTCCAGGTATTATCTTTGCCATGAATGCAATTGCTATTATACCTTTGGCAGGTTTACTTAGTCATGCAACTGAGAGTGTGGCTAAGAGGATGGGTGATACAATTGGTGCTTTGATGAATGTGACTTTTGGTAATGCCGTTGAGCTTATCATCTTGTAAGTTTCCCCATGCTTTGGACTAGGGATGGAGAAGTAAGCTAACAAAGTTACCAGTATGTATGTCTACCTCACAAGAGATCAAGACAAGAAAGTGCGAGAAGCCCTCTTAAAGGCATTATCATATCAATCGCGTCCCATATCATTATACCCTCTACATTTTCTTTTGTCTCATGCAAGTCCCGTGTGAAATCCATTTTCAAAAATATATGCTCACCTGTTTATTTTTAACCTTGTAGCATTGCATTGCAAAAGGTTCGCAAATCAATCCATTAGATTTGATCCATTCTAACTGTGAACAGAATGAAATCCGTATTGTCCAAGCCTCCTTGCTAGGCTCGATTCTTGCAAATCTACTCTTGATTCTAGGAATGTGTTTCTTGGTTGGTGGGCTGCGCTTCCGTGAACAGGTAATTCACCCATCAATCAAATAACTTTTGTATCAACGCTGACGATCGTAGATCTACAACAGTACTGTTACACAAATGAGTGCTTGTCTTCTAAGTTTGAGCGTCATGAGTTTATTGCTTCCGGTATGTGAATCTCTCGGTTTGGAAGGGAAGTATGAATTCACTAACGAATCTAGACTGCTTTCCATGCATCTTTCAACACTACGACTTCTGAAAATAAGGCCAACACCAGAGTCTTGCAAGTTAGTCGTGGCACTAGTGTTGTAAGTTCTCAATCATCATGGTCTCGTGAAGACGATGGATTAATCTTTATCAGGTCCTTCTTTTGGTTTACGCCATGTACCTCTTGTTTCAATTGAAGTCTCACGCGTACATGTATGAAAGTACTCCTCAACATATCATTGATGAAGAATCAGCGCCTGGACCTGTCGCGGCTTGGATGGACTCATCATCTGATGATTCATCTTCTTCGAGCTCTGATTCTGACAGCTCTAGTGGTTCCAACACCACTGCAAAACGTGTCAAGAGACTCATCAGAGGTGGTAGACGTCGTAAGTCAAGCTCAGCATCAAAAGATACTGTAGATGTCGAGGCTCTTCGTACACCTTCTTTTGGTAATAGCAGCATCAATCATACGGCTGAAGGTAGTGGTTCGACTGGCGACGATCATCGTACAGGTGCTATCGACTTTGCTGAGGATGGTGATGATGAGCGTCCTAGGAGAAGTCGAAATGGTTCATTTACAAATTACGTCATGACCAGAAAGGAACATAAGAGAGAACTCAAGGAGCAGAAGAAGGAAAAGAAGGCTCGTAAAAGAGCCCTCCGACATCAAAAAACTATTAATGAAGGTGTCGTTCCTGGATTCAAACAACGAGAAAATCCCAGAGGTTGCACAATCCGATTCGGAGCCACGTCGTGTTGACTTTGCTATGATGGAAGATCCAGAAGCTCAACAAGATATTACTCAAAAGCGCCCATTTACACTTCGTGGGATCACCTCTGGCATTCGACCTCAAATTCCAAAGACTTTCTCTCAAAATGTCTTTACCAATCCTGCACCTACCGCTACTCCACCATCTGGCAACATTCCTCGCGTTCGTATGGGAATTCGTCGCACAAATTCTTTACCCGACCGTCTCAATCAAACTACGTCATACCCAGGCTGGTACCCCATCAAATCTTGCCCCTATTCGTGTCAACAGCACTGCTATTGCCGCCAACAAGGTTCCCATGGATGATGAGGATGAAAATATTTCTCGTACTACTGCCGTCGTTTTACTTCTTCTCTCTACTGGTCTTGTCGCAGCGTGTGCCGAATTCATGGTTGACAGTATCAACGCTGTTGTAGCTGGCAATTCGGGTTTGAGTGAAGCTTTTATTGGTCTTATCATCTTACCTATTGTTGGTAATGCCGCCGAGCACGTTACTGCGGTCACGGTTGCTAGCAAGAATAAAATGGATTTGGCAATTGGTGTTGCTGTTGGTTCTTCTATTCAAATTGGTATGTAGAATCATCCCCATGTTTGAGTCTCATCGTAGCTAACCCAAGCAAAAGCCCTTTTCGTCACTCCATTCATTGTGCTCCTCGGCTGGTGCATGTCTAAAGAAATGACGTTATACTTCACCCTCTTTGAAACTGTCTGTCTTTTCGTCTCGGCCTTTATTGTAAATTTCTTGGTTCTTGATGGAAGATCCAATTACCTTGAGGGTGCACTTCTTTGCGCAGCTTATGTCATTATTGCAGTAGCAGCATTCTTCTATCCAAGTACAGAGGATCAAAGCAATCTGGGTGGGAATGCTGATGCAGCAAAGATGTTGGTCAGGGGGATCATGGGTGTTTAGGTGAAGAGAGATGATGGTAATGAATTCATTGTGGATGAGACGATCTTTGCATGGATACGATTTTTATGATATGATATGAGGGATTGTTGATAATGACAGTGCTTTCTTTCACTTGAGTGCAGAGGATGGAGGACCAAACGTTTGGTGATGAATAAATGGGTTGATGAAGATCGCTTGTCAAAGGAGTTTTATTTCGTGACGATCAGGGGCACTTTTTTTCACCCTGCGCTCGCTAGCTATTCTTGCTATATTGGTTTACTTATTAGTCGAGCAGTTGAGGGATAATCAACTTGGGATTCTTTCTTTTGATATGATTTAATTCAATTCAATTTAACTTATTTCAATTCATTTCATAATACATTGACCATTCCATCTCAATTCATTCCCTTGAATACAAATTCATGAAACGTGATGTTTCAATGTTTCATTCCATGAAATAAATGTTTTACAGAAAGGGGTAGGTATGTTGATTGAGAAAAGAGATACGGTATGGCTTCATTATGCCTACCTGAATATTATTTCCCGATCAGTAAAGCTAGTAGTACCCGTGGACCACATGGTACCACGTTGTGGTGGATAGGCATTGTATCGTATCGTATTGTATCGCATTGTATTGTGCATTTATACATTTCATGTCTATGGGGAAGCGGATAGGATGGGATGGGGTGGGATGAGATAAGGTGTTGTTGCAGATGTCGTCATGGTCGTCATGGTCGTCATGGAAGATATTTGAGGGGAGAGGGGAGAGAGAGATAAGGTGAGGTGAGGTGAGGTGAGGTGAATATGGTGTGGGGAGGTCTGTCTGTGTATGTTTGTCTGTCTGTCTGTCTGTCTATCTTTAATGGGTTGCGATGTTGGAGAAGTTATGGGTGGGTGGCTGTAGGATGTGTATGTATGTATGTATGTATGTATGTAGATTAAGCTTCTCCCTTTAGTGATGTATAAAAATGTGGTGTTTGAGTAGGGTGATATTATTTCATAGCTTCATATGTGATTTGGTAGTTCGAGCGTCCATCGTTCTGCACAATATTGGGTAAAACCGAGTTTACCCTCAGTAGGTAATGAATGTTGAGTCCTGTAAGGCGGAGATGGAAAGAATGGGTATATATTATCATTACAATTAATCGTCATATTAACAGGCTCTGGCATTGTTTCAATGCAGAGCATGAGAGGAGCTCAGCTCCGTTCATCAGAAGACACCTCGGACATGTCATTAGCCTCCGGGATGCGTTTTCTCTTCCCTTCCCGTTCCTCAGCAGCAGCCACCCCTCCTCCTTCGCTGCCCCGTCAATGTAAAGACCTCTTCCCATTCTCTCATTCCACCTAGTCCCCAATTCTGCCCTCTCTTCCCCTTCCTCCTCCTCCTTGCACTCCCATCCTCAATCGTCATTCCACTCTTCACACTCGCCCCATCACTAGCATTCGTATCCCACCTCCCCCCATCCCCATACTGTATCCCACTCATCGGATCGTCCGGATCGATTTCCCCCAGCTCAATCTTCGTTAATATCATCCTCGCCAACCGATTGAAAACCTCTTCCACATTCTCTCCCGACAAGGCAGACACCTCGACCGAAACCGGGATATCTGCAGAGCTGGCCCATCTTGATGCTTCTTCCGCACTCACATCTCGCCCGTCCGGCGCCACGCTCGCTTTCAGCTGTGTCCCGATCCCGACATATCCCGAACTCGAATTCACCGACCCCCCGGCCGCAAATGGAAAGGAGGAGTTCTTGCTGTTGATGCTCGATGGTGTGGCGGGTGGCACAGAGGTATCGATCAAATCCGCATTGGACTCTGCGAGATCCGTCTTGTTTCCCACGAGCAGCAACGTAAGGTTCGGGGACGCCAGGGCTCGCGCATCATTGAGGAAGGTAGGGAGACCCGTGAAGGAATTATGGTTGGTGATATCGTAACAAAGGACTGCGCCCGCGGCGCCACGGTAATAGGAGCGTGACACGGAGCGGAAGCGTTCAGTGCCCGCCGTGTCCCATAGCTTTGGCATCATTCATGAGCTTTCGAGTGCACGCGGGGGATGATGGGGGAGGGGTTCCCGTACCTGGAGTTTGATGCGCTTACGTCGGCTGCCGCTGCCCACTCTTATGATCTTGCTGGCGAATTCTACACCAATGGTCTGAGAGGATAGGATTCTCCATTCGTTCTTGACAAAGCGATGTAAGAGACATGATCTGTGTGACGTCAGTATCATGTTCCCATACCATCTTCTCCCATCAACATCCCACTCATCGAGCACAAGAAGAAAGTGGAACATACTTGCCGCTTCCACTTGGTCCTAGGAGTATGATCTTGGCCAGATAATCGTACATGCTACCTAATTCCTGGACATCCATTAGCATACGTATCATGCGTCTTTCCTTTTGTCTCTCGCTTGGTATATCTGCATGTTGGTTCAACGATGAAGGGTAGAAAACCAACCTGATCTCTGGTAGTACTGGCACTCTCGTCACTGGCAGCGGATGAGCGCCTAGGTCGCACCATTTTCGCCTATGATGGGGAGGACAGCAACGGGCTTGACTTCTTGATGTAGAAGGTACCGAGAATTGAACGGTTTTTGGAGATGGTCTGATTTCAACTTCTGATCTCCTTCAGTAAAGAGATATTTCAATCGGACGTGACATCAAAGTTGTCGCAAGTCTTATCGCATCGGTGTTGAGCCAATCATTTCCCGGCGCTAAACTATCTGCGAGAGTGGTTTTATATGGATGCTCGTGAATCTAGTAGCGTAGGAGGATCCAACGAGCCGAGGCACATGATGAGTGAGGAAGAGAGGTGAAGGAACGAATAATCTTGTGAATGTTTACCTAGGTATACATGTGATATTTCGATAGAGATTCTTCACGATTTATTATTCAAATACTATCAAGATGAAGATAGAGGGTAGAACTTTCATTGTGTCAGGCGGGTAAGTAAACTAACTCATGAGGTTTATGAATCAAGATTCACTAACAAGATATGTAGAGCTTCTGGCTTAGGCCGAGCATGTGTCGTTGATATCTGTCAAGCTGGAGGATATGCTGCCGTTCTAGATATGAATGAAGAGTTGGCTGAAGAATTAGTTCAAGAAGTGGGAGGTGGAAAGATTAAATTCTTTGAGACCAATGTTCTGGAGACGGATAGTATCACGAATGCGGTTGAGGGTGCTCTGGCATGGGTGAAGGAAACTGGAAAGGAGGTTGGTGGAGTGGTTGCCGCCGCTGGTGTATCTACTCCTGCTAAGGTGTGTTTGCATTTTCTTGGTGCTACATGTTGCTTTGTGAAGGGAGTAAGAAACGTCGTTGAAGTATCAGTGGCTAAAAGCTCCCTCAATAATACCTCTCCCAACTGACCCCCAAACACTCCCTTCAAATGTCTCCCGCCAACCTTATTCATCCCCCACACCCAAAACCTCCCCAAATCCACAAACTGAGACCCCCCTTCTCCACAGATACTCGATCGCAACCTCGAACCCTTCTCCCTTTCCGACTTTGACTTCGTAATGAACGTCAACGTCCGAGGCACCATCGACTTAATCCGTCAATGTCTCCCCCACATGGCGCGCACCGCGCCCTCAACCGAAGATGGAGAACGGGGCGTAATCATCATGGTAGCATCATCCGCCGCATTCGACGGCCAACCCGGCCAAGGTATTTTCCCACCTCCCACATCCCAGTATTCCTCCTCGCCTCCCCCTTCCCACTCCCATCCCGCCTCCCCACTAGCCACACAAAGACTAACCCACCCCAAAAGTCGCCTACGCCGCCTCCAAAGGCGCAATCGCCTCCCTCACCCTCCCCCTCACCCGCGACATATCCCGCCACGGCATCCGCGTGATAACCATCGCCCCCAGCCTTTTTGATTCCCGCATGACGGCCGTGATGAGCGACAAAGTACGAGCAAGCTTAACGCGCGTGATGGAATTTCCCGGTAAGTTTTTCTTTTGTTTTCCCTCTTCACCCATCATCTACTCTTCAACCCAACCCAACCCATGCAAAACAGCAAGCTAACAACCCGCACCCAAAGCACGACCAGGGAAACCCCATGAGTTCGCGCAGTTGGTTCGTCAAAGTATTGAGAATGTCATGTTGAATGGGGTGGTGCTGAGGTTAGATGGGGGTATGCGGATGCCGAGTAAGATGTGAGGACTCGGGGCATGGCCTTCGAATGTCTATTTTCTGGATGTTGAAGTTTGGTTTGTATTTGTATATGTATTTGTATATGTATTTGTGATTGACTGATGCATTGTATTTGGGGATTTCTGTTTGCTTTATTTCCTTGGTGTGGATTGGTATGGGATTTTCGCGAAAAAGTATCAAAAATGGTTGTATGCGTAATGAGCCCGAGGATGAACTTTTCGGATTTTATCTTTCAACGACGATTCGATCATCGCTATGAAATCCTCCTCTGGCAAGAACTCGATTGGGTATTCAGCTAACCAAACTTCACACATATTAACTACACATTCAACCATCGATACCCTCCCACCCATCATCTTCCACCCTCTCTACAGCCTCTGCAGCATTCCCCTGCTTTCTCCTCTTGCTCCCCTCAATGGCCCCCTTTCTATTATTTTCCAATTTCCTCTCATATCCACTCTTCGTACTAATCTGCATTCTGGACTTCGATTTTCCACCCTTTGAATCCTTTCCATCCTTTGAATTGCCCAACCCGCCTCGTCTCGCCTCTACACCATATTTCTTCAGTTTCTTCTTTTCTTCCTTGCTAGGTGTTGGCAGGGCATCTAACAGCCATTTCTGCATACTCGATTCACCTGCTGGTTTGCCGGCTTGTTTTTCAGATGCCGCGATGATGTTTGCGACGTTCTTGACATAGGGGATGTCTTCTTTAGTGTAGAATGTCACTGCGATACCGCCATCACGACCGGCTCGTCCAGTACGTCCTACACGATGGATATAGGCTGCTCCTGAATTGGGAACATCATAATTGACTACTCCGTTGATACCTTTGAAATCGACCCCTCGTGATAAGATGTCCGTGGTAATCAAAATCCAGATCTCGCCATTGCGGAATCGTGTCATGACATGATCTCTAACCGAATCTGACAGATCGGAATGCAATACTGCGATTCTGGTAGACCCGCCTGCCTCAGCAGGTATGTCATAGAGGAGCTCAGCATGTAAAGCAATGGCTCGGGGTATCGTTTGTGTGAAGACGAGGAATGGAGGTCTCAAAGATTCCGTTCCATCTATAGTTTTTGCGGTGGGTCGAAGCAACTGTCGAAGAGCGATCAGTTTACCAGGCTCCGTTGCAGCATAAATTAGGCGATGTGTGATATTAGGAATGGCGGAATCTTTAAGTCCGACCACTAGACGAACAAGATTTGAATGTTTCTCAAGTCCTAGTTTGTCTTGTCTGGCTTGAATAGTGGCCGAGGCAAGTGTCTCAATGTTTGAGCCCATTGTTGCGGACCAAAGGGTAACTCGTAGATCTGGATTGATACATGAATTCCAAATACCTAATGTCTGCTCTCTGAACAGCGGATCTAAAAGAACATCTGCTTCATCGAAAAACTAATGTGCGGACAGTTGGTAATGGAGCATGATCATCCGAGGAACCTAAAGACAATGCGTGAAGGAAAATCAAAGGTGTCGTGACCAATATATCAGTCTTTGTGAGTGGCTGACTGGCTGAGGTAGTCACATCAACGGATTCATCGTCTTCATCGTCGTCTGACTGCTGCTTTTCCTCAGTATCCGCATTCGGAATTATCTTCATCCCTTTCTTCATCCCCAAAATCTTAACGCCAGTCCCAATGCTGAGCTTCTTCCCCTCGTTCACAATCTGACTTGCGAGCTCTTTCGTAGGTGCAATGATCACAGCTTCCAAGTCATGATTCTTGCTAGAGGTTCTACGTCGTTGCACTATTTCATTAATGACCGGTATCAAAAAAGCTAGAGTCTTGCCACTTCCAGTAGGAGCAACAGCCAACAAATCCAGAGTACTCGACAACTCATCGGTGTCTACCGAGGAACCACTCAACGCGACTGAAGGTTTCAAAAGTAACGGCAAGCTCCCCATCTGAACTTCCGTGGGAATTTTGTATCCTTGCTCACTTAAGTTTTCCGACAGTCTGCCCGATATTTTGTAAGTAGCTCGTAAATCTCCAAATGACATCAACGGTTGTGGGTACAACTGCTTGATCTCCTCCTTCGAACTCGTAGCCTTGGAACTAGGTTTCGACTTCTTCGACTTCTTAATTTTCTTCTGCGGCTTCGCGCCTGGCAGAAGGGTAACCTTCAATCGATGCGATTTCAATATCTGTCGACATTCCCCCTCATCCAGAAGAACTTCCGGTTCTGAAGCGATCGATTGTGCAGGTTTCGGCGCATCGCTTGTGGAAGTATTTTTCTTGGATTTCTGCGCCGCAGGTTCAGAAGAAAAAAAGTCAAGATCTCTATCTCCTTGTTCCGCGGTATCATCATCATCATCCTTGGATTTCCCTCCCCTCTTTCTTTTCTTGCCCCTCGATTCGGGAATCGGATCGTGGTATAATTGAGGGTTGGCAGATGTTCCACTCGAAGGCAATTTCGTAACAACGGCTCCCCCTTTCTGCGATCCATTTTGACCAGATTGTTTGGTCGATCTGGAAAGTAACCTTAAGATATCCATTGCTGCGAATTACCAAAACCTCAATGTTGAGTACCGATCAAGTCATCGCAAAGCCGCTTAATATTTTCGCGGGATGACAATTTATTTTTCTAATTCTGCCCTCTCGATCCACGCCACCGCCTTCCGTTCCCATCCAATCAACGTGCCATGGTGGATGGAACCGGGACCCTCGAAATAAATTTACAACACAGCTCATAGCTCTTCAATCGTACGCCAATCCTCACATCACGGTATGTCAATCGAGCTACTGCTCAAGGGAGCCATGACTGATATTTCGCTCAGGTAACATACAAGCCATCATGCCAGAAACATCAATTTCTCCACCGGCCGTCACACGCCCAAGCAAACCTGTTTCGGAAGCTCTTCTGAACGAAAAGGTAAAGCCTATCTACTCCAATCTAACCGCACAGAATGCGTTTGCACTCATTAGAGACATGGCGCTAACTTCCTATCTTCTCAGTGGGACCATTGTCTTTCCTCGCTGCTCATACGATCCTCGGTCGGGCTCGGATTCGGTGTTGTCGCCTCGGTCTTGATATTCAAGCGAAGAGCATGGCCTGCATTTGTGGGTGTTGGATTCGGTGCCGGAAGAGCTTACGAGGAGTGCAACAGCTCGTTTAGAAGGGTGGGAAAGGATGGTATTAGAGTGCAAAGACCTTGAGTGGGACAACGGCTTGATGGAGGGGGGAGTGGCGTTGGAGTATAGACGTGTGGATGGGAAGCTTGAGAATTCTTTGAGTGGTTGTGATTAGATCAAAGGCAGTACTCTAGATGAATGCTGAAATCATACCTCTGCTCTGTTGTCCGGGATTTTTTCTGACCTTAGCTTATTAGGATAATCCTGTGTGGTTATTGTTCTTTGCTTGAAGGATCCATTTTCCATGTTCAGTGATAGCAATCAGTTGAACTTCATGTTTTAAACCGCGTTTATTTCATTGGATTCTACTGGAGCTTTCTAGACCTAGAGTGTTTCCATCCTCTTGAGGAACTTTTCCCTGGCTAGAAATGCGAAGCTCTAGGAGCGAGGCACAAACACAAAAACGCTGCAAAACTTGGTTGTTTACTCTTTTCATCTCTGACCCGGGGACAAACTACCTACGCGCATTAGTTGTTGGGCTATAAGCTGTCTCCTTAAGTTCCGAAGTTCGAGCATTTGCCCATAAATAGCCCATTTTCCAGGAATAATAGGATTGCAGCGCTCAGTTTTGGGTACCAAAAAGACATAGCCCAAGTCAGCGCACCATAATATCCTGGTGCAAAAGCTCTTTCTGTCGATTCAAACAGTACTCTTTCTCCTACAGCCAAGGCTCTGCACTCTCTTGTAATCGTCTCCCCTCATGACCAATGTACATCCACTCGACATACTCTGATGTCTTGACAAATCTACTGGTGTCTCCGTCCAAGACTTTTCTAACTTGTCATATCCCGTCTTTTTTGGAGGCGGACGGAACCATTTCGCCCCTGGCCCAAACTTGGTTCTTCCCTTCTCTTCATCCGAATATGATCTTCCATCCAGTTTGGCCATCAGAATCTCAGGGTTCAAGTCTTTTTCCAGTCCATCCTTGATCGTTCGAATTTGGTCAATGTACCATACTATGGACTTGTAAACTCCATATGAAAGCCAAAGAAGTAGCCCGATAATACAGAGTATGAGCAATAAGAGGACTGGAGATTCGATTCTTAGCTTGTGAAGGCTGGGGTGCATTGCATGTGGTCGGCTCAATACGCTGGTGGTTGGTTGAGAATTTTGCGAAGAGCGGTATGCAATCGGTTGAATGTGGCGTCGAGGATTGTAGAGTCGCTGTCGTTGTCTATTGTGAACTGACATTATAAGTATTCTTCAAGCTATAAAGATTTGGGGTGGTAAATATTGTTTAGGGTGATACGTTGACTTGCTTAGGATTTTGACGCGTATCTTCTCAAACGTGACAATTTATTAAAGGGAATAACAACTTTGGATCAGGAATGCGGTATAGATATAACTTTGAGGATATTCAAAATGTTTGACTTGATGTGATTTACTTGCAGGTGCCATTGTATAGAGGATATATGTAAATTATGGCAGGTTGGTCTTTCCAATTTTGATGATTTCACAAGCTTTAGTTGCCAAACAGCTTTTTGTATAGAGTATATCAAGCAAGATCATCCTACTCAGACAATAGCCAGTACTTCTTGACAGCATTGTTTATCGCTGAATAGTTACTCAATTATCCCGCTCAAAGATATTGAAGAATTAGTACCGTTCAATAATGTAAAATGTGCCTGAGTAGCCCTGGAGTTCGGCAATGCTCTCGAAATTTCTCCATATGATTGATGCAAGGCTTAGCATGAATCTTAACTTTGCCAAGGGCATAGATCTCAGCTTAGGTAATTATGTTTGATATCTAATACTCATGTACAATACGAACCTTAATAGAGCAAATAAAGTTATCCGTTATCGTTCCGCATGCTTATGTATGAGAGGTAGAGGTTCCGTCCTTTGGAGAAGCAAAGAAGTTCCGAAATGCCCCTCAGAAAGATAACGAGTTGCAGAACCATCAGCGACAGCGACTTCGCATGGTTCACACTAGGCCATGACTGAATGATAATTAAGCATAGATCGAGGCGATAATGACAGCATGTCAAGTACTTTTCACACCTGTTGAAATGTTTGTCGCCACACAGCACTTCTGAGTAAGATCTTGATGTAAGAGAAAGATTTCAGTCATTCAAGGGCTGGGCGCAGAAAGTGAAGCTTAGCTGACTGACCGGAGATACAAAACATGATTCAGCTTGAACATGAGATGTGATCCAGTTTGTACCACCACACTCGTCAACAAAACAAACATGTCCGTTCTATTTTAGAAGATCTGACTTTCGTGATGAAGTCCACACAAAGTTAGATTTTGACATCTAAGTGGATGTTACCAAACTTGAAAGCTGATCAAGGAGGAGGAGATCCAGATTATGATTGTTGATTGGTGATTTGTGCGAGATCTTAAGCTTTCGAAAGCTTATTGCTCGCTTTTGGCCCAGAATTAGCCTACCAAGTACCAACACACTACAGTACTATCTGTACACCGACAGGTTCACATATCGCCCATGACTGAAAAGAGGGGATGAACGAGTATCGCTACCTTCAACATACAGTCATCATAAGCTTACATAAAGCCTTGTACAACCATAATTTTCAGCCATAATGATATTCTTCATCAGAATTTAGAAGGGGGATTGTTTCCCTGATGAGGTCCAGGCTATGTATGGTATACACAATGAAAACTCCAATGATGGCACGCATGGTCAGCCACACATATCAATACAGTAAGTCATCAAGAGAGATCAATAGACGAGGAATTTCAAGGCGGCTTCTGGAAGGAATTTGGAAGGAATTCTCATGCAGATCAATCAACCCCTTTTTTGCGGCTATCGGTGACCCCACATGCATACTGCATTGCATGGAAGACATGGATGGATATTTTTCCAAAATTTGAAGATGATAGTACTTGTGAAGTTCAAGGATTTTAGATTGAGATGATATGAACGAAAAACGAAATGGTTTCAGTTAGTTATGTGACACTGTACTCAATAGGACATCCATTTATCCCAGTAAGTTTTATCGGTGTGCTTGGTGAAGTTCAGGCATTTTTTTCAAAGGTCAAAGGATTCAAGACCTGCAGATGATGAGAAAGAATCATAAGACGGCAACCAAGGAAGAAGAAGGGAAGAAAGAAGAAAAAAAAAGCCAGTCTCTCATCAACTAGTATGCATGCAGGTTGGTGGTGTACTCTGTAGGCACAGTAGATCAGGACATATCCAAACTTGAACCCACTCTGTAGCAAGAACCTTTTTGAATCAGTGAAGTATCTACGGAGTATAGGATCATGGATGTTGAAAAGAATATTTACTAACTGTACATACCGACCTAGTACCTGGCCGAGTTTATGAAGAAATTTGGATTGAATTTGTTTCATCCTTTCATCCATTTTATGCGAAAAAGGGAGGTGTGGATGGGTTTGTCGCTTTAAGCGGTACTTGGAAGCGGGGCAGATGATAGATAGATAGCTTTGAAGATAGGTACTAGGTTGGTACGTCCCTTGGACAAAGTAGACAAAGAACGGAGTAGATAGACTCGGAAGATTTGGGAAGGCCTAGGTATCTAGACACAGACACAGACATAGAGAGAGTGATTTGTTTCTATATAGAAGAGTAGGAACAAGTTGGCTGTATTTATGATGATCAAATTGAGATGGACGTTGAAATATAGATTGTGAATGGTGATACAGTTAAGCAAGCACAGTTCGTTTGTGTTAGCATGTTATTCACGGGTATGTACTAAGTAGTACTGGGTACATTTTGGATGGCTTCAAAAAATAATAGAACTATTAATTATGCCTGTCAATAGATGATACTTGACTACCTATCTACCTAGTCAACGTACACGCGTTGGCCAGAACCATCAAGAATCCATATAACGGGTTTCATTCAGGGTTTTATGCAAGAGAATAAAATTCAAATAGGCAAGTCCTAATTCAAATCATTACCTAGGTAGTTAGACGAGGAGGCTTTCATAGATAGGGTGGCTACCTAGGTAAGTTAAGTTATACATTTGATTGGATTAGATGACTCGAAGTATGTGGCGTTTTATGAAGCCCCCCATCATTCATGCAGGCAGTTCGCATCTCCCCCAACTTTTACCAAGCAAGAAAAGCAGCTAGATAGACACTGATGTACCTTTCTTACTGTACGTTGTTGGCTTGCATTGCATGAACAGTTCCCAAGGCCAAGGCTAGGGGAGAGGCGAAGGGGAAAGGAATGCAGAGAAGCTAATAAGAGAATGAGCTGATGGAATATATACAGATAGAGAGGATCTAAAAAAAAGAATGTTATCATGATTCCCTACTTACTAATACAGTATATATAGAATAACCTTGGAATACCTAGGTATACTAAAATACTAAAATACTAATCTATTAGATATATACCTAGGTAGTCTATATACACATTGTGTAAATGTACCCGACGGAGTAAACCTTTGTCAATTTGTATTGATTAGGTAAGAATTGTGAATGTAACCTACCTACCCATAGACTGACTACCTAGGTAGTTGACTAATTATTAGTTATACACAGTTCCTCTTGGTTAAGAAATGGAATATTGGCCGAGGGTTTAGTAGATAAAATTAAAAATAGTATAATGAAGTTTTTCTTTTGTACTGTAGAATTGAAGAATTGAAGAATTGAAGAATACAATAATAGATATTTATTATCTATTGGTATAATAAATAATCACTTTCAAACATCAATCATCGTTTGCTATATACTGACCGATATAGTATTACTAGATTATTATTTTATCTATCTATAGATGTTTTCTCTCTCTTTTCTTTCGCTGTTTTCTCTTCTTTTTTCTTTCTCTCTTTCTCTCTTCTTCCTGCTAATTAACAATTACTCAATTGAAGGTATGGGATCTGAGTACTCTGGGCTCTAGATATCATCGAATCATCGACTCATCGAATCATCTTTCTTTCGCCTACCATTTCCATGCCTCCATTAATTTCAAAGCCCTGACATTCGAGATCTGATACGTCTGTATATCCTGGTATGTCTGCAAGATTGAAATTAACCCCTGGTTCAGACGGTACGGTACGGTATTGTCCTTCAAGGTTGTCCTGTCCTGTGCTATACGGAATATTATATTGTTTTGATCCTAGTAACTTTGCCAGGTATCGTTATATAGTTTAAATCAGAGTTTATTGTAATGTAATTAATTTGTACTCCGTATATTTATTGTAAAAGCGTTTTAAACTCTTCTATGATCTTCAGGGCTGTCCACGGGTTGTGAACAATCAGTACTTATTGGACAAATACCTAAGTACTGTAGTAGATTTTAATACTTCAAAATCACGGGATTCGCTTATACAGTTGAATGCGCATCCATCGCGAAAGAGATCTAACACAAAACTTCTTGGAATGCTTAAGTCTTCAAGTCAGTACAGTAGGGGATTGATGTCATGCCATTAACAAGTCCTCAGCTCATTATTAGCTTTTGCTAGATATTAAACTTCTTAATATTGTGCTTGCTGCTTCAAAGATCTTCTCCTTCCAAGGTTAGCTTTGCTCCATGACATTGACAATGACAATGACAATGACAATGACACTGACCTTGTTGAGCTTGAGCTTGAGCTTACTACCTAAGAGTTACCTACTTGAGTTAGGTATAGGACATCCATTGAGATTCCTATATTTAGGTGGATGAATGAATGAATGAATGAATGAATGAATGAATGTCTATGTGTATGAGTGAATAAATGACTTGGTACATGAGTATGTGTCTAAGGTATATATGTATGTATGAGTATGAGAGTATCCAAGCACCTCCAGGGCTACCTAGGTACCTAGTAGATATAGAGTATAGAGATAGCTAGTGTATATACAGTCCCCTCCCCTGAATAAAGGGCAAAATTATGGGTATACCCACTGGTATTATATAAGTAATTCAGAGGTTTTTTGGCCAATAGAATCTACTGGAATATTCTTCGATTGGCCTATGCGTCGTCGTCGCCAGCAAAATAAAAGATTGTGGGTATACCCATATTTTTGCCCTTTATTCAGGGGGGGGGACTGTATAAACGAATATAAACGAATATAAATGAATGAATGAATGAATGAATGAATGAATGAAAGAACGGGTGTTAGATCTAGACAACGCCAAGCCTGCATAAAGAATACTAGGTACTAGCCTACTAGGTAGCATATATATCTGTGTACTAGGGATTTAGTTATATATAAAATCATTGGATTGAGCTACCTTAATAGAGAACTTAAAAGTCATTATCAGTACCTATCCATGGATAGCGGACCTCTTCCGTATTATATACTGCAATATACTCCGTACAGTAGGTCTATGGGTACGTACCCGTGGACGCACTAATCCATTAAACAATGGCCAATCTACTGATATTGAATCTCCGGCTACCTAGTACTTCCTAGGTATCAAAGTAGGTAACGGCAGAGTATACATCCGTTTGTTATCCGGTCTGTTCAGATGTTTGCTTATAGTATTAGCTACTGGGTGGGTAGGTAGGTAGGTAGGTAGGTAGGTAATCAACATTAAACTCGACTTCTTACTCTTCTTTCCTTTGACTCGATGAATATCTGACAAATGACGTTTAGCTCGTATACGGTATTACTCAACACTACTAGCTGGAGGTAGTAAGTAGGTAAAGAAAGAGAGAAAAACAAGAGACTAATGAACAAAAGGGAAGAGGACAAAAGATAATAGATAATACGTAAATCATTTTTACAAATCAACATATATATCCATATTCATTTTGTTAACTCAATGAACTAGTATATATAGATATAGAATTACCTAGTAGTATATACCTAGGTATCTATAGATATCCATGGATATACTAATAAGTAGATATATATACAATTAATCATACTATTTATCGTCTACCGACCTATCTACCCATCTCATCTACCCGTCTATCTATCTACCTACCTAGTAAATATAAGGTAAGTCCTAGAGGTATTATAAATTAACAATTACTCTCAATTTATACTTTTTGATATTACTCAAGTAAAATCATCTCAAACTTCCCTTTCATTCATCTCTTTCTCTTCTTTCTCCACTCTTCATCATCTCATTCATAAAATAATAAGAGTAGATCCAATTTTATCATTTTATCCACTCTCACACTTCTCTCATACTGTACTTACTCCGTACACCATCCTCCCCAATTGGGACACACTAGTGTTAAGGTAGCCGATAATTTCAACCTTGGACCTTTCCCTTTTCTGATTGATTGATTCTGATTGATTATTCTTTCCTGACTAGCAATTTATTAGTATTGATCAACTAGCATACAGTCAAATCAATCAATCCATCCATCCATCCATTCATCCATCCATCAATCAAATCAAATCAAATCAGTTCATCCCCAAGAGGAGAAGAAGAAGAAGAAGAAGAAGAAGAGAAGAAAAGAGAAACCTTGGAAGAGAGGGTAAAGAACCAAAAGAGAAACTCCTTCTCAATCCGACCAATTCATCCATCCATCCATCCATCCATCCATCCATCCATCCATCCATCCATCCATCTCTCTGCCTCTCGGTCTCTCTATCCATCCATCCATCTATCCATCCATCCATTTCCTTTCCGACACAAAATCATCTCAATACTTGAATAATTCAATCCAATCCAATTCAATCCATCCAATTCAGTCCAATTCAATTCAAGTCAAGTCAGACGTTTAAAGGACGACCCGACATTTCTGACCCTTTGAATTATTATCAAGACAAGAAAGTCTTCTAAGAATATTTGTTCAATTGATTTTTTTTTTTAATTCGAAAGAGTGTTATTTGTTTAATTGGTGAGTGAACAAGAATCCTTTGTTTATCTTCTTCTCATTTCTATCTTTGCATTGCGAACAATCCATTCGAATTTCATCCATCCATCCATTCATTCATTCATCCATCCATCTATCTACACAATTTTATCGGGAAGATGGACCGCGACACACATCTACAAATCATCTACAATCATCGACTACAGACTCGAACTTTCATACATTCCTGAACATTAATATACCAACTCTCTCTTATCAACCTCGGAAAGAAGCTTCAACATCAAACATTCCCGTCTTCTCTCTCCTATTCACCCACCCACCCACTCACTGGTTTAATTATACTTCACTTCAGTATCCTATCGCCGATTGTCTCCTTCCAGATCACCATCAGCAATATCTCAATTATTTATTCGCAGCCTACTCGTTACCAGATCCCGCTAATCATTAACTTCTTACAGACCGCACTCTATCTTTGCGGCCGGTCCTGCGACGATTCATACTCACTCGTCTTTTACGACCCTTTTTACGACCTTTAGTAATATAAATTGATCTAATTCTTCAAGATGGGTTGTGGTATGAGCACAGAGGAGAAGGAGGGGAAGGCACGCAACGAAGAGATTGAAAACCAATTGAAGAGGGATAAGATGTTGCAAAGAAATGAAATCAAGATGCTTCTCCTTGGTTAGTAAAGACCTACTTCATAACCTCCTTAATCATCATGCTCGTCAATCTAGCTTCTGTCATCGGTCGATTGGTTGATCTAACATTTTCATAGGAGCTGGTGAATCTGGAAAGTCAACTATTTTAAAACAGATGAAGCTCATCCACGAGGGAGGTTACTCGCGCGATGAAAGAGAATCATTCAAGGAAATTATCTTCAGCAACACCGTTCAGTCAATGCGTGTGATCCTCGAGGCAATGGAGTCTTTAGAATTGCCCTTAGATGATCAGAGAGCAGAGTATCATGTCCAGACGATCTTCATGCAACCTCAACAAATCGAGGGTGATAACTTACCTCCCGAGGTAGGTAGCGCCATTGCAGCTTTATGGAAGGATGCTGGTGTCCAAGATTGTTTCAAGCGATCCAGAGAATACCAATTGAACGATTCAGCCAGATAGTAAGTGTTTGTCAATGGATGAATCCATGATATCTTTCCGATAGCATCTTAAACAAAGCTGATTCTAACACCCTTTGTCTAGTTACTTTGACAACATTGAGAGAATCGCTCAACATGATTACATGCCAAATGATCAAGATGTCCTCCGCTCCCGAGTCAAGACCACTGGTATCACCGAGACCACTTTTATCATTGGTGACTTGACCTATCGGATGTTTGATGTTGGTGGACAAAGATCGGAAAGAAAGAAGTGGATTCATTGTTTTGAGAATGTTACCACAATTCTCTTCTTGGTCGCCATCTCTGAGTACGATCAACTACTTTTCGAGGATGAAACCGTCAACCGTATGCAAGAGGCGCTTACCCTCTTTGACTCTATCTGCAATTCCAGATGGTTCATTAAGACTTCGATTATCCTCTTCTTGAATAAGATCGATAGATTCAAGGAGAAGCTTCCTGTCAGTCCTATGAAGAATTACTTCCCGGATTACGAAGGCGGCGATGATTATGCTCTTGCTTGCGACTATATCTTAAATAGATTTGTCAGCCTGAACCAGCATGAGACAAAGCAAATTTATACACATTTCACCTGTGCAACGGATACTACACAGATTAGATTCGTTATGGCAGCCGTAAATGGTAAGTTTTCAAGCTCTCGAAGATTCTTCTCCATATCTAACTACTGCTTCTAGACATCATCATACAAGAGAACCTCAGACTATGCGGTTTAATATAACCACGGAATACCCAACTGCGGTCGAATCATAAAATCGACCAAAGTTTCTCCTTAATTCAGCATGGCGTTTAAATCCGAAAACGGGGGTTGTCTTTTCCAATACCAACATATTCTTGCAGTCACTTTCGGTTTTGCAAACTTTCTATTTTTTTGCTATAGAACCATTGTTTTTCCTTCGAAGGGGTGTCGGGGATATAGTATCATGGGAGCAACTCATGGGTTGTTTTGCTTCACTGTGCCATCTTCATTTCCCTTTCTCCAATGTTCTAGGGGGTTAGCATCGATCGAGACTCTTTCTTTTTATTACTTGAGTTACTGTTTTAAATTTTGTTTGTCATATTAATAGCGACGACGTAAGACCGTTCGGGATGTGGTTGGCTTTATGTCAGCAACTGATGATGTCGCACGGTTTGCGGTCTGCCGTGCCTCTCTGATGAGGATGTAGGAGTTGAATTATTAGGTTGAAGGTGAGATGAACAAGACGAAGCTTATAGCTAGTTAGAAGTTTGTCGGTGTACGAGCAAATGATGGTTGTTGTTGGGTTGTTGGATGGCTTCATGGGGGTTCAAAATGGTGGTGGTGGATGTTTGTGCTAGTTGGTTGGCTGGATCAGAGCAACTGCTTGTTTGCGTTAGGCATTGATACCATAGTCAATTAATTAGAAAGATTCATATTGATCTAGTTCGCACTTGTATCGTGATATTTGTGACCTTGAATTCGAACCATGACTCGGAAGATAAATGGGTGAGACATTGGCCAGTATGGGTAAGGTTGTGTAAATCACCAGGCAACTGCAACCTTTATTAAACGACACGCGAACTTCTAGACTGAACATGCATATTTGTAACACCTCTAATTGTGAATTGTGAATCTTTATTTTAAGCCCATAGCATTCATCACTCATCCTACCATCTCAATTATACAAGAGCAATCCTTATTTACATTACCTTGCCTACCTGCCCATCCATCTATCCATCCCCCCTAATACACGATGCCTCCACCGCGCCACCCATCGCTCATCAAAATTCTAGGAACATGCTTTCTGGTGCTGAGCTATTTGATCGTGGGGGTTTATGGAAGGATCACGTTGGAGAGTGTGAGGAGGTTGAAGGGGATTACGAGGGAGTGTAGGGAGTTGGTTGAGAAGGGGAAGGGGCATGGGATGGTGGAGGGTGGTGTGGTTGATGGGTGGAGAGGGCAGCAGCTGGTTTTGGGTGGGGGCGATGGGGATGGGAGTGGGGATGGGCGTGTGGAGGGGATTGAGGATGTGAGTTTACTCTTTTTCTTTTTGCGGGGGAGTTTGGGTTTCGTGGGTGGTGGGGATTGGAGATGTGGTTGTGGGTTTAGGGGTTTGGGGGTTGGTTTGGTGCGGGCATGGAAAGGAACGGCAGGGAAGGGATGAGGTGAGGCGAGATGGGGTGCGGGTGTAATCTAGGAGGTTGTGGCTGGATATGGTGGGGTGGGAATCCTGTAGAGAAACAACATATCACCGCCGAAAAACATACACCTGTATTGACCATTTTATCTTCTCCAACAGGTGGTCTCGGCTGCCCTCCATACCCTCGGCTCGGAGCTCCTCGTTGAGCTAGAGAAGCCTCTGTTGGTAGGTGGGAATTTGCTGTCTGTGGGGGATATATCGGTTTGTTTCCCCCTCTTGTTCATCCCTATTGCCAAGACTTATTTTTCTTGTATCCGACCAATTGTTCCTGCTAATGGGTGAGCAGGGAGAAGTGAATTGTACGAGGGTCAAGGGGGATTTTGATGGGCTGTTGAGGGAGACGACGTTGTTTCTTTATGCGGTTCAGGAACGTCAGATGAGGTGGAGATGGGGGCGTGGGAGTGAGGTTAAGGGGGGATTGGAGTGGTTGCAGCAGTTATGGGCCAGTAGAAGGGGGGTAGGTTAATTTTCTTTGGTTTGATTTGCTGGTGTCTTGGAGCTGAAAGGGGGAGAGTTGTTTTGGTTATGTGAGAGAGGGCGAGGGAATGAGGTGGTGTGGAGAGTGTTGGCAATAGGTATCAAAAGCTGACAACAACCTCAGAATTCACAGGACCGGAGTTTCATTGAACAGCAGTTGGCGTTGTATGGGGGTACGGGATGTTTTAAGAAGTTGAATAGGGAGGTTTTAAGGAAGGATATTGAGGTGGTGGAGTATTTGAATGATTTGATTGATATGTTTGGGTGAAAACGGGGAGGGGGTTGAAGGGATGGGGAGAGCTGGGGAGAGCTGGGAAGAGCTGGTGGGGGATGAGGTGGAAGCTGTTGAGACGGAAGCATATGAGAGAAGGAAAATCCAGGTAAATCATAGATGATTAAAATTGTTCAAGCACAGGGCTAGGAGTAAAGGCGTGGAGTATAGTAATCTTAGGGGAACTGAGTATGATAATGAAGACACGGACAATGGTTCCAAGGCGGAGCAATTGTGGAAGATACCAGATGGACAGAAGTGGTATTTTATTGTATTAGATTATTGACAGAAGGTAGAAGTAATAGAGAGCCGGGTAGGGGAACATATCAATAGTTCCTCACAACTTATTGAACCATAGATCAACCCAACTCTTGAGATGCTACCCCATCACCTAGCCCTGCCTCTATGCACATGCTGTGTATTATTTGAGGAATTTACCCGCTGCACCGTTTCGTAGACTCAAGATATGATGCACTTCGATAGAATTCTAGACCGAGAAGAGGCTAGTCATGGGATATTCTCTCGATATCTATCTTGGCTGCTGAAAACATACGAGGCACTTATACTCACATGTATGCAATACCTCAGTGGTAAATCTACATGGTGTAGGTGAAATATACCTACGTATAGACGTTTTCAACGGCGAAACCACCTAGCGAGCTGCAGCACCAAATAACCTGCAGAACCCACCAACAATACCATAATACCAACAGTTACCAACAAGACCTCGACACCATTCAGTCCGAAATCCCGAATGCACAACTCCAGGACTGACTTACATCTCCATCCTCACAGGCTCAAACAACATCACGGATAAGCAAGCCAACACTACTTGTAACACTCCCCAGTCCCACTCTCGACCCCAGAAGGTAAATCTTGATTGTAGATCCGAGACTCTGATTCGAAGCCTTGGAACGCCTTTACCGTTATGGGAAGGATGAGGTGAGGTTGGGGATTTGTTGCACGTCTGAATTTTTGAACGTCGGCGACCTTGAGATGATGGCCGAAAATGGATCACCGAGCGAGGTGAGCGAGGAGAGGCGTTTGATTTAGTAGGTGTTACATTTCCTTGCGACAGGGTAGGACGGGGTAGATGTTTGAATTGGATGACTAATTGTCCTCTTCTTTCATGAGCCACACTTGTGAGATGACGAGCCACAGTATCAATCAAGGATTCGTTACCAAGGTACTGACTGTACTTGTTTGTACCTATCGAGATATAATTGTTGATTTTATATTACTATCGTGATTTGTATTTTGCGCACACAAACATGGCAAGACTTGATACAGTACCCATTCCGGCCAGGGATTATACGGCTATCAATCTGGAGCGCTTGTTGGGGCGGTTACAGAAAATCATCTTAGGTCCGGATACTTTGGCTGGATCTCAAAGCTATGCTGAGTGGGTGAAAACGGGCGCGGTAGGGTCTTGTCTCTTGTGAGGGGGGAGCTATGGCTAATTTTCTTGATGCGGTAGAATTTGGAATATGCGCGCGGTTTGTTGGTGCGTGTAGAGCAGGATGCGCAGAATATTAAAGTGCAGGCGAGGAAACAGGAGGTTCAGGCGGACTTGATGCGCAAACATCATTTAATACAGAGGCTGGGTGAAAGGTTGGAGGAACTGACTGAGGTTTGTACCTTTTGGGTCTGTGGAACGGCATATGTGCTGATTCTTATCTTCTAGCTTGCGAGTTATGAGGAAGAGGGGGAGGATTCCTCCGAAGGGGAGGATCTTCTGGCTCAAGATCAGGATACACCTTCAGAAACTACAGATGAAACGACGAATACCCATGAAGGGGAAGAAATCTCAACACCTTCGTCAATCTATCATACACCGGTACTTACCATGCACACGGAACCTGCTCCTCCTCCACCCCAAACGCATAATCCTCCACCCCCCGAATCCTCGACGCTTCGCTCCCGCAACCCCCGCACCGAACTCTTCGGAACAGCCACTGACAAGGCATACACAACATCCAGCTCAACCCAAAGATCTGTCCCCAATCCCTCGCCAGCAATAACAACAACAGCCACGACGGAAACGCTCCTCACCCACCACCGCACCGAACAAGAAGCCCTCACCAACTCCCTCTTTGCCATGGCGCAAGAACTGCGCGCCCGCTCCCACACATTCGCCCAAGCCCTCGCAGCCGACTCCTCGGTTCTTGATTCTGCCGTTGCGGGTATTAATAAGAATGAGCTAGGTCTTGAGGCTGCATCGAGGAGAATGGGTTATCTGAGGAGCATGACGGAGGGGAAGGGATGGTGGGGTCGAATGATGATGTATGCGTGGATCGCGGGCTTGGCTATTTTAGCTTGTGTGATTGTATTTGTGCTGCCCAAACTGAGGTTTTAAACTGCGGGGGGGAAAACTTATCTCGGGGTGGAATGGACGGCGTTTGGGGCTAAAAAAAAAGGGAATTTCATGGCGCGTGGGGAGTTGTATGGGAGCGTGGTGTTTGAGGATACCATGAATAGTGGTATATTTTTATGTTATTATTTTTGCTTCGACCATATTGGTATTGGGCGGCGCTATATTTATGGTGAGATCTACAATAGTCATGTTGTTTGAGGCGGAGGAGAACTTTGTAAATGCTATATCATTGCAGGAGCCAGAAAAGCCATGCTGTTTACTCGCCCCTATTTGAGGATGATTAGATACCCAAGCGAGCACACTACTATCACATCACTCGGGATCATGAAGGATAATGAAGAAATGAAATATTAGCGCACGTAAAATCTAGTGAATATGTCACTCCCTGCTTGCTTCTGAAGTTCCTCCCAGTAGAGAGATGAATGTCCGTTCGTTGTTGGTCCATGCTTTCATCCGTCCATCATATGTCAGAGAACATGCGTGAAATAAAATGAGAAAGCATTGGAAAATATGTATTTTTGTGAAACCCTCCTTTCCTGGAACTTTCATGTGCTCGAAATATCGTGAAATGTATCTGGTTTCCTCTTTTGGGTGTGAGAAAGTGCAAGTGCAAGTGCAGGTGCCAGGTCTTTGTCTTCATCTTCGAAAGATGAATGAATAGCTAAAGATATAAGTTATTGGTTGCTGGGGGCTGGATGGTTTCGATTGGTGAAATGAAAGGTGCTTTGATTGGATTTTGACCTGGCGGTCAGTACTGAGGTATCGGGGGTGTGAATATGGCGTGTTGTGAAAGTAAAAGTTGGTAGGGGGAGATGTGGTGTTTGGTGGATAATATATGAGATAGAAGGTTAGAAATGGAATGTGCTCATCATAGTTTCTTCTGTGATTAAAAATCCTGAGGCAAGCGAGAAAAGGGGGCGAGGTTTGTTTTTGAGAGTCGAGGTGGCATGGGAGCTGATGATTGTTAGGATTGATACGCATTTGAGAGAAACGAGAGGAGAAATATCGTGCACTTACTCAATGATATCATGATCACTTATTTCATCCTCACCTAATTCCTGCTCTCCGTCTCCGAATCCGAAATTATAATTATTTGCTCCCGGGGAATACCGATCGACTCCTGCGAGAAGGGTGACGAAGGTGGAGGCGATGGCAGTTGATCTTTCATCAGCTCATCAAACGCCTCATCGTCATCCTCTACCTCGCTATCGCTATCATATTCGTGTTCACACTCACGATCACGATCATGTTCACTTCCCCTCTCGAGTTCCAGCACCTTGCGTCTCTCATTCCATCTCTCCTTCATAGCAACTTCATCTTCGCTTTCCTCGTCATCCTTATCCTTCATCTCTTCGCCGCATGAATCATATCTCTTCTCGGGATTTACAGAAGTCTCGGAGTCTTTCCAGCTGGGTGGCTTGCGCCAAAAGGGTAGCATGCCCATTGGTCGACCTAGAGTGGGTCTTTGATATCGAAACATGGATTCGGGGTGATTTTGGGGAAGGGGCTCGTACCGATCGTCCCATTCGATGCCGGTTTTGGATTTGAAGATTTGTTTGAAGTCTTTGAAGGCTTCTTCGAAGGTTTTGGCTGTTTTGTTTTTGGTGAGTTTCTTCATTATGTGGTATGAGGACAGGGGGGTGTTATAAAATGAAGGGATGGGGAAAGCTTACGGTGGCATTCATCGCGGATATAGGAGGGGCTTTGGTAGGCAGTAGTTAGTTTTGCGCCGGCCATGTAGGTACTAGGTTGGGCATTGGATGCGAAGAGGTAGACGGTATATTTTTGATTCTTGTTTTTGCCGTGCAAGAGAACGCGTGTGAGGACGACTTTGTATTCGAAATCTGTGTGATCGGTGTAGACGTGATGAAGGCCTAGGTCTCGCACGTTAGATTGCATTGTACCATAAGAGTGAACACTACCAAGAAATAAAACATATGAGGGAACCAGTAAATTTAGGGATAAATCAAGAAAAAACTGAACGTACGATTGTCGCATAGCTCCTTACCAGCTTTAACACCCTCCTCGAATCTCTGTCGGTATTTTATCTTTTGATCCTCGGTATGATGCAAGCGGCGAATCACTCTTCCAAGACTATAACCCGTGACAACTAGTTTCTTTTTCTTGTTCAATCTTGAAGTAAGACAGTCGACCAACCAGTCGATGACTACAATGTGACATCTTTTACCCATTGCCATTGCTTTGCGGACTGTAGTACAATAGTTTGCGTTAGCATGATATGTTTTTTCCCAGTATCCAAGCAGGCGATATGAAAGATGATGGACGTACCTTGAACTGTTTTCTTCTTATATTCCTTGATAGTAACGATAAGATGTGTAGTGTTTTCATCCACCTCCCGAGCATACTCTCCTCCATGGACTTGGATCCATCTAGAGATCTTCTCATAGTTCCATTGGTGCTCTGCATTAGGACCAGGATGCTCGGCGATAAAGTCACCTGCGAGAGACATTTTGCAACCGCTGAAAATTGGTTTCATGGCACCATTACTGTAGGATTTCTTGGAGCGTTTGGGGGGCGTAGGGTGAGTCACCTTTTGGGTTTTGGATGTTTTGCATGAGTGATGACGAGCACGGGGCATTATGGCGGTTGATTTGAGAGTATTGTGATGTGAGGAGAGATGTGTTCTTGCGATAAGGTTAGCACGTTGTGATACTGGGGTATATAGGGGAGAAATCTTGCAACTAGACTCTAGTAGAGAGATGAAAGTATGATTGCCAATAACCCAATAAAAGTAATGCCTGTCTGTTGAAGAAAGATGCACCTCAAGTATACCCAAGCGTGAAATAGCCCCGGCATAACCAAGATCAAGACAAGGGATGGAAGAAAAATAGTATGAAGTTAGGACCTCAGGATGTAATGACCTTCAGAGGTCGATGATGTAGCTTTCCATGCTTCATCAATATCAAATATCTCGCTTAAGCCAAAATGACAAATTCTGCTCGAAATCCAGTATCATGAATCGAAGATGTTGGAAAATGCAAATCGAAAATACCGAGCAGAATACGAGCAACGAAAGTGATTTTAAGGGTAGATCTGTTAAGAGAAACTCGAAGGGAAAATAACAAATATTCAACGCTAACTTACAGAGATGTTGGGTTTGGAGGTCTAAGAATGTGTGGTAGTCGACGGAGAGTTTGGGCTGTCGGTGTGATTTGGAAAGTTTGAAAAGAGGATACGAAGTATCGGGCAAGGACTGAGATAGGAGGCTGTTGAGTAATGCAAAAGAAAGCAAGAGCAAGATCATATAAGATAGATCAAATAGCCAATGATGAGAACTATGTGATCCAGAAGTGGTGTAATAAAAATGGGTAACAAGTTAGTGATGTGAAAATAGGTAGGTGGTGGTATTTGCTTCAAGTTGGGGATTTAGAATTTGATATTCAGGTGGGGTAAGACTGACCTCGGGAAGTATTGAATATGATTTATAACTAGAAAGGCACTTGCGACCTGAGATGAGATTGATATATTGGTCCGAACGCCAGTAAGGACGATAACTCTTCCAACAAACAACGCGGAGAACAGGGGCAATATAATAGATCAAAGCTGCCAATCTCCGTGTATGGCATTCAAAATAGAACTCTGTTATATGGACTTTGAGATTGTTGATAAAAGAAGTTGTCGGCATCAGATATGCCCAATTTCGAAGGTGAGAATGTTCTCGGTTAAAGACGAAGAGAAAGGGGAGCGAACTGATGTTAGCTTGAAACACCACAAAAATGGTCATTGCAACTCCAAGCCACTGACATTTCAACCAAAAATAAGAAGGTCCATGAAACTGTATCTTGAATATTGAAATTCTGCACTTGGCAGTGTAATTGATTAAAGAGAAATTCCCGACTGGTAATGCGACTTTTCACAATAATTGGTCATCAAACATCATTTTATCAACAATGATCATTCCATACTATACTGCCATACTACCTAACGCTCTTTGCTTCTTTTATGAAAGCTTTTATTTTTGATATACTTTGAACACCATTTTCTTCTACGCCACTACTGACGTCCACACCAATTATTCGATCACCAACATCACCAGCTGATCTAACAGCCGCGGCCACATTCTCGGGATTTAATCCACCCGCGAGAATTACTCTGATATTTTGATCTTTGTTCAAAGTAGCTCGAACCTCTGTCATATCCAATTTCTGCCCAGAACCTCCCGACGCCGAGTCTAGCAGAGGGATGGTATGGTAACCTCTTCTCCCAAGACCAACCTGACCAGGCTTGAAGCTCCGAATGACAGGAACTGGGATTGTGTTGGCCCATTCCAGCGGCTCATCACCGTGTAGTTGTACTATATCTAAATCGTAAGCCTTCTGCAGCTCTAGAACCTGCTCCAAGGGTTGATTCTGGAAGACACCGACTAATAAAGGCCGATGACTCGAAATATTCGATGCTGCATTGCTAAAGAAATCCGATGCTTGATTGCTCACTCGATCACTGACAACTGTTCCGGTCGTTCGTTGGGTTTGATGAACAACCTTGGAAATTGCAATTGCATCCTTGGGTGGAACATATCGGCCCCTGCCAGGCACGAGAATCATTCCGATCAAATCTGCACCAGCATTTATAGCCTCAGTTGCAGTTTCGGCATTTCTAGTTCCGCAGATCTTTACAAGTAAGCTACCGCTTGCGGCTTTAGTTGGGATACTTGAACCTCCGAGTAGTTCTCGAATGAAAAGGGCTGTATCTTTGGCTCGCATCAGTGCCTCACCCACAAGAACTGCGCCCACACCGTTCTTCTGGTATGCTTCTACATCTTTAGGACCAGAGATACCACTGAGAGCGCATACGATGGTCTCCTTCGGTACTTGACCAAGGAGACGACTTGTGGTTTCTAGATCTACCTCAAAGCTTGTTAGATTCCGGTTGTTCACACCAATGACTTGTGCGCCAAGCTTGATGGCTATCGTCATTTCCTCTGGTGTATTGACTTCCACTAAAGGTTCCATTCCAAGTGACTTGGAGTAATGGTATAAGCGGGTCAGAGTTTCTTCATCAAGCATCTTGACGATTAGTAAAACTGTATCAGCGCCAGCCAATCTAGCTTCTAATATTTGGTATTCCTCGAAGATAAATTCCTTACGTAATACGGCAGGTCTATTTGGCATGCCTTCAAGAGCTTGTCTCACAGCCCGCAAGTCATCGATGCTTCCCTTGAACCATTCTGGCTCTGTCAGAACGGAAATCACACTTGCCCCAGCTAGAGCATATGTTCTCGCCTGAGCTGGAGCACATGCAGATAAAGAGATGACACCTTTGGATGGAGATGCTCGTTTGATCTCGGCCATGAGTGACAACGGAAATGGAGATTTGCGAAGGCGTTGGACAAATGGAACAAGAGGGGGGGCAATATCGAGTTCGTAAGCGGCTTGGAGATCGGAGGGTCGTTGGGAAGGAATTTCTTTTTGTGCAGAAACTGCAGCTTTACGATGTGCGAAGATCTTATCCAATATATTCTCTTTCTTGGCGGCCGTGGAACTGGATTTTGAGACTTGCGCCGCACTGTTCAAATCCTCTTTTTGCAAACGCTCGTTCTCTGCCCAAGTACCTCCTCGCATCTTCAAAAAGTTTTTGAGCATGACTCGACCTTCAGCAGTCAAGATACTCTCGGGATGATATTGAACACCTTCTACGACATATTCCTTGTGTCTAACACCCATGATTATCCCTTTTCCTCCGTCAACGCCGGCTTCGATCCAGGATGATACTTCAAGGCATGTGGGTAAAGTTGGATGTGTGCCGGCAAGGGAATGGTACCGTGTCACTGGTAAGTCTTGCGATAGACTTGCATACACTCCTTTCGAATCATGTCGCAATGGCGATGTTTTGCCGTGTAAGATTTCTCCAGCGAATACAACTTCTCCTCCATACACGTCCAATATGCATTGTCTAGGTATCTGTTCAGTCATGGCTCATACAGTCAAATGCCGCTTACTCACTGTCCCATACACACACCAAATACAGGTATCTTGCCTGCGAAATGTTTGACGGCATCTCTACTAATGCCTGAATCTGTTTTCGGATGACCTGGACCAGGACTTATAACCAGTTGGGTAGGTTTGAGTGCGACAAGTTCCTCGACGGTGAGTTCATTATTTCGGTAGACGGTTACTGTAGCTCCCTCCAGAACAAGATATTGGTAGATATTCCAGGTAAATGAGTCAAAATTGTCGATTAGGATGACATTTGAAGCAGATGCCAGTGGGGGAGCTGGCTCAGGTTGATGCGGTGAATAATCTACTAACTCTGCAGCAGACATTCTGAAAGTTTCTCTCTCTTATATGGGAATAGAATGAAAATATAAACAATAGATAGATAAAAGACACCTGGGCAATAGAAGAAGCTTTTTAAAAGAATGGCGACTGTTATGAAAATAGGAAGGTTGTCTGTTATATCCGATGTGATTGTTATATTTTCATTCTTTGTGAAATTGATGATGGATGAATGAATGGATGAATGAATGGATGGATGGATGGATGGATGGATGGGTGAGTCAAGTTCAAGGCCCCTCTTGAATGATAATCGTTTTTAGCGGGGAGGGGGGAGGAAAGAAAAGAAATAAATAGCTCCATATAGATAAATGGATAATGAATTACGATTTGGTCTTTTATTATGATTGTTATTACCTATTAAGGCTATTATCTATTGATTACCTAGGTAGTTTGGGTGATGGAATTGATGGATGACATAATCCTTGCAAAACCGCCAAAAAAAGCTTCATCTAGGTAAACTGGAATCTCCAAAATCTACTTATTATATATATATATATATATATTATAATTTAGGTATATATATATTATATATATTATAATTTATGTATATATATATTATATATATAATATATATATACAGTAGTACTCCAGCTGGCTAGAATATCATACTGTACCTACCTACCTACCTACCTAGTAGTATCTACCCAACATACTTTTATAGTACCCGTGGATAGCACTAATACTAAAAGAACCTTGGAAGACTAAAAATGGACTAATCAATCAGTAGCGAGTAAAGTAAAGGTTATCGACAATCAGGCGCGTCAAACCAAAACTTTGATACAGGTCGAATCTATTGTTTTCTTTTCCTCCTCCTTTTCCTCTCCCTCTCCTTTGCAACAACAGTCAATCAATTAATAGAGAAGCTGAGCTCTCTCATGCTTCGAACAATATCCTACCACCACAAATCTTGGCTCATTGAGCTTGGGTAAAGTGTCTACTAGATATGGTTCCCATTTCAGAGGCTAGCTATTTTCCAGATTTGGGGAAATGTTTGAAAGGAAAAGAAGTGTTGATGTAAGTTCGACGACTTAAGCTTCATGTCATTTGTAATATCCTACTAAAAATATAACTTTGATAGCTCTTGGGAGACTGCCTTTTTTGCTCTTTTAAATGTCGAAGAAAATGGTTCGCAACCTACACTTGAGAAGTTCTTTAAAGAGCTTAAAGTATTATCTTTGCTTTCCAATCCTGCCGATGCCTTTTCAAAACCTACTCCCGCGACAAAATCCGAATACGACTCAAAAGTTAGTCCAATTAATGCCGATCGGTCCTCCGCAGATTACGACTTCAAGAAGGTATCGGAAGATGCATTATGGTTGAGTAAGACGGCGCAAATCGACGAGGTTTCCGCCTTAAGGATAGTGGTTCAAGAACATCAATCGCGGGCATATGCGCAACTTCTGGGGAAACTTTCCGAGGAAGAGCTGGTCAGTCTCCAGGATGCCTTTGGCAACAAAAGATCTACAAATTTGCTCTACGCTGGATCTCTTATTGGTACACAGGCAGAGGTTGCGCCATCAGAAGAAGAAAGCCAGGGAAACCGCCGTGTGCGGATGCTTAGCATCTATTTATCAGAACGACGCTTTTTCTGGAAATTGTTCACATTGATAATCCAGCGCCCCAAACTCTCACGCACAGGGAAAACCCCATTAGACGAATGGTATCAGGGTTTGCATATAGAAGTCTCAGGCAGGTGGAAGGGGTTTGGTGCTTCCCAACATCGTATGGTGGAGCTGATTAAATTCATCGACGAATGCCTTGAAAAACTATTCGACGGGAAAGGTAATGGTAGTGGGTGGACATTAGAGGGCGATGGACGCGCTGAACTCGAGATTGAGTGGGGAAGTAATCAGATCATTGAGGCAACGCATATGATGGAGACAATATTTTATTACACATTTTCTTCTGACAATGCGCTTGATATTTCTCACTCAGACCTTGCACTTGCATGGTTTGCTTTTGTTAGCAAGTTCAAGTTCTTGGATGATGTAGGAATGGTACGCTTTGTCAATACCTTGTCATATGCTCTTTGCTAACAGATGCTACAGCTTCATCCGACTCTCCAGGCTGTTGCTCTACCCTTACAAACTATCAGTGCCATTATAACAGTCGTTATATTGAATGTGGATAATTGCTTGATATCCCTCGGGGGACATTTAGATTTAAGACCTGCTGATTTGGCTGAGGATTCAGATAAACCTTGGCTACACAATGAAACCGCAATTGTTAAAATCCATGAAATACTTATAGATGCAGCGTCCGCGAAATACATCACAGCTGGCCCAGCAGTCCTTGCCTGGAGCATTATTCTAAAACATATTAAAGTCCGTGTCAGTAATCAAAAGAGACTCCAGCGTCGACGATATGAGGGCCTCGGTGACGACGACGAAGAAAGTGATGAAGGGCTACCCGTTGGGTTGGAGGCCATCCTTGCCCCCGATGCTTATGAAGACGTGCTGGAGAAGAAGCTCAAAGGCACGGACGAACTTATCGATTATTTAGCTTTAAGCGCCGTCAATGAGAGTCGGGTGTTTGAAGTTCTAGCAAACATTTCACAAACGCTTGGCGACAACTATGAAGCGGCCTTCATGCCCCAAGTCGGTTCAAGCCTGAGAATCGTGATATTAGAGCTCATGAAGGCAAGCGCGCCTGAGATTGGTTACAATGCCTCGACACTGCAAACCATTCTTTCTATTGTAGATGGAGGACAGCAATATTGGGATTTTGTTGATTTACGGAATGTTGAGAACGAGCTTGAGCCAATGACTGCTTTCGTTACTGATCCGGACTTGGTCCGTGACTTTTGGCAACCCGCAAGTATGCGCTATCCCTGGGAAGCTACCCCATTTCAAAGCCTGGTTCGTTCTCTAGCGTATTTGCACGGTCATGAAGAGAAGTCCATCCAGAATTCCATATTCACATTGCTGGACATGCGAAAATCCTTCACATACCCATTGCCATATCAATTCGCAGATTACGAGACAATCCAGGAGGAAGATAACAATAACTCCATAAAACTGACCAGAGACCTTCCCATGTTTGAACCTCGAGGACGCGGAATTAATAGAAGGCTTTTGGGGGGAAATGGAAATCAAGGACAAGCGTTAGCTGCCAATGGAGATCTACGAATTCCAGCAAAAACCGCCGGTATTGTGATAGTCGAGAACGACCCAAAGGTGGTTTACCTCGACCACAATTATAGCGGTGTGAAGTATTTTGGAAAGTTGCTGGAAACGTATCTAGTTTCCGGTGAGGATTACGACGCCACTACCGGTATGGAAGTGGACTCCGAGACTGTTGCCGACATTATAGGAACATTTGCGACGGGTCTTCTAGCCTTAACCAGGTCAGAAAAGGGGAAAGACCCGATTGGGGATGAAGCTACGGAATTTTTCCAGACTGCTAGTTCAGCATTAAGTCGGAATAGAGACATTACACTTGTGATATCTGCCATCTTTGAACAGGAGTTACAGAGGCAATCGAGCGAATCTAGCTCCGATGCATCACTCAATATTTTGGTTAGTTGTGTACAATATTTGCATGCTCTACTTCTGTTCTCTCCCGGAAGAGTTTGGACTCTTATTGGCCGTAGTGGTCTTCTATCGAACGAGCGAGGCAGCGGTGGTGGTAAACTTTCTAGCATTGTCGGAAGAATTGAAGTCATATCGGGGAGATACGCGTTCCTCGTATCTTGCACTCGACTTTTCGAGGCACTGGTCAATGATTTCGTGATAAACACCATCGCGAGAAACCGCAAGACAACCACAGCTCCAGCAAGATTTGAGGTGAACAGGGAACATAATGTTCGTGTTGCTGATAAAGTTCTCTCTGAAGTCCTGCTCTCTTTCACTCGATACCTGACGGAGGTGTTGGAAAGCTCATACACTTGGCAGTTTGATCAACCTAGCGATCAACTCCAGCTCACAAGGACTATAATGTCCTCTTTCGATGAAATACTTAGGTATTCTTTTGGGATCCAGGGTACTCCAGAAGAACCTCCCCAGTCAGATCTCGTGAATGATGATGAGCATCCTGCTGTTCCAATCATGGGAGCTTTAGTACCGGCTGCCATGCATATCATTGATAGCTTTTTGTCCAAGTCTTCTGGGCCTATGAGATTTGGGCCAATTCTTCGGACTTTTTTCCATGGCTTCAATACTCGTTCCACTACGTTATATACTAATCGATCGCAACTAGTGGGCGAAGGCGTTCAAGCAGCACTTAAATTTTCCAGGAAACTTCTTCGGGTCAGTGCATTGTTAGAAAAGCCATCACACCTGGAGGCACAGCTGTTTACTGCAGCGCCTCTCATAGCACGGCTTTATGCCGTAAATGATAGCTACCGTATCCCCGTTATAAAATTGTTCGAGGCAATGATAGTCAGCGCCTCAAGCAGCATCTCAGAACCTCCTTCACTCCTAGGTCACCTTGGTGCCACGACTTCGAAGAATTTCCTTAATGTCGTGTCGGACTTGGATACACCCTTAATTAGAAATGAAAATGTTGGGTCGATTTGGCACTTCCTTTCAATGATAATGAGCAGTCGACAACAGTGGTTTGCGAATTATGTTCTCACAGGGAAAACGCCAAGAGATGCATTAAAAAAGAAGAAATCTGAAGCTGTCACATCTTCATCTTCATCGCCAAAGCCTCTTCTTCTCACGGCCGTGAATAATCTCTCGCAAATTGGAGATATTCCCGATACAGAAGCTTTGATGATGTTAGAATTTGTCTCTTTGGCACAAAACTTTTGGCCCTGGACTATGTACGAGCTGGAAAATAGCACAGGCTTCATCAACTATCTCTCCAACTACGTCGATACATTGAAACCAATTCCAGTGTCTTCTAAGAGTGAACCGGCAATCAAATCTTGTCATCAGACTCGCATTGCGGCATACATTGCAGAGATTTTTGCAATGCACCTCTTCCATTCTAGACAAACGGGCAAACCTTCGATTGCGAAAGACTTGATGCCAAAACTCAATTATTATTACGAGAATGCAGGGGGGCTTCCTACCTACAACGCATCTCTCCATGGTAACCTCAAGAAAAATTTCGATGCCAAATATTCCAGAACTAGCCTTCAGAGTTTCAAGAAGACGGACCTAGAGGATCGAAAATTTGGGGAGAACTACTTCTACGATCTGCAACTACTCGACCAAATGCTCCATTCTGACATAGTTTGGGCAGGGCGTAGAGATGACGGGTATAAATTCGAGCTTGCGAGTGCTAACATCAACTTGTCTTTGGTCGATGCTCAAGTGGTAAGTGAGCTGCTCCGACAATCCCAGCTTGATCTAATTAACTGTTTTAGGCTCTATTAAATGCCTGGAAGATTCTTGCCATAGAATTAGCTAGCAACATAACCAAAGAATCCGACCATCAAGATACTCTTGTCAATGCTGCTCTCAAATGTCTTGCCTCAAATGCACAGAGCCTACACACCAAAAAGGTATTCTCAAGGCTACTTCAAACACGGGCAGACTTTACGCTTGTTGCCTGCCAGCGGTTGTTGGAAGTAAACCCAAGAAATTCTAAGATGAAGGATCTTCTCAAAATCATCTGGGAAACAATCCGGAGCTTGGAAAAAAGTTTTGAGATTGCGCTTGCAACAGGAGACGGGCCATATTATAGGCTGCTTCTCAAAATTCTATTCTTGGCCCTGCGAGTACATGCCGAAAATGAAAATGCCGGAGGTTTTGACCCTAGAGTATCTACACGAAAACAACAACTAGAAATGGAGTCGGCACTAGATATCCATATGGTTGTCGATGTTATAGAGCGTGTGGTTGCCCAGGGCATGCGTGGCCTGGCTAATATTGTTCATGAGAACCATGAACAGTCATCTCCAGAAGACATTGCTCTCATCACAGGCATTCTGCAAGCCTGTCTCCGCATTCCAGGCATCGAGTTCCACCACCCACAAATTGTGACTATCATGGCTAATTGCAAGACCCCTCGCATAGCTACTTCACTGTTCTCATGGTCTGATCAAATAGCGATAAATGGTGACCCCATCTATGGTGAGCTGAGCATCATATTCCTCTTGGAACTCTCAAGTATGCCTGCCATGGCCGAACAGCTTGCCGTCGATGGCGTTCTCGGTCAAATCAGCTCCGCAAGCATAACCAGTTTTCTCCGTCGTGGCAATGTTTCTCCGTTCGCTGAAGGTGCTGGCATTCAACGCTGTTACAATATTTGGGTCCGCGGTATTCTTCCTCTAATTCTTAATCTCCTCCATTCAGTCGGCGGTTCAATCGCTACAGAAGTTGCCATCTTCATCAATCAATTCCCTCACCTTCTTTCTCAATCCGTAGCTGCTTTTGACGCACCTGAATCCTCACGCACAACTTCCATATCACGGCCAAAACACCTTTGTTTGTCAACCGCCTCGGAAGTTCATTCATTAGCTCTGATTGTCTACATTCTCAATGGATTTAGAGAACAACTGCAAGGAATTCAAGCTGTGCCGGAGGTGGATTGGGATCTTGGCACCGTGGGAGAGAATGTAGAGTTTTGGCTGGGAAGTCGAGCAGTTTTGAGAGAGAAAATAGTCCCAATGAGCGACAAGGATCTGGAATGGAGGGGGAAGAAGATAGCGGCTGGGAAGGTGGGTGAGATGGGCTGTTTGGATCAATTGGAGAAGAAGGTGGTTGCTGAGATGATGGGAATTAGGGATGTGATTAGTGGGGGTGATCCGTGAGTTGAATGGACAGGACAGGATGTATGTGAATGATGTATGAGAGTGGCGTTATGTCTGATTTTGAAAATAAACGGAATACTCGAACACGCACAGCTAATGTTTTGTATCTATGAGAACAATGGACGGGGTGTGAGAATTCTGGGTTTGAAAGTATTTTGCATCGAAGAATGGCCTTCGTTAAAAGTTTCAGGGGAGAGTTATTCCGGCTAATTTCAAGGAGAATTCGGAGTCCTATCCCATCATGTATTATCCACACATCTCCTTTCTATAGGAGATACGCTTCTCATCATCCTTTCATTGCCACCATGCGTCATGTGGGCATTCATGTCCATGTCAATTCATTTTCTCGACATTGACCCATCCTCAAATATCTATCTTACAACCCCAATTTTTATTCTGCTTTCCCTCAATGTCCATATCGCTCGACCAGACCAGATTTACCTCGATCCAGGAGGAGGCTGACTCATCATCTGTGCCTGTTGTTCCTGGAATCTTTGACCGATTCTTTCACTTCCCGCCATGAACTTTTGTACACATCGCGTGACGCAACCGGTCTCACGGGCGATGAGGGACTTGGTGGTAAAATCGTCGACGCAGGCATCGAAGCAGTGGGTGACGAGGTTGGAGAACATCTGCGAAGTGAGAAACATTTGTTAGTCAACCGCTGAGCTGAAAAGACTGAGGCAACATTATCGAAATGAAATGAAAGGGTATGGCTAGGTGCACGGAGTGCTTGATTTCACGAATATTTTGAGGCAAGCGTATTCGAAAGTCTCCAAGCACATTGTCGCAGGGCGTCAGGATGAACTTTTTTGCTTGTCGTCAATCCGGCAATGGCCCCGGTGATCAGGTGGCGTTGCCCTCGCATTGGCCGCTGGATAGGCTAGGGAGGAGGTCTCTAAGCTTTGCATGAGGAGAAGTGCTGTGATTGACCATGTTTGTTTCAAGAAGGTTCCGGGACATCATCATGATTCGTACAAGTATTGAAAGTCCAATGAGAGCTGCTGGCGCGGCAAAGACGCTCGACCGAGAGGAAAGGCAGGATGCTACTAAGGAATACAAGATAATGTTTGGCGGAGACTCGTCAGACGTATAGGCTGATCAACGTTTGTAGAATCTTGGTTTCCTGAATGGGCTGCGCGGGCTGATAGAATGCAGCGCGGGGTTGCATGGACGGTCCTCGCATTGTCTTTATTGTCTTTGCCGAATTTCGCTGGATTTTCCCGCTTGTAATATTTGGAAGTGCTATCTCCGCGGTACAGAGAGTGACGATACATAGAAGATATTAACTTACGCCCATGAATTCTTTCATTTGCTTTCTTTCCATGCGGCTTTGGAATTCTCTTTGCTCGGCGGGGTGAGTCTGTTTTGATTCTAGTCAGTAAAGTCTGTTTGAATAGTTCATGAACAGCCTCATGCAACTTACCCTTCCATGATGATGAGTTGGAATATGTATGCGAGAGATTGAGGAGTTTGAATGTTTGATTGAGGTGGTGAAACTTGATACAAGAACTTGTCAAGGCTGATGAGGCTGATAAACTCTTTGATATGTTCTTCGAAGCTATACAAATTGAAAGGGCTTGAATTTTAGCAAGGTAAATGAAAAGGGTTGACATCATTGGTTCGGTAAGCGTCGGAAGTTTTGATAACTTTTATCCGATGATAGTATCTGATAATGGTTGTCCCTGCACAGTGAAGGGTGAGTTTCTTTCTTACGACTGTAATAATTGGAGATGGATAATAGCTGGAGGGAGGGGAGGTAAGTACGGAGTAGTTTCAGTCTATTGGCTGACTCTATTGGCTGACTCTATTGACTCTACTGGCTCATTTCAACAATTACTCTCAATGCAGGTGATGAATGAAAAGAATACAACATGAAATGAAAATTGGCTAAAATGAAACATGTTTCTTTGCCTTGAAGCATCTTGTCCCAGTACCTGCTATCCATCCCATTGTTCTCTCCTAAGGTTCTCGTCACTAAACTGAGTCCTCCTTTTCTGGGGAAACTTGAAAGCTTCACAAACCACCAATCTTGCCAATCATTGCGCATTGCATCCCAAGTTGGTGCATGATGGGAGTATAACGAGAGTAACTACGTACAGTCCGAAAGGACCAAGCAATCAAGGAGCCATTGAGAGCAACTCTCAAGCATTGTATGGAAGGTTGATTTCCATTCAATGACTATCTAGTATGTCACAGTAGTCAGCTCAACTGTTGCTCTACCTGAAAGTAGGTAAGATTACAAGGACTGAACTTCTCGCAAGTACCGGACGTCTTATACGGAGTAGGTATGTATGTATGTATGTATGCATATGCTAAATTAAGGGTTTATCATTGCTCTTCTTCCTCTTCTTTTTCTCCTCCTCCTCCTCCTCCTTTAGTTGTATTCGTTGGATTGGGAGCATTTGGATTGGAGCAATAGTATCTATAAATACCCGTGGACCATTAGAACTGTGCATATAAGGTTCGTTAGCTATTCCCATATCTATATCTAGATCTATCTCTGTCTCTATATTCTATACTCGTATGGATGTACTTACCCATCGATACGTATCCATCCCATATCTTAATACTCATCTCATCTATGGATATATCAATGTTGTTTTACCAGCTCATACATCCAACATTTTCATAGGCCTCTAGAAACCTAACGATCAAAATATCTCTCCATGGATTCTTTATTCATCTAATTTTAGATGAATCTATTGGCCGTGACCATCTTTGAGACCTTAGCAAACAGTCCAGATCTTGTTCTACTAATAAGAATCTTTCTTTGAACAGGGAGAATAATTGGTAGATCAGTTTGAGCCCTCACGAGAACTATTGCTTAAAGTACCTAATGGATAGATACTATTGCTTTTTTGTATATTTCATTCGATATACTTGAACGATACAATGAAATTTGAAATTTGAAATTTGAAAGGCCATCAACCTTCTAGGAAAGATGATGGATTAATCTAATTATCAAGCAACCCAACCTTGGAAACCTTTGACTTTTGTAACTTGGACATCTAATTCCATCGTCTCCTACGTAAATACCAAATTTCAAACATGTACAATCAGAACGGACCAAATCTTAACAGCCCTGGAGACTGACGTTGTCTTCAATGTTGTCCTATCCTTCTTGTCCTTCTTGTCCCTCTTGTCCTCCTGTTTCTTCTGTTTCTTCTTATAATAAGATTTTCATGGTCAGCAGGGCAATAACTAACGTGACGGCTTGCTGTAACTACTAGGTGTACGGAGTAGTTACTAGGTAATAACCTAATACCGAGTACCTACCTAGTACCTCGTACTACTTTACTAATTATACTCACTTATATTATATTATTTGTATATAAAGAGGATACATAAATACATAAATAGTTATATATTTAAAGAATAAATATGGAAGTATTCTAAATATTAAATAATAAGTATTGCAGTAATTTAGATGATTTAAATAATCTAAATATTAGATGATTAGATATAAATATCAATATATTCATATATGTACTATATGTACTATATATATACTATATATACATACTATATATACTAAACACCTCCTTCAAACTGCCTTCCAAGGTTCTAATTGCAACTCTTCATTCATCACTAGCGTCTTTGTTTCGTTAAAGCTACTTGCTATTAGCCCTTCCAGGTTATGATAGTACAATACATACAGACAGACAGACAGACATACAGACATACAGACAGACGGATAAACAGAAAGACAAACAGATACTCCGTATATCTACATACCAACATACCTACAGACCTACAGACCTATAGACCTATAGACCTACAGACCTACAGACTTACAGACTACATACCTACCTAGTACATACATACCTACCTACATATCTACTAGGAACCTACATGCCTATATATCTACATACCTACATACTTACTTACTTACATACCTTCTACATATAATACAATACTTACTTATTACTATCTGATCTCTTTCACTTCTGCCCCCTCGCTCTCCCCTTCCCTCATCCCTCTCCCTCCCTTTTCCCCAAATTCAATCATCGACAATTTGACAGTCCGACAATCACACAGACAATCAGACAATCAGACAATCAGACCGGCAATTAAAACTTCCTTGGTCATTCTCAAGATCCCCGACATTCTCGACAACTATCCCCCTCAAATCTATGAATTATTATTGTCCAACATAAAAAGAACTTTATTGATCTGCTCATAATTTGATCTTTCAAGTTGCAACGTATCTTATATCGCTTTTGCAGAAATCTAAATCTATACCGTACAACTAATCATAAATCTCTGCTTGCTAGAGACAGTCAGTCACAGACACAGACACAGACACACCCACACCCACCCACACACACACAAACACACCCGGTCGGTCGCGTCGCAACTAAAGAAATAAACCCCTCCAGCAACACAATCCCCACAAACAATCCAACGGTACCCACATCAACAATACCTCTCATTGCTGTCGCATGCATCTTCGCTCTCGACTGCCATTGACCAGAACCTAATTACAAGATTCTCCTTTTTCTCCTCATTCCTCGACTATTTCGATTCAACAATAGACTACATAATTCGACTGGGTGCGAAAACTGAACTCTACTACTGCCTGTGTCTTTCCTCCGGAATAGCTGGGCCTCTGGGTCCCTCTTGGTCCTTTGCGACAAACACACTTTATCGCTGGAGATCCTCATTCATATATTTGCTGGACGATTAGCAGACCTAGTCTAATAATTCCAGGATGTTGTCTGATCATCCTGCTTCTTCGACGACACATCAAGCCTTCGCAAGTCCTCAGCCAGCTCCCGTACAACAAGCAACCTCACCCCCAACAAAGCAGAGTTTGAAGAACTGGTGGAAAGGATTTCGGCCGCCTGCAAGAACTCAGGAACCAAGTGTTGGTAAAGATTCCCCAACGTTTCTTTTGTTGAAAGCCCAGAAGAGGAGTGAGGATCTGGGTCATGCTCTCTACACAAATTTTACTTCCCGCCTGCCAAGAGATTTGTACCCTCTGTTCAAGGAGAACCGGATGGACGGTATTACATCCACAGTAGACGGCATTCCAGAGACGGGGGCAGCCCTAAAGACGGAGGCAGTGTCTAGGATAAAGTCACAACCATATGCGGCAACCTTCACAGGGCATGCAGAATCTCCTCAAGGTTACATATCTGATAGTATCCTTTATCCTTCATATTCCAGTGTAGTGTCTGGGAAATACACGTCCATGGGTAATTCTCAGCTTAGTTCCAACTGTGAAACCAGACAGCCCAAATCAACCAGTGGCATGAGACGAAGAAAGAGAAGTTCTTTCACCAAGAATCTGTCCAAGGATATATCAGCTAAGCAGCGTTCCAAAATCCGTACCCAGAACTATCGTGGCATTTATGCAGGCAAGCAAAGCACAGGATTTTCAAGAAGTCAACAGCTGTTGAAATTTCGTCACTGTTATCATCTCAAGTTCATAGTTTTTGAAATGGGTCACAAGAATGAAATCCAAACTGACAAATGAAATTCTAGAATCTCAACCAACAGGTATATTTGGGGTACCTCTCCGCCAGAGTATTGCATATGCAAACGTTGCCATCTCCCTCGTCGACGCCCAAGGACAAAGCTACATATATGGTTATGTACCAATAGTGGTCGCCAAGTGTGGAGTTTATTTGAAAGAGAAAGGTGAGTTTTGGGTCTTGACGTGTGGTTCTGATCTTGGGCTGACAAATAATCCAAACAGCAACCAATGTGGAGGGAATCTTCAGGCTCAGTGGCTCGGAAAAGCGCATCAAAGAATTGAAAACGATCTTTGATTCTCCGGATCGTTATGGCAAAGGTCTTGATTGGGCTGGTTACACGGTTCATGATGCGGCAAACGTTTTACGGAGATATCTTAATTTACTACCGGAACCAATCGTCCCTCTTGATCTATATTCTCGATTTAGAGAACCTTTAAGAGGTCATACTATGGCAGCAGTGGGCGATAACGATGGGGGCCCGCAATTTTCTGACAATTTCGATGTTAACAAGGCTATCGTCACCTACCAGCAACTTATCACAGAATTGCCACCATTAAACCGCCAGCTGTTGTTGTACATTCTGGATCTACTGGCAGTGTTTGCCTCCAAATCAGATGAAAATCGCATGACAGCGGTAAATCTCGCGGCCATCTTCCAACCTGGTATGCTTTCTCATCCGGAACATGACATGGCACCTGCAGAATATCGTCTTAGTCAAGACGTACTAATTTTCTTGATTGAAAATCAAGATCATTTCCTAATTGGGATGAGAGGCACCGCGGCCGATGAGCAAACTGTGCATGAGGTTGAAAATGGCGGTACCCCTCCCCCTGGAACGCCCACAACACCTGGCAGGTCGAAGACCACAATTCGAAGATCCGCCTCGAATGCCAGCGCTGGAGCCGATAGCGTGCGCAAGTTCGGTGGCATTCGACGTAACGTGTCTGTCTCTTCTCATCATTCACGGCAGTCAAATGGTGCGCCCAGTCCTGCAAGCCCAGCTTATGGCGTCACGCTCACTTCTACATCTAGCGGGGGTATCCATCGAAGCAACACCGTACCATCAAAGAAATCCCCAGGGCTTCCATCCGCTCGAATAAATAAACAATCGGGCCCACCGTCACCATCTCCGGTAGGTTTGGTTGCCAATCGTCCTAATGGACCTCGAGCGCTTTCACCCGGACTACCACCATCTCCTAGCCATGTATTTCCGTCATCTCCAGGTTTGGGCCTCAACACTGCCACGGAATCAAGTCTTGCCAATTCAGCTCATACTGTGACCAGTCAAGAGCGGTTGATTCCCGAATCAAGTGAGCGCTCCCCGGAGGTATCGACTCCCTCTAGAATTGTCTCAAATCTGTTTCAGCGATCGCCAACAGAAAGCGCCGAGAGACGACAGCCTAACAAGTTAAGGAAAAAGCGTATTCCCGGAAGTTCCAATCCTAGCGCGCAGAGTTCAACAAATTCTTTGGATGGGCGATCATCTTCAATGTCACCAGGTCTCCGTGCATCTCGCGTCAATTCGGAGCATTTGGATCATCCTCGCTTGGAAAATCTGTCAGAATTGAACCCAATATTGTCCAACACTCAAGCTACACCCCCTGCTACTGAAACCCCACGCGCCGAACAAGCTTCTCATTTTACATCCATGCGGCCAGAGGATCCTCACCATCCATCCGATAGAACGCTGAGGCCGGTTATATCGCCTGTATCTTCCTTACATTCCCACTCATCCTTCAATGACCAATCGGATCTTGATCATGTAGAAGACCCTGCTCTGGCCGAGGCAAGAGAAAAGCGTTCAATGTGGCGTCTTTCGCGGCGTAGGGATGACTCAAATACACTAGGAGCTACACTAAGCCCCAACAAGAATGGGTCGGATAGCAATGCAGGCGCAAGTTCCAGCTCTGTAGGCAGCTCAAGTCGACCTCGGAAGAGTTTCACGGGCGATACTGTGCCCGTGGGCCCCGACTCAGGATTATCCCACGCGCATGTCTATTCTAGCAATGAAAGTGGATCTGTTGCGCCTGAAGAGCGGAGAAGTGGGCCTCTGGGATGGATCAAAAGCAAGATGCGGGAGAAGCGAGACGAGAGCCGAGAGAAGGGTGCGGAGCGCGAACGAAACAAGAGCCCACCCGGTGACCGGCCGAACAATATCAGCTCTTCGGCCCTAGCACCGCGGGGAAAGAGTATAGAAATCAATAGGGGAGAAGAACCTGAACGCCTCAATGGGAGGGAACATGCCTCGCCACAATAATAATTAGTTGAAGGTGGAGGTGATGGCCAGAATATTTCCTAGCGTATTTCAGCATTTCGGAGCACTTTTTCATTGACATCTAGCCCAGACAAGGACAGCTCTAATAGGCTTGCTGTCTATTGATTTATCAAGATCGGGTGCCCCTTGGTCATGATGCGTCTTTCTTCCCAATTACTGTTAAATGCGTCGCGCATTTTCCGTTTTTGTTTGCGCTTCAAATGGAGTCCCATCTCAGTAAATATGGAGGGGATTTTAGGTGGATCACAGAGGCGATGGAAGATACCGAGTCTGGAAACTGGTTGATTTTGAGTGCATTACCTCGTGAACCAAGGATTCGCCATCTGTCATTGAGAGCTTCTCCGCTCCACGCTCTATAGAGAAGAATGGGATGAAAAAGAAATGAGAAAGGGTATAAAGGGGCGAGACGAGACAATCACGAATTCGATGAACCGCTGGCACTAGCAAAGGAGTTTCTTTTATCATGAATGCTTTTACGAAAATCAAAATAAATCGGGATTTTAAACTTCTGGGCATTAGGGGAGCAGGACAGGTTCTTATATGGTCATTGGAATGGGACGAGAGCACAAGTCCAATGAGGATAGGCTTAACATGACGACTCTTATGATTGGGATGACTCGGACTAAGGTTGGGTTTGGTTTGGGAAAGAATGGATAGGGTATCACGAATTTAACGGAAGGGGGAAGGATGGATAGAGGTTTTAACTTTCTACCCTTTTTGTTTTGTGTTAGGTTTGGACGATTGGTGGTGGCGATGAGGGGGATGAAGAAAGTGAGGATGAGAAGTCTGAGATGGGAAGAGATGTTCGATTCTTTTGTATGTATTTTGAAATAATTGTGAATGAGTAAATGAAAGGATCGGCTTCTTATATATATGAGATGGCTCTCGTACTTGTTTTAGTGGAATATGCTATGCTTAGGGAATTGTCATAGAGTAGTAGTAGCGGTATATATAGTATTCAACCTTTTGCACCCGGATATTGATGAGTTCAGATACTCGGAATAGCTCTGATTTAATCGTTACTGACGCCACCAGATGGAAAATATTTGAGAAGAGTGACGGATGAGGAATTAGTGAACAGAAATGTGCTCAATGACGAGGACACCACCATCTCGAAATATCAAAAGTGGAGTACGTGACGAAAAGAAGTTCGAGAAGTCAGGCTACAGTACTGTAAGATACAGTGCGTGCAGAAATATGTCTTGCATGCACAGCCTCCTCATCCTCTCCGGTTAAATTCAGGTTGCGAGCTGGAGGTCCCTCTAGAATAGTCTTCTTGGTGGAGGACTAGATGGTTGATATCGTATTCAGATACATAGTCAATGGTCATAGACTTGTTATAGTACATGGGGAACGCCAATGATAGTGATGATGATGGCGCTGATGGTGGCGAAGGCATGAATTGATCCATAACGCGGTGTATACTGTACTCCGTACTCCGTACAGTTGTGATGGGGATTTCTGATATGCATAACACAGACTTGTACTGTACACTGTACAGTACAGAACGTTGTCGAACTCTCCCCCAAGTTCTAAACATGGGATCTGCAGCGATTTTGGGCCCTGCGGGCGGGCGGATACCGGCGAACGAGAGCCGGATACGAGGTTTGAGACCCTTTCCTTTTTGGGTTGGTTGAGGCAATAGAAGGGGAAAAGTGGTGGTGGTAAAGCTTTTTTCTCTTTTTTTTTTCTTTTTCACCTATGGATGGATGGACTGCGTAGAATTATGAGTTTTAGAATCATCTTTGTGGTTGGAGGGGCTACGCTGTTGGTGAGTAGTTGTGCTGGCTTTTGATAAAGTCGTTGGATGAGTTGGGATATGGATATAGATAGATGTCCATGGATAGCTATGATATTGTATTTTATGTTCATGTTTATGTTTTGGTTTATGTCTACGTCTATGTTTATCCTTTGAGATAGGGGGTTTGACTACGGAGTACACTACGTATAGCGACTTAAGTCACAACAATGACATGGACCCTTACTATTCTTAAGCCTCGCAAAGTCATTAGTAAGTAATCTCTGTACATCAACTCAGCTATTCTTTGCCATTAGATTCAACAAAGACTAATAATAATGGATAGATAAAACCTACTGTACTTTGTACAGAGAATGTACAGAGTATTCGGAGGTTAGGTTAAGCGAGAGAGCGAAAATCAGGAACCCGAGGTTTATTGGTGATAGTTTTAGTTTTAGTTTTGGTTTTAGTTCTAGTTTTAGTTTTATATCATTCGCTGTACAGAGTATGTTGTAGAAACTGTAAAGACTGATGCAAACATATCTTTTATGCAGCATAGCATACTATTTAAGGGAACTGATTGATATGCGTTCTTCACATTGGTCAGAGAGGTGCTTCGGGATCTTCAGGATTTTTTGGATACCTGATGCTGTGAGATGTTTCATTAAGCATGTGTGATTGGAGTCTGCTAGACGTGAGGAAATACATATGCCAGCAAGGTGAGCATTCACGCTCGTCCGCATAGTGACGTCGCTATTGATAAACAAGATGTAATAGGTGAGAGAGAGATATTTATATCTTCCTTTCCCTTGCGGCATTATATTACTCATCACTGCAGTGGTTTCTTCTTGATATAAGTTAGAAAGCGGGTCCATCTGATGTAATATATAAAGTCATTGATTGAGAAAGCAAGAGAATGGTTGGAACAATGAAAGGATTTAGTCTACAAAGTATAGATAGATACTCCTCAAGCCATCATTTGATACGACTAACTCAACTCTTGCTCTTGGTTATCAAGATATTTGCATACTCGGAGTAACCTCTTGCAGGGTCTCATGTATCAAGTGGAGTGGAGTTATGAGGATGGTTCGTCTTCAATTAAATAAAATGTACTTGTAGAATGCACGATTCAACATTGAAAATGCAACAATTGGATTGCTTCGAACACTCGCTGAGTCTCACTCGCATCAGTTTCTTTGACGGTGGTGATGGAACCAGGTATAGATCTACGGGACATGTTCACTAAAACTAGAAAAAACTAGAATCAACCCAACAGTAAACAAGTCAATGCATTGATTAGTTTGCACATACATGCAGATACTTATCCAAGAGCTCTTTAGCTTGGTACAAGTTCTTCTTTCAGAGGTTCACATCGCCATCGTATGTATGTATATAATGGATAAGAATAAGAAACTTACTTGTATTGTCACTGAACCCCTCTCCTCTGCCTTTGATATCGGTTCATATATTGCTTCTCTTCATTTTGCTTGATTCTCTCTGTTTGCTTTCTGCATACGCTGTCGATACTCCGTACAGATCAAATCACTCTTTCATTGCAAAGTAATTTCTGTACCAACCCAACCCAACCCAGACAAAACCAGACCATACCATACCAGACCATACCAAACTTTCGTTTCTCCCCTTGGTTACGGATAATACCGGCCTAGACTGTCAAGAAATCGATCATTAAGGATCTATTTCATTTTGAAAGAAGGTATGTTAGTAGACAAGGTTTTTCTTTTTCACACCTTTCTATTACTGTATTGCACTTCGTATTGCTATGGAATTCCTGACAATCAACCAAATCATGGGAAACAAATCTTAAATTCTCTATAGAAGAAGATCTAATTCCTTGTTTTCAACACTTTGGTACTCTTTTTGCAGCATTGTCACCCTTTATCCTTGCGCTGTATCACTCAAAATAATGCTTGTTTCCTTCTTGTTCCTTCATTTATCTGTCAAACTAGCCGAAGTTCTTACAGTGCAGCACCACTTGAAAGTCTTAAACACAACACAACGGGCTGTCTAATTCTCAAATTGTAGCCACAGACAGCACTTTCGAACCTACTGGCTAGCTCCTGGTTCCCTCCTTACAATCATTGAACTACTGGCACTCTTACTGGACCTGACCGGGCTGGACTGGACTGGACTACTGCACAGAACCTTCCACCGCCCCCCTTCCCCCTTCCCCCTTCCCCCTACCACCTACCATCCATCTACCATCCAGTACCATGCTTACTTGACTTTCCCGAGCTTTCCTTCCTTTCTCCGCAATAATATTGCACTGAGCACCTAGACATCATCGTGAACTAGGTACTGACTGTATTGACAGCTACCCAGCCACAACATAAAGGGCAAGTGATACCCTGAATGAAAAAGCTAAAAAACCTATTTTTCCCTATCCTGCTTCAATTCCCATCTACTTGTGCTCTTCCTCTCTGAATAATTCCTCTACCATCCCTCCATAATAAATCTTGTCATACATTCAATTGTCTGACCATCATCCTTCGTTTCTTGTGTCTTGCTTGTTTTCTCTTCATTCGTTCTACCTTGAAGTGGCACCACAGCCCACTCCTTGTGCCTCCTTACAGCCCTATTGACATTCACTCAATCCACCTATAAACCTTGGAATCTGTTGTTGTTTTGACCAAGACAATCTGGTCAAGCAAGCAATTATGAGTTCAGCTGCTAATGGACAAAAGATCCAAGACATTGAGCAAAAGCTCAGCTCAAGCGTCGACAGTCCCTTGATGAGCAACACTGATTATTTCAACGAGAAACAAGACACTGAAGTGGATAGACCTCGAAAGGCAAACATCATGCCTTCAATCCGACAATTCCTGTTGACTCTTATGGTCGTTTCCCTCCTCACTATCACGATCGTTTCTGCCGCCACAACCAACCGAAGCCCAGGAAATGCAGCACCTTGCATGAAGGATCAACAAGCTTTTAGAGAACTGTTGGATACTGTTGAGCCTGCTATGCTACATGATGTGCTCCATCAGCACATGGGAGAGAAATATCAACACGGGGTTTATGAAGGTGATAAGGAGACTATGGAAGCCGTCTACAGGCAGGAAACCCAGAGTCGCACATGCTTTGGTTGAGGCAGCAAAGGCAAATGCTGTGGTTGAATTGGCAAAGAGACAGGCTGGATCGAATTCGACATCTTCTGAAGCTCCCAGTGCAAGTTCCAGCGTCGCTTCGAGTACTGTCGTCACTTCAGAGCCGGCCACAACTTCTCCTTCAAGTTCGGTCTCGGTGGCTCCATCTTCCACTTCAGTTTCAACCACAGCTGTTGTCTCAACAAGTGCCTCGGTCACGAAATCTCCAACTACGTCTGCCACCACGCAAGAAGTCTCCTCCACCACGGCTCCGAGCTCGACGACCGAACGAACTTCGGAATCTTCATCGACCCAGGCTGCGACAAGTGATGGAACTACCTCCTCCCAAGTGGTAACAGTTTCAACCACTACGCCAGCCTCGACATCTGCTCCAACCACACAATCGGGTACGTTTAAAAGCGAGCTAACCTCGTATTCCTTTTCTTCTACATCCCCTTCTGCCTTGACGTTGCCCAAATTCTTTTTTGTGAATACCACGTTTTCTGCTTCCCTTCCTACGCGTATACCTCCGAGCCCCTCGATCTCGACTGTAGGTTTGCACCCTACCAGGTCGATTTCTCTGGAGTCAAGTTCCAAGGTTTCTTCTGCAATTTTGATATCTGCAAGTTCAACGATATCCTTGGGAGGTTTCCCCGTAATTCTTAATGCTATAATTTCTAGTTCTACTTCTCTTGGATACCCTTCTACTGTTGTTTCTATTTTTGGTGTTAGTGCCGTTGGATATCATACCCCTTCGTCCACCTCCGTGTCTGGTTCCGGTCCTGGAAATCATGACAACTCCGTAGCAATAGTTTCTACCTCTACTTTGGTTGGATATGACAATTTTTCCGTTGTCTTGCCTCTACCTATTTCCACTTCTATTGGATCTTATCACACTTGGGCAACCTCCGTTACTAGTTCTTTAGTCACCCTTCCTAGCAACACTTTCTCTTCATCATTTTCTGGCTTAGACTTATACTCGCATTCAGGATCGACTTCTACCGCTGTTTCTCAATCTCAGAGCTCTGTATCTTCTCAAGTTACTAGATCCACATCAGAAGCATCCACTACCGCCTCTCAAGCTTCTGAATCATCTTCAGGTACTACTCTTGTCCCCGTGGCTACTTCTGAATCATCTACAGGTACTACTCCTGTCCCCGTGGTTACTTCTGAATCGTCTTCGAGTGCTACTTCGGCCCCCGTGGCCACAGGAGCTTCTACAAGTGAGGCCTCCATCTCCTCTGAGGATTCCACTTCTCGGGCCACTGCCTCTGGAGCTGCTACCTCTTCTGGTGCCTCAAGTTCTTCTACCGAGGCCTCCAGCTCTAATGCTTTGTCTACTTTGACTACTTCTGCGGGCTCTCCTGCTACTGAATCTTCTTCTACCCTGGTCGTTACTCTAACATCTACTAACGTGGCTGAAACTACAGCTTCTTCTACAGATGAACCCTCTACACAAGCTCCTACAACAACCAGCAAGAGGACTACCAGCAGTACCTCGACTCAAGTTTTCACTACAACCCTACCCAACGGTTCTCTCTCCACAGTCACAGCTGTCACAGTAGTTCCTGCTATAGTGACTGGTGGTTCTTCCGGTGGTTCTACCAGTACCTCATCCGGAAGTGCATCATTGCAAACCAACAGTGCCGGAAAGAACAGCTTGGGAATCAATCTAGTCCTCGGTGCCGTTGGAATGGCAGTAGTCGGTTCATTATAAGCCAAGAAGTCGCGACGAATACATCGAATCAGAGCTCTTTTGATATTTACACATTTGCATAGCGTCGGTGTCGGGTTTCTACGGTCACAAGTTTTGATTCAACCATCAGTCTCTCATTCTTACGATCGTAATGACTTGGCACGAATTTCTCATCACTCTTTTAAACGGACTTTGGATTGGCGCATAGATTGGAATAGCCCATCATGGGACATGTGCTTTGCTTCGCATAATCGCTGGAGGCTTTGTTATGGATCGAATAGTTTTATGCATTGCATCGGAACGGCCTCGAGATAAATATTGCTATTGGAGAGGATCAGGAAAACGAATGTATGTTAATGCGGGGGAAGTGGTAGAGCAAAATATCGTGGAGGGGCTACGGAAGAGGAAGAATAATAATACACCCAAGCACATATACAAACCCGATACTCTGCTGTGTTCAATGCTCAAGTAGTTTAAATGTGAAGATCTAACGTGCGACTAGATTCCCATAATTCTTGCATGAAAGGGTCTGAAAACTTTGTGAGTTTTTCTCGAGAATTATTGATTTGAAGTCTTGAACATTCTTCCACGCTGCATATCATTCTCTCGAGTTTCCCCCGATGCTAAATTGGTCTCAATGCTTCTCGAATACCCATATCATGTCGAGAATCCCTTTAATCAAAGTGAAATTCATCATTGCTTAATTTCCAGTCATACGGCTGCCATGAACAACACCATCTCAACGCTAGCTCATCCGTGCAGTGAGACATCCGGTAGGTATCCATCTACCCAACTACCTTCAACTAGGGAAATATTGAATTTGTAATAGTGTGATTTTCGTAAATCGGGGTATAAACACATATATCTTGTGCGCTCTCTATTATTTTCGCAATTTCATACTGATTCGTAAAACATGTTAAAAACTGTATCCCCGGCCCTCAGGCCCCCTCCTTTCTTTCTGGCTTCCCTCGAAATATTCGCAGAATCCAGAGTACACTGAAATGCATAGCCCGTGTCCTATGATCAAACTCCGCGTACTCCCACTGCCCTCCAATCCAGCCGAAATCTGTACACTCCCAAATCCTGGGTTCCGATTATCCGGGTCCGATTCGGGGCATGTCGTGATGTTCACTCAGTGTACTTAGGTATCTGTTTAGTTCTTCTACTCTCTCTTTGTGGGTTTTTACGCCTTCGCGCTTGAGTCTGTCGTTTAACTAGAGTGGGAGGGAATTGAGTTAGTTTGTGTTCTTTGGAGGTGCTAGGAACTCATGGGTGGGTAGATATGAGGAATTTGTGGGAAATAACTGAGGGGGCTTTTTGTGGACAGGAATCTGCAAACGTATAAGAGCTAACATACCCTCCTTCTTCTCATTTCCTCGTGTGCTCTCTCCGATGCCGTCTTTCCAGATTGATCGCGAGGATCCAATGTTCTCAATTGTTCTTCACTTAATCCATCCGAGCCACTTTCTCCGTCGCCTTTTCTCACAGCTTCCCCGGAATCCTTTGTCTCTAGAGTATCTTCATCCTTCAACGCCTTCTGCAAGGCTGTTTCTGAGCCAGCGGTCGAGGTAGATATATTTGGAATAGCAGTATTCTTCTTCTTCTTTTTCTTCTTGCTGATGCCGGCACCGGTGGCAGCGCCTTTCAATTTCAGACCCCCGCCTGTGGAGGAATAATCGTCGGGCATGTTTGGGGAGTGGTGGTTGAGAAAGGCGGAGAGGCAATGGGTCGAAGGGAAGGGATTCTAGAATTATAGGTTCGGGCGGAGAAACCTTAAGCCGTAGTTCTACGCCGTGACCTCCAACATCATATGGGACGAGTCTGGTAGATGTCAAATGGAATTCAAGAATCAAATGCTCTATATATATCATTCTACCTGTCTAGGAAACATCTCTTCATCGTTTAAGTAATGATATATCATACTCTATAAGCTTGAATCATTCAATATAGATCAAAAAATCAAGTCATACATAGAATTTGAGCAACAAGTTTAGCAGAAAGAATAAAAAGTGAGAGCTATTGTAACTTTTGAAAGCTTGGAAGCGTTTCATAATACATTCACGGTGCTTACAACCTACATATTTGAGATATCCAAGTCTCTAGAGATGACATACCGGAGCATGAGTATTCCATATCCAAGTGTTCTAGGTACCACAATACAACTAATTTGATGCTCTCTTCGAAGAGACTATGGATGTATAGCAAGCAGAATGGCATATCAAACGATCAATATGAAGAGGTTTCCAGTTTGACTGGGTCTATCTAAACATCCTCCACAAAGCGAAACTCTCTGTACATTGTGACTGCTTGGGGCTTTGTTCTTGACATCAATCTATCATGATTCTATCGTGCATCTATTATAATGTGTTCATTCTGAGATACTTATATACTTATAGGTTATAAGCGTGTATTTTATTGTAAATCAGATGATGTGACGATTAATTTGTCCGTAATTCTACTTGAGGGTGGAAACAGATGATATCTCCCAAGTCTAACTCTGCCTCCATATATTGACATCAATCTTGGAGGCTTGGGGTATTCTAGTAATAAGGAATTTTTGATATGCAGGTGGTGTGCAAAGTTTTGCTGTTCGACAGTCTTCATGGAGAATGTCGCCTACTGAGTAAATATCACAGTTCTATTCCATCAAATGCCAGCAGATTATTGGATTTGGCAATATAGAAAAGTCCTGAAGTATGTCCACGCTCTTTGACTCGCTAGAATATACAGCTCATAACAAAAAGACTAAGAACACTGACAATAGAAATCTTTAAATTCACCATATCTGTTGGTTATAGAATATTTGCAAATCTGCTATTCAGTAGAACACAATATAACATAACCGAATTCACCATGTCTAGAGCAGGGAGTGGAGTGATTATTTTGATCTATCTAGCCAAGCAGAACATTCAAACTGCTTGGATAAATCAGGTACACCATCATGGCTGTAACCAAGTCAAACAATAACTAACAACAACAACAACAACAACTTCTACCCACTGCCCAAATTGGCCCCTCAAACTGTGTCTCTACCACTCTAGAGCTTTGCAATGATAACAAAGTTGATGCATAAATTCCACCTGAATTGGCATCTCGATCTAGCCAACATTAGATCGGCGAACCCAAACTAGCTCACCACCACGACTTATAAGAAGGACCACCAAATGCCTTCCTCATCACCTCTCAACAGCCCCAAACTTACCAGCGCGTCCTATCATCTCTACTCACTAGCGCCTAATATCCATATAAACACAAACTCCCAACAAACCTCCTCTTTCGCCCCTCTAGCTCCCGACGCTGGACACGAGGTATCGTACGCCACAAACAACACAGGAGTTACTGAATCGGGAGCCTCGGTTCTACATAACGAAGGAGACCGAGATCTCGTCCACGATAACAGTACGGGCGATATTGAGCCTAGCAATACTCACCATTCCAAGGGCAAAGAGGCAGACACCAGCTTCGCCAAGCATACCTCCTCAACATCTAGCGAGCACAGCTCTGACTCCGACGCTGCGTTTTACTGTATTGTGGGTAGTCGTCCCAGCGAGGAAGACGTAGCGAGTCTTTCTCTGTCCCTTGTCAACGTGGCGGAAGCTGGACTTGCGTCTACAATTGTAGATGGAACTTTGTCCGTGCCTGGTGTTGCAGCCTATGATGTGGTCGGAGGGGAAAGAGAGAAAGAGAGGAAGAGTAGTATTAAGAAACGAGCACTAGAGGGGTTAGGAAAGTTGGGTAGGCTCTTCAAGCGGTTGTTTAGCCGAAAGAAATTAGGGGACAAGGGGGGGATGGGGATGCGGTAAATGGTTGATCGCATGTATCAGACTAGATGCTCGATGGATCAACCCCAATTAGCAGATTCTGCATCTAATTTTGCTTCCTCATATTAATAGGTAGTAAATATGAATTTACGACAATCATCACATATATACGGGGCGTGTTACGTACATGGGTTGACTAAAGATAAAGGTATCCGACGTGGAAATTAATATATCTACTTACATATACGCAGCTTTAGAATATCCTTAAAGGTATGCTTCATCTGACAGTACTAAATCATATGCTAACTGCTGTATATACAACTTGGAAGTCATTGATAGTCCCACTCATATTCAAACACTCAACAGGCCACTAATGATTTTCTCGAACGATCCGAAAATGTTGATTAGTTGTTTGGGACGGTATAGCGTTGCAAAAATCCTGAGTGTTCAAATCAAAGTATTGTTTTGAATTGCTTTCATCTTATGTACTCGAGTGATTGGTAGAGATAAGCAGACTAATCGAATCTCGTCCAGGTATCTAGGGGCCAATTCAGATAGACATTCAATGACTTTGGGAGCACGAGGCTTTCTTCAACGTCTAGGCAATATCAGCCATGATCAATAAGTTTACGCTCTGACCGTACACATGAACGCTCACTCGCCTGAAGTGATGGAAGAGTACTTGTCTGAGTGGGGCAGAATCATGAACTCGAATTGATTGTATGGCACTTGCGTAACTGTTGTAATCAGACTCCTGATGGCGATGATGGATATAGAGAGTATGAGGATCACTGGAGCGTAGTTTCATAGACAAAATAGTTTCCCAAAGTCAAGTATGCACGGCATTCCAAGCAGAGAGTGTGTCAGCCCAGATCTCCCAATGGCCGATCTTCCCAGCTCCATCGAATTCACTCAATCGATATATGAACTGCTCATCCCAATCTTTGCCCGTCTTGATGCTCCTAAAAGTTGCACTTCCGACGACGCTAACCACACCTCTCTTTCCATTAATCTCGCAAGTCTCATCGACAAGGAAAGACTTGGGGGAAGGGAATGTGGTAGGTGAGGGCTCGAACTTTAGGGATTTTGATAGAATGGCGAAATAGTCGTCGCATGTCTGATTGTCGGAAGAGTTCAATTTACGACCCTGAAAGGCTTTACCAAGGAATGGAAGTTCTGGGTTGGTAGGGCCGTGTTCTGTGATCTTGGGTTCTGAAGTGAAGTGCGAAGATAAGATAGCGTCGGGTGAAAGGCCATCAACGAAAGCCTGGCAAAATGCAACCGCTGTCGTTCTCATCTCCTCCTTACTCGGAGACATGAATAGTTCTGGTGTTAAGTTCTGCCGGTGATAGGATGGCTGTTGGCTTGGTATCTTCCGTCAGAGTTTGTAGGGTGTTTGTTGGTATTGAGGCCCGCCAGCCAGCTAGGTCCATGAATGAATGTACCGGGTAACCTTACAATGTAAATGTTAGGCAGTCATTTAAAATCAACCCCCTGCTCAGAAATGGTTGAGGTAATGTAATGGCTGCATGAATTTACCCTCAGAAAGCGTTCGGGTACTTCTCAAATATTTTGTTGTTGAGGTTGTGAGGTGAGGTTGTCATAACCAAGGATATCGAAAGAAAACTAGACTGGTGATGGCTCTTTCAAAAAGGAATGAATGCCGAGGTCACCACCATTCGCCACAATGAAATGATGAAGGGAGGAGTAATAATAAGTAGCGTACCTAGGCAGTGGAGGTGAATGTTGATGGTTTAAGAAGAAAAACTACAGTATTATGCTATGGAAGCAATATTATTGGCTGGGATTTGATAATACGACTCGAGTATATCATACTATACCATGCTAACTATACCTAACATACCATGTTTATATATATATATATATATACTTGATGTCGTTTTGTGGTACATCCAAGATACTGTCATCCGCCGGTGCAGTTAGTTGATGGATGACTCTATCGCCAACTCTTTCAAGCCTTCCTTCGATCACCTGCAAGAACAACTTTCTCGCCAAACCTTCTTACGGAAAGGGTCTTCCAATATGTACCCCCCCTTTATTCTCGGTGTTTGTTGACCAGCTTGTATTATTCTAGCTGGGCATCAATTTGTATTCACAGATATCTTGCTTCTGTAATTATGAGATTCTATGTTCTGGTTGGATTTGAAGATTCCGCCTGTGATATTTGGGAGATTCATAAAGAATTACTATTCCAATTAATGCTACAGACTATCATGGTGAGGATAGTCATGAGGAATGTATTTCAAATATTGAGAAAGGCGAAATCTGTTGGATATGACCTCAATCCTTAATAGTCAGGGACCCTGGGAGTATGGAATCAGTTCACTGCCTTCATACTTAGGCGATAGTTAACGCTCGTAGCTTCTCAAGACGAGAAACCTCTCGGTTGCCTGGGTGTGAAAGCCGCCACTCAGTACTTTTTTCTCTAAAAAAGAATCTCAATATGTTAAGAAGAATAGGCCGTCCAAGGCCCTCCTCGTGATGATGGATTATAGGCAATTGAGCAGCAATGTTGATGAAGTAGTTTGTTTGTGTGCCTTGGCTGAATCTCGAATCGAATGATACCTCAACCTCAACCTCGAGAACCAAAGCTGTGTCCATCCATGTTGGGCAGAGGTGGCTTCAATTGTAGCTGGAGTTCTGCATCAAAGCAAAACCGTATGCGAATAGGCTGTACCTCTCTGCCGTAACAACATCTTGAGCTTCAACGACAGTACTTCGTTTTTGATCGACCGTTGGTATCATCAGCCAGCCTTAGGACACTGCCTCCTCATTCAGCCCTCCAATTTCGCCTGAACATTACAGTACAGTACGGATACTGTAAGTCTGTAACCCCATGATTAACCCATGATGAACCAACCTTGTTCGTTCAACTCAAAAATTAATCAAAGGTCTAGACTAAACGGTTACATCGGGAATCTTGGTAACTTGCCGACCACCGGCCACACTTAGCCCGTTCAGGAGCTCCGACTGCTATTTTGGTTCATATTAGTAATAGAATTTCATAATGTGGACTCAGAGTTCTGATATGCTACCCAATACGTACTAGCCGATCTCGCGGCTTATTGGTTGGTGGAACAATACCCGGCTCCCCACTTTTCGTCTAGCGTCAAAATCCTTTGGCCACGAGTATAAAAGGAGCGTCTCCCTCTGCCTTCTTCCGCTTCTTTTCCTTTTCTCTTCATACTTACCTTGTTGAAACGGTCTGCAGATCAAGCATTGCAGCGTTGCGATACGAGTCCTCCATTGCACATCGGGGCGACGAGAATCGTTCAGTTGCCTTCGGGTACCTGATCGGCGGAATTTTTGATTGCTTTCCCTCGTGGATATTCTTTTCATTGGGATCTTGACCTTGCGTTGGGACTTGAAGAAGAGGTCGATTTGTGTGGTGTTTGAGAAGGGTGCAGTGTCGAAGGGGCATGGCATGAAGGAGGGGCGAGTCGAAGATCTCAAGGCGTAATGTAACCTACCACCACCAATTAAGTCAGATCTACCTCCTTTGATCGTCTTCGGTCGCCTGTATTTGTGTCGTGACATTGTGAAATAAATCTATATCCCTGCCAAGATGCCATGTTTTCCCAACCATTCATGGGTGCTTGTGGACGATGTCTCCCCTCTGCGCTTTTCAAAGGCAAGTACATTTCTTGGAATCTGGTCACGCCGGCCCTTGATGTATCAGCTTGATTATAAAGTTCATCTTGAAGAGGAAAACACGACGCCATCTATTAAGGTTCATCGCAACAAGACTTGATTGTTTCGGGTTAGCACATACACTACATACGAACTTCGTATTAAGTTTTTGCTTGCTGCAATGCACCTTAATCCTTCTTATGCATATACTGCGGAACAAGGACTAGATGTCAAGGGTGATTCGCAGCAATGACAATGATATCAAGCTCATTGGACTTTTCTACATCTCAATTCTCTTTGGATTCAACTCTTGATCTTGATATCTCTAATTACCACGATTCAGCATGTCCGTATTGTTGGTATCAAATATGCCGCAGTTTCCGCAGTAGCAGTACCGTCAGTACAGAGTGTACATTGTACAAATAGTAATATTTCTTTTTTATCTGATATATATATATATATTCCTGAGTCTCATAGGGTTCATCGACTGCGCCCGTTTCCATAAGATTAGATTAGCATATTGGTGATGTTGTCAGATAGATGGATGATACTAGGTCCATAGGTATGGCCATGACATGATTGACCATGAATGACTTCATTGTTGTATCAATCATTTAATCATTCAAGGGCTAGCAAAGAAGACTACAGTTGGAACCTTTTGATAATATCGACAATACTTATTTATTTATTTATCTATTTATTTATTTATTTATTTATTTATTTATTTATTTATTATTTATTATTTATTTATTTATTTATTTATTTATTTATTTATTTATTTATTTATTTATTTATTTATTTATTTATTTATTTATTTATTTATTTATTTATTTATTTATTTATTTATTTATTTATTTATTTATTTATTTATTTATCTATTTATCTATTTATCTATTTATTCATTTATCTATTTATTTATCTATTTATTTATTTATTTATTATATATCTATTTATATATTTATTTATCTATTTATTTATTTGTTTATATATCTATTTATTCGTTTATTTATAATCATATCACTTTGAGCTAGCCTTGGATTTGATTTATGTTTATTAATTATTTGGTTTACAAGTAGAATTGTAATTTAGTAAGTTTATTCTATTATTCGATTATTCGATTTCAAGGTTCCATAATCTCTCTCTCTCTATTTGAATATCCGTGGACAACCTAAACCAGAGAAAAGAATACGAAGGAAATCTTATCCAGGGCTTAATATTACTGCCCAGCCTTATAGGAGAGGAGAACATTGATGTTTATATTATTCACATTTATATTTACATTTACGTTTACATTTACGTTTACATTTACATTTACATGTACATCCATGGATTTACATCTACAACCATATTGATCACATCCATCTAATCAATTTACAATCATATTTACAAAATACGTTCATTCCATCTTCAACATTGCACTTCACGGTCGCTTCAATATTTCTGTTCATCCCAACATACCGATCCGATACAAGCAGAATAATTATTATATGCATATCAAACTCCCTGGAAGAAGACAACGCCAAGTCCTTCAAGTTACAGAGTTATACCCAGTATTGGATTGTAGTCACGACGAAAGGAATAAAAAAAGAAAGGAAAGGAAAGAAAAACAAACCCAATTTAATTCCAATCCCATCTAATCTAATCCAATCCAATCCAATCCGAACCCAACCCAACCTCTCTTCTTCATCATCATCGTCTTCTTCTTCTCTGCTGCTTCTTCTTCTTCTCTCCTTCGCCTCTTCACTCTTACTTCTCTCTTCCCCATATTAAACTAAGAAGGGTTAAAAACCGATTCAACTGACTGGTTGGTGCTTGATGCTTGATGCTTGATGCTTGGGTGTTTGGTATTTGGTGCTTGGTGTGCTTGGTGCTTGGTGCTTGGTGCTTGGTGCTATTATCCATCCACTCATTATCCATTATCCATCCATCCATCCATCCATCCTTCATCCATTCTACCTGCATCCCCTTCAACTCCTCAAACCATAACATAACCATAACCATAACATAACATAATATACCTCCTACATAAACAATACACAACTTTGCAATCTCATTCATACCTCCTCCTATCCTGTCCTGTCCTATCCTATCCTATCCCATCCCATCCTATCCCATCCTATCCTATCATATCAAATTCTCACACTCTTTCCCTCTATCAAATACCTCCGTTCTTTTCATACGCTCCTCAATCAAAGCCTCTAACCTCTCTCGAAGCCGTCACGAGCCTATTGTATACATCCCTCCATCCCTCCATCCCTCCATCCATCCATCTACCCATACATACATACATCATATATACGTCCCTCCCTAGTCTCGAAAGAACAGGAGGAAGAAGAAAAGACGAGAACAAAATAAACGGCAATTAAATCAATCCTTCGTTGTCCGACCTCCTATCGAAACCCTCTTCAAACATATTCCTTTCCGTCACATTCATTCGCTTTTTCACCTACTCGAATCGTCCCTCACACGACCTTTTCTTTTCATAATCTGCGAGCGTGCGACCTATTATAGAATCATATCCCTACCCTATTACAAAACCCACCTCTTTCAAGAAAGATTTCAAAGCCACACCTATAACGTTTCACCACTGGGTCGCACCGTATTCATACACACAACGAACCACCCAAGTCACAACAGACGGTCATTCATTCATTGTTCGATCCATTATACCCATCTATCCATCTGATTGACTAGCATTCCCCATCTATATCAATTTTCAATATACTTTTTTCGAAACCCCCGCCCTGAGTGCATTGATTGATTCACCCTTTCGCAAAAATTTTATCTGAATCCTCCTACTTCTTCTTCATTCCACGCCAGATTTAAGTCATTCACTTTTGGCTCCTGTCAAGGAGCCTCAAACACCGCAGACGTGGCTTTCAGACAAGACTCCCGAAAGTCCCTGCTTAGTCTTGGTCAGGGACCATATGAACAAGACGCGGGAGGTTATTTTCATCGTGAAGGACTCGCATCGGGACCCAACGCAATAGCTTCAAATAAGAAAGAGAAGATGTATCTCCCAACTACAACCTGGACATGGGCCTTTATGATTGCCGCAACTCTGCAAGCTGCAGCGGTTCTAGCAATTGAATCGTAAGTTTCAAGCAATATGGAGAAGGTACAAAGATCATTCGAGGGATTTCTTGACTAACATATATCCCTAGGTATGTATTCGCAAAATTCCAAACGAGTCTGGTCGCAGGCAAAAAACAAATAGCTCTCGATCGAACAATTCCCACCTACCTCACCCTGTTTATCTTTGGTTTCCTTTATCAAGTTGTTCTAGTATACGATTCGTTACGACTCAAGAATACGATTCAGGTTATCGGTCTTTGCATGTACAATGTTGGCATGTTGATATACGCTTCTATTCAATACGATCAAATTCAGTCCGCGATCGAATCATTGGGTACCCTTGGCTACGTGGATGCGCATGCGAATGTCTGGCCGGATGTGCAAGGGCTCTTGATAGCAGTTCCATGTATAATCGCTTTCTTTACCATCTTGATGTCATTCATAGCGTGGAAACTTTACGACGAATTTGCTTGGACGATTTACAAACACATCAGCGCTGATTTGCGAATGAAGCGTAGATTCTTGACCTACCAAGTAAGTTGAACGGCCTCCATGTCTTGAATCGTATGATATTGATAAATTCTAGATTTATATTGCCCTGTTGAAATTTGATTTCTTCTTCTTCTTGGGATTCACGGTTCAGTTTCTTGTTATCGTTACTGGTGTACAGGATTTTGAATTCGGTTTAACAATAGCCGCCATTCCCGTTACCATCTTCATTCTATTCATGGCCGCCTTCTGGACTCGTCGTGAAAATAAACCGGGCATGCTCTCGGCGATTTTCATCTTCCATTGTGGTTTGGCCTACTTCATCTTCAAACTTGCCCGAATGTATCAACCATCCAAGGAAAAGGATTATATGCCAGTTCGCAAGAATTTGACAAGTTTCGCTGTCATCACCATCATCTTGATCATTTTGACAATTGTCAACGCTTCATTGTGCACGGCAAATTTCGACAAAGGTCTCAAGCCACATTTGAGGTCACGAAAGATCGGTGGTGAGGAAGAGAAGGCCGATCATATGACCGAATTACCAGATCTCCACAATTCCAAAGCGAACAATCGTATGACGATAGATTAAGCAAAAGGCTTGCGAATCAAAAATGGGCAAATAATTTCAAGACATCTGGTTACACATTTCGGAATTGGATTATGGTTGCTTAGAAGTTAGGACTGGATGTACACTGGGACGACTACGACATTGGGTTTCTTCATTTTCTTGTTACTTTTTTATTTATTTCTTTATTCCCTTTTACTTTCTTTACTTGCGACTTTTTATTTGTGTTGGTCCTTTTTTGAGCGAAGATATTTAAGCTTGTCTTGCCTTGGGTCAAATACGGCTGGTAGGCAGGCATAGGCATTCGAGGAAACGAAACCTCACCTCATACCCGGAATCGATGGATATTGGCTGGATGGCGTTTGAGAGGGCGTGATGTGTGATTTTTGCGTTTATGGTGGCGCAGAAACCGGAGTTTGTAGGGTGGATTTGAATTGGACTGTGTGATGGATGGACAAATGGTCTTTAGGGCTATCTCTTCGAATAGGATGGGCTTGCTGAGCATAGACATCCTATATGGAAGGAACGGAAAAGCATAGTAGCATGGCATTCATAGAATGGCGATGTGGTGTTTGCATATGAAAGCTTTAGCGAAGCGAAAGAGATCTTTATGAAAGTAAGGAGGGAAGTGAGGAAGGGGAAGTAAATGAAAATTATGTTCTTCAAACATTTATGCCTTGCAACTCAATCTTATGCTTTGGTCTTGTATGTCTGAGGTATCTCCCCTTTCTTGGCTGGCTCTACGTTGTGATCTAATAGGATCAGGCTACTCTTTCTTCATGTCGAAAGGGGGGTGGGGTTGAATAGTTGCGTGCAGCTCAGTGTGGGGCAGTCTCTCCGCCACAGTGCATCATTGCATTACAGTAATTGTACTCCGCAAGTGGATCTAACATTTGTTATTCACTGCCTTCAATTTCGATTCTCGCTCGACCTAACCAAAGGAAGACAAGTGGTGTCTACCTATATAAGCGACTACCCCCTTTGACTGGAGTTCCCAGCAACGTACACACGTTCGCGAACAGATACAAACCCGTAAGGAGTATGCGAAATATTGTCGGGGTGGGTATTAGATAGATGGGATTGGATTTTTAGTCGTTTGAGCGTTTTGTTTATTATCGTTTGTGGTGTTGTGGTCGGGGTGATGGGTGGTTTCTTTTGAGATACAGTGCGGCTGTCGTTTTGTCATTTCTTTCTATGCTTGCACCTTCAAATCTTGTCCTTTTGTCTCTTCGGGCGGGTATATTGGATAAGTATATGAATAAATCTATGCTGCAAGTAAGTATACGGTATCTCCGATGTACATCTCATGGGATTCAAATCTCGATGGCGAGTTCTAAAATGTTTCGGTCTGCTGTTGGGGATTAATATTGCAGTTTTCATCATCTATGATGATTTTGGTTGATGGGGAGGGTAATTTTTCCTCTGTTTTTCTTTCCTGAATTTCAGGGTGTCTATATATTGGATTCAATTGTGACCATCTGGCGGATGGCTGAGGGTACCTAGAATTTCATTGGTGCAAAGAGGTGATAAACGTAATATAGTACCAAGATCACGGAGGAACGAGAACTCATGAGGATTATGGTAAATTAGGATTCACCTCGTCTCTGGATCTCTCTAACATCCCCATTTGGTAGTCGAATAAGCTTTCAAATCTTGCCAGGGCACCAGAGGGATAGACTCATAGACTTTTGTCATGTTAGGACACTGTGAGGATCTTGAATACAAGATATCATCACTGTCTGTATCCGATGGTCTAGGATCAGAGTCGATACCATAACTGAGCAGGTATCCTGGATATGGCGATGGAATTCGGTTTATTCGGAATTAAACCGAATTATCGCATTATCAAGTCACCTCCAAAAAAGATCCTGATCTTGTGTCTTGTATACATGGTTCTTTGCCATGATTCTCAGCATGTCGCCTAATTCTCTTCTCGGTTCTTTGTTTAATCTTGAGTATTGTGTCAGGCCTCATCTACGAACGCTTAAGTAAAAAGTGACCAAGGGCTGAAGATGACCTATGTTCATGATAAGCACATTTGCCTGCAATTTGTGGCCCACTGAGTTAGGCGAGAGGGGGTGTATTTGTCTGTTGTGGTTATCGTTTATGATATCTGGTGGTGGTTGTTGTCGCCTTATCTGTTCCCATATAACTGCCGAAATCAAGGATGGTAGTACATCAAGTGTGTATCAAGCTATTTATATACCTTTTGGTAGGCATGAATTGTTTGTTTGGTGTTGGCGCAGTCTGCGGAGTATGAGGAGAATTTCATGTATGTTCTCATCGGTGCTTTTGCTATTCTGGCGTTTAGTTCGTGGGCTTAAAAGGGGTTCTGGGTTTCAAGGTGAGATAGGGAGACGAAGGAAGAGTGGAAAGGTCTGTGGAGTGAAAGCATCCACTGTCAGCGTACCAGTAGGTTATTAGAACTTAGGGGTGGTGATAGATTCTTTAAGGTAACCGGTTTGCTATGTATCTTATAGTAACTAGGAGCTTCCATCTCTCTCTCATTATCCGAGAAGGTAAAGGCTGAGCTTGATGAGATATTACGAAAGTCATGTCGTAGTAAGCAAATCTAGGCAAGATCACATATCATCGTTTTTATATCTTCATATTTCCGCATATCCAAGATTTCTGGCGAATAAGGTGAGTGGATTTTGTCAGAAATATCAATATAACCTCTGTATCATTGTGGGGTGATCAAATTTCAAGGATTTGTTGAGAGCTGGATAATAAATAATTAGTTTTGCGGTCTGAACGTAGTTTCTGTTCTCTTTCTGCTTCGGTCTAAATTGTCTTTCGTTATCGGCTTGCTGGATTTGCCATTGATATTAATACTAGAGCTTGTAGAAATATATGCGGATGATTTATGAGATGAGATTGAATGGGCATAGACTTAAGGTATACGATTCCCAATAAGGACAAGCGTTTCTTGTTTTATCCCCAGCCCTGTCCGCTCTAATGATCATTTGTTATGTTCTCTCATCGTTAGTCTTCTTTATATCAGTCTGTGATGAGATGAGATGTTTTTAAGATGGGACGGTCTCTTTGATGGTAGGATTGAGATGGAAAAGGCTAATGGGGTTGAGGTTGAGGTTGGGGGATGAGTAGTTACTGGATAGAGGATGATGTGAATGATACATATTTACTCTCGAAATATCCATTCTATCCTTGAACTGGGTTAAAGCGTGCCAATCTTGCTTGGAGTTGGTTTTGTTAGCATTCACTTTCATGCTTTCATCTCCTTCAACGAAATGTAGTATGCACACCTCAACTCTTTTTGATTTACTTGGAGATTCTCAGAAGCAATATCCATCCATATAAGCGTCCTGGAGTCCTGGAGTCCTGGCGTCACGACGATCTTCAACGGACTGATGCTCTGAGCATTCTACTTATCATAATGACAGCAATAAGAGATTGTGCCGTCAAATTCACTAAATGAGAAGTTGATGGATCAAGTTTACCGTTTAAGCTCATTGATTTTCGGTGTTGTCAGACTAAAGCTAGAGGAGACGGGATGAGGAAGAATACAGCAATGGGATCTTTGCTGTCATATTTTCTGTTCATGATTATCATTGTTTAGAGCCATCCGCACCGCTGTCACTATTGTCATTTTTCAGTAGTTTATTCTCGCTTTGCCACTGATATCCAATGTCAGAGTTTGACAAATGTATCCTCCATTTCCTTAACTTCATACTTGAACCACTTTACTGGTGACTGTACCCTATGATGGTTCCACGATTTTTGACAGAAAGCTATTCCTCTACACTAGTCTCTCTCGCTCTGCTCGTAACCACAGATTTTATGGCCTTTCCGTGGAGTGAGGGGAAGGATTTTTGGGTCTTGAACTCTTTTTTGGAGCAAATATTGATGGAAATGGCGAATAGATACATGATAGCATTGGTTCATAATATATATTCATGGTAACCTGTGATTTCGAGTTTGTCATGAAGGAGTTGCATCAAATGTGAAGATTTAGCTGGGTCGACGTCATTCACCTTGATCCCTTTTCTCAAAAACCCACTCCGTCCTCATAATTTCCGGCATCAATATAAGTGATATCTTTTGCAATCCAAGACTGGCCAGATTATCCACGAGTAAATATTCATATAATAACAACAACGGCCTGGCTGGCTGGCAGACTACTGCAAACTCGCTGTGCCGCAACTGACCTTTCTATACAATCTATCTACAAGATAGGAAGGCCCTCGGGGTACAGTTTGATGTTGTGATTACTGACAATAGACTATCGATATGATGGCAGTGGTTTACTTCGTGCTGTTGTCCACTTTTTGCCTTTGTTGTCGTTTTACTCCTATTTTAGTGATCTTCGTTATGAAACGAGAACATATTCTTGAATAGAAGTACCATATCCCTAATTCAGGTTACCATATATCTTCTCTCTTCAGCACATCGCCACTACCCGGTACTGGAAGACCCATCAGCGAAAGCAGCGGATGTAGCTTAGTACCATGTTGACCTTGCGCTTTCTGGGAGGACCTAATGCTTTTATGCGCAATATTTGACTGGAAGATTTTTGGAATATGGAAGGTGAAGCGAGTAATTGGATGGAGAAGTGGGTATACTGAATAAAAGCGAATTCTATGATACTTAAATTCACTACCTTGCGCGTGGTTGGTTTGTACCGAGATTGTCAGTCGGGTTTGTGTCGACGATGAGCTTTGTATCAGATAATATCTGCTTCGCACTGTCTTTTGATGTCTATTCAGAGTCCTTGAGATGGCCATGTCATTCCAAGTCGATATAAGGCTATCTACAAGGCGAGAAGTTGAACAAAATGCAACGAGATTATCGAGGCCTTGGATTAACCATGATGCTTTCACATAAGGAATCTTCTTTGGGAAGAGAAGAGGGTTCCAAGTTGTGAATGTACCCTCAGCTAATTATTCGTAAAAGAGGATATATAATCGCTTGGTATGACTTCATTGGGACTACAGTGATTTGCCAGAAAACAAGATGGAGATGAACTGTTTATTATATGAGCGAGCGCCGCATTGCATTACCATATCAACGTTCAAGCTTTGCTTACTCACCAATGTGTACCAAGATAAACCCTCAACTACCATCAAACATCTCATCGAGACGCCGTGGCGCAGTGGAAATACACTGCGCTGTAACCACTTTCGGGTGGGTGAGGTGTTTGATAGTGAAAAACGGACAGATTTGACCCCATGTCGAAGGGTTCTGCTAGTAATAAAATCCTTGTCTCAAAGAGGATTTTCCCATATACGCCTTGGTTTTTGCCATTTGGTTGCTTGTTTCTTTCTTCTTCTTTTTTTGGATAGTGGACAGAGAAGAAGTGAATATATAATGGAGAGTATTGGTAGTCATGGATCTATTTCTTAAGGAATAGGAGTAGAGATGGGATGATAGTGGGAATGAGAGTCATAGCGAAATTTGAAGTGAGTCTTCTTTATATCCATCTCTGGACTTGGCTTTGTTTGGTACGCTGAAATACTTATTCACCAAACAGATTTGGGGACACCAGCGGGAATCTGGTATTGAATGGCATAGCTCCAGGTTTTGCTACATGATCTCATTTTTCCATGACTCTCTAAAGTCTATCATACTCGGCTTCGCAACCATACTTTTAAATGTTTTCATGATTTGATTTGATTATTCTATGCATCTATCCATAGCTCCCACCTGGGGTTTCCGTCATGGCTGAAATTTATGTCTTTTGTATGTACTAGGAAGCGCAGTGATGCTTAGCTTGTAGATTGGTCATGCTTCTTTAGCAACACTGAAGTCTATCAGTCAACCAATTTACCCTTAAAGATCGAGTCTATCTGCTAGAATTGCTCCTTGCTAGTGGGGGCAGCAAATAAACGGTCAATCTTATAGGTAGAAACATAAAACTCCACAAGAAGGAACGTATATAACTTTACCAAGACTCCATGATTTTCACCTCTACTCGGCTCAAATTCAGAATTTTGGCCAGTCATGGGTACTGCTACCGGTGCGCGAAAATGCCGAAGTGGGTATAAGCAATACGTATGATGACATCAAGGGTTAAACAGGAGCAGGTTCATCCCCGGATGATGGCATCCAAGTTAACAGTGAAAGGCTAGAGCCGGCAATGAAGAATTTCAATTCAGCGACGCTAATATCACACTTCACTGATATTATTGGTACATAGCAAAGTTCGTGCATCTAGATATTCGGTCAGAAGAGGACTCAGAATTCCGAAAACACTAGCAAAAGTAGATCTGCGTCGCTTGCTGTGCTTCTCCTACAAAGCTTCTTCACATCTGTAGTGATCTAGAACAATGGTATATGTAATATCTTTCACTTTCTTAAACGCTTCGTCTTTTGGGTAATGTTTTTCACTGTGGATGTTTCCGCAGTTTCAGTATCTTTTCTGGTACTAACCGCTCTAATTTTCGCTTAATGAAATTATTCAGGAGCACCGTCATCTCTTAAAAGATTCTCCTACTATAAGATCTCAGCCAAATGTACTAAAAGCAAAATCCAGACTCTGGAATAGGTATGCGGTAAGTGTGCTTTAACGATCGTGACAACTTGACCGTTATAAATAGGCGTTCTTTCAATAAATTCTCGGTTTAGACCTGTATTCATAAGTGAACCATGATCAACATAGGACATAAATGCAGTGCAGCCCAGTTGTGAGTTCCCCGATTATATATCGGGACTTTTGCGACCATTTCAATGCAAAATAACATGTATGTGGGTGTTAAATATTGCATTAGTCAATAACAACCCATAAAATATCCTACATTGACTTCATGCGTCCCATACTCCCCAGCAAACTCCCCAGCTGTCAACCTACACCTCTAGCAATGACCAACTATCTCCCTTCATTAAAGTCAGATTCAAGCACTCTTCCCCTCCTTCCTCAACTGCGTCAAGATTGCTTCTCCAACTCCATTGGCACTCGCTGGGTTCTGTCCTGTAATAACCTTTCCACCCCTTGCTACCACTACATTCGCAGCATAATCTTCTGCTGCCTTTTCAAATTTCCCATTACTAGCTTCATTCAAAGCAGTCTCTAACTCAAAAGGCATCACATCTGTTACTCCATAGCTTTTCTCCTCGGTGTTTGAGAATCCTGTGACCGGCGTATCTTCGAGAAAGTATTTACCAGAAGGAAGTTTTGCATAGGCGAGGGCTGCAGGGCCGTGACAGACAGCTGCGACGATGCGATTGAGGGAGTGGAATTGGGAGATGATTTTATGGGACGTCTCATTATGGGCGAGATCAAACATGGCTGTAGGCTATTAGTAGAGTTTTTCCTTGGAAAATAAAGAATAGTTGAGAGGGAAAAGGGTGGGATACATACGACCGTGACCACCAACATAAAAGATGGCATCAAATTCCTCAGCTTTGCCAACGAAATCAGAAAGAGGCACAGTGTTCTTCCATAAAGATTCTTTTGTCTTGAAGAAATTCACAGAGACATCATCTTTAGAAGCTTCAACAGATGCAGGGTCTAGGGGAGAGGCACCTCCGCGAACCGACGCGATGGTTATTTGAGTGTGAGGAGCGAGGATGTCATATGGATGGGCGAGTTCGGGCTATGAAGGGGGATATCATGTTAGTTTTCACTTAGAATAATATAGAAATATTGTTGGGAAAGTGAAGATGAGACTAACAAGATACCAGCCTGTAGGCTTTCCAGAGCTACCCATTTGATCATGGGAAGTGAGGACGAAGAGAACTTTGGGTTGTTGAGTTTGGGAAGACATTTTGCTCTTTTGTGATATCCTGATTGATTTTTCAAGTATAAACTAGTTATTGAGTTGAAGAATTGATGCTTGGTGCTGAGTCTACAAAGTAGGAATCGATTGATTGTTGTTTTGTGCAAGAGTCAAGAATTGATTGCAGTAGAGAATTGTTATTCGAGTATGATGGTATTTTCCATCCCAAGGATATTCACTCCTCTTTATACGATTTCCCTTCACAAAAATCATCTGCACATCATTCGTTCACTTACTGTAAACACCTGTGCTACATGACGTGCCAAATTATCGGCGATAAATATCAGCTGCAGTGGGTGCAGCAGGGCCAACATGTTGGTCTCGGAGTTCAATAATCAATCTACATGAATCCAAACTCATGGAATAGATGATGATAACTTCTTACCAATCTTGGTGCCATACATGATAATGTGGTTTGGAATCCCTACTAAACAGCGGCAACGATGATACTGGACCGTGAATTACCCCTCACGCCGTAAACGAAGACCAATCATATCATCTCCTGAACTCCGAGAATAGCGCTGGTGAGTAGCTAATTACAAAATCCCAACGTGATATATGTGCATTACAAGTATATACTACAGTATTAATGTATGTATGTAATCAAGCCAACGCGCAATTGGATCATTGGTCTTCTAAAGTCCGAATAATTGAGGGACGTTGTGTCTAAATGGCGTATAGGAGAGCAGTGATGCTTACAAATTAGATCTTTGAGTGCCAAATGTTGGACTTGAAGTTTATTCGGATGGAATCGACGAGAAAAGGGGGTATATGAATAAGTATACTAGCACCCATATTCGAATCATTGATAGCATGATACACACATACATATTGTCGAGGTAGCCGTTCACCCATGTTTCCTTTAAGTGAGTATGGCTGACTTCATATGAAACTAGATTCTCGATCGCCCTTGTGCATATACATACTATTGGTAGATCACAAAGCTATGTAACCCTCGAATCCAGCCCAGCCCATCTCCAACGTACGGTGCTTGTTCGGTTCGTGGAGCTGGGGATCTCAATATATGCGTGGGGATGGTCCCTTCCCCGCATATGGAGAGACATCTACTCTGTGTATGGAGTGTTTCGAATCACCTTACATCTTGCTCTACCCCTTTCTCTACCCAAGCAATGCGCCATGCCTACGATCTTATGACCCGGTGGGCCAGGTACCACTTCACCAAAGCTTGCACATGCGATCATCTTCATGGTAAAGGAGGTATGATGGAACGAATATGTATTCAGTTTATGCAATCCACCTAAAAGCAAATATAGCCATCGTTCACGCCATTTCAGGAGACTCGATCTCTTCAAAAGACGAGCAAGACGAGAAGAAAGTGTTTTATGTGAGTGAGTAAAGAATCCGGGATACAACCTTATTAATGTACCGACGGTATGGTATTTTATTTCCCCTCATTCCTTCATTCATTTCCTACATTCCGATCCGAAGCCGTATCGCATTATTTATCATTCCAGAAGAAAAGTTCACGCGTAGTAGCACCCTCCTCTCATCCTTCAGTATTTCTTAGTTGTTGATCTTGTCGTGCGTTGTCTCCTTGGCCTCAGCCTTCTTGGCCGATAAAAATTGGCTCAACCATTGAAAGGCCTCACTTGATACTATCAATCCGGTGCTAACGACCGCCTTTCCATAGCCAACTATTCCTTGATCTTCTGTCTTCTTGACTTCGCTATTGTATTTTCCCAAAACGTATTCCTTTCCCTCGTTACCCTTGGTTATTGGATAGAAGACGAAGTACTTTCCATCACTGTAAAGCTCGCCAGTGGGTTTCTTAACGGCAGGAAATTTGGAATCGATGGTCGATAGAGTAGATTCGCCGAATTCATCAGCCTTCGCGACGTATGGAGAGACGTATTGGTAGGGCTTTTGGAGGTATGGAATGAATGGTTTGCCGAACTTCTCGTATGAAGTGGTGGTTAAGTCGATGGATCTTTGGCCATATGGGTAGGATTTAAAGGTGGATATTGAGTCATGAATGAGAGGGTAGGATGTGAGGTGCTAGATTTTAGACACGTGAGTATCCTGCAATAGGTTGGGCTGATGATTTCGTGAAGTTACTCACACTGAGGAAAGCGGATGAGGAGGTCTCGCCGTTCACTTGTTGAGCCATTTCGTTCAAGGTTTTAGAGGAAGGTGTTGTAGAGGATATGTGACTATTGACGATTCTTGCGTCAGCTAGCTCCCAGATTCAAAGCCATGATTCCATAAGTCATTGTAGATAAAGAATCATATATGATCTATCTGATGGTGCCTTGCATAAGACAACAAAGATGATCAATAGGATACGTACTATTTGCTTGGTCTCGGATGAATGTATCTGTTCCTGAGTTGAGATATGATTGATGCGAAGATGTGAATATGAATAACGTTGGGTCAGAAGATCAATGTAGAGCAAGTTCTGGTGTCAAAGAAAGATGTGTGTGAGAGATATCTAAGGCTATTTAATGATGGGAGAGGAAGAACTATGGGTAAATATTAATACGCCACACAAGACTGGAATTTTCCCAAAGGGGCAGATACTAGGTAGTAGTAGGTAGGTATATGGATATATGGATATATGAGATATGAGATATGAGATATGTGAATTTTGCATGTGCTTCAAGCATTCCTTGATTGCAAACGGGGAGGTGGAACGACAAATCAGATATGTTTGTTCATACTCGAGTAGTTAGTATCATTATTGATATAAGCCTCAAACCCCGGAAGTAATGGAAAGGCGCAGATTGATTGGACAATAGGTTGTGAACTAACTCATTAATGGAATCGACATATGATGTTCGTCTTTGTCCGTCGTTGATTTAGATGTAGTCTGTAAGTCTGACTATAGTATGGCGTAGATCATGATGTGTGGTGTTAGGTGTACTACTGTCCGTCTGAGACTACCTAGGTAGTTACTGCAGAGGAAGAGAGGAATCAGAGGATGGTGTTCAAGTGGAGTGTTATCTCTTGAGCACAAGCACAAACACGTTATGAGCAGGGAATAGCTATCTACCCAGTATGACTGTAGTAATTAATATGTAATTGACGCCAAGAAGCATGTGAAAGAGAAGATGTGAAAAAGTGTGTGGTAAGTTGTAAGTTGTAACACATCCATCCTCCGTACACAAAAGCACTAGAGCTAATGAGAATCCTTCTTATCGGCCCCGGCTAAAAACTTATCTCCCCCTTCATTTGTGCTCAAGTACGTACTCGGTACTTGTAGCTCTACGGAGTGCGTGTCATATAAATACCTATCTATAGTTCTAATTGATGACGAAACCTCCTGTTCATAACGTCAGAATGTTCATCCGCATTGGCCTCATCAGACTTACCTTTCGCCTGAAGCTTTTGCTGTATCGTTTACAGTAAAACAGTCAGTCTCTTTATATATAATCCTTTACGAGTAGAGTTCAAATGTAGCGAGTGCTCATAGTACAAGGACGTAGTTCCTAAATTTATGTATTCATAGATAATCATCATCACCAGAGCAGAGGATTACATTTCAAGAAAACAGTAAGTCAATCAATAAGTCACGCAGGTTGTGACCCCCCTTCATCTTTCATCCTTCCCCTGCCATACATCGGTACCGACATACCTACTCCGTATACATGTACATCACCTCATATCTTTGTCACCAAAGTTAACATTCAAGCTGCCGAGCTTCGTTCGTATCACCGGAAGCAGGATCCGTCTTACACATGGTGAAAAGTCCACTTGAAAGTCTGAAAACATGCCATCAGCCACATTTGGCGACAAAAATTTGACATGTGAAAGTGCCCACTATCAAAAGGGAAAAGACGAAAAAGAAAAGGAAAAAGGAAAAGAAAAAAAATAGCTTGCTTCTAGGCCTGCAAGAATGACTGACTACAGATATGCAGGGCCAGCAGTCATAGTATTCGGCAAGGACCGCTTCACGATGTTTGTCCAGCCAATCCAAGTCCATATCGTGCTAGGCTCTCTCCGCTTCGAGGTAGGTAATTACTTCAGCCTTGAGTGAAACATACAGTATCGGAATTGAAATTCTCCCATGTTTCCTGATATGTATATGTAGGTCGAAAAGGTAATGAAGACCCAGCAATCTCTTCATATGTAAATATAGGTCAGAGGGGAGGGAAAGTATTGAAGATACAGCTAAGCCGACTCGTCACTCGAAGCAATGGCCCGTCTATGATTAGCACTTGCTGTTCTTGACTAAGCAGTCAGCTGGACTAGACTTTCTTGATGCTTTCTCCTGCAGTTCTTTATGTACTCCACAATATATAATACCCGTTGGTTCAAAAGTCATGACGATCAATTTGGCCAGCGAGGTCACCGAGGCTAATGCAACGCATCAGGTCTCGATTGACAGTCTCTAAAAGTCATCTCAAAATCACCATTGCGTTGTCAATCTCCTCTAGTAGCAAGCGGTATTATCGTTCTTGGGTGATATTCACTAAATAACTTATGCTATACCCGGAGTCTCACTCCCCAGGATCTCGCAGCCCTACAAACGACTGTTTATCCCAATATCAATATTCTTCCATGGTTTCAGAATCACCACCCTCGCCCCAAGTTACATGTTCTTATCCGTCTTCTGCCTTTTTCGTGCTCTCTCCTGTGTTAGAATGGCCCTCTTTCTCTGCAAATTATCGTTTGCACCTAGAGTCGGCTCGGCTTTCATTTCTGAACTGGTATCGATAGCTTTGGCACCATTCAATTGTTCAGCTATCACAAAGCCGGTGTCATCTTCATCAGATGTATCAAGGGGAACTCCTGATCGGTTGCTTGGAAACTGTCCTGTCGACTCTGCTACGCTGGGATCTACTGATTGATTGGTCGCGGCACATCTCATCCATTCTACCTCTTCCTTCGTGAAGCCTGGCTTGTAGAACGGGGGGTCTTCTGAGACTACAGCTTGATTAGTATCAAGTTAAAGAATCATCTAAAGACTCTACATACATAGATCTGCCCAGGCCAACCATTCAACCAACCAGGTCCTGTGGGAGATATTTTTACCATTAGTGTATTCGTCATGTTTTTGGTACAACCCATTCAGTACTTCGTTGACTTCTTCAGCTGTACGACTGTATGGTGGATTTGTTGCTTTGGCGAGTATTCTATCGTAAATGCTCTCATACAATGGCAAGTAAAGGGGGTAACTGTTCATATTAACGATGTTTTGAATTAGTTGATGAAGTAATTGGTGATCTGGGCGAGTGTTATTCTGGAGTTGAAGCTGAAAGTCGAAAGTTGACGTTGTGCACCTAGGTAGTTAGCTATACTTGTGTGGTTGTATCTGTACGGTTCTATTCGGAGGAAACAGCAACTGAATCGAAAGCAAAATCCAACAAGCAGGAAATGAATATGTTGGTTATCTATCACATGAGCAGAAAGTGTTTGTATAGGTAAATATATACTTTATGCATTTATGGTTGGTCACTTTTATTATGTTATTCTACGATGCAGTGATGCAGTGATGCAAAGCTTTTGAATCCTGATCATGAACATCTTGTCTTGTCTTTGCTTGAAACGTCACCCTAACATGTCAATATATAGACATTTGAACGCTGCACCTTTACCTCTTGCTCTCTATCAAATCATGCACAGGCTGTAAATTGAAAAGTGCATTCATAATTCTGAAGGTTACTTTCTCCAGCGATCACCTCTATACCAAAACCCCCACTTTCTCCCTTCAGTATTTCAGTCCTCTATTAGATCTCTCCAGTTCCAGTGATGATTACTACTAGTATCTCTTCGGCCTTGATAGTTCGCTTTCTCTTACGCGCCCTAGGGTTTTGTACTTTGTAGAATCGGATCGCCAACCTCCGTCTGTTTTGCTTGAGATGTCAGGGTGGTCAAACCTGATTGATTATGTTTGTGAGGTGGGAGCGGTATGTGTCCTTTCAAGGCTACTGCTTTTTGTAGGACTGTTGCTCTCAGGAAGGTTTGTACTTTATCATCGGCTGCAACAATTCAGTTACAACTCTGGGACCAAAAGTCAAACTGGCAGAATTTGTGGAAGTACCTAGGTATTGATACCGGTGTTTGTCGATGTCTCTGACTTAATGTTTCCGTATGAGTCCGTCGATGAATTGAGATTTGGTATTCGACGATGTGGCTTTGTAGTCAGGATCAGCTCGAATCAGCTCGAATATTCTTTGGTTTCTCGCTGCGGCTTTGATATCAGGCTGACCACATCTGGAACTGAAGTAATTTGCATTCCCTACCCAACCTGATCATTTGCCTGGCAAAGTATCCAGCTTTAACTGAACTGGAGTTTTGTCAAAATTTACAAAGTTTTTTTGTTTGGTAAAACTTTTTGAAACCCTACACAAAGTCGTCCAAATCCAGCGATCAAACATCCAACTCCTTTCATGAAGAGGAACATTGGCATACTCATCCCCACGTACTCGGTTTAGAACTGCGGTATATACATCATAGGCTCGTCCCTCGGCATAGCCGTACACTTTGCTAGTCACTTTTCAAGTATTTTCTCTCCACTACCTTTGTAGCGTTCCATTTTTGATGGTAGATTGAAACAGTGATGGATCAAGAGACAGAACAACTGAGCTGCAGGTTAATGTAAGAGGGAGAGGAACGTAAAGAGATATCTACTACAGCCTGCTAGTTGATCCAGGGGACATCTATCGAGGGTCAATTTTCAACCTATGGCTGCACGAACGATGCTGTAGGTTGTTTGACGGTATGCAATCAAGGTAGTGGGTTTGGCTTGTACAATTTGATATTGTACATGAATGCTGTCGAACGCTTGCTTCCATGTAAGATGGTTTCGCGTTCGGGTCAGGAGAACTAAGCCTGGAGAACATTACTCGAGTAGAGTGGAAGAGAATCAATCGGTCTCGTACTATGTATCGAAGGTGCTACTGCTGTAGGAACATGGCAGGTGGTGCTTGGCGCGGAAAAAAATTCCAAAAATTTGTCCGTGTGGTTGGCGCTCAGCCAAAAGTTGAGAATGTCTTCGCGCGGTATTTTCCTTTCTTGATTTGAAGAATAGTATTCCACTCTGCTTTTATTCATTTACCATCGCGCACTTTCCGGGGGTATTATGCAACTAATCTGCCATTCAACTGCAGTATTATTTCAAACTTCCACTCGCAAGTCCTTTGAGCTCCATGCTACCATTACCCATGACTGTTTTCTCCCTCGAATTTTCCGACTCACTCGAAATCGTCTCGAACGTAACCTTTTTCCCCTTCTTGCCACCTTTCCTCACATTACCATCTAATCCCAAAATCAATCGAGCTTTTAAAACCGCACTCCAAACACCATAGATAATGCCCACAATTACCGTGATAAAATCCAAAATATGCACAAACCACCAAATATGTTGAGTACCCAATCCACAATTCACAAATTCGAATTTCCACTCCCAACTTTCTCTATCAAACCATAAACTCAATAGACCTGCATTTCCAGCAAAATCTCCCATCATACTCCTTACTGTGATTTCGCGCAGTCCCGGAATACCTGATTGGTTAACCAGATGTTTGGCTTCTGGGTATCTGTTACACTTCCATACTCGTTCTTCTTCAGGTGAGCTTTGGTTGATGTGGTGATAGATATCGCAGCCTTCGTGATCATGACCAGTTAGAACAACACCAAGTCTTCCCATACCTTTCCCAGCTACCTCTGAACTACCGCTCATACCAAAAACACCTTCTAGCATACCTTTGGAAGCATCGCGAGAAAGGTGGTTTTGTTCCTTGACACCATTCTCAAATTCTCCGTCGAAGAAGTCGAAGAATGGGCCATCTACACAAATTCCTTCATCTTTGTACAATGGGATATGGGTGAGGACCAGTGTGAAAAGTGCGGATCGTTCGACTGCATGAGAGGTACTGATTATGTCATTGAGAAATCGATAAGATTCGTCTTGCAAGGCTTTGTCAGATACAGGAGTATCAAGATTCATGTCGTTAAGGACCATAATCCTAATTTCTGGAATATCCCTTCCCTCCCCAATATCAGTTGCAAAGGTCGAAGTATTCTTTTCGAGAGGAAGCTGAAATCGCAATTCATAATTTGGTTTCCCAAAGACACGCTCAAATCGAGCCACACGATCCTGTGAAATATCTCCAGCATATCCAACATCATGATTACCTGCCACATTGATAATCCTCCTCTTCCAAGCTGCGGCATCATCTCCAAGTATTATTGTATCCTGAAATTCGGCAGATGGCTGCGACATAATCTCATCTGGAATCCGCTCTCCATGCTTGAATACCCTATTCCAATACCTTCTGCCACGTTCCTCAAATTCCTCGTCGTCTATCCATTGACTCCCAATAAGGTCGCCAAGTACCGTAACATGTGTGGGATCCAACCACCAATGCGTTGCGCGATAAATATGTCCCAGATAGTAATCATTGCCAACGTGATCGAATCGTTTACGATAAACTTCGAAAGCCTTGGGAAGATCGTCGAGCCAGAAATCTATGATATCATGGAGGCTATGCCGCACGCGTTGGAACAGGCTATGTTCTGTGCCACTCACAATTCCAGAATCCTCAAAGAATTTCTTCAGATTGGGCAGATTGACAGAATCTACGTTTCGTATAGAGGATTCGCCCTCGAGTTGAGGATCGCCCAAAGCCAGGAGCCTGAATGGTGCTACCTTTGATGCATCATATGAGTTTGGGAGAGCGTGTTGACGAAATGTGTTGAGGTATGCTTCTGAGGCATCATATTCAGGAGAGGGAAAGGCACAGCCATGAAATGCAGGGTATAAATACAAGTACGAAGTCAAAGTCAAGGAGAGAGGCACAAGAAGAAAGAGTGCATGACGAAGAACAGATATTAGAAACATGTAGAAGGGAGCAGCAGCATTTGAGTGAAATGGAAGAAAGAATGAAGAATGAAGAATGAAGAAGGATGAAGGATGAAGGATGAAGGATGAAGAGTAAATAAATCAATAAATAAATAAATAGATAGATAGATAAATATCACACAGGTAAGGACTGAGATTGAAGAGTTTGGGAATCGGTGATGGAAAGGAGAAAGGAGAAAGGAGAAAGTACGAGTGAGCAAGGAAGTACCTAAGCAAGTGCTGGATGTATAGATGTATATTTTCGAGATATCTCTTCCTTCCTCCCTTCCTTTCCCCCTTCTAGATACTAGTAGATAACATGATGAATAAATAATACTGTAATTACCTGGCTCTCGACCACGCAACCAGAAACCTGCGCACAGGTAAGAAAGCAAAACAAGGGGACTGCTGAGCCAAGGATGGGATGAGATGTGGGATGGGGGTGAGATGGGGTGAGATGGGTGTGGTTCTAACAAACAAATAGAACTATCCTCAAAGCTCTAAGAGCATTCGTTCTATCACGTGATTCGTATTGAGCTTTCCGTGCCGCAAGTACAAGTAGGTCGAATGAAGAAGGGGAGGGAAGCAGCAACTAACTGGAGCGGATGGATGATCAATGGATTAATACTGTACCAAGCCTCCACCTACTTTCATCTGACACCCGTGACACACAGCACTTCGGGCTGATGCTAGTAATCATTGTTTCTGTGTGCGTCTATTTTGCTAAGCCTTGCAATTAGTCTTTCCAACGTGTTTTGCTTACAGTCTTACAACTCGAGTACTGCCTAGTATTGTTAAAAGGGACGCAGTAGGTAGGTAGGCAGGTACTTTCATACATTGGAACAAAGGCGAGAGAATGCAGTGGGTGAGTGGATGAAGCTTGTGGGAAGAGAAGCTTCATCAAGCATATATTAAGCATTTATAAAGCATTCATCAACCATTCATCAACCACTCATCAGCCATTCATCAGCCATTCATCAGCCATTCATCAGCCATTCATCAACCACTGGGTATTCATCATCTGACAGACTTGGGAACTTGATTGGTGACAAGTGTAACCTGATACGTGGGCTGTACCTTCCCTTCTTCCCTCCCCTCTTCTCCCTTCCTAAAATGCTTTTAGCGTCAAAATCAACTCTTCCTTTTCCTGCTCAATAGGTCTCAGCACATCTCAGCCTCACTCATAATTGATGAACCACTCACTCATCATTTCTTCATTCTCATTCGCTTTCACCCACCAGTTGACCAACTCATATATATGGTTGGTGATTCCCCTCCCCCCCTTCCCTTCCCTTCCCTTCCCCTCCGTTTCTTCCCTAATCATTCCTCTTTCTTCTTGTTCTTTACCAACTTCATCCTCCATCACAAGAAACCTTTAGTCTTCAACTCTATACATTAAATCAGACATCTACATCAGACATATACATCAGACATATACATCAGACATCTATATCAGACATCTACATCAATACACTAAATCATCATCACAAAATGCCCTTTTTGAATAAACTGCTCCATAAAGGGGACCAGGTAACATCTGTTAGGACTCTTAAAAAAGACATCCCTACAATTCATATCGAAGAAACTCTTTCACAGTCGTCATCCAATCCTCAAGTCAAAGAAAATGAAGCACCGCCAGGTTACACAGCGACAGGTACGACCGACGACACCACTCAAGTAGATCTAACTGCTACCTTTGCCAATCTAAACATTTCACGATCAAGTGTTCCAGCCTTCCCAGATCCAGACATATGTCTAGCGCATCTCAAATTATTGAAGACTTTCCATAATCTGAAAGAAGATGTTGGCTATACTGATGGATTATTTGGTATATGGGATGCACGTTGCGAACTCCCCATTGTGGAAGATCGTGATAAAGCATTAGTGGGGATGCGAGAAAAAAGGTGGGCTTTATATATCGCGAGGGCGGTGGAAAGATTTGAGGTTTGGTGGTTGAAGGTGTTATGTGGGCAAGAGAATGCTACAAGATTGCGCCAGAAGGACATGAGAATCAAGATTGGCTCGGATTTCATGGATTTTCCGAAGAAAGGCGTAGGGAGGGTCTGGAGCACTTCAATGCTACCCCCCAAAGGTATTTTCTTCATCTTCCTGTATATTCTATATATATTCTAACATTCAATCAAGATGTTCTAATGGTATGGCATTCTTTGATGCTGAACCCACGAAGTTACTTGGAAGATTGTATGCGTTTTGGATTGAAAGATCTTTGGGCGACTGGGATGCCATGGCATGCTGTCAATGCAGCCATTGATACATACTTTAACTATCAAGTACCAGAAGCGGCCAAAGAAAGGTTCGCAAATGCTACAGGACATCATTGGAGCAATTCTAAGGATCATACGTCAAAGAAGCTGAATTGCCCTCGCTGTACTCAAGAGTTGAAGATTCCATGGACTACATGCACAACAAACGAGAAGCCATCACTTAAAGAGTAAGATAGTTCCTTTTGCCTTGATGATTTCTTGATGATTTCTTGATGATTTCTTGATGATTTCTCACTAACATCAATAGAATCATGGAAATGAATGGTACTGGTTATGGTGATCAAGGCTTATCGCACAGTTGTCATAGATGTGGTGGCGAGATCAGTCATGATCTATTACGAGTGGCCAAGTTCAGGAGAGAGGTTGAGAATTTAATTATGAGAGGTTATCCTCTGGGAGGGACAATCCTTTCCCCAAATACCGGTATTCCAGAAGCTCCGGACATGGGGAACTCCCACTTGCACCAAAATTCTTTCCCGAATCGTATTATCACCGTTGAGCTAAAGGTAAAAATGCTGGACCTCATCGATAAGAACCCAAATACGAAACCTGCTATGACCGACGTCAGAGATCTTATCGAGAAAACTATTAAGGATAGATCGGCCCTCAAAAGAATAAACGGCGGGAGGAGCGTTTTGGTAAGAGCAGAACGCATCGCAGTTCGAAAGATGATGTCGAGATATTGGGAAAATACTTCAATATTCGCTCTTGAACTTGGAGGGGCCGTCATTCGTCAAAGTGTATTTGTCGATAAAATGGCCAGTCTTGATTGGCTTCATTCTCCAGCCGCTCGGGAGACGATGACTCGACTACTAACAAAGTACAAGAGATTCATTGATATCATGCGTCTCCACCCGAAAAACGTCTGTGTTCCAACCTTGGATGTAGACTTGGCATGGCATACTCATCAACTATGGCCCAAACCGTACTATGATTATACGTTTTCTCAGTGTTTGAAATTCATAGATCATGATGATAAGATGGAAGAAGATGCCCTTTCTACTGCCTTTGAATGGACAAGCAAAACTTATGAAAGACTTTATAAAGAAGTGTATTCCGAGTGCACGTGTTGGTATTGCGAAGGTGATGTTCTTGCGCACTTTTGTCGACTTGATAATGCTGACATCCTCCAGCGATTCGATCAAAGCATATTGATTCATCCAACCGAGTCTTCGGAACCTCCAAACATGAAAAAATCTTAGACTCTTTTTATGCATCCGGGGCAGCAAGACAATGTGACCCTAACAATAGTGCTCATGTCAGCGCACACTCGGCTGTTCGCGTCGAAGAATCCGAGATCCGCGCTTCAGTTCTCGATAGACTCAGACGAAAAAACAAAACAGAGATGATTCACGCCTACGAAAAAGCTCGTGACAGAGCCCAACAGAAAGGAAGGACAATTCCTCCCAGAGACGATTATTATTACATGACTTGGGGTTATCCGTATATGATGTATGGACCATATATGTCCCCAATGTATGTAGGTGCTCCAATTTACTATGCTGGTAATCCATGTGTGATGCCTGTTGGATCTGGTATGGCTGGAGCTTGCGCGGCTGGATCTTGTGGTGGGGGGGTCGCTGCTGGGGGATGTGGTGGTGCTGGAGGATGTGGTGGCGGGTGTGGAAGTGGTGGGTGTGCTGGTGGTGCAGCAGGAGGTTCATCGGGGGGTTGTGGCGGAGGAGGGGGAGGAGGGGGGGGATGCGGGGGTGGAGGAGCTGGTGGTGGTTGTGGCGGAGGCGGGGGATGTTAGATTATCGACTTTTGCATCTGGATAAGATTGGTTAAGCCGCGAATTTTTATGCTACCTTGATACCATGATGAATATGGCTTTTTGGCACAGACTATCTTTATTTCATCAACCAACTTTCTTGACTATCCTTTCTTGTCGTATGACTTCTATAGCCTGCTTGGACGTTGAAAAGTTCGAATGCAACCTGATGATGATTCTTGACTGCATGTGACCCATGGGATTTTGCTTTAGGGGCACTTTCTTCATCTGACTCTCTGCACCAGTGAAATTTTGGCTGGCGTATATATTACATCTGGGACTGATTAGTGAGTTAGACGGACAAAATTTACACAAGGTCTGTTGGTGAGGTAATTTTGAGGTGCTTGAAGTTTTGGGTATTGATTGTTCGGGTCAACCTGTCGACTAGCCGTCTGGACAGCCCAAAATGCTTTTACTCGTTAATTTTATATTGAACCATGTTTAGAGAAGATACATACTTTCTCGGTTAACTTTAATTTTTAGAACACGTTAGTCTTAGGGTGGTCGTATATGAGAATTGAGGTCAAACGTTATTTCCCCTTCGATCATTGAAGGTTGATTGGCATTTCCGATTATATGACACCTTTCTAGGCCAATCCCAGGCCAACAATGGGTACACGGACTCATAAAACGTTAAAGTGCTAATATCTATATAAGAATTGCGGCTATAGCTTATCGCACACCTTATATTTTGGCAATAGAATCCCCGTAAAATTTATGTTTTCTTATACAAATTAAAAATTTCAATAACTTTTATAATTATTTTTATGTCTTTTTAAAATTAATAAAATATAAAATACAAAGCCATTTATTTTTATTTATTTTATTTTAAAAGTTATATTTCTTTAAAATTAAATTTTTTTTAAAAATCTTATATATAACGCTTTTTTTATATAAAATAAGCGAATTTTTTAAAAAAAATTATATTTTTTATTTTATAGAATAAACAATTTATTAAAAAAATTATAAAAGAATTAGCTTATTTTTATAAAAATTTTAATAATTCTTTATATATTTATTTAAAAATTATAAAAGAATTTATAATATTAAATAATTTATCAAGGATATTAAAAGTTAAAGAAATAAAGGGTTTTAATACAAACCTAAAAATATAAAGTATGCGATAAGCTATAGCTACAACTCTTATATTGTAATGTAATTTTGTATTTTGTTATAATAGAAGGTTCTACGGGCCAACTGAACACACTAGCCAACTGAACGCGCTAAACCCTTTTAGTCGATATACTGGCAATACCTTATTCTTAAAGGTATATTTAACTTTAATACTTTATTATTATAATATATACTTTTATAATAATAATAATTTAATAATAAACTTTCTTTTTATTAATATAATTATTAAAAATTATTAAAAAATTATTAATATATTTTTTTATAAAATTTATAATGATAAATATTTTTTAAATATATTTTATTAATTGTTTTATATTTATAAAACTTTTAAGAAAATAAAATATTAAATCCTTTTATATTTCTAATATTTATAAAGTTTATAAATTATTATATATAAAACCTTTTCTTTATTAAAATTAAAATTATTAATTAATAATAAATATTTTATTTAAAAAAATAAATTTAAGAGATAGATTTTTAAAAAATTATTAATAAAATATTATAAATGTTTTTAAATATGTAATTTATAGAATATTATAAAGTAAAAGGTATTTATAATTTTAAAAATTTAATTAATAATATAGTTTTTAAAATAAGGTTTTAAATTATTTATAATTATAATTCTTTTAATATATAATATAACTAATAATAAAGTTTATTATTAAAACTATTATATTGTAAAGTATATAATATTAAAAGAGATTATTTTTAGGATTTTAGATTTATTTAGTATTTTATATAATTTAAAGCTTTTAAACTTTTATATATTTATATATTTATATATAGAAATATTTTTTATTTTTATTTTTATTTTTATTTTTATTTTTATTTTTATTTTTATTTTTATTTTTATTTTTATTTTTATTTTTATTTTTATTTTTATTTTTATTTTTATTTTTATTTTTATTTTTATTTTTATTTTTATTTTTATTTTTATTTTTATTTTTATTTTTATTTTTATTTTTATTTTTTTTATTTTTATTTTTATTTTTATTTTATTTTTATTTTTATTTTATTTAGAAAATTCAATATAATATTATATAGTTTCTTTATTATATGATTTACTTATTATAAATAAATATATAATAAATTCTTATAAGAATTTTTATTATTATTAAAGAAATGAAATAAGTATATATACCTATATATACTTCTTTTAAATAAAAGAATTATTAATTTTAAATTAGAATTACTAATATAATTTATATAGTATATCTAAAAAGGTTAATAAAACTTATTAATTAATATATAAAGATTAATATAAAACTCTTTAATAAAGATAAGTATTATATTTAAAATTGATATATTAAATAAGATAATAGAAATAGAGAATTACGATCGAAAAGCGGTGACCCAATTAGGTTAGACTGTTCGGTTGGCCAGTGTGTTTAGTTGGCCCGTGGAACCTTCTAATATACATCGAATATTTAGAAATTTAAAGATGTTTTTAGATATATCATAAATCGCCTACTTTACTTCTTATTACCCCTTCTTATTTAATCAGCATTTTATACTAAAAAGGACTATTTTAACGTATTTATAACTCTATAAAAAATGAATATATATTTTTTAAAATTTGATTAAAGCTTTTATAAATAATTATTAGTAAGTTCTAAAAATCTTAAATTTTTACGATTTTTTGATAAAGAATAATAAAAGATTATAGAAAATCAAAATTTTCGGTTTTGGATTTGTATAGAAATCATATATAAAGTTGAAACTTCAAAATAAAAATTTATAATTTCTAAATAAAAATAATTAAAAAATAATATATAAATTTTTATAAAATCTATTATTTAATATATAGTGAATAAACTATTTAAAATATATAATAATTTCAAATTATTAAATAAATTAAATTAAAAAAGTTTTATATAGAATTTTATTGTTAAAATCTAAAAATTTATATTAAACATTTATTATAAATAATAATATATCATTAAAACAATAAATTTGATTTAAATTAGCTTTAAAATTCTTTGATTTTTTTTTAGATTATTTTTAGCTACTTTTATTAAATAAAAATAACTTTTTTAAAGTTTTTCATTTTGTATAAAATTTATATACAAATCGAAAATTCGAATTTTAATTTTTTATAATCTTTTATTACTGTTTATACGAAAATTGCAAAAATTTAAGATTTTAAAAATTTATTAATAATTATATATAGAAGCTTTTATTAAAATTCAAGAATTATATATTCATTTTTCGTAAAATTATAAATATATTAAAATGGCTATTTTTGATATGAAATGTTGGCCAAATAGAGGGGGCGGCGAAAAGTAGGGTAAGCGACTTATAGTCGAAATAAGCGAATTTACTTTTTCAAAACTTGTAAATTTTAATTTTTTTTTAACTTTATTAATATACTCGGGCGGGTTTTAAAAGAGGCATACGCTAAAATATAACTTATAATTATTCAGCGAAACCTTTATATAAATTTTATAAAATTTATAAATATTATAGATTTAGTATTTTTATACTTAATATAAAAATTTTGTATTATAAAACCTAATATTCAAATAAATAATAGTATGATAAAATGTATGAATATTGAAAATTTAATGAAAAATTAGAGATTTATATTAATATTGAATAGTTTAACGAATATTATAGTTAAACTTATCAAACTTTGTTAAATAATAAAAGAAAAGCTAAATTTTAAATATCTTATTTTAGAATTTTAATATCTTTATTGATGTTTAAAATATAAATTAATAAAGTTGAAAATATAGGAAAATTTATAGGTTTCGAAGGGGTAAATTCGCTTATTTGGATTATATAAGCATATTTTTTTGTTAAAAATTTAAATTTTCCACCTTTTATATCAATATATATATTGATATAATAAATAATATTAAATTTTGAAAATCATCTAATAAAACTTCAAAGCTTATATTATTTTTCTATAATTTTAATTTTTAATATTTATATATTTTTGAATTTAAAATTAATAAATTAATAAATACTAAAATTTTCTAAAATCACTAACTTTATAATATTAATATTCTTTTAAAAATAATTTTTATAATATAAAAACTTCATAGGAAGATCTTAAAATACTAAATCTAATACATATATAAGTTATATTAAATTATATTAAGATTTCGTTGAATAATTATAAGTTTTATATTCGCCTATGCCTCTTTTAAAACGCGCCCGAGTATATCTTAAACATTAATAAAGATATTAGAATTTTAAAACTAGTGATCTAAAATTTAGCTTTTATTTTATTATATGATAGAATTTTATGGATTTAGTTATAATATCCATCGAGTTATTTGATATTATTATAAATCTTAATTTTTTCTATATTTTCTAAATATTTATATATTTCGTTATACTATTATTCATTCAAAATTGACTTTTATAATACCAAACTTTTATAGCAAATATAAAAATACCAAATTTATAATATTTATAAATCATATAAATTATATAAAATTACATAAAGGTTTCGTTGAATAATTATAAGTTATATTTTCGCGTATGCCTATTTTAAAGCCCGCTTGAGTATACCTATATATCAATAAATAGTAGATGGTTCTTTGATTTTAATTATTTTTTTTAATTTAAAAAATCAATCTTTTAATACATAATATCAATTTCATTACTTTTCTTTAATAATATATTGAATTTATACTTTGATAAAATTATATAAGAATTATAGTTTCTTAAGTTCCATTTTTATTGAATATTATACTTTTGTATAAATAAAAATCTAAAGAAAAGAGGAAGAAATGAAAAAAAAACTATATTATACTTAAACTAAGCTTTATAATTATATTCTAAGTATAGCTTTCATTAATTATATATATAAATAATGAGGTTCTAGTTAATTAAATAAATAAAAAACGATAGGGAGAAGTATTAAATTATAATATAATATTAAATAAACACTTCTATTTTATTAGTTATTCCTTGAAGATAAAGGAGATTAATGTCTTTAATTGATTATATCTTATATTATAATATATATAATAAAGCTAAACTTATATAATATATTAATTTAATATATATTGTATTTCGTTATTCTTTTAAACTTGTTTAGTGATTTAATTAGACGGGATTGAAAAGAGGCATACATAAATATAAAACTTACGATTATTTACTAAAACTATAATATAATTTTATATAACTTTATATAATTTATAGGCTCTATAAATTGGATATTTTTATACTTACTATAAAACTTTTTTATTATAAAAGTTCGTTTTTGATAAATATAGGTAATAGTATAATTATGTCTACATATATTAAAAAAAAAAAGTAGAGATTTATTCTACCTATAGTATTAAATAACTTGGTGAATACTATAGCTAAGATTATAGAATTGTATAAAAAAATAAAATAAAAGCTAAATTCTATATATTGTATTTCTGGATTGAACTTTCTTTATCAATCTTCAAAACATTTAAATAACATTAAAAATTGAAGGAAAATTTACTAAATTCAAAAAAGTCAATTCGCTGATTTCAACTATATAGATATATATTTTTTTGCTAAAATTTTAAAATTTTGACTTTTTTTATTAATATATATAGTAACAAAATGACGTTTTATTAGGTACTTCTCTAAGTCAATAATATTTAAGAAGTATACTATTTCATTATAATTTTAGTTTAGTTTTTACAACTTTTATATTGTTGAAATTTAAATTAATCTATTAATAATTTATCAAACTCTCTAAAATCGCTAACTTTAAAATACTAGTATCCATGATTCTTTTAAAATTATTTTTCATAATATAGAAACTTTATCGAAAAGGGTAAAAATACTAACTTTATAATATTGTTATATTTAGTATAAATCAATAAAATATTTATTATAAATAATTCTTTTCAAGGCAAATATACTCTATTTGAATGAACTTTACTAGATATTAAAATATATTATTATAACAAAGTAAAAGATTTCAAATTGAAAATAATTTATTTTATAGCATATAAGTCACCTACCCTACTTTTCGCCATCCCCTCCCCTTTATTTAGCCATTATTTTTACACCAAAAACGACTATTTCAATACATTAACAACTTTACTAAAAATGAATATATATATTTTGAATTTTACCTCAAGCTTTTTTATGTAATTGTTAATAAATTTTGGAAATCTTAAAATTTTATGATTATATCATAAGAAGTAAGAGAGAATGAAATAAATTAGAATCTTTACTTTTAGATTTATATAGAAATTACATGTAAGATTACAACTTTAAAAAGAAAATAATAACTTAAAATAAAAACAATAAAAAAATAATTTGGAAATTTTAAACAATCTATCAATAAGTATATGATAGAAGTATATTTAAATTACTTTATAGCTCTTTTAATAATGTTTAAAGATCATATAGGTATCAAAAAATGCTTGATTTAATTGAAGAAGGTTTAAAATAGCTTAAAACGTAGTTAAAACCTATTCGAATCGGTATTAACATCATTTTAAGCTAATCTTAAAATGGTCTTAAATCAATATTATTGCAATAATTCATTGAGTATTTTAAAATAGTGTTAAGGTATTTTGAGATATCTTAAAAAATAAAGTTTTAAAAATGGATTTGCCTTATTTTTTTTTAAAAAAAAATACAAAAATTTATTATCAATAATACTATTATTATTAATATTATTATTTTCATTAATATTATTATTTTCATTATTATTTTCCCCTTAAATATATCATTCTAACCACTCGGCTAAATAACCAATAATAGTTTGATAATTACTAATTTTTTAAATTCCTATATATTATTATATAATTGATTAAATTATGATTTTAATACGGTGTTAAGATAATCTTAATATGGTTTTAACATAATCTCCAATTATCAAATCAAGCCTATACAACAATCCAAAACAACAGTATCTTCTTACTTTTGCCTTAAATAATTGCTTTTATAACTTTAACTGCTTTATAATATTGATTATATCATTCTTACAATGATAATAGTATTAAATAAAGAAAATATTCTTATATAATCTTTATTAGCTTTTAACTTTATAAGCTTATTCAAATTTTAATTACTATTCATTTTTATATAACAAATTATAAAGAGATTATATAAAAAGAGATTTAGAATAGATTTTTAGCTTTCTTTCTTTCTCGATTTAAATAATAATTAATTTACCAATAATTTTACTACAAATATTATTAATAGTTATTTCGTAATATTTAAACGTAATCAAAAGTAACTTTACAGTATTATTATAAAATTCATATCTATAATTAATAACTTTATAGTTATTTATAATAATATATTTATAAAACACAAAATTACTTTTTAAAATCTTTTAGAAGATTATTATTTTTTTTTATTTCAATATTTACAAAAACTAATATAATAATTTTTGTATTTATTTGTTTTTATAATTAACATTTTAAAAATATCTTTTTTTATTTCACTAAATTAATATTTTTTATAAATATAATAAAAATATTTTTAGGATTTAGTTATAATTTATAGGGTTTTAAGAACAAAAATATATAAAATAATTTTAAATCTAATAATATTCCTTCTAATTTTGATTTTTGTAGTTTTTATATTATAATTATATTTATAAAGTTTATTGGATTTATAGTTTTTTTATTGATTTTAATTGTAGATATTTATATTCTAGTTAAAGATAAGCTTTAAATTCTTTTTAATTATTTAAAGCTTTTTATAATTTGATAAAACTTTATTAAACAAATTAATAATTTTATTTTAGCTTTAATCCTTTTTTATTATATTTATTATTATTAACTAGGTAATTACATTAAACAATCTTTTGATTTATAATCTTTTATTTATTTAAAAGAATATTAAAATTATTAAAAGAATATTAAAAGCTATTTTATTTAATATTTTAATTATTTAATATAATTACACTATTACCAATGTACTTATCTTATTTTATAATTTGATAGAAAAAATTATATAAATAAATATTAACCTTATTTTCGAAAAAGCTATTATTTAAATATAACACAAATTAATTAATATTAAACTCTTCAAATATAACGCTAATTCTAAAATTAGCAAAATAATATGGATTATTTTATTTATTAAACTTATTAAGATATTTAAACTTTTTAATATTAACGATTTATTAAAGATAATTAGAAAAAAGATTATTATTAATTATTACAACTTAAACTATTAAAACTACTATAATTTAATTAAATACACTTATTATACTAAATATATACGCTGTAATATATAAATAAACTAATATTAAAGACTTTTTAATATTAATTATATTAATTTATTATAATATATTAATTATTATAAATTCTTTATTGTAAGTTATAATAATTACTTTATTATCCCTAAGTAAATAAATAAAAAGTATATTAAATTTATTAAAAAAAGGTTTAATTAAATTTATGAATATAATAAAACTATTTATAAAATAATTAATACTTTTATTTTTACTTTTATAATTCTAAAAGTTATTTTAATTATATAAAATAAAATCATAATTAATTTCAAACGCAAATATAATTTTACTATAATAACATATAAAAACGTTAGTTTAGCCTTTAAGATATTTATAATTAAATCCTTTAAAGCTAAAAATATTATATATAAAAAAACCTATTTAATTATTCTATTAAATAATTGTAAAGTTACAATTGTTATAAAAACTTTAAAACTTAAATTTGATATTTTTATAGTAGTAGTAGTAGTAGTAGTATTTATTTTCATTCGTCGGATAGGCCAAAGACCTTCCTAAAACCTTTTTAAAGGTATAGGAATATATTAAATTATAGAATTAAACTAAAAGTAACTATAAAAAGCATTTTGTATATATAAAAAGTATAATATTTAGTTTATTATTTTTCTTTTATTTTGTTTAAAATAAAGGTATAATATTAATAGTATTTAACTATTAATAAACTATGGTATAAAATCTAAAGTTTATAAGCGAAAACTTTAAAATAAGCATAAAAACGTAGATAAAAAAAATTATAGAGTATAATAAAAAAAAAAGAATAAATGAGTAAAAAACTAAAAATCTAAAAATTATTATAAAAAATAAAGTAAATATCAAAATTTAATAAGGTATTATTAAGGTTTATAAAGATATTATTAAGGTTAAGCTTATATATATTAAATATATATTAAAAAATTATTAAAGCTAAAATTCAAATTATTAATATTAAAACCAAAATCGCTAAAACTAAAACTTTTATATATTAAAGCGAAATTTTTTAATATAAGAAGAATAAAACTAAAAGATTTTAGTGGATATTAAAACAAAATTAAAGTTATTAAAGTTAAGGGCTTATTAAAAACAAAATAAATCTTATTAAAAACAAATACTAAAATAAAATTTAGTAAAGTCTAAAAAGTTTATAAACTTTATTAGTTTAAAAAAAAATCAAATTAAATATTTAAAACCTTTTTAAAATATATTTAAAAAAATTTAAAATCATATTAACTATTTATTAAAACGTTAAAATATTTTTAAATAATATATTAAATATAAAAGAGATTTAAATATATTATAAAAATATTTAAGATTAATATTTTTATATTTAAATTTAAAATAATATTAAATAAAGTCTTTATATATGAATTAAATAACTAATATTTTATAAAGTTAAATTCAAAGAAAATTTAGCTTAAAAAAAAATCCTATTTTATATAGAAACTCTTATTTAAAATAATTTAAAAATAATTTTGCTTTGTGTTTAAATTATTAAACTTATTATATAATTAAATAAAGATTTTTAAAAAATGTATTTACTTTATTAATTGTAAATATTAAAAATAAACCTAAATTTTATATAAACTTTAATGCTTTTTTATTTGCAAAGTAATTTGTTGCTTTATTCCCTTTAATTTCTATATATTCTAATAATTATTTAATGTTAATATTATAAATCTATATTATATTTTAATATTTGTAAAAAACCTATTATAAAAAATTTAATATATTAATCTATAAGTATTATATTACCAAAATGTTATTTATATATAACTAAAGCTATTATAAATTAATATTTAATAATATTTTTATTATATATTAAAATCCCTTTTAAATATTTATAATCTTTATATTAAAAATATATAATATAAAGTTGATTAATTTATATTTAAAATCTATTTATATACTATTTTAATAAATTGTATAATTATATTCTATATATTTATAATTTTCAATATATTACTTTAAACCATTTAAAAATATAATAATATTAGTTAAAAAAAATAAATTTTACTAAGCTTTAAAAGCTACAATAGCGGTTTCTTTATTAATCCTCTTTATTAGATCCATTTAGTAATTTTATATAAAATATAATAATTAAAAAGCTAATCTAAAAATTATTAGAAATATATATATTAAGTATTAAATCTTAATTTTAAGTATTTATTATAAATTTATTTTACAATTTTTAATAATTATTGATATTAAAATTTAATAAATTAATAAATACAATATATTAATTGTTTATATTTAAAATATAAACCAAAACTTAATTTCTTTAAGTATAGCCTTTATAAAAGGTAATTTAATATTATAGAAAAAAGCAATATTAAAAGTAATTCTCTAAACTAACAAAATTCTATAAAATACCAAAGTAAATACTTTATTAAACAAATTTATATATTATTCAAATTATATATTAATAATTAGGTTTTAATCGAATTGAAAAAATCTAAAAGGTTTTATACATTTTATATACCAAATTTCTATATTATAAATTAAAGAAAAAATAATACAAATAATAACAGCTTTTTTAAATATTAAAACTAATAAATCGTTTACTATTTTCGCTAAGCTTTTAATATAATATAAAACAAAATAGACTTATATAATCTATTTTTTTATATATTTTCAAAAAATCATTTTTTTATTAAATTATATTCTAAATTAATATAAAGTAAATTATTTGCTCTCTTTTAATATTATTATAATAAAATTAATAATAAGTTTATTATTTATTCTATATAATAATACTTAAATGTTTTATTTTTTAGTAAAATAGATTATTTCTAGTTTTTCTAAAGCAAAAATAATTTTATTCTAAATATTCTAATATATAATATTCCTGATTTCCTAAAAGAAAATATAAATATTAATAATTAATAATATTAAAGTTATAAATAAATATATATTATTTATATATCCAAATCAATAAATAATATCCTAGAATAATAATTTGATTAAATATAATATATATAATATAAAAAATAATAATAAGCTTTAAAAAGTATTACAAATAACTTAATGATTTAAAATAATTAAGTTCTTTAAGTGCACTTTTATATATCTATTTATTAAAAATAAATTAATTAGCTTTAAAAATATTAAAAGTTAGTTTTATATTATTATTTAAATTAATAAACGCTTTTTAAAAAATATATTAAAAACCCTTTAAATATTCAGTATAATCATTATAATTTTTAAACTTTATATTATAATTACCTCTATATTGTATATAAAATTAATTATTAAATCTATAATAAATATTTTAGGAAAGATTTTATTGTATTATAAACTAAAAATTTTTAATATAAAAATAATTTAAATTAAATGCTTAATAATAATTTATTTAAAACTTTTAAAGATATATAAAATAAATATAATAAGGTATTAAAAATGAATAAAGATTTTGTTAATTTTATCAATTTTGAAAAGTATAATTATTTTAGCTAGTTTTTATATTTATAGAAAGAATTTAAAGCTGAAATATTTATTGTACAAATTATAAAGTATATATTTAATCAAACTTTAATAAATTTTAAGTAATTAAATTATAATCTAATTAATCTTTAATAAAATATTAAAAACATTAATAATATTCCTTTTAATTTTTTTTTAAAAATATTAAAATAAATTAAGAAAATATATTAAAATTTTACTAATTTATTAATAAATTATAATCTAGATTATTAATTATATTAAATCTATTAAAAACTTTAGATTATAACATTTTAATTTTAACCATTGTATCCTTAATTATAACTTTATTAATTATTAAAAAAAAAACCTTAAAATTATAATTTAATTTATATTAATTAATAATTTAATACAAATCTTTATTATTCTTAATTTTATTAATTATATTCTTTTAATAATTTCTTTTAGTTTTATAAATTATATTATAGAATTTTTTGATTTTAGGGGGTAATTAAACCTTAATTATATATCTAATTACAAAGTAAATTTAGTATATTATCTTGTATTCTAAAATTTATTATAATATAAAATATTTTACATTTTTATTTAATTTATTAATTATATATATAACAAAATTAAAGATAGTAATAAACTAAATAATAAAAGCTTTAACATTATCCTAATCCTAAAAATTATTTAGATTTAAAAATCTAATAATATTAATATATATAAAATTCAAGAACTTTTCCAAATTATTTTTAATAATCTTATAATAATATTAATTAAATATATAGGTATTTTAGTTAAGTAAAGTTATAATCTAGGTTTTATAATTTAACCTTATATATAGGTTTTTATAAATGTTAATAATTATAAAAAAGATATTAAAGAATATAAAATTTAGAATATATTTAATAAAGTAAATAAACTTCCTTAAAATGCTAATAAAGTTTATTTTATTATTTAATATTTATTATACAATTTTTATTCTTTAATAAATAAATAAAATATTAAGTTTAAATATATTATACTAAATATTAAAATCCTTTTTTATAAAGCATTTAAAAAGTAAAAAGAAGTAAATAATATAATTAATTATTTTGGATATTATAGATTATTTATAAACATTAAGACTAATAATAGAATTAATATTAATTCAAAATAGATCTTTATTGTATATCGATTATTTTTGTTGTATATATAATTTAATACTTTTTTGAATATAGGTTATAATCCGGAAATAGAAATCTTTAATGTTTTTAAAGGTTAAAAGTTTCTAGGAATCGATTAAAGTATAATAGTTATACTTTAAATAATTTTAAGTAGTATATATATTAATATATATTTAAGATTTTTAAATATATACAATATTTATTTTTTATATATATAATACTATAAAAAAGATTATATAAACAAAATTTCCTTTATTAATATTAACTTAATTAATTTATAAATTTTAAAATTAAACCTGTTAAAAATAATAAAAACTATAATTTTATTTATATTATTTTAATATAAAAGAAAAGTAAGGTTAATTAATTTATTAACTTTTTCTTTTATAAAAATGTTAAATTTAAATTTTAAGATTTTTATAATAATTATAGCCTTACAATTATTTAATAAAATAATTGAATAGATTTTTTTGTATATAACATTTTTAGCTTTGAAAGATTTAATTACAAATATTTTAAAGGTAAAGCTAATATTTTTATATACTATCATAACGAAATTATACTTACACTTAAAATTGATTATAGTTTTATCTTATATAACTAAAATAACTTTTAAAACTATAAAAGCAAAAATAAAAATATTAATTATTTTAAAAGTAGTTTTATTATATTTATAAATTTGGTTAAGCTTTTTTTTAATAAATTTAATATACTTTTTATTTATTTATTTAAAGGTAATAAAGCAATTACTATAATTTACAATAAAGGGTTTATAATAATTAGTATATTATAATAAATTAGTATAATTAACATTAAAAGATCCTTAATACTAATTTATTTATATATTACAATATATATATTTAATATAATAAATATATTTAATTGAATTATAGTAGTTTTAACAATCTGGGTTATAATAATTAATAATAATCTTTTTTATAATTACCTTTAATAAATTATTAGTATTAAAAAGTTTAAATGTTTTAATAAATTTAATAAATAAAATAATTTATATTATTTTATTAATTTTAAGATTAATATTATACTTAAAAAGTTTAATATTAATTAGCTTATATTATATTTAAATAATAACTTTTTTAAAGATAAAATTAATATTTGTTTATATAATTCCTTTTATTAAATTATAAAATAAAGTAAGTATATTGATAATAATATAATTATACCAAGTAACTAAAATATTAAATAAGGTAACTTTTAATGTTCTTTTAATAATTTTAACATTTTTTTAGATAAATAAAAAATTATAAATTAAAAAGTTATTTAATATAATTATCTAATTAATAATAATAAATATAATAAAAAGGATTAAAATTAAAATAAGATTATCAATCTATTTAAAAAGACTTTATTAGATTACAAAAAGCTTTAAACAATTAAAAAAGATTTGAAATTTGCATTTAATTAAAATATAAATGTTTATAATTAAAATTAATAAAAAAACTATAAACCTAATAAACTTTGTAAATATAATTATAATATAAAAACTGTAAAAATTGGAATTAAAAGGAATATTGTTAAATTTAAGATTATCTTGTATATTTTTGCCTTTAAAACCCTATAAATTACAACTAAACCCTAAAAATAATTTTATTATATTTATAAAAAATATTAATTTAAAAAGGTAAAAAAAGGTATTTTTAAAGCGTTAATTATAGAGATAAATAGATACAAAGATTATTGTATTAATTTCTATAAATATTGAAATAAAGAGAAAATTAATAATCTTTTAAAAGACTTTAAAAACAATCTTATATTTCGCAGATATATATATTATTATACATAATTATAAAGATATTAATTACAAATGCAAATTTTATAATAATATTACAAAGTTGCTTTTAATTGTGTTTAAATATTACAAAATAATTATTAATAGTATTTGCAATAGAGTTATTAATAAACTAATCATTATTTAAATTAAAAAAAGGAAAAAGCTATAAATCTATTTTGAATCTTTCCTTATATAATCTCTTTGCAGCTTGTTATATAAAAATGAATAATAATTAAGGCTTTAATAAACTTATAAAATTAAAAGTTAAAGAAAATTATATAAAGATGTTTTTTTTGTTTAACATTGTTATTTCACTGTAAGAATAATACAATTAATATTATAAAACAATTAAGGCTATAAATAAGCTGTATTCAAGGCAAAAGTACGAAGATACCGTTGTTTTGGATTGTTGTATAGGCTTGATATTTTTATAAAAAAAAGATTAATAAATTAATTATTCTTACTTTTTCTTTATATTAGAATAATATAAATAGAATTATAATTTTTATTATTTTTAATAAGTTTAGTTTTAAGATTTATAAATTAGTTAAATTAATATTAATAAAGAAAATTTTATTTATATAATTCTTTTTATAATATTATATATACAAAAAATAAATATTATATATATTTAAAGTTTTTAAATATATATTAATATATATACTTAAAATTATTTAGAGTATAACTATTATACTCTAATTAACTTTTAAAAACTTTTAACCCTTCAAAATATTAAAAATTTTTATTTCTAGATTATAACTTATATTCAAAAAAACATTAGATTATATATACAACAAAAATAATTAATATATATAATAAAAATCTACTTTAAATTAATATCAATTTTATTACTATTCTTAATATTTATAGATAACCTATAATACTCAAAATAATTAATTATATTATTTACTTTTCTTTGCTTTTTAAATGTTTTATAAAAAGGAATTTTAATATTTAATATAATATATTTAAATTTAATGTTTTGTTTATTTATTAAGAAACAAAAGTTGTATAACAAATATTAAATAGCAAAATAGACTTTATTAGTATTTTAAAAAAGTTTATTTATTTTGTTAAATATATTCTAAATCTTATATTTTCCAATATTTTTTTTGTAATTATTAATATTTATAAAAATTTGTATATAAAATTAAATTATAAAATCTAGATTATAATTTTACTCGACTAAAATATTTGTATACTTAATTAATATTATTTTAAGATTACTAAAAATAATTTGAAAAAGTTTTTAAACTTTATATATATTAACATTATTAAACTTTTAAATTTAAATAATCTTCAAAATTAAAATAATATTAAAGCTTTTATTATCCAATTTATTATTATTTTTGATTTTGTTATATATATAATTAATAAATTAAATAAAAGCGTAAAATACTTTGTATTATAATAAATTTTAAAATGTAAAATAATATATTAAGTTTACTTTATAATTAGATATATAACCAAAATTTAATTACCCTTTAAAACCAAGGAATTCTATAATATAATTTGTAAAGTTAAAAGAAACTATTAAAAGAATATAATTAATAAAATTAAGAATAATAAAGATCTATATTAGATTATAAATTAATATAAACTAAATTATAACTTTAAAGCTTTCTTTTTAATAATTAATAAAGTTATAATTAAAAATATAATAGCTAAAACTAAAGCATTGTAATTTAAAGTTTTAAATAGATTTAATATAATTAATAATTTAGATTATAATTTATTAATAAATTAGCAAAATTTTAATATATTCTTATAATTTACTTTAATGTTTTTAGTAGTAGTAGTAGTAGTAGTATTTATTTTTATTCGTCGAATAGATCAAAGGCTTTTTTAAAACCTCTTTAGGGGTATAGGAATATATTAAACTATGGAATTAAACTAAAAGTAATTGTAGAAAGCGGTTTATATATATAAAGTATAATATTTGATCTATTATTTTTTTTTTACTTTATTTAAAACGAGAGTATAATATTAATAGTATTTAACTATTGGTGAGTTATAATGTAAGGCTAGAGTTTATAAGCGAAAGCTTTAAAGCAAGCATAGAATATAAATAAAAGAAATCCTAAATAACATAATAAAAGAAAAGAAAAGAAAAGAGAATTAGTAAATAAAAGGGTTAGAAACCTTATCTCAATTTTCATACCCTCGTGGAGTTTTAACGTTTTAACAATTTATTATGATTTTATAGTAATAATATGTATTGATCAATTTATATTATAAATTAAGCTAATGAGAGCGAGGGGCATGTTAATCTCTACGAGGGTCTGAAATTATTTGGTTGCATTTTTGGTGAAGGATTGAATTCCTTTGGTGGAAGTTATTTAGAGTTATATATGTACTAGATTATAATGAGATATAAAAAAACTAATTATATAGTTAAAATTAGCTTGATTGCTATTATAATCTAAATCAACTTTAAGTTGATTGGATTTGTGGTTGATTGGGAATCTTGATTTTAATTTCGAAGCTTTAATACAGTGAGTTTTTTCAATAATTTGAAATCTATTATATTAATTATAAAAATAGGATTAATTGAAAGCCTTGCTCGAGTTGCATTTGGAGCTTTATCTGCTAATTGTGTTAGTGGTGTTGAAAGGAGAGTAGTGGTGGTGATGGTGGTGGTGGTAGTGGTGGTGGTGGTAGTGGTGGTGAAGCTATAATAGTTTTTCAGAAGTTTGAAAAGGAGTATATAAGAGTATACAGGAGTATGCAGGAGTATGCAAGAGTATACAGAAGTATATAGGAGTATACAGGAGCATATAGGAGTATACAGGAGTATACAGGAGTATATAGGAGTATATAGGAGTACTTAGGAGTATTTAGGAGTTCACAGGAGTTCATAGGAGTTTACAAGAGTATGCAGGAGATAGGAAGGGAGTGGAAGTGGCGGAGGGGCGAGCATCCATTAAAACATTTCTTAATAATTATAATATTTCAAAAAAAATTATTTATATGTTGGGAATTAGGTTGATTAAAAAATCTTCAAAATATATATTTAGTTTAATATAAAAATGGATAGTAGTTTAGTAATAGAGAGGGGGGTGATCATCGTTATCAAATGTTACCTTTTTTTTCATTAATTTTTAAACTTTAAGAATGTATATGTACTTGATTGAATAATGATGAAATAATATATTAAATATGAAAATGAAGAGAAAACTTGTCTCTATAAATTAAATTGCTTTTAAATAATTTAAATGATAAATAAATAAATAATAATTAATTTAATTTTTTATTAAAGTGTTAAATGTTACAATATACACTAAAGGTGGAACTAAATAAGTTCAGACTTTTCGGTGAAGGATTGGGTACTCCACATTGCTTTGATTGACTGGTTTATAGATTTATATGCTTACGTAACACCGAAGGGTCTGAGGATGAGATAATAGAAACCCAAAAATCATTGTAAGAGATAAAATAAACATTGAAATTCAGTAAAATATTATCAAAGTTCATTAAGGTATTATTAAGGTTAAGTTTGCGTGTATTAAGTATGTATTAAGAATTATTAAGATTAAAACCTAAATTTTTAACGTTAAAATCAAAATTATTAAAGTTGTAATTCTTATATATTAGGGTAGAATCCTAAAATATAAAAAGGATAAAACTAAAGGATTTTAGTATATATATTAAAGCGGAATTAAGTTATTAAAGTTATAAGCTTATTAAAAGTAAAATAAATATTATTGAAAACAAATGTTAAAATAAAATCTAATAAGGTTCAAAAAGTTTGTAAACTCTATTAGTTTGAAAAGAAATTAAGTTAAGTATTTAAGATTTTTCTAAAATATATTTAAAGGAATTTAAAATTGTATTAACTATTTATTAAAATATTAAAACGTTTTTGGATAATGTATTAAATATAAAAAAAATTTAAATGTATTATAAAAGCATTTTAGATTAATATTTTTATATTTGAATTTAAAATAATATTAAATAAAGTTTTTATATATAAAATAAAAAGCTAGTATTTTATAAAGTTAAATTTAAAGAAAATCTAATTTTAAAAAAAAATTTATTTTATATAAGAGTTTTCATTTAAAGTAATTTAAAGATAATTTCGCTTTATATTTAAATTATCAAATCTATTATATAATTAAGCAAAAATCTTTAAAAAGTATATTTACTTTATTAATTATAAATATCGAAAATAAACTTAAATTCTAAATAAACTTTAATACTTTTTTGTTTATAAAATAATTTATTATTTTATTTTTTTTAATTTTTATATATTTTAATAATTATTTAATATTAATATTATAGATTTACATTATATCTTAATATTTATAAAAAACTTATTATAAAAAGTTTAATACATTAATTTGTAAATATTATATTACCAAAATACTATTTATATATAATCAAAACTATTATAAATTAATATTTAATAATATTTTTATTATATATTAAAATTCCTTTTAAATATTTATAATCTTTATATTAAAAATATATAATATAGAATTAATTAATTTACAATTGAAATTTATTTATATACTGTTTTAATAAATTATATAATTATATTTTATATATTTGTGATTTTTAATATATTGTTTTAAATTATTTAAAAATATAATAATATTAGTTAAAAAAAGTAAATTCTATTAAGTTTTAAAGATTATAATAATGATTTTTTTATTAATCTTTTTTATTAAATTTATTTAATAACTTTATATAAAATATAGTAATTAAAAAGCTAGTTTAAGGATTATTAGAAATATATATATTAAACATTAGATCTTAATTTTAAATGTTTATTGTAAGCTTATTTTGCAATTTTTAACAATTATTAATATTAGGATTTAATAAATTAATAAATATAATATATTAATTATTTATATTTATAATATAAACCGAAATTTAACTTTTTAAAATATAACTTTTATAAAAGATAATTTTATATTACAAAAAAAAGTAATATTAAAAATAATTCTTTAAACTAATAAAATTTTATAGAATATTAAAACAAATACTTTATTAAACAAATTTATATATTATTTAAGTTATATATTAATAATCAAATTTTAATTAAATTAAAAAAGTTTAAAAGATTTTGTATATTCTATATATATTAAACCTTTATATTATAAATTAAAAAAAGGATAATATAAATAATAATAATTTTTTCAAATATTAAAGTTAATAAATTATTCATTATTTTCGCTAAATTTTTAATATAATATAAAACAAAATAAACTTATATAATCTATTTTTTTATATATCTTTAAAAAATTATTTTTTTATTAAATTATATTTTAAGTTAATATAAAGTAAATTATTTATTCTTTTTTAATATTATTATAATAAGATTAATAATAAGTTTATTATTTATTTTATATAATAATATTTAAATACTTTATTTTTTAATAAAATAAATTATTTTTAGCTTTTTTAAAGTAAAAATAATTTTATTCTAAGTATTTTAATATATAATATTCTTAATTTTCTAAGAAAGAATATAAACATTAATAATTAATAATATTAAAATTATAAATAAACATATATTATCTATATATTCAAACTAACGAATAATATTCTAAAATAATAACTTAATTAAATATAATATATATAATATAAAAGATAATAATAAACTTTAAAAAATGTTATAAATAATTTAATGATTTAAAGTAATTAAATTCTTTAGGTATACTTTTATATATCTATTTATTAAAAATAAATCAATTAACTTTAAAAATGCTAAAAGCTAATTTTATATTATTATTTGAATTAATAAATACCTTTTAAAAAGCGTATTAAAAACCCCTTAAATATTTAATATAATTATTATAACTTTTAAGCCTTATATTATAATTATTTTTATATTATATATAAAATTAATTATTAAATCTATAATAAATTTTTTAAAAAGAATTTTATTATATTATAAATTAAAAATCCTTAATATAAAAATAATCCAAATTAAAAACCTAATAATAATTCGTTTAAAACCTTTAAAAACATATAAAATAAATACAATAAAGTATTAAAAGCAAATAGAAATTTTATTAATCTTATCAATTTTAAAAAGTATAATCATTTTAATTAATTTTTATATTTATAGAAAAAATTCAAGGTTAAAATATTTATTATATAAACTATAAAGTATATATTTAATTAACTTTTAACAAATTTTAAATAATTAAATTATAATTTAATTAATTCCTAATAAAATATTAAAAATATTAATAATATTTCTTTTAACTTTTTTTAAAGATATTAAAATAGATTATAAAAATATACTAAAGTTTTATTAATTCATTAATAGATTATAATCTAAATTATTAATTATACTAAATCTATTTAAAACTTTAGATTATAATATTTTAACTTTAACCATTATATCCTTAATTATAACTTTATTAATTATTAAAAAAAAAGCTTTAAGGTTACAATCTAATTTACATTAATTAATAATCTGGTATAAATCTTTATTATCCTTAATTATATTAATTATATTCCTTTAATAATTTTGTTTAATTTAGTAAACTATATTATAGAATTCTTTAGTTTTAAAAAATAATTAAACCTTAATTATACATTTAATTGTAAAATAAATCTGGTATATTATTTTATATTTTAAAATCCATTATAATGTAAAATATTTTATACTTTTATTTAACTTACTAATTATATATATAGCAGAATTGAAGATAATAATAAATTAGATAATAAAGGCTTTAATATTATCTTAATTTTAAAAATCATTTAGATTGAGAAATTCAACAATACTAATATATACTAGGTTTAAAAACTTTTTTAAATTATTTTTAATAATGTTAAAATAATATTAATCAAATATGTAAATATCTTAATCAAATAAAGTTATAATTTAGGTTTTTATAGTTTAATTTTATATACAAGTTTTTTATAAATATTAATAATTATAAAAAGAATATTAAAAAATATAAAATTTAGGATATATTTAATAAAGTAAATAACCTTCCTTAAAATATTAATAAAATCTATTTCATTATTTAACATTTATTATATAACTTTTATTTCTTAATAAATAAATAAAATGTTAAATTTAAATATATTATACTAAATATTAAAATCTCTTTTTATAAAATATTTGGAAAATAGAAAAAAATAAACAATATAATTAATCACTTTAAGTATTATAGATTACTATCTATAAATATTAAGAATAGTAATAAAGTTAATATTAATCTAAAACAAATCCTTATTATATATTAATTATCTTTATTACATTTATATAATCTAGCATTTTTTTAAATATAAATTATAATTTAGGGGTAAAAATTTTCAATATTTTCAGGAATTAAGAATTTCTAGAAATTGATTAAAATATAATAATTATACCTTAAATAATTTTGGATATATATATTAATATATATTTAAAGTTCTTAAACGTATACAATATTTATTTTTTATATATATAATACTGCAAAAAAGGTTATATAAATAAAGTTTCCTTTACTAATATTAATTTAATTAATTTATAGATTTTAAAATTAAGTTTATTAAGAATAGTAAGGATTATAATTTTATCTATATTATTTTAATATAGAAAAAAAGTAAAAATAGTTAATTCATTAATTTTTTCTTTTTATAAAAATGTTAAATTTAAATTTTAGGGTTTTTATAGTAATTATAATCTTATAATTATTTAATAAAATAATTGAATAAATTTTTTTATACATAATATTCTTAATCTTAAAAAATTTAATTATAAATATTTTAAAAATTAAATCAATGTTTTTTATATATTATTACAATAAAACTATATTTATATTTAAAACTGATTATAACCTTATTTTGTATAGTTAAAATAGCTTTTAAAGTTATAAGGATAAAAATAAGAATATTAATTACTTTAAAAGTAATTTTATTATATTTGTGAATTTGATTAAGCTTTTTTTTAATAGGTTTAATATACTTTTTATTTATTTGCTTAAAAATAGCAGAGTAATTACTATAATTTATAATAAAGAATTTGTAATAATTGGTATATTGTAATAAATTGGTATAATTAGTATTAAAAAATCCTTAATATTGGTTTATTTGTATATTACAGTATATATATTTAGTATAATAAATATATTTAGCTGGATTATAATAACCTTAATAATTTAGATTGTAACAATTAATGATAATCTTTTTTGTAATTATTTTTAATAAATTACTAATATTAAAGAATTTAAATGTTTTGATAAATTTAATAAATGAAATAATTTATATTATTTTGTTAGTTTTAGGATTAGTATTATACTTGAAGGATTTAATGTTGATTGGTTTATATTGTATTTAAACGATAGCTTTTTTAAAAATAAAATTAATGTTTATTTATATAATTTCTTTTATTAGATTATAAAATAAAGTAAATATATTAATAATAGTGTAATTATATTAAATGATTAGAATATTAAATGAAATAGCTTTTAATATTCTTTTAATGATTTTAATATTTTTTTGAATAAGTAAAAGATTACAAATCAAAAGATTATTCAATATAATTGCTTAACTAATAATAGTAAATATAATAAAAGGGATTAAAGCTAAAATAAAACTATTAATTTGCTTAAAAAAGCTTTATTAAATTATAAAAAGCTTTAAACAATTAAAAAGGATTTAAGGTTTATATTTAATTAGAATGCGAATATTTATAATTAAAATTGATAAAAAAATTATAAATTTAATAAACTTTATAAATATAATTATAATGTAAAAACTGCAAAAGTCGGAATTAAAAGAAATATTATTAGATTTAGAATTACTTTATATATTTTTACTTTTAAAACTTTATAAATTATAATTAAATCCTAAAAATAATTTTATTATATTTATAAAAGATATTAATTTAAAAAGATAAAAGAAAATATTTTTAAAGTATTAATTATAGAAATAAATAAATACAAAAGTTATTATATCAATTTCTATAAATATTAAAATAGAAAGGAAATTAATAATCTTTTAGAAGATTTTAAAAGTAATCTTGTGTTTTGTAAATGTATTATTATATATAATTACAAAAATATTAATTGTAAATACAAATTCTATAATAATATCGTAAAGTTGCTTTTGATTGTATTTGAATACTGTAAAATAGCTATTGATAATATTTATAGCGAAATTGTTAATAAACTAATTATTATCTAAATCGAAAAAAGAGAAAAAGCTAAAAATCCATTTTGAATTTTTTTTTGTATAATTTTTTTGTAGTTTACTATACGAAAATAAATAACGATTAAAGCTTTAATAAGCTTATAAAGTTAAAAGCTGGAGAAGGTTATATAAGAATATTTTCTTTATTTAATATAACTATTTTATTGCAAGAATGATATAATTAATATTATAAGGTAATTAAGGCTACAAATAAGCTGTATTTAAGGCAAAAGTATATAAAGATACCGTTGTTTTGGATTATTGTGTAGGAGCGCTTTAATGTTTTTAAAAGAGATTAAAAAAAATATTATTAATGTTTTTAATATTTTACTAAAAATAAACTAGATTATAGTTTAATTATTTAAAATCTATTAAAGTTTGGTTAAATATTATAATATATTTTATAGTTTATATAATAAATATTTTAATTTTAAATTCTTTTTATAAATATAAAAGCTAATTAAAGTAATTATACTCTTTAAAGTTAATAAAGTTAATAAAACTTTTATTTGCTTTTAACGTTTTATTACATTTATTTTTATATATTTTAAAGGTTTTAAATAGATTATTATTAAGCGTTTAGTTTAAATTATTTTTATATTAAAGATTTTTAGTTTATAATAAAATAAAATCCTTTTTAAAAGATTTATTATAGATTTAATAATTAATTTTATATATAATATAAAGATAATTATAGTATAAAATTTAAAAGTTATAATAATTATATTAAATGTTTAAGAGATCTTTAATATACTTTTTAAAAAGTATTTATTAATTTAAATAATAGTATTAAGTTAATTTTTAGCATTTTTTAAAGTTTATCAATTTATTTTTAATAAATAAATATATAAGAGTATACTTGAGAAACTTGATTATTTTAAGTTATTAAATTATTTATAATATTTCCCAAAGCTTATTATTATTTTTTATATTATATATATTATATTTAATTAAATTATTATTTTAAAATACTATTTATTAGTTTAAATATATAAATAATATATATTTATTTATAACCTTAATATTATTAATTATTAATATTTATATTCTCTTCTAAAAAATCAAAAATATTATATATTAAAGCACTTAGAACAAAATTGCTTTTATTTTAAAAGAGTTAAAAATAATTTATCTTATTAAAAAACAAAGTATTTAAATACTATTATATAAAATAAATAATAAATTTATTATTAACCTTATTATAATAATATTAAAAAAGAGCAAATAATTTACTTTATATTAGTTTAAAATATAATTTAATAGAAAAATAACCTTTTAGAAATATATAAGAAAATAAATTATATAAATCTATTTTGTTTTATATTATATTAAAAACTTAATAAAAACAATAAATAGTTTATTAATTTTAGTATTTAAAAAAACTATTATTATTTATATTATCCCCTTTTTAATTTATAATATAAAAGTCTAATATTAATATATAGAATATATAAAACCCTTTAAACTCTTTTAATTTAGTTAAAGCCTAATTATTAATATATGATTTAAATAATATATAGATTTGCTTAATAAAGCATTTGCTTTAATATTTCGTAGAGTTTTATTAATTTAAAGAATTACTTTTAATATTATCTTTTTTTATAATACTAGATTATCTTTTACAAAAATTATATTTGAGGAAATTAAGTTTCGATTTATATTACAAATACAAATAATTAATATATTATATTTATTAATTTACTAAATCCTAATACTAATAATCATTAAAAATTACAAAATAAGTTTATAATAAATATTTAAAACTCAAATTTAATATTTAATATATATATTCCTAATAATCCTTAAATTAGCTTTTTAATCATTATATTTTATATAAAGGTATTAAATAAACTTAATAAAAAGAATTAATAAAGAAATTATTATTATAATCTTTAAAATCTAATAAAATTTATTTTTCTTAATCGATATTATTATATTTTCAAATAATTCAAAGTAATATATTAAAAATCATAAATATATAGAATATAATTATATAATCTATTAAAACAATATATAAATAAACTTTAAATATAAATTAATTAACTTTATATTATATATTTTTAATATAAAAGCTATAAATACTTAAAAGGAATTTTAATATATAATAAAAATATTATTAAATATTAATTTATAATAGTTTTTTAATTATATATAAATAATACTTTAGTAATATAATACTTACAAACTAATATATTAAACTTTTTATAATAAATCTTTTACAAATATTAAAATACAATACAAATTTATAATATTAGTATTGAATAATTATTAAAATATATAAAAATCAAAAAAAATAAAATAATAAATTATTTCGTAAATAAAAAAACGTTAAAATTCATTTAAGATTTAAATCTATTTTTAATATTTATAATTAATAAAATAAATATATTCTTTAAAGATTTCTATTTAATTATATAACAAATTTAATAATTTAAATATAAAGCGAAATTATTTTTAAACTATTTTAAATAAGAATTTTTATACAATATAAAATCCTCTCCAAAACTAAATCTTCTTTAAACCCAATTTTACAAAATATTAATTATTTACTTTATATATAAAAATTTTACTTATATTATTTTAAATTTAAATATAAAAATATTAATCTAAAATGCTTTTATAATATATTTAAATCCCTTTTATATTTAATATATATTATTCGAAAACGCTTTAACACTTTAATAAATATATTAATATAACTTTAAATCTTTTTAAATATACTTTAAAAAAGTTCTAAATATTTAATTTAATTTTTCTTTAAATTAACAAAATTTATTAACTTTTTAAACTTTATTAGATTTTACTTTAATATTTATTCTTAATAAAACTTATTTTATTTTTAATAAGCCTTTAATTTTAATAATTTTAATTCTACTTTATTATATATTAAAATCCTTTAGCTTTATTCTTTCTATATTATAAAATTCTACTTTAATATAGAAAAGTTTTAATTTTAATAATTTTGGTTTTAATATTAAAAACTTAAATTCTAGCTTTAATAATTTTCAATATATATTTAATATATATAAATTTAATTTTAATAATATTTTTTATAAACTTCAATAATACTTTACTAAATTTTAATATTTACTTTATTTCTTATAATAATCTTTAAATCTTTAATTTTTTATTTATTAATCCTTTTTTCTTTTATTTTCTTTTATTATATTATTTATAATTTTTTTTATTTGCGTTTTATATTTGCTTTAAAGTTTTTATCTATAAATTTTAGATTTTACATTATAGCTTATTAATAATTAAATACTAATTAATATTATGCTTTTATTTTAAATAAAATAAAAGAGAAATAATAAACCAAATATTATACTTTTTATATACAAACCGTTTTTTATAATTATTTTTAGTTTAATTTTATAACTTAGCGTATCCTTATATCTCCAAAAAGGTTTTTAAGGAGACTTTTAGTTTATCCAATGAATGAAAATAAATACTACTACTATTACTACTACTCTAATTATCAAATTTTCTTAAGCTATTTTAAAATTGGCTTAAATTAGCTTGATATTATCTTAGAATACGAAATTAGCTTAAAATCATTATAAGAACGTTTCAACATACTTATAGTATTAAATATATTCAATTGCGCCACTAAGTATATATAATAATTTCTCATTAATAAATAAATTAAAGTCATGAATTTTTTATTTAAAATTCTATTATTATAATCTGGAAATTTATATTAAACATCAAATACAAATAACGATATATTTTTAATATAATAAATTGAATTGAAATCAACTTTAACATTCTATGTAAACTTCTAGATTACTTTTAGCTATTTTTATTAAGTAATTAGGAGTCTTTTTTAAAGATTTTAGTTTTATACATATTTCTTATATAAATTGAAAATTGGAATTTCAATCTTTTATTACTACCTTTTATAAAAAATCGCGAAAATTTAATATTTTTAGAATCTATCAATAGATATATATAAAATTATTAATCAAATTTTGAATTGATTATACGGTAAATTATTCTCATACTATAAAAAGTTAAAAAAATTACTTTTATACTACAAAAATCAAGGTGATTTTATTATAATACTATATAAGTCACCTACCCTACTTTTCGCCACCCCTTCCATTTAGCCAACATTTCACACCAAAAAACGGCCATTTTAACGTATTTATAACTCTACAAAAAATAAATATATATATTTTAAATTTTAATTAAAGCTTTTATATATAATTATTAATAAATTCTGAAAATCTTAAATTTTTGCGATTTTTTTATAAAGAGTAATAAAAGATTATAGAAAATTAAAATTTTCGGTTTTGGATTTATATAGAAATTACATACAAAATTGAAATTTTGAAATAAATATTTATAATTTTTAAACAAAAATAATTAAAAATAATCTATAAATTTTTATAGAATTTATTGATTAATATATAATAAATAAACTATTTAAAATATATATAATAATTTGAAAATTATTAAGTAAATTGAAATTAGAAACTTTTTTACCTAAGAATTTTATCGTTAAAATCTAAGAATTATATATTAAACATTTATTATATAAATAATAGTATATTATTAAAATAATATATTCAATTTAAATTAGCTTTAAGATTCTTAAAAAAATTTTAAATTATTTTTAGTTATTTTTATTAAATAAATATAACTTTTTTTAAAGATTTTGATTTTATATAAGATTTACATACAAATCAAAAATTAGAATTTTAAGTTTCTATAATCTTCTATAACTCTTTATAAAAAAATCACAAAAATTTAAGATTCTCAAAATCTATTAATAATTATATATAGAAGCTATAGTTAAAATTTAAAAATATATATATTTATTTTTCGTAGAGTTATAAATACGTCAAAATGGCCGTTTTTGGTGTAAAATGTTGGCCAAATGGGGGGGGGTGACGAGAAGTAGGGTAGGCGACTTAGATTCTATACTTTTCAAATAAAATATAAATTAGATTATATTCAAAAACTATAGAATCTAAGGTTTTATAATAGATTTTTTATATTAACAAATTAGTAGTTATATTATTTCAAAATGGAAGAGTCAAAATGAAATGGCTAAAATGGAGAGGCTAGAATGGAAGAGCTAGAATGGAATGGTCAGAATGGAAAGACCGGAATGGAATGGCCAGAATAGAATAACCGAAATGGAAAGGCCAGAATGAAATGGCCGAAATAAAAGAGTTAGAATAGAATGGTTGGAATGGCTAGAATAAAATGGCCGAAATGGAATAGCCGAAATAGAAGGGCTGGAATGGAATTGCTATAATAAAATGGCCGAAATGGAATAGCCGAAATAGAAGGACTGAAATGGAATGGCTAGAATGAAAGGGCTAGAATAAAAAGACTAGAATAGAAAGGCCGAAATGTTTGATTACCTTCGAAATGGCCAAAATGGTTAATTACCTTTGAAATAACCGGAATGATTAACCATTTTTAAAACAGTCGGAATAATTACCTATAAAGCTTCGAAAATAAAACGGAAAGTTAAAGTTTTTTTGTTTACTAATAATCAACCAATTAAAATACTAGATTTTGAGAATTTATAATTTATTATTTAGCTTTTAGCTTTTTTAAATAAAATTTAATTTAGAATTTAATCAAAAAAAGCTAAATTCTAAATTAGATTCTATTTAAAAAAGTTAGAATCTATATAATATTATAGTAAAATAAATCCGATTTTTGTGGTATAAGAGTAATTTTTTCGATTTTTATAGTATGAGAGTAATTTACCGTTGATTATATCAGTTATTCATTTAGTTATTGATATATTAAAATAACTATTTTTGATATAAAATACTAGCTAAATAAGGGGGGTGGCGAGAAGTAGAGTAGGCAACTTAATATATAATAATTTAACGTGCTTATATTTTCTTTTATATTAAAAAAATATAATAATTAAATTTAAAGTTCTGCTCTTAGTGTATATAATTACTAGTATAATATAATTAATTATTATAATATATAAAAATTTAAAAGTTTTAATTATCAAATTATTATTAGTTATTTAGCCGAGTGGTTAGAATGATTTGTTTACAACAAAAAAAATAATAAGAATGATAATAATAATAATAATAATAATAACAATTTTTTCTACTTTTTTTCAAAAAAAGTGGGGCAAATCCACTTTTAAAGCTTTATTTTTTAAGCTATCTCAAAATATCTCAACACTATCTCAAAACAGTTAGTGAGTTATTGCGACAATACTGATTTAATACTATTTTGAGATTAGCTTAAAATAGTGTTAATATCGATTCGAATAGGTTTTAACTATGATTTAAGCTATTTTAAGCTATTTTGAATTATATTAAATCATTTTAAGCTATTTTAAAACGTTCTTGATTTAAATTAAGAATATTTCAACATGATCTTAAACATTATTAAAAGAGCTATAAAGTAACTATAATTGAGTATATTGATCTATATTTCTAATATTATTATAGAATTATACTATATTATATTTAAATCAAAGAATAATATTACTACTATAAATTTTTGTTTATTAATATTATATTATAGAATGGCAAACTCTAAATGATTCATTATTACATTTATCAAAGATGATATCTTCTTTTATAAATATCTATAAGATTATTTACATTTGAAATTTGATAATTCAATCGTTTACCTTACTTCTCGCCACCCTTTCTATCTAACCAGCATTTTATAACAAAAACGGCAATTTTAATGTATTAATAACTTCTTAAATGATTGATATGATTAATTAAAGTTTTTAATAATAAATTAATATATATTAATTAATATATTCTGAACATCTTAAATTTTTGCGATTTTTTAAAACAAAATAATAAAAGATTATAAAAAATTAAAATTCTAATTTTAGATTTATATATAAATCCTATACAGAATCAAAATCATTAAAAAGAAATTATATTTATTCAATAAAAATAGCTAAAAAAAATTTAAAAAAATTAAAGAATATTAAAATCAATCTAAATCGAATATTTTTTTTTGATAGTATATTATTAGTATTTATAATAAATGTTAAATGTAAATTCTTAGATTTTAACGATAAAATTTTGAATTAAAAATTTATAATTTCAATTTACTTAATAATTAGAAATTATTATATATATTTTTAATAGTTTAGTTATTATATATTGATTAATAGATTTTATAAGAATTTATAAATTATTTTAAATTATTTTTGTTTAGAAATTATAAATATTTATTTTAAAGTTTTAATTTTGTATATAATTTCTATACAAGTCCAAAACCGAAAATTTTGATTTTTTTTATAATCTTTTATTACTTTTTATAAAAAAATCGCAAAAATTAAAGATCTTTAGAATTTATTAATAATTATATATAAAAGCTTTTATTAAAACTTAAAAAATATATACTCATTTTTTGTAGAGTTATAAGTATATTAAAATAGCCGTTTTTGGTGTGAAATGCTGGCTAAATGGGGGGGTAACGAGAAGTAGGGTAGGCAACTTGGATTTTAGAAGAATAAATAGCTTATCCTACTTTTCGCCACTTTTTTGATTTAACTAGTATTTTATACTAAAAACAATTATTCCAATATATTAATAACTTTACAAAAAGTTTTTTTTATATAATTATTAGTAGATTTTGAAAATCTTAAATTTCTATAGGTTATTTATAAAGAGTAATATAAATTCATAAAGAATAGAAATTTCAGTTTCACATTAGTATACAAATTATATATAAAAGTAAAAGTTTTAAAAAAAATATTTATGATTTTCAAAATAAACTTAGTTAAAAAAAATTATAAGCTTTGATAGAACTAATTAATTAATATATAATAAACAAACTATTTGAGTTATACATAATAATTTATATTTAATGAGTAAATTAAAATCATGAATTTTTAAGTTAAAATTTTATTATTAAAATCTAAGAATATATATTACTTTCATTACATATAATAATATAATATTAAAATAATACATTGAATGAAATTTAACTTCAATATTATTAAAAAATCTCTAAATTATTTTTAGCTATTCTTATTAAATAAACATAATTTTTTTTGAAAGAATTCTAGTTTTGTATAGAATTTATATACAAACCCTAAAATACCACTTTTCTAGCAGGATGCCATATATTCATAGAATCCTCTCTAACTCTTATTATAACATATATCTTACGTATATAATAATAAAAGCTTTAAAACGTTTACATTAAAAGATTTTTGGAATATTATATTAGCTTTAAATACTATATTAGCTTCGAAATATTAATATATCATTTTTAATTCCATTTTAACTTTTCAATTTTACTTCGATTCTTTAACTTTATTTTAATATTACCTATCAACTTTACTTTAATATTATTAATACCATTAATATTTTATCAATAATAAATCATTTTATTTGTTAAAGAATTGCTTTTTCTACTTCGCTTTCGCTTTCCTATTTCGAAAATGCTTTTTCCCTTAATAATATATTAACCACTTTAGATTCTAAATAGCTTCAATATTACTAATAACAACAATAAACAAGGATAATACTATAAATCATAATATACTCGAATATACTCAAATAAGGTAATACATTTAAATAAGCCGAAATCTTATAGTATATAGGTACTTAAATAAACTTAACTTAATATATTAAAATCAATCAACTAAGCTTAAAATAGAATATGAATTATTAGTGTTAACTTTTGTTCTTATACTATATACTTAAAGATTTATAGATTCCTAAATATTATATATCAAAAAACCATTTTGAATATGAAATTATACTATAAACCGAATATAGCATATAGCTATATTTCTAGTACTCTAGGGAAATCCATAATTACTAGTAGAATTTCTATTTCTTATAATCTTTTATGATTTATATAACAAAATTGTAAGAATTGAAATTTTTTAATATATATCAATAATTACATAAGAAAGCTTTGATTTAAATTCAAAAATTAGATATCCATTTGACGAAAAGTTTATTAACACATTAAAATGGCCGTTTTTGGTGTGAAATATGAATCAAATAAAGGCCATGGCGAGAAGTAGGGTAAGCGACTTAAAGGAAAACTTAATATTAGCTATAATCAAAGCTCTTCCGATAATGTTTAAAGTAATATATAAGTATCAAACATTGAAAATATCTTCAAAGGAAAATAAATTATTTATATAAATATACTAAACATTAATGGAATCTTAAAAACTAATTATAATGAATCTTGGAGCTTTAATCTATGAAATATAAATTGCCTTTTTGTTAATTACTTTATAGCTTTTTTAACAATGTTCAAGATTATGTTAAAATACTCTTAATTTGAATCAAGAACGTTTTGAAATAGCTTTAAATGATTTAATATGATTTAATATGATTTAAAGTAATTTAAAATAGCTTAAAAACGTAATTAAAACCTATTCGAATCGGTGTTAATACCATTTTAAGCTGATTTTGAACCAATCTCAAAATAGTATTACAAGCCTACACAACAATCCAAAACAACGGTATTTTTCGTACTTTTGCCTTATTATTATAAAATTTGCATTTATAATTAATAATTCTATAATTATAAATAATAATATATTTATAAAATATAAGATTATTTTTAAAATCTTTTAAAAGATTATCAATTTCCTTTTTATTTTAATATTTACAAATACTAATATAGTAACTTTTATATTTATTTATTTTTATAATTAATACTTTCAAAATGTTTATTTCACTTTTTTAAAAAAACGTTTTCTTTAAATATAATAAAATTCTTTTTAAGGTTTAATTGTAATTTATAGAGTTTTCAAAGCAAAAATAAGAAAGCAATTTTAAATCTAATAATATTCCTTTTAATTCTGATTTTTACAATTCTTATATTATAATTATATTTACAAAGTTTATTAAATTTATAGCTTTCTTTTTAATTCTAAATATAAATATTTATATATTAATTAAATATAGGCTTTAAATCCTTTTTAATTGTTTAAACCCTTTTATAATCAAATAAGGTTTTTTTCAAATAAATTAATAATTTTATTTTGGTTTTAATTCTTTGTATCATATTTATTATGACTAATTAAATAATTACATTCAATAATCTTATAGTTTGTAATTTTCTATTTACTTAGAAAAATATTAAAATTATTAAAAGAATATTAAAAGTTATTTGATTTAATATTTTAATTACTCAATACTTAGTGACGCAATTGAATATATTTAACACTATCTATATTAAAACGTTCTTAAAATGGTTTTAAGCTATTTTAGTATTTTAAGATATCTTAAAATAGTTTAGGATAATTTAATAATTGAAGATTATGTTAAAACCATGTTAAGATTATATTAACACCATATTAAATTCATAATTTAATTGATTATAATAATATAGAGGAATTTAAAAATTTAACTATCAAATTATTACTAGTTATTTAGCCAAGTAATTAGAATGATCTATTTACAGTAAAAAAAATAATAAGAATAATAAAAATAATAAGAGTTTTTTTACCTTTTTTGGAAAAAAGTGGAGCAAATCCACTTTTAAAGCTTTATTTTTTGAGCTATCTCAAAATATCTCAATACTGTCTTAAAACGGTTAGTAAGTTATTGCAACAATGCCGATTTAATACCATTTTAAGATTAGCTCAAAATGGTATTAACACCGATTCGAATAGGTTTTAACTACGTTTTAAGCTATTTTAAACTGTATTAAGCTATTTTAAGTTATTTCAAATTATATTAAATTATTTCAAGCTATTTTAAAACATTCTTAATTTAAATTAAAAATATTTTAACATGATCTTAAACATTATTAAAAGAGCCATAAAGTAATATTTATTCCTAATAACCTTTAAACTTTAATTATTTTACTTTTGCTTTAATATATATTAAAATCTTTAAATTTTATCCTTTTTATATTATAGAATTACAATTTAATATATAAAAGTTTCAAGCTTAATAACTTTGGTTTAATATTAATAATTTGAATTTTAATTTTAATAATTCTTTTATATATAATAACTTTTATTTAATATATACAAATTTAATTTTTATAATATCTTTATAAATCTTAATAATACTTTATTAAACTGTGATATTTATTTTATTTTTTATAATAATTTTTAAATTATCAGCTTTTTATTTACTTATTTTCTTTTTTTTTTATATTTTATAATTTTTTTTTTTTTACGTTTTTTTACATTTGCTTTAAAGTTTTGGCTTATAAATTTTAGGTTTTATATTATGATTTATTAACAATCAAATATTATCAATATTATACTTTTATTTTAAACAAAATAAAAAAAAGATACTTAGTGGCGCAACTGAATATATTTAACACTATATTCAAACGTTCTCAAAATGGTTTTAAGATATTTCAATATTTTAAGATAATATTAAGCTAATTTAAGCTAATCTTAAAATAGATTAAATTGATAAAATATATTAATATATTTTAAAATATATTAGGATATCTTAAAATAGCTTAAGATAATTTAATAATTGAAGATTATGTTAAAACCGTATTAAGATTATCTTAACACTATATCAAAAGTATAATATAATTAATTATTATAATATATAAAAATTTAAAAAAGTTTTAATTATCAAATTATTATTAGTTATTTAGCCGAGTGGTTAAAATGATCTGTTTATAGCAAAAAATAATAATAAGAATAATAATAATAATAATAATTTTTTTTCTTTTTTTAAAAAAAAAGTAAGGCAAATCCACTTTTAAAGCTTTATTTTTTAAGCTATCTCAAAATATCTTAACACTATCTTAAAACGGTTAGTGAGTTATTGCGACAATGCCGATTTAATACCATTTTGAGATTAGCTTAAGATTAGCTTAAAATGGTATTAATACTGATTCGAATAGGTTTTGACTATGATTTAAGCTATTTTAAGCTATTTTGAATTATATTAAATCATTTTAAGCTATTTTAAAACGTTCTTAATTTAAATCAAGAATATTTTAATATGATCTTAAACATTATTAAAAGAGCTATAAAGTATTAAATCAAATATTATGCTTTGCATAATCACTTTTAATTTGATTCCATAGTTTAGTATATCCTTATACCTTTAAGGAGGTTTTAGGAAAGCCTTCGGTCTATTCGAAGGATAAAAATAAATACTAGTACTACTACTCAAAATAGTATTAAATCCGGATTGTTGCAATAACTCACTGACCGTTTTAAGACAGTATTGAGATATCTTAAAAAAAAATTAAAAGTGGATTTTTCTCACTTTTTTTTGAAAGAAAAAGAAAAAAATTGATTATTAATAATGATAATATTATTAGTATTATATTTTCATTATTTTCTTCTTCTAAATAGATTATTCTAACCCTTTGGCTAAATAACTAATGATAATTTGATAATTTGATAATTAATCTTAAATTCTTATATATTATTATAATTAATGAAATCATGATTTTAATACATTGTTAAGATAATCTTAACACGGTTTTAATATAGTCTTTAATTATTAAATTATTTTAAGCTATTCTAAGATATTTCAAAATATTTCAAAATATATTAATATATCTTATCGATTTAACCTATTTTGAGATTAGCTTTAATTAATTCAACATTATCTTAGAATACTTAAATAGCTTAAAACCATTTTCAAAACGTTTTAATATAGTGTTAAATATATTTAATTGCGTGATTAATAGGGTTAGCGACTTTTTAATCAAAAAACTTACCTCTATATAAAATTATTTAATTTTAAGATGTTTCATAGAATTTATAATTTTTAAAAGAATAATAAATAAATCTTGAATACAAACTATAAAGATTAGTAACAAATTATAACAGATAAGATTTCACAGATATTTAATAATATAAAAGCTTGATACTTTTAGAATAAAATTAGTATAAATATAATCAAACAACATTTTTGCCCTAGCCTTTGTAACAACTTTAAAAAATCTTTATAGAATATCAAACCAATCTTTGAAAGCTTTGGATACTAGTATTGTATATTGTAATTATAATCTAATTATAATAATCTAGAATATATTTAATATCTTAATACAAAAACAAAATACCTTTTTAATACTTCAAAAACAATTAAACAATAATTATTAGATCAAATAAAAATTAAACTATATATATTTATATGATTTCAAAAAAAAGTATTATTATATTCTATCTTATTACATTAAAGTGATTTAACTTATAAATGAAATAAGTATTTACTAATAAATCTTAAAAAACTAATCTAAATAAAAAAAAATATATATAAGAATAAGAACTATTCAATTGTTTTTTCAAGTTTGATTTTAATAAAAATTATATTATAATTAGCTCTAAAATTTCTCTAAAAAATGATTTAATAAGTTCATTTTCTTAAACTTATTGAATTAAAGATTTTACAGGAAATTTCTTTTATATTATAAAAATTGAAGTTATCTCACTATAATGCTATTTAAATTTTACACTTCTTAAAATCTATTTAAAAAATACAAAATCCAAATTTTTTGATTATAAATTTTTTAAGCTTAATGATTATGAATAAAAAAAAAATCTTAATTAATCAATTATTAATAAACAAAAAAGCTTTAGCTTTTTGTTTTACTCTCAAAATTCGATTATTTTAACTATTTTAAAAATGATTCATTATTTCGGCCATTTCGTAGATAATTTACTATTTCGGCTATTTTTAAAAGTGATCAAATATTTTGATTTATTTTATTTTGATTATTTTATTTCAACTTTTCTATTTCAACCCTTTTCTTCTAATTATTTTATTTTAATCTTTTTTATTTTGATTTTTTTATTTTAACCTTTTTATTTCAACTTTTTTATTTTGGTTATTTTATTTTAATCCTTTTATTTCAGTTATTTTATTTTATAATAATATAACTACTAATTTGTTAATATAAGTAGATTCTTTTATAAATCTTTAAATTCTATATTTTTTGAAAATCTATTATAGATTTTATTTCAAAATAGAATCTAAATAGTATCATTACAAAATAACTTTGTTTTTTATAGCACAAAAAAAAATTTCCCGATAAAACCAATAATTAAGTTTATTATACCTATAGTAGTAATAGTAGTATTTATTTTGATTCATTAGATAAACCAAAGGCCTCTCTGAAATTTCTCTAAGAGTATAAAAATATATTAAGCTATAGAATTAAACTAAAAAAAACTATAAAAAGTGTTTTATATATAAAAAACGTAATATTTAGTTTATTATTTTCTTTTTACTTTATTTAAGATAAAAGTATAATATTAATAGTATTTCATGATTAATAAGCTATAATGTAAAGCCTAAAAATTTATAAATAAAAGCTTTAAAGAATGTATAAAGAAGTGTGAATAAAAAAAATTATTAAAGAATATAATAAAAAAAAACTTAAATAAACAAAAAAGTTCAAGATTTAAGGATTATTATAAAAAATAAAACAAATATCAAAATTAAATAAAGTATTTTTTAAAATTTATAAAAATATTATTAGAATTAAATTTATATATATTAAATAAAAACTATTATATATCAAAAGATTATTAAAGCCAAAACCTAAATCATTAATATTAAAACCAAAATTAACAAAATTAAAACTCTTATATATTAAAATAAAATCCTATAATATAAAAAAAATAAGGCTAAGGGAGTTTAGTATACATTAAAACAGAATTAGGATTATTAAAATTAAAAGCTTATTGAAAATAAAGTGAGTTTTATTAAAAACAAATACTAAAGTAAAATCTAATAAGATCTAAAAAATTTACAGACTTTACTTTACCAATTTAAAAAGAAATTGGATTAAATATTTAATTTTTTTTTATGGTATGTTCAAAAGGATTTGAAGTTGTATCACTAGTAATTATTTATTAAAGCGTTAAAATATTTTTAAGCATTATATTAAATATAAAAAAGATTTAAATGCATTATAAAACCATTTTAAATTAACATTTTTATATTTAAATTTAAAATAATAGTAAGCAGAATGCTTTATATATAAAACAAATAACTAATATTTTATAAAGTTAAGTTTAAGGAAAATCTAGTTTCAAAAGGGATTTTATTTTGTGGAAAAGTTTATATTTAAAATAGTTTAAAAACAATTTTGCTTTAAATTTAATAATTATTAAATTTATTATACAATTAAGCAAAGATTTCTAAAAAAAATATATTTACTTTTTGAATTATAAATATTAAAAATGCATTTAAATCTTAAATAAGCTTTAATGCTTTTTTATCTATAAAACAATTAATTGATTTATTCTCCTTAATTTCTATATATTCTAATAACTATTTAATATTTATATTATAAACCTCTATTATATTTTAATATTTTGTAAAAAGCTTATTTATAAAAAATCTAATAAATATATTGGTTTATGAATATTATATTATCGAAGTATTATTTATAAATAATTAAAATCATTATAAATTAATGTTTGATAATATTTTTGTTATATATTAAAATCTTTTTTAAGCATTTATAGCTTTTGAATTAATTAATTTATATTTAAAGTTTATCTAAATATTTATTTTAGTAAATCATATATTTATATTCTATATATTTATAATTGTCAATATATTGCTTAAAACTATTTGAAAGTATAATAATATTGATTAAAATTTTTTTTATTAAATTTCAAAGATTATGATAATAGTTTTTTTTATTAATTTTTTTTCGTTAAATTTGTTCAATAATTTGATACAAAATGTAATACCTATAATTAAACGATTAATTTAAGAATGATTAAGAAAATATATATATTAAACATCAAATCTTGATTCTAAACGTTTATTATAGATTTACTTTATAATCTCTAATAATTATTAATATTAAAATTTGGTAGATCAAAAAGTACAATGTATCTATTATTTGTTTTCATAATACGAATCAAAGCTTAGCTTTTTTAAGTATAACTCTTGTAAAAAATAATTCAATATTATAGAAAAGGATACTAGGTAATATTAAAAATAATTCTTCAAATTGATACAATTTTGTAAAGTATTAAAACAAATATTTTATTAAAGAACTTGAAGTTTATATATTAATTGAATTGTATATTAATAATTAATTTTCAATTAAATCAAGAAGTTTAAAAGGTTTTATATATTCTATATACTAGGTTTTTATACTGTATATTTTAAATAAAACAATATAAATAATAATAACTTTTCTAAATATTAAAGCTAATAGATTATTTACCGTTTTGTTGAGTTTCTAATATAATATAAAACAAAACAGGCTTATATAGCTTATTCCCTTATGTGTTTCTAAAAGGTTTTTTTTCTATTGAATTATATATACCCTAAACCAATGTAAAATAGATTGTTTGCCCTTTTTTGATGTTATTATAATAAAGTTAATAGTAAGTTCATTGTTTACCCTACATAATGATATCAGAGTATTTTATCTCAATTAAACTTTATCATAGATCTTGTTAAAGAAGCTTTCGTATATCAAAGATTGAGATTTTTCAATATACCTAGTTAATATAATTCAAATTGAAAGTTCAATAGTAATTTATTAAAGTTCTTGAAAATATATAAAATAAATGTAATAAACCATTAAAAGTAAACAAAAAATATTATCAACTTAATTCATTTTAGAGAATATAACTATTTCAGTTAGTTTTCACATTTATAGGAAAAATTTAAAACTAAAATATTTATCGTATGAAATGTAAAAAATATATTTAATTAAACTTTAATAAGCTTGAGAAAGTCAAACTATAATTTAACTAATTTCTGGTAAGATATTAGGAATGTTTGCAATATTCCTTTTAACCTCTTCTAGAAACACTGAGCTAAATTGTGAAAATATACTAAACCGTTGTTAGTTTATTAATAGATTCTATTGTAAGCTATTAATCGTATTAAATTTATTTAGTACTTGAAACTACAATATCTTCATTTTAATCATTATATTCTTAATTGTAACTTTATTAATTATTAAAACGAAAGTCTTGAAGTTATAGCTTACTAGGTATTATTATAATCAATTAAATTATAATTTTAATACGGTGTTAACATAATCTTAATACGGTTTTAACATAGTTTTTAATTATTAAATCATCTTAAGCTATTTTAAGATATCTTAAAATATATTAATATATTTGATTGATTGAAGCTATTTAAAGATTAGCTTAAATTAGCTAAAATTAATTTAATATTATCTTAAAATACTAAAATATATTAAAACCATACTAAGACCGTTTGAATATAGCTATAGTGTTAAATATATTCAGTTGCGCCACTAAGTATTTAGCCGAGTGGTTAGAATTATCTGTTGAAGGAAAAAATATATAAATCTTATAAGAAGATTTTTGTTACTAGGTAAAGTTGAAATAAAAAAAACAATTAAGTAATTTCATTTGTTATATATGGACTAAGATACTTTATGGCTTTTTTTGATAATGTTTAAGATTATGTTAAAATAGTTTTAATTTAAATTAAAAACGTTTTGATATCGTTTCAACTTGTTCAATATAATTGAAAATAGCTTAAAATAGTTGAAGATAATATTAAGACTCATTCGAATCAGTATTAACATCATTTTAAACTAATCTTAAGATAATATTAAATCAATATTATCGCAATAATTCATGAACCGTTTTAAGCCAATGTTAAACACTATATTAAAACATTTTCAAAATGATTTTAAGCTATTTTAGTATTCCAAGATAATTTTAAGTTTATTTAACCCAATTTTAAAATAGCTTAAGTCGATATATTATTATATTTTAAGATATTTTAAAATAGCTTAAGATAATTTAATAATTAATTATATTGAAACCGTATTAAAATTTTTTAATATTATATTAAAATTATAACTTATTCAATTATAATAATATATATAGATCTCAAAAATTGATTATTAAATTATTATTACTTAGTGGCGCAATTGAATACTAGTATATTTAATACTATATTAAAACGTTCTTGAAATGGTTTTAAGCTATTTTAGTATTCTAAGATAATATTAAGCTAATTTAAGCTAATTTAAGCTGATCTTAAAATAGCTTAAATCGATAAAATATATAAACATATTTTTAAGATATTTTTAAAATAGCTTAAGATAACTTAATAATTGAAGATTATATTAAAACCATATTAAAAATATATTAATATTGTATTAAAATTATAATTTAATTAATTATAATAATATATAAGAATTTAGAAAATAAGTACTTAGTAGCGCAAGTGAATATATTTAACACTATATTAAAACGTTCTTAAAATGGTTTTAAGCTATTTTAGTATTTTAAAATAATATCTAGCTAGTTTAAGCTAATCTTAAAATAGCTTAAATCGATAAAATATATTAATATATATTAATATATTTTAAGATAGCTTGAAATAGCTTAAGATAATTTAATAATTGAAGATTATGTTAAAACCGTATTAACACCGTATTAAAATCATAATTTGATTGATTATAATAATATATAGAAATTTAGAAAATGAGTAATCATCAAATTATTACTGGTTATTTAGCCGAGTGGTTAAAATGATCTGTTTGAGAAAAAAATAACGAAAATAATTATATTAATAATAAATTTTTTAATTTTTTTTTAAAAAAAAGTGGGGAAAATCCACTTTTAAAATTCTATTTTTTAAGATATCTCAAAATGTCTTAACATTGTCTCAAAACGGTTAGTGAGTTATTGCAACAATACCGATTTAATATTATTTCAAGATTAGCTTAAAATGGTGTTAACACCGATTCGAATAGGTTTTAACTATAATTTAAGCTATTTTGGGTTATTTTAAGTTATTTTGAATTATATTAAATTATTTTAAGCTATTCTAAAACGTTCTTAATTTAAATTAAGAATATTTCAATATGGTCTTAAACATTATCAAAAGAGCCATAAAGTAGTTATTAAATTATTATTGATTATTTAGTCGAATTGTTAGAATGATCTATTTAAGAAAAAAAATAATCAAAATAATAATATTAATACTAATACTAATAATAATATTAATAATAATTTTTTGGATTTTTTTTTTTTAAAAAAAGGGAAAATCCACTTTCAAAACTTTGTTTTTTAAGCTATCTTAAAATATCTCAACACTATCTCAAAACGGTTAATGAGTTATTGCGATAATGCTAATTTAATACCATTTTAAGATTAGCTTAAAATTAGCTTAAAATAGTGTCAACATTGATTCAAGTAGGTTTTAATTACGTTTTAAGCTATTTTAAGCTATTTCAAGCTATCTTAAATCATATCAAATAATTTTAAGCTAATTTAAAACGTTTTTAATTTAAATTAAGAATATTAAACATTATTGAAAAAGCTATAAAGTAGTAATATTAATATATATAAGGTTTAAGAACTTTTTTAAGTTATTTTTAATATAGGTAACTTTAAAAAAAATATTAATTGAATATATAGATCTTTTAATTAAGTAAAAGTATAATTTAGGTTTTATAATTGAATTTTATATATAAATTTTTATAAATATTAAAAATTACAAAAAAGATATTAGAAAATACCTATATAAAATATAAAATATATTTAATAAAGTCAATAAATTCTTTTAGAATACTAATTAAATTTGTTTTATTGTTTAATATCTATTATACAATTTTTGTTTTTTTAATAAGTAAATAAAACCTTAGGTTTCAATATATTATATTAAATACCAGTATTAAAATCCTCTTTTATAAAATATTTAGAAGACTAGCACTCGCGGAAAATAAATTTTCAGACTATGGATTCTTCGAATTTTATTACTTCAATGGGGGCTAGCCCCCAAACCCCCAATCCTCACTTCGTTCGAGGCTAATAAAATTCTACGAATCCATAATCTAAAAATTTATTTTCCGCGAGTGCTAGTATAAGCTAATAATAATAATAATAATAATAATAATAATAATAATAATAATAATAATAATAATAATAATAATAATAATAATAATAATAATAATAATAATAATAATAATAATAATAATAATAATAATAATAATAATAATAATAATAATTTTGTTTATTCTTTTAAAAGAAAAAGTAGGAAAAATCCATTTTTAAAACCTTAAATTTCATCTTTTTTGAGATATCTCAAAATGTCTTAATATTATTTTAAAACAGTAGTAGTAGTAGTATTTATTTTATTCGTTGAATAGGCTAAAGGCTTTCCTAAAAACTTCTTTAAGGGTATAGGAATATATTAAACTATAGAATTAAATTAAAAGTGATTATAGAAAGCGTTTTGTATATAAAAAGTATAATATTTAGTTTATTATTTTTTTTTTCGTTTAAAATAAAAGTATAATATTAATAGGATTTAACTATTAGTAAGTTATAATATAAAACTTAAAGTTTATAGATAAAAACCTTAAAATAAATGTAAAAATACAAATAAAAGAAATCATAAAGTATAATAAAAGAAAAAAAAATAAATAAATAAAAAATTAAAGATTTAAAGATTATTATAAGAAATAAAATAAATATTAAAGTTTAATAAAGTATTATTAAAATTAAATTTATATATATTAAATGAAAATTATTATATATTAGATAATTATTAAAATTAAAATCCAAGTTATTAATGCTAAAACCAAAATTATTAAAGTTAAAACCCTTATATATGAAAGTGGAATTTTATAATACAAAAAAAAACAAAGTTAAAAGATTTTGGTTTATATTAAAACAAAGTTAGGGCTATTAAAGTTAAAGGGTTATTAAAAACAAATATTAGAATAAAATTTACTAAAATCTAGAAAATTTATAAATTCTACTAGCTTAGAAAGAAATTAAATTAAATATTTAAATCTTTTTCATAGTATATTTAAAAGGATTTAAGATTATTCTAGTTATTTATTAAAACATTGAAATATCTTTGAATAATATATTAAATATAAAAGTAATTTAAATATATTACAAAAATATTTTAGATTAATATTTTTATACTTAAATTTGGAATAGTATTAAGCAAAATTCTTGTATATAAAGCGGATAACTAATATTTTATAAAGTTGAATTTAAAGAAGGTTTAATTTTAAAAAGAATTTTATTTCATAAAAGTTTTTATTTAGGGTAATTTAAAAACAATTTTGCTTTATGTTTAAATTATTAAATTTATTATACAATTAATTAAAAATCTTTAAAAAAATATCTTTATTTCATTAATTATAAATATTAAAAATAAATCTAAATTTTAAATAGATTTTAAATATTATTTTATTTCTTTTGATTTTTATGTGTTCTAATAATTATTTAATGTTAATATTATAAACTTATATTATATTCTAATATTTATAAAAAGCTTATTGTGAAAAGTTTAATATATTGATTTATAGATATTATATTATCAAAATGTTGTTTATATATAATTAAAATTGTTATAAATCAATATTTAATAGTATTTTTATTATATATTAGAGTTCTCTTTAGATATCTATAGCTTTTATATCCAAAATATATAATATAAAATTGATTGATTTATATTCAGATTTTATTTATATATTGTTTTAATAAATTATATAATTATATTTTTATATATTTTCAATTTTCAATATATTGCTCCAAACTATCTAAAAATATAATAATATTGGTTAAAAGGAGTAAATTCTATTAAGTTTTAAAAGCTATAATAGCAGTTTTTTTATTAATCTTTTTTACTAAATTTGTTTAATAACTTCGTATAAAAATATAGTAATTAAAAGATTAATTTAAAAATTATCATTAATATATACGTTAAATATTAAATCTTAATTTTAAATGTTTACTGTAAACCTATTTTATAACTTTTAATAATTATTAATATTCAAATTCAATGAATTAATAAATATAATATATTAATTATCTATATTTATAATATAAACCAAAACTGAATTTCTTTAAGTATAATTTTTATAAAAAATAATTTAATATTATAAAAAAAAGTAATATTAGGAATAATTGTTTAAACTAACAAAATTTTACAGAGTACTAAAATAAACATTTATGAAGCAAATTTATATATTATTTAAAGTATATATTAATAATTAGATTTTAATTAAATTAAAAAAATTTAAAAAGTTTTATATATCTTATATATCAAGACTTTATATTATAAGTTAAAAAAGAATAATATAAATAATAATAGCTTTTTTAAAATACTAAAATTAATAAATTATTTACCGTTTTTGCTAAGCTTTTAATATAATATAAAATAAAATAAGCTTATATAATTTATTTTCTTATATATCTTTGAAAAATTATTTTTTTATTGAATTATACTTTAAACCAATGTAGAATAAATTATTCATTCTTTTTTAATACTATTATAATAAAATCAATAGTAAATTTATTATTTACTTTATATAATATAGGTAATATTCAAGTACTTTATCTTTTAATAAAATAAATTATCTTTAATTTTTTTAAAGCAAAAATAATTTTATTTTAAATACTCTAATATATAATATTCCTGATTTTCTAAAAGAAAATATAAACATTAATAATTAGTAATATTAAAACTATAAATAAATATATGTTATCCATATATTCAAATTTACGAATGATATCCTAAAATAATAATTTAGCCAAATATAGTAGTATATACAATATAAAAAATAATAATAAATCTCAAAGAATATTATAAGCAACTTAATAACTTAATATAATCAAGTTCTTTTAGCGTACTTTTATATATCTATTTATTAGAAATAAATTAATTAATTTTAAAAATACTAAAGGTTAGTCTTCTACTATTATTTAGGTTAATAAATGCTTTTTAAATAGTAATGTATTAAAAGCACCTTAAACATTTAGTGTGACTATTATAATTTTTAAACCTTATATTATAGCTGCTTTTACATTATATATAAAATTAGTTATTAAATTTATAGCAGATCTTTTAAGAAGGATTTTGTTGTATTGTAGACTAAGGATTTTTAATATTAAACAATTTAGATTAAATACTTAATAATAATCTTTTTAAACCTCTTAGAAATATATAAAATAAATATAATAAAAATATTTAAAATAAATAAAGGATTTATTAGCTTTACTAACTTTAAAGAGTATAACCACTTTAGCTAACTTCTATATTTATAAGAAAAATTTAAAGCTAAAACATTTATTATATAAATTATAAAGTATATATTTAATTGAATTTTAATAAGCTTTAAGTAATTAAATTATAATCCAATTAATTTTTAATAAAATACTAAAAACATTAATAATATTTTTTTTTAATTTTTTCTAAAAATAATAAGATGGATTATAAAAATATACTAAAATTTTGCTAATTCATTAATAGATTATGATTTAGATTGTTAGCTACACTAAATTTATTTAGAACTTTAAATTATAATATTTCAACTTTGACTATTATGTTTTTAATTATAACTTTATTAATCATTAAAGAGAAAGCTTTAAAATTATAGTCTAATTTATACTAATTTATAATCTAATATAGATCTTTATTATCATTAATTTTATTAATTATATTCTTCTAATAGTTTTTTTTAGTTTTATAAATTATATTATAGAATTCTTTAGTTTTGGAAGATAATTAAATTTTAATTATATATTTAATTATAAGATAAGCTTGGTATACTATCTTACATTCTAAAATTCATTATAGTATAGAGTATTTTATACCTTTATTTAATTTATTAATTATATATATAATAAAATTAAAAATAATAATAGATTAAATAATAAAAGCTTTTATATTATTTTAATCTTAAAAATTATTCAGATTCAAAAATCCAATAATATCAATATGTATAAAATTCAAGAATTTTTTGAAATTATTTTTAATAATCCTAAAATAATATTGATTAAGTATGTAATTATCCTAGCCAAATAAAATTATAATCTAAGTTTTTATAATTCAATCTTATATACAAATCTTTATAGATATTAATAATTACAAAAAGAATATTAAAGAATATAAGATTTAGAATATACCTATATTCAACAAAATAAATAAACTTTTTTAAAATATTAATAAAGTTTATTTTGTTATTTAATGCTTATTATATAATTTTTGTTTTTAATAAGTAAACAAAACGTTAAGTTTAAATATATTGTATCAAATATTAAAATCCTTTTTTATAAAGTATTTAAAAAATAAAAATAAATAAATAATATAATTAATTATTTTGAGTATTGTAAAATATTTATAAATATTAAGAATAATAATAGAATTAATATTAATTTAAAGCAAATTTCTATTATAAATCAATTATCTTTATTATATATATAACTCAACACTTTTTTAAATGTAAATTATAATTTAAGAATAAAAATCTTTAATATTTTTGAAAGTTGGAAGTTTTTAGAAATTGATTAAAGTATAATAGTTATACTCTAGATAATTTTAAATATATATATCAATATATATTCAAGGTTTTTAAATATATATAACATTTATTTTTTATATATATAATACTATAAAAAGGGTTATATAAATAAAGCTTTTTTTATTAATATTAATTTAACTGATTTATAGATTTTAAAATTAAGTTTATCAAAAATAATAGGGATTATAATTTTATTCATATTATTTTAATATAAAAGAAAAGTAAGAATAATTAATTTATTAGTCTTTTTCTTTATAGAAATATTAAAATCAAGCTTCAAAGTCTTTATAGTAATTATAATCTTACAATTGTTTAATAAAATAATTAAGTAAATCTTTTTATATATAATATTCTTAATCTTAAAAAGCTTAATTATAAGTATCTTAAAAGTAAAGCTAATGTTTTTATATATTATTATAATAGAACTATATTTTTGCTTAAAATTAGCTATAATTTCATTTTATATAACTAAAATAGTTTTTTCAAGTTATAAAAATAAAAATAAAAATGTTAGTTGCTTTAAAAATAGTTTTACTATATTTACAAATTTAATTAAACTTTTTGTCAATAGGTTTAATATACTTTCTATTTATTTGCTTAAAAATAACAAAGTAATTATTATAATCTATAATAAAGGGTTTATAATAATTAGTATATATTATAATAAATTAATATAATTAACACTAAAAGATCCCTAATGTTAACCTACTTGTATATTATAGTATATATACCTAATATAACAAATATAGGTATTTAGTTGGATTATAATAGTTTTAATAGTTTAAATTGTAATTATTAATAATAGTCTTTTTTATGATTCCCTTTAATAAATTGTTAATATTAAAGAATTCAAATGTTTTAATAAATTTAATAAATAAAATAATCTATATTATTTTATTAGTTTTAGAATTAGTATTATATTTAAAAAGATCTAATATTAATTAACTCATATTGCGTTTAAATAATAGCTTTCTCAAAAATAAAGTTAACATTTACTTATATAATTTTTCTATTAAATTATAAAATAAAGTAGTAGTAGTAATAGTAGTATTTATTTTTCATTCATTGGATAGACTGAAGGCCTCCCTAAAACCTCTTTAAGGGTATAAAAATGCATTAAACTATAAAATTAAACTAAAAATAATTGTAAAAAGCAATTTATATATAAAAAGTATAATATTTAATTTATTATCTTTTTTTTATTTTATTTAGAATAAAAGTATAATATTAATAATATTTTATTATTAATAAACTATAATGTAAAATCTAAAATTTATAGATGAAAATCTTAAAATAAATGTAAAATATAAATAAAAGAAATTATAAGTAATATAAAAATAAAAAAATAAAAAAAAGAGAATTAATATAGGTAAATAAAAAAGTTAAAAACTTAAAGATTATTATAAAAAATAAAGTAAATATTGAAGTTTAACAAAATATTTTTAAGGTTTATAAAAGTATTATTAAAGTTAAGTTTGTATATATTAATATATATATTAAAAAATTATTAAAGCTGGAATCCAAGTTTTTAATACTAAAACCGAAATTATTAAAGCTAAAACTTTTTATATATTAAAATAGAATTCTATAATATAAAAAAAAAATAAAACTAAAGGATTTTGGTATATATTAAAATAGTGTTAAAGTTATTAAAATTAAGGATTTTTTAAAAGTAAAGTAAATTTTATTAAAGATAAATACTAAAGTAAAATCTAATAAGATTTTAAAAAGTTTACAAATTCTATTAATTTAAAAAAGAATTAAATTAAGTATTTAAGATTCTTTTAAAATATATTTAAAAGAATTTAAGGATATATTAATTATCTATTAAAGTATTAAAGCGTTTTTAAATAATATATTAAATATAAAAAGGATTTAAATATATTATAAAAGCATTTTAGATTAATATTTTTTATATTTGAATTTAAAATAGTATTAAATAAAATTTTTATATATAAAACAAATAGCTAATATTTTGTAAAATTAAATTTAAAAAATATTTAGTTTAAGGAAAAATTCTATTTTGTATAAAAGTTCTTATTTAAAATAGTTTAAAAACAATTTTGTTTTATATTGAAATTACCAAATCTATTATTCAATTAAGTAAAGATCTTTAAAAAGTATATTTATTTTATTAATTATAAATATTACAAATAAATCTAAATTTTAAATAGATTTTAATACTTTTTTATTTATAAGATAATTTATTATTTCGTTTTTTTTGATTTTTATATATTCTAATAATTATTTAATATTAATATTATAGATTTATATTGTATTTTAATATTTGTAAAAAAGCTTATTATAAAAAGTTTAATGTATTGATTTATAAATATTATATTGTTAAAATATTATTTATATATAATTAAAGCTATTATAAATTAATGTTAAATGATATTTTTATTGTATATTAAAATCCCTTTTAAATATTTCTAATCTTTATATTAAAAACGTATAATATACAATTAATTAATTTATATTTAAAGTTTATTTGTGTATTATTTTGGTAAATTATATAATTATATCCTATATATTTATAATTTTCAATATATTATTTTAAACTATTTAAAAATATAATAATATTGGTTAAAAAGAATAAATTTTATTAAATTTTAAAGATTATAGTAATAGTTTCTTTATTAATTTTCTTTATTAAATTCATTTAATAATTTTATATAAAATATAGTAATTAAAAAATTAATTTAAAAATTATTGAAAATACATATATTAAATATTGAATTTTAGTTTTAAATATTTATTATAAACTTATTTTTACAAATTTTAATAATTATTAATATTAGAATTTGATAGATTTAATAAATATAATATATTAATTATTTATATTTGTAATATAAATCAAACCTTAATTTTTTCAAATATAGTTCTTATAAAAAGTAATTTTATATTATAAAAAAAGGTAATATTAAAAGTAATTTTTTAAATTAGTAAAACTTTATAAAGTATCAAAATAAATATTTTATTAAACAAATTTATATATTATTTAGATTATATATTAACGAGCTTTGAGTACGGCCGCTCGGGCCGGCCAATGATATAACTTGCTTAAGGCTTGATATCATATAACAACGGCCTTTTACAACCTCCTTTATAGCTTATTTTACAGAGCTTATATATAATATTTATTTTTTTAACAATTTAAAATCTAATAAATTTAAAAATTATATATTTGAAAAGCATATAATCTAAAGAATATAATTATCTATTTTAATATTATTTTATTTATTGTTTTAATTTATAATGTTAATATAATATAATCATATACTTTTGTTAAAATTTCTATATTCTTATATAGACATTATATAGTTTTTTTAGATCAATCAGCTTTTAGTTAATGAGACGTTTTAGAATATATAACTTATAGATAATTAAATTTCGATTAAATTAAAAAAATCTAAAGGGTTTTGTATATTTTTGCATATTAAGCTTTTATATTATAAATTAAAAAGGAGATAATATAAGTGATAATAGCTTTTTTAAATATTAAAATTAGTAAATTGTTTATTATCTTTGCTAAGTTTTTAATAAAATGTAAAACGAGATAAACTTATATAGTTTATTCTTTTATATATTTTTAAAAGATTATTTTTTTATTAAATTATATTTTAAGTTAATATAAAATAGGTTATTTATTTTTTTCTAGTATTATTATAATAAAATTAATAATAAGTTTATTATTTATTTTATATAATAATATTTTAAATATTTTGTTTTTTTAATAAAATAGATTATTTTTAGCTTTTTTAGAGTGAAAATAATTTTATTCTAAATATTCTAATATATATATATTTTGATTTTCTAGAAGAGAATATAAATATTAATAATTAATAAATATTAAAATTATAAATAGATATATATTGTTTATATATTTAAACTAATAAATAATATTCTAAAATAATAATTTAGTTAAATATAATATATATAGTATAAAGGATAATAATAAGCTTTAAAGAATACTATAAGTAACTTAATGATTTGGAATAATTAAATTCTTTAAGTATACTTTTATATATTTATTTATTAGAAATAAATCAATTAGCTTTAAAAATGCCAAAAGCTAGTTTTTATATTATTATTTAGGCTAATAAACACTTTTTAAAAAGCATATTAAAAATCCCTTACCTATAAATATTCAATGTAATTATTTATAACTTTTAAATTTTATATTATAATTATCTTTATATTATATATAAAACTAATTATTAGGTTTTTAATAAATTTTTTTTTAAAAAAAGCTTTATTATATTATAAACTAAAGATTTCTAATATAAAAATAATTTAGGGTAAATACTTAATAATAATTTATTTAAGACTTTTGGAGATATATAAGATAAACGTAATAAAATATCAAAAGCAAATGAAGGTTTTATTAATTTTACTAATTTTAGGGAGTATAATTATTTTAGTTAATTTTTATACTTATAAGAAAAATTTGAGGCTAAAAATATTTATTGTATAAACTATAAAGTATATATTTAATTAAACTTTAGTAGACTTTAAATAATCAAAATTATAACTCAATTAGTTTTTAGTAAAATGCTAAAAATACTAATAATATTCTTTTTAACCTTTTTTAAAGATACTAAAATAAATTATAAAAATATATTAAAGCTTTATTAATTCATTAATGAATTATAATTTAATATATTAGTTATATTAAATTTATTTAGAACTTTAGATTGTAATATTTTAGCTTTAACTATTATATCTTTAATTATAATTTTATTAATTATTAAAGAAAAAGCTTTAAGATTATAGCTTAGTTTATATTAATTAATAATTCAATAGAAATCTTTATTATTTTTAATTTTATTAATTGTATTTCTATAATAATTTTTTTTTAACCTTATAAATTATATTATAGAATTCCTTAATTTCAAAGGATAATTGAATTTTAATCATATATTTAATTGTAAAATAAGTTTTAATATACTATTTTGTATTTTAAAGTTTATTATAATATAGGGTATTTTATATTTTTATTTAGCTTATTAGTTATATATATATAACAAAATCAAAGATAATAGTAAATTAAGCGATAAAAGCTTTAATATTATTTTTTGATTTTAAAGATTATTTTAGGTTTAGAAATCTAATAATATTGATATATATAAGATTTAAAAACTTTTTTAAGTTATTTTTAGTAATTTTGAAATAATATTGATTAAATGTATAAATATTTTAATCAAATAAAGTTATAATTGAGATTTTATAATTTAATGTTATATATAGATTTTTATAAATATTAATGATTATAAAAGAAATATTAAAGAATATAAAATTTAGAATATATTCAATAAAATGAATAAGCTTTTTTAAAATGCTAATAAAATTTATTTTATTGTTTAATATTTATTGTATAATTTCTGCTTTTTGATAGATAAATAGAATGTTAGGTTTAAATATATTATACTAAATATTAAAATCCTTTTTTATAAAGTATTTAAAAAGTAAAGAAAAATGAATAATATAATTAATCATTTTAAATATTATAAATTATTTATAAATATTGAAAATAACAATGAAATTAATATTAATTTAGAATAAATTTTTATTATATATTAATTTTTTTATTGTATATATTATTTAGTACTTTTTTAAATATAGGTTATAATCTAGGGATAAAAATCTTCAATTATTTTAAGGGTTAAAAGTTTCTGGAAATTAATTGGAATATAATAATTGTATTCTAAATGATTTTAAATGTGTATATTAATATATATTTAGGGTTTTTGAATATATATAATTTTTATTTCTTATATATATAATATTATAAAAAGAGTTATATAAATAAAGCTTTTTTTACTAATATTAATTTAATTAATTTATAAAATCTTAAGATTAAATTTTATTAAAGATAATAAAAACTATAATTTTATTTATATTATTTTAATATAAAGGAGAAACGAAAATAATTAATTTATTAATCTCTGTTTTTTTATAAAAATATTAAATTTACTTAGTGGCGCAATTGAATATATTTAACACTATATTAAAACGTTCTTAAAATGGTTTTAAGCTATTTTAGTATTCTAAGATAATATTAACCTAATTTAAGCTAATATTAAAATAGCTTAAATCGATAAAATATATTATAGGTAATATATTTTAAGATATTTTGAAATAGCTTAAGATAATTTAATAATTAAAGATTATATTAAAACTGTATTAAGATTATATTAATACTGTATTAAAATCATAATTTAATTAATTATAATAATATATACAAATTTAAAAATTTAACTATCAAATCATTGTTAGTTATTTAGCCGAGTGATTAAACTGATTTGTTTCGAGAAAAAAAGTAACGAAAATAATAATATTAATAATACTAACTTTTTTAATTTTTTTTTGAAAAAAAGTGGAGAAAATCCATTTTTAAAACTTTATTTTTTAAGATATTTTAAGATATCTTAACACTATCTCAAAACAGTTAGTGAGTTATTGCGATAATGCCGATTTAATACCATTTTAAGATTAGCTTAAAATTAGCTTAAAATAATGTTAATACCGATTTAAGTAGATTTTAACTACGTTTTAAGCTATTTTAAGTTATTTTAAATTATATTAAATTATATTAAGCTATTTTAAAATATTCTTAATTAATATTAAGAATATTTTAACATTATCTCAAACATTATTAAAAAAGCCATAAAGTAAGTTTTAGGGTTTCTATAGTAATTATAGCTTTATAATTATTTAATAAAATAATTAAATAAATCTTTTTATATATAATATTTTTAGTTTGAAAAAATTTAATTATAAATATTTTAAAGGTTAAGCTAATATTTTTATATATTTATTATAAAAAAATTGTATTTATATTTAAAGCTAACTATAATTTTATTTTATGTAATTGAAGTAGTTTTTGAAGCTATAAAAGCAAAAGTAAAAGTGTTAATTATTTTAAAGATAGCTTTATTATATTTATAAATTTGATTAAGCTTTTTTTTAATAGATTTAATATACTTTCTATTTATTCGTTTGGAAATAGCAAAGTAATTATTGTAATTTATAATAAAAGATTTATAATAATTAGTATATTGTAATAAATTAGTACAATTAGTATTAAAAAGTTTTTAATGTTAGTTTATTTGCGTATTGTAATATATATATTTAATATAATAGATACATTTAATTGAATTATAATAGCTTTAATAATTTAGATTGTAAAAGTTGATAATGATTTTTTTTATATCATTTTTGATAAGTTATTAATGTTAAAAAGTTTAAATATTTTAATAGATTTAATAAATAAGATAATCTATATTATTTTACTAATCTTAAAATTAACATTATATTTAAAAACTTAATATTAATTGGTTTGTATTGTATTTAAGCGATAGCTTTCTTAAAAATAAAGTTAATATTTATTTATATAATTCCTTTTATCAAATTGTAAAATAAAGTAGGTATATTAATAATAATGTAATTGTATTTAGTAATTAAAACATTAAGTAAAATAGTTTTTAATATTCTTTTAATGATTTTAACATTTTTTTGGGTAAATAAAAGATAATATTAATGATTTCAATTTTAATTTTGATAATTTTTTACATATAACAATTTCTATTTAACATGTATAAATCTAATCTTAATTATATCATTCTAAATCTTAATAATATTCTACTAAACTTTAATATTTATATTATATTCTTTAATAATCTTTAAATCTTAAATCTCTTTACTTATTCTCTTTTTTTCCTTTATTATATTTTTATATTTTTCTTTGTTTATTTTCTATATTTGCTTTAAAGCTTTCGCTTATAAACTTTGAGTTTTTACTTTATGAATGTTTTTGATAATGTTTAAGATCATATTAAAATATTCTCAATTTAAAATAAGAATGTTTAAAAATAGCTTAAAATAGTTTAAAATAGCTTAGGATGTAATTAAAACTTATTAGAAATTAATATTAATACTATTTTAAGCTAATCTTAACCTAATCTTAACATAGTATTAAATTGATATTGTCGCAATAATTTACTAACCTTTTTAAGACAGTGTTAAGATATTTTAAAATATTCTAAAAAATAAAGTTTTAAAAGTGAATTTTCCCTGTTTTCTTTTTGAAAAAAAAATTAACAAAATTATTATTAATAATATTATTATTCAATATTATTATCAATATTATTATCAATATTGTTTTCATTTTTTTTTCTTAAATAGATTATTCTAATCACTCGGTTAAATAAATAATAATAATTTAATAATTAATTCTTTGAAATTTATCTGTATTATAATAATCAATTGAATTATAGTTTCAATATAGTATTGATATAATCTCAATATAGTTTTAATATAATCGTCAATTATTAAATTATCTTAAGTTATTTTAAGATATCTTAAAATATATTAATATATTTTTATCAATTTAAGCTATTCCAAGATTAGCTTAAATTAACTTAATATTAACTTGAAATATCTAAATAGCTTAAAACCATTTTAAGAACGTTTTAATATAGTGTTAAATATATTCAATTGCGCCATTAAGCAAATATTATTAATATTATATCTTTATTTTAAACAGAATAGAAAAAAAATAATAAAATAAATTATTATACTTTTTATATATAAAACGATTTGTATAATTATTTTTAGTTTAATTTTATAGTTTAATATATCTTTCTACTTTTAAAGAGGTTTTAGGGAAACTTTTAGCATATCCAACGGATGAAAATAAATACTACTATTACTACTATAACATCACCATTTAAATAAGCTTTAACTATATTTTAAGCTATAGGTATTTTAAGCTATTATAAAATAAATTAAATCATATTAAATCAATTTAAACTATTTAAAACGTTCTTAATTTAAATTAAGAGTATTTTAAGATGATTTTAAATATTATTAAAAGAGCTATAGAGTGATAAAACTAAATAAAGGCGAAGAATATCTTGTTTTTATAGTCTATTTCAAAACATAAAATAGTGTACTAAATATATATTATAATTAATATATAGTTAAGATTTTATTTTCTTTCGAAATTAAGAATTTTTGTAATATAATCTATAAGGCTACAAAGAATTATATTATTGAAAAGATATAATTAATAAAATTAAGGATAATAAAAATTCATACTTAATTATATATTAATATACAGTAAATTACTCTTATACTATAGAAAATTGAATTAATTACTTTTATACCACAAAGATCGAAGTGATTTTATTATAATATTATTTAGATTCTATATTTTTCGAATAAAATTTATAATGGAACTTATTCAAAAACCATAGAATCTATATTAACAAATTAGTACTTTTATTATTTTGAAATAAAAGAGTCAAAATGAAATCATTAGAATGAAAAAATCAGGATAGAATAATTAGAATGAAAAAGTTAAAAATGAAATAGCCAAAATGAAAAAGCCGAAATGAAATGATTCAAATGAAATGGTTAAAATAAACAGACCAAAATAATTAATTATCTTCGCAATAGCCAAAATAATTCATTACTTTCGAAATAGCCGAAATGGTTGATTATTTTCGAAATAGCCAAAATAATTGACTATTTTTCGAATAGCCAAAATAATTGGAATAACTAAGTTTCGAAAGTAGAACAAAAAGTCAAAGCTTTTTTCGCTTACTAATAATTGATTAATTAAACGGTAAATTACTTTTATACTTTGAAAAATCGAAAAATATTACTTTCATACTATAAAAATCGAAGTGATTTTACTATAATACTATATAGATTCTATGCTTTTCGAATAGAATCTAATTTAGATTTTATTTAAAAAGTATAGAATCCAGGGTTTTATAATAGGTTTTTTATATTAGCAAATTAGTACTTATTATTTCAAAATAGAAAGGTTGGAATGGAATAGTTAGAATGGAATGGCCGGAATGGAATGGCTAGAATGGAATAGTTGAAATGGAATGGTTAGAATGGAAAGGCTGGAATGGAATGGTCAGAATGGAAGGATCGGAATGGAATGGTTAGAATGGATGGGTTGGAGTGGAATGGCTAAAATGAAAGGGCCAGAATGGAATAGTTAGAATAAAAAAAGCCGAAATGATTAATTATTTTCGAAATAGTTGAAATGGTTAATTATCTTCGAAATGATCAAAATAGTTGATTACTTTCGAAATAACCGAAATAATTAAACTTTGAAGGTAGAATGGAAAATTGAAGTTTTTTTGTTTATTAATAATCAATTAATAAAAATATTAGATTTTGAAAATTTTATAATTTATTATTTAAATTCTATACTTTTGAAATATAGAATCTAATTTAGATTTTATTTAAAAAGTATAGAATTTATATAGTATTATAATAAAATAAATCCGATTTTTATAGTATAAGAGTAACTATTTCGACTTTTTATAGTATGAGAGTAATTTACCGTTAATTAAAATATTAGATTTTGAAAATTTATAATTCAATATTTAGATTCTATACTTTTTGAAAAGAATTCAAAAAATCTACTAGTATATAGCATTATAGTAAAATAAATTCGATTTTTGTGGTACGTGAGTAATTATTTCGACTTTCCATGGCATGAAAGTAATTTACCGATTAATATAAATTATATTATAATTTTAAAAGCTTTTCCTTTATTGATTAATAGAATCATAATTAAAAATATAATAGCTAAGGTAAATATATTATAATTTAAGGTTTTAAAAAGATTTTATATTATTAATAACTTAAATTATAGTTTATTATAAATTAACAAAATTTTAATATATTTTAAATTTTGTTTTAATATCACTAAAAAGTTTCAAAAAAACATTATAAAGATTTTTAATACTTTATTAAAAATTATTCAGCTTACCATTTGATTTTTTAACATTTGTTAGAATTTGATTAAAGATATTTTTAATAGTTTATATAATAAATATCTTAGGTTTAAATTTTCCCTATAAATATCAAAATTTATTAAGATAATTACCTATATACTTTTTATAGTGAATAATATTAACAAAATCTTTAATCATTTTTAGTAGTTTATTATGATTATTTTATATATTTCCAAAAAATTCAAAATAAATTATTACTAAATATTCAATTGAAATTACTCTTATATGAAGGGTTTTTACCTTTAGCATAATAGAGTTTTTCTCAAGAGATTTATTACAAATTTTTATTGATAATCTTATATATAATATAGAAATGGTATTAGTAAAGGGTTGGCTTTTTGTATATTTAGAGTTAATAGATTTGTTTTTAATAAATAAGTTGCTTACCCTACTTTTCGCTATCTCTTTCATTTGGCTAACATCTTATACTATAAACAGCTATTTTAATCTATTAATAACTACAAATAAGGGATAGATTTTTTTTAAATTTTGATTGAAGCTTCTATATATAATTATTAATAAATTCTAAGAATCTTGAATTTTTGCGATTTTTTTATAAAGAGCAATATAGAATTATAAAAAATTAAAATTTTCGGTTTTGGATTTGTTTAGAAATCATATACAAAAGTGAAACTTTAAAAATAAATTTCTAATTTCTAAGCAAAAATAATTAGAAATAATCTATAAATTTCTATAAAGTGCATTAATCAATATATAACAGATAAACTATTTAAAATATATATAATAATTTATAATTTTTAAGTAAATCAAAATCCTAAATTTTTTATTTAAAAGTCTTTATTATTAGAATTTGAAAATCAATAATAAACAATTGTTATTAATAATAATATACTATTAAAATAATAAATTCAATTAAAATTACTAGTAGTTTTAAGATTTTTTAAAGAAATTTAGATTTTTTTTTAGCTATTTTTATTAAATAAATATAATTTCTTTTCAGAGATTTTGATTTTACATAGGATTTACGTATAAACGAAGATTTGAAATTTTAATTTTTTATAATCTTTTATTACTTTTTATAAAAAGTCGCAAAACTTTAATATCTTGAGAATTCAACTATGATTATATATAGAAGCTCTAATTGAAATTTGAAAATATATATTTATATTTTATAAAGTGATTAATCCGTCAAAATAGCCGTTTTTGGTGTAAAATGCTATCTAAATGGGGAGGGGGGGTGGCGAGTAGTAGTAGTAGTAATAGTATTTATTTTTATCCATTGGATAGGCCGAAAGCCTTCTTAAAACCTTTTTAGGGGTATAAAGATATACTAAATTATAAAATTAAACTAAAAGTAATTATAAAAAACGGTTTATATATAAAAAGTATAATGTTTAATTTATTACCTTTTTTTTATTTTATTGAAAATAAAGATATAGTATTAATAATATTTAATTATTAGTAAATTATAATATAAAACTTAAAGTTTATAAGCAAAAACTTTAAAGCAAATATAAAATATAAACAAAAAAAATTATAAATAATAAAAAAGAAAAGAATTAATAAATAAAAAATTTAAAAATCTAAAGATTATTGTAAAAAATAAAGTAAATATTAAAGTTTAGTAAAATATTATTAAAATTTATAGAAATATTATTAAGATTAAATTTATATATATTAAATATATATTAGAAATTATTAAGGTTAAAACTTAAATTTTTGATATTAAAATCGAAATCATTAAGATTAAAACTCTTATATATTAAAACAAAATTCTATAATACAAAAAAAATAAGGCTAAAGGATTTTAATATGCATCAAAATAAAAATTAAAGCTATTAAAATTAAAGGTTTATTGAAAACGAAATAAACTTTATTGAAAATAAATATTAAAATAAAATTTAATAAAGTCTAAAAAATTTATAAACTCTATTAATTTAAAAAAAAGTTAAATCAAATATTTAAAACCTTTTTAAAATATGCTTAAAAAAATCTAAAGTTATATTAATTATTTATTAAAACGCTAAAATATTTTTAAGTAATATATTAAATATAAAAGAGATTTAAATATATTATAAAAGTATTTTAGATTAGTATTTTTATACTTAAATTTAAAATAATATTAAGCAAAGTTCTTATATATACAATGAATAATTAATATTTTGTAAAATTAGGTTTAAAGAAGATTTAGTTTTGGAAAGGATTTTATTTTGTATAAAAGTCTTTATTTAAAATAATTTAAGATAGTTTTATTTTACATTTAAATTATTAAACTTATTATATAATTAAATAAAGATCTTTAAAAAAATATATTTATTTTATTAATTATAAATATTAATAATAAATTTAAATTTTAAATAGATTTTAATATCTTTTTTATTTATAAAATAATTTATTATTTTATTCTTTTTAATTTCTATATATTTTAATAATTACTTGATATTAATATTATAAACCTATATTATATTTTAATATTTGTAAAAGGTTTTATTATAAAAAGTTTAATATATTAATTTGTAGATATTATATTATTAAAATATTATTTATATATAATTAAAATTGCTATAAATTAATGTTTAATGATATTTTTATTGTATATTAAAGTCTTTTTGAAATATTTATAGTTTTTATATTAAAAACATATAATATAAAATTAATTAATTTATATCTAAAATTTATTTATATATTGTTTTAATAAATCATATAATTATATTTTATATATTTATAATTCTTAATATATTATTTTAAATCATTTAAGAATATAATAATATTAATCAAAGAAAATAAATTTCATTAAATTTTAAAGATTATAATAACAATTTCTTTATTAATTTCCTTTATTGGATTTATTTAATAATTTTATATAAAGTATAATAATTAAAGGGCTAATTTAAGAATTATTAGAAATATATATATTAAATATTAAATTTGAGTTTTAAATATTTATTATAAACTTATTTTGTAATTTTTAATGATTATTAGTATTAGGATTTAGTAAATTAATAAATATAATATATTAATTATTTGTATTTGTAATATAAATCGAAACTTAATTTTTATAAGTATAACCTTTATAAAGGGTAATTTAATATTATAAAAAAATAATATTCAAAATAATTCTTTTAAATTAATAAAACTTTTATAGAATATTAAAATAAATGTTTTATTAAGCAAATTTATATATTATTTAAATTATATATTAATGATTAGGTTTTAATTAAATTAAAAGAATTTAAAAGGTTTTATATATTTTGTATATTAAACTTTTATATTATAAATTAAGAAAGGAATAATATAGGTAATAATAATTTTTCTAAATATTAAGATTAATAGATTATTCATTATCTTTATTAAGCTTTTAATATAGGGTAAAACGAGATAAACTTATATAATCTATTCCTTTATATATTTTTGAAAAATTATTTTTTTATTAAATTATACTTTAAGCTAATGTAAAGTAAGTTACTTATTTTTTTTTTAGTATTATTATAATAGAATTAATAGTAAATTTATTATTTATTTTATATAATAGTATTTAAGCGTTTTATTTCTTAATAAGATAGATTATTTCTAGCTTTTTTAAGGGTAAAAATAATTTTATTTTAAACATTTTAATAAATAATATTCTTAATTTTTTAGGAAAGAATATAAATATTAGTAATTAACAATGTTAAAACTATAAATAGATATATATTGTTAGTATATTTAAATTTATAAATAGTATTTTAAAAATAATAATTCGATTAGATATAATATGTATAATATATAAAATAATGGTAAACCTTAAAAAATGCTATAAGTGATTTAATAATTTAATATAATTAAATTCTTTAAGCATACTTTTATATATTTATTTGTTAGGAATAAATTAATTAATTTTAGGAATACTAAGGGCTAGTTTTATATTATTATTTAGATTAATAAGTGTTTTTTAAGTAATGCGTTAAAAATCTTTTAAATGTTTAATATAATTATTATAATTTTTAAATCTTATATTATAATTGCTTTTATATTATATATAAAACTAATTATTAAATTTATAACAAATCTTTTAGGGAAAACTTTTTATATTGTAGATTAAAGATTTTTAATATAAGAGTAATTTAGATTAAGTGTTTAATAATAATCTTTTTAAAACTTTTAGAGATATATAAGATAGATATAATGAAATATTAGAAGTAGATAAAGATTTTATTAATTTTCTTAATTTTAGGAAATATAATAATTTTAATTAGTTTTTATGCTTATAAAAAAATTTTAAGATTAAAATACTTATTATATAAGTTATAAAGTAAATCGCCTACCCTACTTCTCGCCACCCCCCCTATTTAGCCAATATTTCATACCAAAAAACGGTCATTTTAACGTACTTATAACTCTACAAAAAATAAATATATATTTTTTAAATTTTAATTAGAGCTTTTATATATAATTATTAATAAATTTTGAAAATCTTAAATTTTTATGATTTTTTTATAAAGAGTAATAAAAGATTATAGAAAATAAAAATTTTCATTTTCGATTTATATATAAATCCTATACAAAATTAAAATCTTTAAAAAAAGTTATATTTATTTAATAAAAATAGCTAAAAATAATTTAAAAAAATTCAAGAATCTTAAAGCTAATTTAAATTAAATATATTATTTTAATAATATACTATTACTTATAATAAATGTTTAATATAGATTCTTAGATTTTAACGATAAAATTTTAAGTAAAAAACTTCTAATTTCAATTTACTCAATAGTTTCAAATTATTATATATATTTTAAATAAATTATTTATTATATATTGATAAATAGATTCTATAAAAATTTATAGATTATTTTTAATTATTTTCGTTTAAAAATTATAAATATTTATTTCAAAGTTTCAATTTTGTATTGTGATTTCTATATATAAATCTAAAACCGAAAATTCTAATTTTCTATAATCTTTTATTACTTTTTATAAAAAAAATCGCAAAAATTTAAGATTTTCAGAATTTATTAATAATTATATATAAAAGCTTTAATTAAAATTTAAAAAATATATATTCATTTTCTATAGAGTTATAAGTATATTAAATTGACCGTTTTTTGATATGAAATGTTAGCCAAATAAGGGGGGTGGCAAAAAGTAGGGTAGGCGACTTATATATTTAATTAAACTTTAATAAGCTTTAAATAGTTAAATTATGATTTAATTAATTTTTAATAAAATATTTAAAACATTAATAATATTTCTTTTAATTTCTTTTTAAAATATTAAAGTAAATTATAAAAGTGTATTAAAACTTTATTAGTTTATCAATAGATTATAATCTAAGTTATTAATTATACTAAATTTATTTAAAACTTTAAACTATAATATTTTAGCTTTTAATTATATTTTGATTATGATTTTATTAATTATTAAAAAAAAGAGTTTTAAGATTATAGTTTAATTTACATTAATTAATAATTTAGTATAAATCTTTATTATCCTTAATTTTATTAATTATGTTTTTTTAATAGTTTTTTTCAATCTTATAAATTATATTATAAAATTCCTTGGTTTTAAAGGGTAATTGAATTTTAATTGTATATTTAATTATAAAGTAAATTTAGTATACTATTTTGTATTTTAAAAATTTATTATAAAGTAAAGTATTTTTAAAGGTGATTTATTAATTATATATATAACAAAATTGAAAATAATAATAAATTAAACAACAAAACTTTTTATATTGTTTTAATTTTAAAAATTATTTAAATTTAGAAGTTTAATAATATTAATATATACAAAGTTTAAGAACTTTTCTAAATCATCTTTAATAACCTTAAAATAATGTTAACTAAATATATAAATATTTTAACCAAATAAAATTATAATCTAAATTTTATAATTTAATTCTATATATAGATTTTTACAAATATTAATAATTATTAAAAAGAATATTAAAGAATATAAGATTTAGAATATATTTAATAAAATAAATAAGTTCCTTTAGAATATTAATAAAGTTTATTTTATTGTTGAATATTTATTATATAATTTCCGCTTTTTAATAAATAAATAAAACATTAAATTTAAATATATTATACTAAATATTAAAATCCCTTTTTATAAAGCATTTAAAAAATAAAGAAAAATGAATAATATAATTAATTATTTTTAGATATTATAAATTGTTTATAAACATTAAAAATAGCAATAAAGTTAATATCAATTTAAAATAAATCTTTATTGTATATTAATTATTTTTATTATATATATAATCTTACGCTTTTTTAAATATAAATTATAATTCAGAAACAGAAATTTTTAATATTTTCGAAAATTAAAAGTTTCCAAAAATTGATTGGAGTATAATAATTGTACCTTAAATAATTTTAAATATACATATTAATATATATCTAAAATTACTAAATATATATAATATTTATTTTCTATATATATAATATTTTAAAAAAAATTATATGAATAACGTTTTTTTTATTAATATTGATTTAATTAATTTATAAATCTTAAAATTAAATTTATTAAGGGTAATAAAGGTTATAATTCTATTTATATTATTCTAATATAAAGGGAAAAGAAGAATGATTAATTTATTAGCCTTTTTTTATAAAAATATCAAATTTAAGCTTTAGGATTGTTATAATAATTATAATTTTATAATTGTTTAATAAAATAATTAAATAAACTTTTTTATATATAATATTTTTAATTTTAAAAAATTTAATTGCAAATAGTTTAAAGGTAGAACTAATATTTTTATATATTATTACAATAAAATTACATTTATATTTAAAACTAATTGTAACCTTGTTTTATATAATTAAAATAGCTTTTAAAGTTATAAAGGTAAAAGTGGAAATATTAACTATTTTAAAAGTAGTTTTACTATATTTGTAAATCTAATTAAATTTTTTTTTGATAGACTTGATATACTTTCTATTTACTCGTTTGGGAATGGTAGGGTAATTGTTATAATTTATAATAAAGGATTTATAATAATTGATATATTATAATAAATTAATATAATTAATATTAAAAGATCTTTAATATTAATTTTTTTGTATATTACAATATATATATTTAATATAATAAATACATTTAATTAAATTATAATAGTTTTAGTAATTTAGATTATAATGATTAATAATAATCTTTTTCGTAATCATTTTTAATAAATTATTAATATTAAAACGTTTAAATATTTTAATAGGTTTAGTAAATAAAATAATTTATATTATTTTATTAATTTTAGGATTAATATATATATTTAAAGGGTTTAATACTAATTGGGTTATATTGTGTTTAAGTGATAACTTTTTCGAAGATAAGATTAATATTTATTTATATAATTCTACTTATTAGATTATAAAATAAAATAGGTATATTAATAATAGTATAATTATATTAAATAACTGAAATATTAAATAAAGTAGTTTTTAATATTTTTTTAATAATTTTAATATTTTTTGAATAAATAAAAGATTATAAAATTAAAAGGTTATTTAATATAATTATTTAGCTAATAATAATAAATGTAATAAAGGAAATTAAGATTAAGGTAAAATTGTTAATTTATTTGAAAAAGCTTTATTAAATTATAAAAGACTTTAAATAATTAAAAAGGATTTAAAATTTCTATTTAATTAAAATATAAATATTTCCAATTGAAATTAAAGAAAAAATTATAGATTTTAATAAATTTTATAAATATAATTATAATATAAAAACTACAAAAATCAAAATTAAGAAGAATATTATTAAATTTGGGATTGTTCTATATATTTTTACTTTTAAAACCCTATAAATTGTAATTAAATCTTAAAAATAATTTTATTATATTTATAAAAAATATTAATTTAAAAAGGTAAAACAAATGTTTTTAAAACATTTAATTGTAAAGATAAATAAATATAAAGATTATTATATTAATTTTTATAAATATTAAAATAGAAAGAAAATTAATAATTTTTTAAAAGATTTTAAAAGTGATCTTATATTTTATAAATATATTATTATATATAATTACAAATTTATCAATTCTAAATACAAATTTTATAATAATATTATAAAAATTGCTTTTAATTGTATTTAAATATTACAAAATAGTTACTAATAACATTTATAATAAAATTGTTAATGGATTAATTATTACCTAAATTAAAAAAAAGAGGAAATTAAAAGTTTATTTTGAATTTTTTTTATATAATCTTTTTATAATTTGTTATATAAAAGTGAATAATAATTAAAGCTTTAGTAGGTTTATAAAATCAAAAGCTGAAAAAAATTTGTGTAAAAGTATTTTCTTCATCTAATATTGTTATTTTATTATAAGGATAATATAATTAATATTATAAAACAATTAAGGCTACAAATAAGCTGTATTTAAGGCAAAAATAAGAAGGTACTGTTGTTTTGGATTGTTGTGTAGGCTGGGGGGGTGGCGAGAAGGAGGGTAAGCGACTTAAATATATAAAAACCCTTTTTAAAAACTTTATCATATTAAATTACTAATTAGTTTATAATACTTTCCTAAAATATATCTTTTTCTTTATATCTTATAAGTTATATTTTATTAAAATATCATTTTAGAATATTATATAGAAATTTGAATATATGAAAAATATATTCTTATTTATAATCTTAACATTATTAATTACTAATATATATATTTTCTTTATGGAATTAGAAATAATATATATTGAAATATTTAAAACAAGATCGTTTTTGTTTTAGAAAAAGCTAAGAATAATTCACCTTATCAAAAAATAAAGTATTTAAAGATTATTATATCAAATAACTAATAAATTTATTATTAATTATATTATAATAATATTAAAGAAGGATAAATGATTTGTTTTATATTAGTTAAGAATTTGATTTAATAATTTTCTTTTTCGAGAATATATTTAAAAATAGATTATATAAATCTATTTCGTTTTATATTATATTAAAAGCCTAATAAAAACAATAAAAAGTTTATTAGTTTTAATATTTCAAAAAGTTATTATTATTTATATTATACCTTTTTTAACTTATAATACGATTGTCTAATATATAGATTATACAAAGTCTTTAGATTTTATCAATCCTATTAAAATATAATTATTAATATATAAACTTATTTAATAAAATATTTATCTTAGCATTTCATAAAGTATTATTCATTTAAAGAATTATTCCTAATATAACCCTTTTCTATAATGCTAAATACTCTCTATTAAAATTATACTAAAAAAAGTTAAACTTTGTTCTATATTGTAAATATAAATAATAAATATATTATTCTTTTTAATACATTAAACTCTTATCTTAATAGTTATTAAAAACTATAATATAGATCTATAATAAATATTTTAAATCAATATTTAATATTTAATTAATATATTCCGAATAACTTTTATATTAACTTTTTAATCGTTATACTTTATATAAAATATTATATAAATCTAATTAAAGAAATCAATTAAAAAACTATTATTATAATTTTTAAAACCTATAGGCAATAGAATTTAATCTTTTTTAACCAATGTTATTATCTTCTTAAATAGCTTAAAGTAATATATTAGTAATCATAAATAGATAAAAATAAGAAATAAATAAATAAATATCAATTATAGATTGATTTGTTTTACTTTATATATCTTCAATATAAAACTATAAAAGTTTAAAATTTTTTTTTAATATATAATAAGGATATTATTAAATATAAATTTAAAATGATTCTAATTTTATATAAATAAATATATTGAATTTCTTATAATAAACTTTTTTAAATATTAGAATATAATATAATTTTATAATATTAATATTAAAGAATTACTAAAATATATAAAAATTAAAAAGAACAAAACAATCATTTATATTATAAATAGAAATATACTAAAGGTTACTTAAAATTTAGATTTATTCTTAATATTTATAATTAATAGAATAGTTTATTTCTTAAAGATCTTCATTAAACTATATAATAGATTTAATAGCTTAAATGTAAAATAAAATTTTTTCATATAAAATATAATTTTCCTTAAAACTTAACCTTCCTTAAATCTAGTTTCATAGATTATTAGTTGTTTAAATTATATATAAGGACTTTATTGAATATTATTCCAAATTTGAAAATGAAAATATAAGAGTTGTGGCCACAGCTTATCGCACACCTTAAGCGAGATTCGTTAGCCACTCATTTTTTGATATATATATTTCGAAATTCCACCATAAATTTATTCTTCAATATTTTTTTCTTTTAAATTCAAAATGGTAGTTCTTCTTGGGGATCAAAATGATTAATATAAATATAAATAGAATTGAAGTACTTTTTATTGCTTTAAAATGTTTCAAGTATGTGATTATAAAAAATCCTGGTTATAAATCGAAAAAAATATTGGTATTAAATATTCAATGGTTAGGAATATTTTTAAGTTTGAATTAAAGCGAAAAATACATAAGAAGAAGATTTATTAATATTCTTTAATATTAATTAAAAAGATTTATCAAATTATAAGGGATATAATAAAAGATTGAATTAGAAAAAAGATGATTTATAAATAGATTAAAAACATTTTTTAATTTAAAACTTTATTATATATAATTCGATAAAAATTATATTGATATAGCTTTAAATAATATATATAGAATATTTTAAACTTTTTATTTTAAAAATGCAAACAAAAAAAAGATTGAATTTTATATATTCCTATTGTTAATAAAGGATTAATAATATAATCTTTGTTTGGGAAAAAAGGAGGGATTAAAGGAAGATTATATAATTAAACAAAAACATCTTTAAATTAAAGAAAAATAGTAGAATTTGAATTATTAAATAAATTAAAGAAAAGAAGTATTTTAATTATATTAAATCAATATATAGGTTAAAAAGGGTATTAGTTATAATATAAAGGATAATTAATTAGAATTATAAATTTTTATTAATATTTTTGAAGAAAGATAAAAATAGTAAAAGTATTACTTTAAAGATATATTGTAATCAAATTTTTATTTTAATAGTATTTCTATTATTTGATAAATTAAAATTTAAATATATCTTTATAGAAGATAAAGTAAAGATGCATTTAAAGCATACCTATATAGTTTAATTAAAGCATTTTATATAAAGCTTTAATTAATCTCTTTTATCTTTAAATCTTAATTCTATTAAGAAAATATAACGCTGAATAAAAAAAAAACTTAAAAAACTACTATTTATACTTACTTCCATTAAAGAATTAAAACGTAAATTGAAAGCATTATGAAAAAGAATAAATCCTTTAAATTTTAGATTATATATTAAAAAATTAATTTATAAATTGAAGGATATAATTAAAATAAAGGAATTAACTACTATCTATTAATATACAGCTTCAATTTTATAAAAAAATATTAATGTATTAATTGATAATTAAATTTCGAAATAAAATGGTTGAAAACGCAAAGTGTGCGATAAGCTGTAGCTACAACTCTTACATCTAAAATATTTTTATAATATATTTAAAACTTTTTTATATTTTATTTATCGTTTAAAAATATATAAGAATTTTAATAAATAATTATTATATTTCTTAATACCTTTAAATATATAATAGAACGGGTTTAAATACCTAATATATTACGATCACATACTAAAGCGAGTCAATAGAGATTAATTAACTAGAATAAGAAAGCTAAAAAGGGAAGAGATCTTTAAGGGATTTAGAGATCTCCTTTATATACAGTATCGCTTAGCGTGATGAGATAATACGTGTCTAAGGCACGTGATATTCGTCACACGAATGATTTTACTTATATAGTTATAATAAGTGGATTAATCCTCTTAAAATTAATAAATTTTCTTACTTTTTTAACTTCATCTATATATATTTTTAATATTAATAAAGATAATGAAATTCTTAAATATAATATACAAAGTCTAACTAATATATTATTATTTAGTAGAATTTTCTAGATCTAATTATAGTATTCCTCGATTTATTTAATATTATTTTAAATTTTTATTTTTTCGATATTTTTTATATAGTTATAAATCTTATTATATTATTGTTCATTTAAAATAGATTTATATATTACAATTTTCTCATAGCAAATATAAAACTACCAAATCTACAACAATTATAAATAATATAAAATTATATCAAGGTTGTATTGAATAATTATAAGTTTTATATTTGCGTATGCCTCTTTCCAAACCCGCCCGAGTACAATTGTTGAAATAAGAGAGGGTATAGCCGAAAAACATGGTAGAGAACCTTATTGAGTCTTACTTCTTTTCTAGTGATTTCTGCCATCATTCAAATTCTCTTTCTGCATTCCTATTAATATATTGAACTAACCTTAATCTCAGAAATATATAGTATAATATTCATGGCTGATATTATTCAAACAGTGTACCAAGCAATCGCACTCTGGCCGCAGAATATAAAAAACAGAGTCTATAGATCAGGCAGCTGCTTTCATAAACAATAGGATCTATATAGGCCATAATAGCCTCGAAATTGACGGTCCTGGCACAGTACGAGCAGACAGTGTCTCTTGCGAGATATCATAGGTCGGGAGACATTTGCAAGAGCTTGTAACGAGTTGATTATCACGACAGTGACACATGGAAGTCCGAAAAATACGCTTTGATCTGGAAGAGGCGCCAAACAAGAAGCTGTGAAACCTGGGATCAGAATCCAACTAGATTCCCCAGGACTATCTACGCTGGTTCAAAAAGCCGCCATCACAAATGACCATCTAGTCTGGCATACCAGCGGGAAGGATCAATCATTGGAGTAGTACAAGACCAAAAATACCGGCCTCTTCTCCCAGTTTTCTTTAGACCCTTTGTATTTACTCGTTTGGATGATGGACCTAGCATATTCAATCCTATAGCAGAACGTCGGCCGTTTCGGAGGCCTTGTCTCTACGAGTTGATTCTCTTGAACATCCAACCTCAGAGGGAGTCTTGGAACACAGAGTGCTATAGCCCACGATAGAAAGTAAAGACTCTGCCAAAGATGAAAGACATGCCTTCGTGATGGTCGCAAATTGCTTCACACCACGGCTACGAGGAAAGACAAAAGATCCTTATAAAAAGCTCTATTGCGAATCAAAACGATCTTCAAAACTAGTTGCGCATGCTGGTGTGCAGTGAAGAAGGATGCCTCATGGCGAACGAAATTGCATCCAAGGGGGTAGTAACCAAAGACCTTGTGATTAATTTGTGACCAAGGTCCAAAAACTATCAGACCTTTAATGCTCGGGAGTTGTACCTACTATTGGGTTTATTGCAGACATATATAAGTTTCCCTTTCGCAAGTTATTTTGCTGCTTTGTTGTAATAGTCTATTTGCCTGCACACGTGATTGATTAGCTTGCTTTCTCACACTTGCTCCCCAGGTAAATATTCACCCGGAACATACAAGATGGGAAAAGGAGATGATTGCAAGGCCGCATCGATGAGAAATGAATGGTTCGCGAGGACTGGACTTCGGCTTGCAGATGCAAGCCCTATACCACCTCTTTTAGGAAGACGCCCTGAGATTTCCGTTTGTAGAATTGCAGTGTGCTTATCAAAACAGGCCAATAACTTGCTCTCATACATGGACATATCTGTTCTTAAATTGAAAAGGTCTCCTTGCTGTTCCAGTCAAAATATACACATAGTAGGGTGCGGCAAGTAAAATAATCTGAACAAGCTAGACATTGCGGATGACACTAACATTAACGAATTCGCCCAATGGATTTTGCAGTCAACCCAAAACACCCAAATTCGTAGTGTTTTTACGGTCATTCACCCAAGCAGTCTCCCCCTTTCCCCAAAGCATAATGCATAATCCAATGATCATTTGAATGCTTCCCAAAACGCCGACCTTTGAAAAGAGAACAATATCTAAGGGTACATAAGCATACATTTTGCAACTCTCCCGCTGCTACCTTGCTCCACTGCTATTGTTCAGTGACCGTCACTGTAAATTCCTGCCTGGTATCTAAAAATGTCCTGATTGGGACTGATGGCGAGTTCCAATTTCTCGACTGTGTGCGAATGCTCCTGGTAAAACTGAGTGCAATTTGAACAAATTGCCGTGGTATGCTGAATCCAGTGAAGAAGCAAAGTCCTTGACACTGCAAAAATAACAATAAGAATAATAAAATGCGAGAAACAAAAAAGCCCCAAACCAAAACCCAAATGCTCTTCTAAGAGCGGAAATCGGTCCTTCCACGCAAGACACCTGCCCAAAGATAGCCAACGCCTAAATGTGGGTAACATACAACATAAAAGTCGTCAATTCATACTAGCCGTGGGAAAGTGCCGGCTTCTATTCAAGAACGGAAGCGGCTTGCACTCCTTTCCTGAATCTGCTGCTCTGTCGAAATATATAACCGGTCCAGGTAAGACATAGCCTCCGCATCCTTTAGAATTTTGGCAACCTGTATCCCAGCAGAAATCAATTGGAGAATATTCCTGTCATCCTTCAAATGGGGCGTGACTGATGCTTTGCGGCATGTCTCATTTCCAGGCTGTTCTCCAAGATGGTAACAAATTGTTTTATCTGGCCATTGTATAACACCCGGGCAGGTATACGTCTCTTGGTAGCAAGGCGTTTTAAAAGATATACCCACTCCGTCCATTCTCGGTCTTGGGGTCGCTCTACAGGTCGACAGCTGTCACTTAGAGGAATGGGAAATTGGTACTTGGCAACAAAGTCAAAGGCGCACTGTGACAACCTATCATTGACTCTAGTTAGGACACTATCCTGTTCCTGTACCACGAGATTTGTTGGTAGGTGCGGCAAGTCTCTCTCCTGCTGGGCAATATATTCCGGGGCGCGTCGTTGTAGGAATTGATGTGGCCCATCAAATTCATCCCTGTTAGATGGTCGTCTTTGGGAATGGCCTTTCCCATCACTTCTGGCTTTTCCTGATGGCCGAGTAGTTGGCTCAAGTGCATAGTCCGTTGGGCTGGGAGATGCAACATAATCGTCCATGTAATTCTCGGGCGAGACCCTGCCTTGAGGTTCCCAACTTGGACCTTGACTTGTGTAAGAACCGTAACTTGGCCCTGCAGTTCCAAATACACCTGAAGATGGTCCAACGCTGTAAGCATTAGATCCATAAGTTGTACCCGGACGAGCCAGAGAGCTGGAGGACATTGGTGTGTTGATAGGGTTGTAAGGCGGGGCGTTCAAATCCTGTGTGTATGGAGCACTTTGAAATGGGTTTTAGCGTCCTTGGTTCCCATGATGGAACATGAGCGTCCTTACCTGGTGTTTGGATAAAAGGAGCCACTTAAGCTTGCGCGGGTATTGGTGGTAAATGTGCTCCGAGTTGTTAGCTTTTCGGACTTCTATTTTTCATTCTTTTGGTAAGTTTTGTCGCATACCTTCTTGAGGAATCCGCAAGACTTGTTGGAATTGAGCGTCCATAATTAAAATCTGGTTGAATATGAATACTTCTTCTGGATGCCATCATATTGAAAAGTCAAGCCAAGGTCAAGTCAAGTTAAAATGCCAATCTAGATTTCAAATTCCCAAGTCAAGGGAAAACTTGATACTTGTAAAGATGTGAAAAGAAAGCGAGATGAGATGAAGAAGAAGAAGAAGATGACGATGAGATCAAGATTGACAACAAAAGTCCTTTCGTTGGGTGAGAGTTAAATGTTTAAAAAAATGGCAGCAATATTTGGATGGATGGTATTATATATATTTATATAAATGATTGATTGTCCACGATTTAAAAAAAAGATGGGTCCAACAAGGGTTTTCTCAATCCAGGAACAGGGGCGGTGAGAATATACCAGGTGATCCAAGGGATTGTGAGATGGGATGGTTTCGACTCGAGTAATGATATTCAAGGCAACAAAGCTTTTATGCTAATGCTATTTAATGAAATAGAGGAAGACGAAAGAGGAAAGAAGAAAGAGGAAAGAGGAAAAGAGGAAAGAGCAAAGAGCAGAGCAGAGAGGAGAGAGGAGAGAGGAGAGAGGCAAGAGGCAAGAGGCAAGAGGAAAGAAGAAGATATGAAGGGATGAAGAGCTGGAAGTGGAAGTGGAAGTGGAAGGAAAGAAAAGTTAAAATGTTTATATAGATACTCGAGTATCTAAGATGTACCGTAAGTACAAACAAGTACAGTACGGAGTAGAGGATGAAGACGAAGCTCACTCGAAGCTATATCCAAGTTCGGTATATCGGTAGCGATATATGTATATATGTGTGTGTATATATATATGGCTAGGTACATGTATGTACATATTTAATATATGTATATACGTAAACACGCATATACTCTGTACACACATATACAAGCATATGATATATATAACCTTATATACTCGTAGAATATATATATAATATATATATATATATATAGATACATATATATATATATCCGTGTGTATTCAAACCCCCGGGGTATCTAGAAGTATCACACATCGACCTAACAACTACCTACCTACCTACCTACCTACCCTACCTACCCATTACACCTTTGCATTGATAGGACAACCAACTTCGTTCCTTGGGTAGATGAGATGAACAGTCATTTGAACTCAATTGGGAATTCTTGTCCTTCCGAAAATCCTGAAAATCGTAAATCGTGAATCGTGAATCGTGAACCTTCCCGCTCCCAAATGAAAAACCCGATTTTTGCCCCAGATTAGAGGAGTGCATTCATTCATTCATTCATTGTAATGGATCTTGTTGGGATGTCCATCAAACCGAAATTTACTCGGTGTTTGGGGATCATCGTCGCTCATCCTTTTTCCGGGTTACATGATGGAATCTTATGGCAAGATAGAACGCGACAAGCAAGATGGAAGATGGAGAAGTATTGTCAAGGACGGACCTCGGAGCCAGTGGAATGTGGTTTGCTCGATCTTGTTGTGCTGTGTTGTGCTGTGCGGTATACTTTTTGGCTTCGGTGGCTGCATCAGGCATCATTGGGCAATTTAAGACCCTATAGATCTTGAACAAGGTGGTGTGACGAGACAGTAAAGTAAATAGTATATGAAGCAGGTAGGAAGTCCCTAGTACATTGGACAAGACGGCAAGTCTACGAGAACCAATACCCGTTGCAATGTGAATTCAATCAAGCGTAGCAAGCGCCAAAAAGGGATAAAATGGCATAAAAAAGGATGGAGAAGTTGGAGAGTGGGCGATGGATGGGACAAGGAAAGTCCTTGGGATATATGGAGAAAAAAATAAGAATATCCGAGCCATGACAGGACGATAACAAGGCGATGGCGTCTATTATGGAGATGGGCGATGAAGTCTAACGAATAGCAAAGGAGTAAGATCAGTCGAGGTCAGTCAAAATCAGGAGATGCAGTAACCTTACATACATTACAGTAAGTAAACACCATATGCATACGGCATCTATGTATATACGATATGTACTCTACATGATTAGAGTCGGTTACTGTACAGAGAGTAAGTAGATGGTGATGGTGGTGGTGGTGGTGGTGGTGGTGGTGATGATGATGATGCAAATAATAATGCAATGCCGTCCATAACTTCCGCTCTTTCCTTCCATTTACCCGTTACCAAGTTATTGATGGATTGGGCATAAATGAGGAAATAAACCCAATCAATGCATTACGGCCTATTCATTAAAATAACATTCTTACGTTGAAACTGGGCGTAATAGTATGGGATGATGTGTTGTTATACCTATGTAACTTGCATTGTCTCGACTGTATAGTACCGTAATACAGATCTACTTACGGAAGTAATGGCGAATGACAGTATCCCTCGAAAAAGGCTTCATCCATGATGACTTTCTAGAATGATGGTGAGACGGTCTCAATGCAAGAGCCCATACTCCAGTAGTAAGTAGGTAGATAGATGATGAATAGTCCAGATGCTACAGATGCTACCGATACTACCGATACTACTACCACACATTCTACAAAGTACTTACAGCACAACACAGTACTGGGTATGCTTGATGCTGTTGTATTCCTCAACTTGGATTGATTGTAATTCTTAGTTTCACTGAAAATCCCGTAGGTTAAGGCAATCAGATAGATGTACGGAGTACGAAACATAACTCGGTAATCTGACAACTTACTCGATAGCTACTGTGTAGGAAAAGTCAAAAGATATATTGAGTATGGTCAGCAAGGATTCCCCTTTTGAGATGAGTACGTACACTACACGCTACTTATCTACTTACTGTATTCTCAGCCTCATGAATCATGAATCATGAATCATGATGCATTTTGCAAGTCTGTTCTCTTCTTCCAGAAGGTTTTTAGCTTTTACTGGGTAGGCCTAGAAAAGGACAGGCGATAGGCGATGCTTCTGCCTACCTGAGAAATTCTTCACGACTTCTGAAGAAGTACATGTAATGCTTTACATTGCTATAATATTAAGTATTGTACCGGTAATCTATATTCTCCGATTTATATAGTATGTTATAGTTGTAATGATTATGAATGACCATTACTTGGTAGTCTTAGCGTTACTCTTGTGTTTGTTTATATTATGCCTAGGTAAGCCTCCCCCTTTTGACAAGAAGCGAAAGAAGAAAAAAAGTAAGATTGTAATACTTTAAGCGTAATAACGGTCCGCTGGCCCTCTGGCAGCCAGCCACTGCCGTAGACTCGGCGTAGAGGCCGGCTGGGTTTGAAGGAAAGGAAACTAACCACTAGGTATCTACTTCCAGGTTACCTACAGTATGTTAAATTAGTCGAGTTGATCCTTTCGATCTAGAAATGTTTTACATCAGCTTCGAACTTTGAAGCACGTACGTACTTACTGCGTACGGACTGGTTAGGTCTAGGCAGAAGGTAAAATTCTTTCAGTCATCTAATGCACTCATACTACAAAGTGCAGTAGTAGATAATTAGTGCTTTGCATTCGTAATTCGTATCTCTTGAATCCCATTGAGAAAACTCGTTGAGCCGTAAGGACCTCGAAAGGAGAGTCAAGTTCGATATGATGGGTTGGGTTAACATCCCTTTTTGATACTATAGCCTTAATTATACAAGTAAATTGCTATCCGAGAGGAATAAGGATTCTCTTAGCAATTCTTTTGATGAAAGCCAACACTCATCATGTCTTCATATTTCATGATGCGGCGGTATTCGTTCTTGCACTGATCGAATCATCCTACAAGTTACAACGTGAACAAGTTGCTGACAATAGTTGAGTATTCTAGAGGAATTCATCATACTGTATTTATTATATTGGACATTAGGAGCAATTGCGTTGAATTTACCAGAAAATGTCTTTGTAGACACTGTCTAGCTTCCTCTCCCTCTCCCTCTCCCTCTCCTTCTGCCTCTGCCTCTGCCTCTCCTCCCCCTCCTTCCACTCCTCCCCCTCCTTCCACTCCTTCCACTCCTCCCCCTCCTCCCACTCCTTCCACTCCTCCCCCTCCTCCCACTCCTCCCCCTCCTTCCACTCCTCCCCTCCTCCCCCTCCTTCCACTCCTCCCCCTCAATCCTCTCAACTCTATCGACGGGCCCAAGCTCCAAATTTCCTATCACTCAAACTGATCATCACTCACTCCACCACTGGTGCTCCTCCTTTAGTAGTTCTAATCGCAATCGCGTCAACCTCAAAATTATTAGCCGATCACTTATTATTAGTCTTATCGCTCATTATCAAACGCGTCTCACATCTCCGCCTCTATTAAATCAATCCAAACCTACTTACTAGCTAGATAATAACCTGCAATCTTGTCGCAACCACACAAATGGATATCGATAATGAAGACGAAATATTGAGGACACTTGCAGATGGCCGTTCTATTGATTAGTAAGTTTTGCGCATTCTTATAATTGTTGGGAATGTAGATACAGTGGTGTATGATGGATGGGATCATTGGGATGTATACTGATGTTTGGAATTGTAGCTCGATATGGCCAAGTTTACTTGAGAGGTTGACGGTCAAATTGGAAAAGGTAAATTCTAGTCTCAGTTGCCCTTTCGGGATCCTGCGCCATGCGTAGATAGCTCATTCGATATCTTAGATTGCCATTACAGATTTCCAAATCCCCAAACCTCCAACATATCCCCGCCCTCCTCACCTTCGCTCTCCCCAAACGCGAGTCCAATTCCGAAAACCCCTCTTCGTCTCCACCATCGTTGGAATCTCTCCCCCCCAATCTGCTATAAGCAACTCCTCGACATACAAACCACATTGACCAAGACATTCCCCATCCATCCACCCCATACAATTCAACGCCTCTCCGAGCTCCTCTTGTATCCCACGCAACATCACCGCTCTCTTCCTTCTTACCTCCACGCACTCGACCGAGTCATCCACGTCACATCCCCCATAACCTCCTTTCCCCTGCCGCCGGCCGTGCCAGACCCAAGACTTTCATCCTCAGTCCTCAGCAATGGAACCCCTCCATCGATTGACCCCCTCAGCATTACCTGGAGCAATCCAACATCTGGAAATGGTCCAACAAATGGAGGTTTAGGCAGCGATGAAGCATTAGGAGGCGCATTATTAACGCCTATAAGTTGGTTGAACAAGCGTGAACCAGGCCTTTCGCATACAGGTTCAAATGGTACGAATTCGGGGGGCGCCTCACCGCGCGGGGAAGTACGAACTGAGAGCACCGAAACGATTGATGGACCAAATGGACCGGGTGGCGTTGAAACGGTTTCTGTATCCGTGAATGGTATCTCGTCCGTTGGTTCTCATGCAATGATGTCTTTACTCTCTTCCCAAGGGCTATCTAATTCTGGAGAACAAGGGTTGAGAGCAGAAGGGGGAGTTACACAGGGAGAGCTATTAAGGCAGGAACAGAAGGCCGGGGTGGTGCCAGCATCGCAACTAAGAGTTATGCAGAGGGAAATTGATAGAGAAGAGGGAATGAGGAGAGGAGATGAAAGTGGACTGGGCGAAGAGGATGATGTACCTCACGCCAGGGGACCAGAAGAGATTGGTATGGAGGATATGGGTCCCCAGGAACGGGGAAAAGTTGGAGGCGGGATTGATATTGAGGCTGCTGTGGGTAGGAGGGCAGACTTCACAGAGGGGAAGGAATTCCAAAAAGAAGAGGGAAAGGAGGGCGAGGAAGTGAGTGAAGATGTGGGTGAAGATGCAGATGGGGATGCAGATATGAAGGTTGAGGTGGCGAGCGAGGGCGTGGAAACAACTGCGTTGAAAAGAGCAGCGGAAGATGATATTGGAAGTGAAGCTGGAGAAAAGAGACTCAAAGAGGAGATGGATATTGAACCTCAACCTGACCTTGAACCCAAGAACACCGCCAAGAAAGAAAGAGGAAAAGGAGAACGAAGTGAAAAACAATGAAGCTACAGATACAGATACCAAGATGGAAACCAACACGGAGACAGAGACCAAACCAAACACGGAGGTTGTAGACGCAAATGAAGAAAAATAACCCGCCAAGAAAGAGACCCATGATGTTTTGACGAGGCAACAATTGGTCTCCGATGATGAGGGAGACAGCGAGAAGAGAAGAGATAGCAAGGAGTCCAGAGATGCGAGATATGAACAAAGTGTGAGATACCAAGTTGATGATACCGTAGCCACTGCTGTTACAACAGATAGGATGAACAAATCTAGCTCTCCATGAAACCTCGCGATGAATTGATAGTAACCGACCGTTATACAATACAAATTTGTCATCGAGTATTATATACATCACCAGTACCCTTTCGTTGAGTTCAGATCTTTCACGTGAGATTCATTACAACTTCACTTTAATTTCACTTCATGTTCCACGTCATATTCACATTCACATTCACTCCCCATTATACCCTCATTTTCCTAACAGAACAGCATAGGAGCAAGAGTTTTGTTGCATATCTGAATAATGAATGATCGTGATACCTGGAAGTTCAATTGAATTTGCGCGACAAATTTGCGACAAATTTGCCGTGACACTTTGAAATCTCCATCATTTTTCCCGTCACATCCATCGCATTCAACATCTCATGTCTATTGTGAGGTAGGTAGTCTACATCTGATGGGAATGTTGCTTTTTGAATGCTGTATGATGTTATTTATTTGTTTAATTGTTTATTGATTCATTCGTGCTATTGCGCCGTAGCACTAGACTAAACACTCAATGCTAGTGTATGCAGGATTCCTTCGTTTTGTCGCTGTTCCCCTTGTTTGTAATATCCAAAGTTTATACCTCGACATATATGTATGCCTGTATGTCCCGAGACGCCTCAAACCGTCCTGTGATGTTATACACGTTCCCATCCTATATGCCATGCCGTGCCATTTGACCCAAAGCAGCGCCCAACGAGAAAAACTACATACTCCATGCCCGAATCCGCTACTCCAGTTCACTGCCGATCTACAAATAAATCTGCTTCGCATCCTTTGGTAGACTCTCATTTGGACAGTATGGACACTTGAACCTAGAACCACTCTTTCCCAACTTGTTTAAACTCTCCCTCGCAACCACATGCCCACATGGCATCATCATTGGAGGATTCGTTTCGCTCGTTTGTTCCTTACTAACCGGACACACGAAGATCGGATGAAATATCATACTTCTCGGTAATGCGATTTCCACTGGTAATTCTGTTTCTGTCGTCCATTCTGTGCGTTTTTCCTTGACAATACTGGCTAGTTTGATGAGAGTAGGGAGAGCAATGGCACCGGCGGTTGCGGCGAGGTATAGGGGGGATTCGGCAGAGAGGCCGAGGAGACTGCAGAATTCCCGCGTGAAAGAATTGGATACGTCAGACCAGGAAGTGGAGGTATCGAAAGTTTGCTTGTAGGGGGAACTTTGAAGATTGGATTCAAAGACCATGGCTGTGATGAGTTGTTGAATTTCGCGGAGGTAACGAGTTTGAAAACGGGGGAAATAGAGGCGTGCGTAGCGGAGTGCGCCTGGTAGGCCATTGCTTTCGTCATCTGGGAGATCGTTAACTCTTGGGCCTAAAAAGAGCCAAATAAATTGGAGTTTGCCGAGTTCGAATTCGAGATTACTCCCTCGCTTTTTCGAGTTCTTTGCTGTTTTCTTGTGCCCACGCAATTGCTGGGCGAAGGTTGCGTTGTTTGAGTTGGTGCAAAATGTTATACATGGACTCGAATTTGTCATGTAGCCCTTCTGATTGTTCTATAGCGAAACCCTCGGCATGGGACTCGTCCAGATTGCCTGGTGATGATGAGCTTGTTCCCTCAGTCGAGTGATTCTCTAGGATATTGCGTCCTTCTTCGAGTAATATTTGATGCCACTTCAAATTGTCCTTCCCGTAGGAGGTGCATGGTGATCGCTCGATTTATGAGTTTGGGGTGGGTTGCGAGCGCATCGATTTCGGTGTGTAATTCTTGTTTTGGGAAATTCTATAGACAAAATGGTCAGCTCAGGGTTACATGAATTAGCATAAGCATGCGTCACTCACGGAGTTCAAGGCCTTCCCATAGGTGGTGTGAGCTTTATGTATCTTTTTGATATCATCGGTAACTTTATCAAAACCATTTTTCAGTGGGTTTTGAAGTTTGGCTAGAGTGATGGAAGCAGATTGAGGCTCTAGGAAAAATACGTGGTTAGCACGCTTATATACTGCGCTTAGAGGTCTGCTGTGAAGGGGGAAAACGGAGACATCCAAAGCTTCCATGCCTTGACGTCTTCATGTTTCCCCATACCCCGCGGCTGGCTTGCTTGCTGCTTGTGGACAGGATATATGTACCTGATACAATAGCTTCCCTTGCTCTCTCAAGCTGCTGTATGATCTTATCCACATCCTCGATACTTTGATTAAAACTGGAGTCTCTTTGGAGCTTCATCAGCTCCTTCTCGAGCACATCCATAGCTATCAAGCCCCCTCTAGTTTCTGGGGTATGTAAAGATAGATCCGTGATTTCGCTGACCCATATACTGGGCGATGAATAAAGAATATAGAATACTAGAGGTTGGAGGTTGGAGGTTGGAGGTTGGAGGTTGGAGGTTGGAGGTTGGAGGTTGGAGGTTGGAGTTTGGAGGTTGGAGTTTGGAGTTTGAAGTTTGGGGTCTGGAGTGTGAAGTTGGAAGTTTGAGGTGGGTGTGTATATAGAGGTAGTATGATTGATGGTGGGTTAAATTATATGTACTCGAGTTATATTCAATTAGGTATGTATGTATGTGTGTATGTATGTATGTATGTATGTATGTATGTATGTATGTATATGTGTATGTGTGTATGTATGCTGCTCTTTTGTTTGGAATGTATTGTTAAGTGTGTAGGTACCTAGGTAGGTAATGGATTGGGTGACTATAGTTAGTTAGTAATACGATATGAAATGAAATGATGCGATTGATATGTAAGGGTATGAGAGTACAGTAAGTGTAAGTGTGAGTGCTCATGTGCGTGTGAGTGCTCATGTGAGTGTTCATGTGAGTGTGAGTATGCGTATAAGTATCAATGAGTATGTACGGGTATGGATATACTATCTAGTAGGTAGGTATGGTATCCATGGATGAGTACCTAGTACCTAGTACCTACATAGGTAGTAACCTTATGCACACTGCACACTGCACAGTATGATCATGAGGATTAATTGTGGCGGGGCTTTATCGGGATTGATATTGATATCCATATCGATACCGTTGGGAAATTACAGGCAAACCCCAGGAAATGATGAAATCTTTCTTTCTCGGGAAGCCACAAGGGGAATCATACAAACCAATAAAGGTGACTAGTATGGAAGGAGATCAAGGGGGGGATGATGATAATAATAAGTAGAGACCTGCCTTGAGGTAAATGCTACTAGGTAGGTACTAGGTAGGTATGTATATACAGTATACAGACAGAGCATATACTATACTTGCACATACTGTAGGTACGAGTGATATGAGTACAGAGTAGAAGGTACTTGTACTGGTTGGCAGTAAAAAGTCTACCTAGGTAAGAGTTTGAAAGTCTAAGAGTCTAATTGGTTAGGATAGTATTAATATAATATATAATAATAATAATAATAATAATAATAATAATAATAATAATAATAATAATAATAATAATAATAATAATAATAATAATAATAATAATAATAATAATAATAATAATAATAATAATAATAATAATAATAATAATAATAATAATAATAATAATAATAATAATAATAATAATAATAATATAAACCTTTTATATATAATTATATATAAACATATCTATTCATACCTTATATAATAAGTATATATAATATAGTTCATTCATTACTTTATATATACCTACCTAAATAGGTACTTCTACTCTAAGTACATTTATTAACTTATCAAAAGTCCATAGGTAATTATCCTTGAAATGATAAGGAAGCAAGCACAAAATGCTAAAGAGAATGAATTCCATTTCAATGTATTGCAATGACATGCCATGCAATTCAATACAACTCTACTCAACTCAATTCAATTCAAAATTATATGAATCAATTAAAACTAAATCCATTCACGTTCATCTATCTATTCTTGGTCATTTGAAACATCAACCGACCGGTATATTGACTATAAGACTACCTAGTACCTAATTAGTACCTACTCACTTCTCTTTTAACTCAAATCCTCTATTATTTCTATAATACATCCATGAAACCTACAATAGAATAATACAATACAATACAGTACAATATGATATGATATGAGTTCTTTGCAAATGAACGCCTTCTTCTTCTTCTTCTTCCTCCTCTCCTTCATCGTTCCCTTTTCCCTTTATCATCGACGTCACACAAAGGACCTCCCCCACTGTCCCCCCCGGTCATCGCAGCCCAGCATAGCATAGCATAGCATAGCAAGCATCGCACAACGCAGAGCCCCAGTGAATCAGGGAGGAAGGGAGGCTTTTAAGGTCAGAGACATAATAAGAGGAATAATATGTCTTTTCGTTTTGCAATTCCTCATGCATATGATCCAAACATGAATAGAGAGGATCTTTTGACCCTTTCACGAACAACTTCTCATTCTTATAAAAGCACTTCAACTTCTCAAGCAAAAACAGAATGCTAGTAGTAGTGGTAATGGCAATGGTAATGGCAATGGTAATGGCAATGGCAATGGCGTAATGAGTACACCAAATGGCGGCAAATCAGATCATGCAAAACAACCTTATGTATTCGCAGATCCAGTCGCTTTCAGGCATGGGAAAACCTCAAGTTTGAATTCAAGACGGCACGCTAATTCTTTCGTTCCAATAGATATCTAGAAGAGGATAATGCCACAGGGGTTATAGAACGTCATGGAGAATTGAAAGGTTACGAAGTGTACCTGGTCGAGCAATGGGCATGTTCGAGAGTGCACCCGACTTTCGTGATTACGACTTATACAGGAGATGACACACATAAGATTCAAGTGGGAGTCCTGGGAATTCCGGCGGATAAGGAGACATGGAACCCGAGGCTTCGAGTATACTTCAACGCCATTTCTCAACATCATGCCAGGCCCAAGGATACGCCATTGGGTACTCTGATGGTTACGAATCTGAGCAGCTTTCCGTCTGGGTTGAATGTTATCCCGGTGCCGAATGGAGATGTACGGAAGCATAGGGAGGATTTCATTGTTAATGAGAATCTGAAGAGGCTAGGATGTTCTGGACGATCTGGCATGAGTCTGCAGGCGCCAGCAGCGGCTACACAAGCCAAATTCTTTCAACTATATCGAACGAGCGATCGAATCCCTCTCTACGGTGCGGTTATTGAACTAGTGAAGCTTTGCCAGGTCGCCTTGATGATCTTTGGAAAGCTAGAACAGGAATACGCCGACGGGTGTCTTTGCGATGTTACCGAGAGAGCCATAAACGATTGGTGGACTGAAATTGGATCAGAGTACTACAATATCGAACCATCCGATGGTATTCTTGGTCCTACGACGGTGGCAGCCCTGCTTGGTTTGCTCATGGGTGCCAGGAATCGGCTTAATTACTACGGAGCCCCGGTGGCTAAGGATGCGTTTGATGTGATTAGTCTCAAGCGTGGTATAGCTTATTTTCAGAAATCTCAGAAGATGGAGCGCAGTAGGAGACTGGATAGGCATACTCTCCAGCGATTACATCAAGCTACGGCGAAAGGTGCTGCAGGAGAGGGTTGGGCCGTTCCAAAAGCTGTCAAGTCAACCCTGGCGGAAGTTAGTGGGAAAAGCGGTGAAATGGTCATGGGAATGGTGGGTCGTGATAAATCTGGAATTGCCGACATAGAGACCTGGGATTTAGAGCGCTTCATAAGTCTGGTACATGGAGCAAGATCAAAATGGCTGTGGTATGGAAAATCACGACGGGCCGGTGCCGATGATCATGGCAAATCAGAACCTGCGGCCGCTCACATGTCATTCACAAAAGATGATCACGGTGGGTACATGTGGTCTCACAGCAGAGGCGATTCACTGCCGCCAGATGACGATGCGGATATTCGCAAGAAAGAGGTCTCAGATGAAATATACTCTGCACAACCGCCAGGATCGGCCACGAGTATGCTGGAGACCCCGAATGACCGAGAAACCCAACTTCACAAAGCCGTATTCAAAAAAGCCACCGGCAAGATGAGCGAAGCCAAGCACGGCTTTGGGCGAATCAAGGATGCGGTGGGCCTACGTGGTCATGCCAGTAAACATTCGAAAGACGAAGCTCGTGACTTTGAGGGAGACGGGGGTTACTTTAGCCCGGTACATCTTACTGCAGCACCCAATGGACTGACCACACCGTCTAGCCCCACATTAAACAAAGCATTCAGTTGGAAGATGAAGCCAGGGGAATATGAAAATGGTTTCCCAAGATCTAAAGATGTGGTTGCTGGACTGGCGCAGGCTGGTCTGCGTGAAAGTGATAGCGAATCACCCCCTGAGAATTCCAAGACAAGCCTACCAAACCCTACTCCAACTTCGAAGGCTTTAAGAATGGAGGAGAGGAAGGCCGCGGAAGCCGAAGAGCAATGGCAGGCACAGGCTCGAGAGATCCGCCGTGAACTTATGGCAAAGGAGCCTTCTATCTCAGGATCCGTGAGTGGTGATGGTGACCTCGAGGGTCCGATTCTAGAGGCAGAACGTGATGATAATCATAACTTTGTGGCAATACTCCATCGACGGCATAGTATTTCGGATGCTTCTCACAAGAGGAGATTTCGTTGTGAAGATCACTTACGGCGTCATCTATCATTCAGCGATGCTGAAGATGCTGTTCTCGTATGGGCGCCCGTTGGTATCGTGGACAAGCTTGATGAATCAGATGACTGGCTTGCACTAAAAACTCAAAAATTACTCAATGAGGATCACAAACGAATATATGAAAAGATATTGGATCTTCAAAATCATTTGTGTCCGTGGGTGCAAAGGAGAGTTGACGGCCTGGATTCTTTAGACGATCAAGCTACTCTTGACCAAGAAAGGCTTCAAGAACTACATGTACAGCTGAGCGAAGAATACCAAGAATTAAGGAATAACACACAAGATTTCCTTGGCGAAGAACGATCACATGTTACTGAAACCCTCAAAGATATTGAAGTTCTTGGAGCCAAACTTGAGTATGAGCTGAATTCTCTTGTGTCGAAAGTACAGGACGTAGAGGATGGTGTATCTCAATTCGAAAGACAGGTAGATGACTTGGAGACACGAGCAGATGAATTAGAAGATATTTTCAGACAGGAGAGTTGGGCTCATTGGATTGTTCGCTCTATCACAGGAATTGGTACTGGCCCAAATATTGTGGCACCGAGGAGTCCTTGATTTGATATTATCCACTCCAGGGGATTCATTAAGCTGGCGTTTCGCAAATACCCCTCAAGCATTTATATTATTTGAGCATAGTCTGGCATGGAGTTTGGGATCCTGATGGGAGTTTGGAATTTTAGGTGCAGTGGACTTGAACTTTGTTTCTGTTGTCCTTACACCACATACTAATATACAATATTAACAGAAATGAGTTTCTCATAACACATTACTGTTCTTTATATCCTCGAGGCATTCCAGGTGATTTCTTTCATGCCTCTTTATCATCATGTCATCTCTGCATCGTGTGTATCCCCAGTGGACCAATAATATGACTTCTCTCAAAGCTTCCATTCATAGATATCAATCACTTTACATTCCAAATCCACCGCCTCCGAATCCACCGCCCCCAGCTCCTTTAGCTGCAGCTTCTGCTTGTAATAATTCCGAGATCTTCATTTGTACGTCGAAAAATTTGGCAGCGCATCGGTCAATGCAAACGCCCTCGCCTTTGTTGAGTTCGCCCTCGCGGTATTCTTTGGGAATGCACTTCTTGATGCAAGATTGAGAGAGTCTGCAAATACATATTAGCATAGATCAAACTATATCAAGCTATTCCTAGCTTCACGGCTAATGACGCTCCACTGGCCGTCCAGGGGACATTGCCGTGGAGCTCGAGTACACGGAAAGGAAACGTATGTTCAAATTCGAGCGCAGCGAGCTATGGGGGTTTGGAGGCTTGCTCCCCATTGACTGGTGAATATAATCTTCCGACTCAACATATGGAAACGTACTTGTTGAACATATCAGTAATGAGATCCATTTCTTGCTCAGCTGCGGCAATCTTCTCTTGCGAAGATGGCTGAGGACGACCCATTCCGAACAGCGACATGATTGCAATATTCTATAGATATGAGGTTGATAAGTATATGATTTGTATTTATTCGAGGTGTTGATATCGAAAAGACTTTAGGCTGGCTTTTTGTTTGATACGCTCGATTCAATGTGAACTTTGAATTGAAAGCCCCGCTAGTGGCGGGGAAATATTGTTCCGGAGACAAATATTTTCTTTGGAGCATAAAAGTTGAAGCTGAGCTCCAAGTTTGTGGGAAAATTCTTTGTCAACAATAACACTCTCATACCAACAACAAATGGTCTTGGAGAGTGTAACAAATAAGTTGGTATGTTTATTGTTTCTTTCTTGATTCATTGCTTCACTGCCACAACCTCACAAGAGTCTACATGATGATTTCCTTATAACATTAGAACCGTTGCGACTGACACTCTTCTTCGGGAGAGTGGTTGATCTCACATCGATCCGTTGTCTGAAATAACTCCATACTTTTATCTTCCATTGATCTCACATTTCTACCTGTTGAATTGAAGCTAATCAAAGTCTTGTAAAGAATATAGGATGAGTTCTCTTACCGGTCTACGATTTCTGAGACCCTATCTTTATCATGACATTCTCCCAGTAAAACCGGCTGCATATGCACGACTTTTTTCTACCCATTACGGTCTACGCAGTAAGCGGCCGAAGGCCCCATCTTGCGAAACAGGAGAGGAAGCCAGAGGTCGTAAAGCGAAGCTGAAAGAAGGTCTAGATCACGCTGGTACTAGGATACAAAAACTTCAGGTTGCTGGTGCCTTACAGTACCCCAGAATTGAAAAGGTTGGTAGAATTGCTTCAGTGAAAAGTTGTATTGAGTATTGTGCGGTATTACCATGTGGAGATAGTCATGAAACCAATGCTCTTACGTTGCATGGTAAGGATCATTTTCGACAGAGAATGAATTGAGGTTGATATTTGTGCAGGTAGAGTTGGAAGTGTACGAAAGTTTGGTTCAAAACTTGTCTTCATGAGTTTAATAGAGGATGGTCATGAAATTCAATTAGAAGCCGAATCTGGGATGATAGCCAAGAATCAAGATGTTAATGTGCAAACACCGATTTCATTCGAAAACTTAAGCAAACTCATGCAACGTGGAGATATAATTTGTGAGTGAAGATTCTGTGCATCGTGCGTGCTTGTTCGTGTTTGTGAATCTAACATGGAATAGCTGCAACTGGTTTTCCAATTCGTAAGGAGAATGGTTCAGCGACTCTCAAACTGATAAATTTACCACAAATATTGACTCCAGGTCTGGCACCGGTACCCAAGAAGTTAGAGGATCCAGAAACTCGTATTCGACATCGACATCTTGACCTTCTTGTCAATGATAATGTTGCCGCTACTCTACGACTTCGTTCTAAAGTTACACAACATATTCGTGATTTCCTTGTCAAGGATGATTTCCTCGAATTCCAAACTCCAATTCTTGCCGACACGGCGTCAGGTGCTATGGCCCAGCCATTCAAAACAAACGCAGCAGAGTTTCCTGAAAAGGAATTAACTCTCAGAATAGCTCCTGAGTTATGGTTGAAACGGTTGGTCATTGGTGGCTTGGATCGAGTGTTCGAAATTGGTCCTGCGTTCAGAAATGAAGGTCTTGATGCGATACATAATCCGGAATTCACCACCTGTGAATTCTACAAAGCGTATGCTAACCTCGAGGATCTCATTTCCATGACCGAGGAGTTAATCTCGGGTCTCGTACATCTCGTCGATACACTACGTGATAATACTCAAGGCGTAAAATTCATGCCCTTTACCGAACTTCCACGATTCGTCGAAGGAGTATACCAAAGACCGTTCAAACGAATCGAATTCATCCCCGCAATCGAGGATGCACTTGGAGAAAAACTGCCTCAACTCCAAGAAAATAACGCTAGAGAAGAACTCCTCTCAATTTTCTCCAAACACACCCTCGAAGTCCCCCAAAATCCAACTCTTCCCCGTCTATTAGATAAACTTGCCTCTATCTACATCGAACCGCAATGTTCCTCTCCGACCTTCATCATGCACCATCCTTCATGCATGGCCCCCCTCTCGAAATCATTCCTGGATACCAAAACTCAACAGTACGTTTCTGCACGTGTAGAACTCTTTATCGAGCACCAAGAAGTAGCAAATATGTACGAGGAGGAAAATTCTCCATTTTCCCAAAGAGGCAAGTTTGAGGAGCAGTTAAGGTATAAGGATGTGGAAAATCCGACGGATAAGGTAGATGAGGGATACATTCAAGCGTTGGAAGTGGGATTGCCGCCTACTGGGGGTTGGGGATGTGGGATTGATAGATTAGTTATGTGGTTAAGCGGTGCGAAGAGGATTAGTGATGTGCTGCCATTTGGAAATTTGAGAAATGTAGTCAATTTGGGAGCTGTGGTTAAGAAGGGGGAGGGAGAGGGAGATGAGAACTAGACCTGCTGGGGCGAGATGGGGCTTTGAATAGGTAACGAATGGAACCGTTAACACCGAGAGAGAAGAAATGATAACGAACCAAAAGCGGAAGATGCCGCAACACTAGTCTCGCCTCTACGAAATGATACTATAAGATATTTCAGAAATTCAATTACAGTTGCTACTCTCTCAAACCTCTCCCCCAAAAGAATCTAAAAAACCGCAACAGCATTCGGCGGGCTTGCCACCCCACCCGGCACATTCAACGGTGCACTCGTCAGAAAAAATGAATATTGTTTTTGTTCTGCGCATACCTTTGCCAGTTCTTCCAGATTCCAGAGTTCGCCTATTGGACAGCCGCTGGAGGGAAGGAAGCAGTTAGTCTGAGCTTGGTTTGCTTGGGGATTTTTATGAGGCAAAGGAAGGAGGGGAGGGGAGGAGAGGGGAGGAGAAAGAAAACTCACAATAAACCCAACAACCAATCATGCAGCCTCCATTCCCCATCTTTCGATGGCCAACACTCCCAAGCCACCGCATCACCCGCCACAGCAGCAAAATGTCGATTCCAAATCCATTCCACAGTTTCCCTGCACGACTTCACACCGATATATTCATGATTGTTTTTCGCGCCTTGGATGCGTTCTTCTGCTGAAGCTTTCTCATACCATTTTACAAATCCACTTCTTATAATCAGAATATCCGCCTCTTTAAATATGACCCCTTGTTCTTTTGCAATTTCCTCGATGGTCTCAATGCTTATCTCGTGTCTTGTTATTGGTGAGTAGGCAATATTGTGATGGGCGGCGTAGGCTGTGTAGTCTATTAGAACACCGCGACCGACAATACCTCCGCGTGCCGTCCAGACGTCGATACCATTTTTGCATATGTTCTCGGGCAGGAGAGAGGTGACATCAGAGTGCGGGAAGTTGTTGTAGTAGAGAGATGTAGGTTGGTGTGCCCAGTGGCCTTTTTCTTCTTGTTAAATTTGTCGGGCCAATATATGTAGAGATGCCTATGCTTGGGGGATGAAAAAGAGAGAGGAGACGAACGAAATCCATCCCATTGAGATCCACTCTGCGTGTTAATGTGTATTACATCATCATATGCTTTAAAACCCAAGGGAGTCAGGTCGCGAATGGTATGTTGAGGTTTTTCGCGGTTGAAACCTGGTTCGTGGATGCGGTCTATGGCCCAACTTTTGGGATGGGGGGTTAGTTGCTTAGCTTGCTGTTACCTGCTTCTTCTCTTATCTCATTGTTTTTCTCTTCCCTGATCAGGAATGACAAGAGGATGGAAACGAGTTGGAAATGAGAGGAAAAGGGATAAAGGGGGGTTTCAAAAAAGGAAACACACTTCAAAGCAACACTCCTGCCAGATTTAATCTCTTTACAAGCCTCAAGTGTATTCTCAGGCGTAAGTAAATTGAGAGTGCCGCAATTATCTCGCTCGCCATTTTGGTCAAAGAGACCCCAGGCTGTTCCTTGAGGCATGCCTGGAATGGGTGGCATATCCTTGAAGGAGGGAAGATTTTGGGCACGCATTTTGTGTGGTGGATAATGGGAGTGTTGTGGATATGTAAGGATGTGTAGAGATGAAAGGGAAGGGAAGTTTATTGAGGAGGCATTGCTTGATATATAGCTTCTATAGGAGGATATGCTGTGATAACCCTTGTGTAATGCCGGAATTGACTCTCCGAGGATGATACAACTGATCGGAATTGATATATTGATTTTGGGTGCTTGTATAACATATCTTTAATTTATACTTGTCAAGTTCGATCACTTGTCTCGTCCCCGAGAACACGGTATCTCGATGCGGGGTTGAAGTAACCAATGCTACTGCGGTAGGAACTATCCCATGGAGATGGACCTATAGCTAGGACTGAATCAGACAGCGACATGCAAGTACGGCTTCATGATTTATAAGATGTTCTATACACCGGGAATCAGAATGTGAGGTAGTTACTCTTAGCTTTCTCCGTGATCAAGTAAAGGGGTATCTATCAAGTTACTCCAAAGAGAGGGCTCTCGGTAGGAACGCGGGGTGACGATGTCACTTCATATGATGTCGGTTAGATAAAAAGCAAAACTTGATGTATCTGGATGTTGATTTCAACATATCCCTTATTCTTTATTCTCGGTTGAAGGTTCAAGCTGTGAAAGCCACCCTTATCTGCACAGAAGATCTAACGATTCTCTCCCGTAGTGAGTGTTTACTCATGATATACATTGTCATTGTTCATTGGAATTGAATTCAAGTGTTGAATCATGATATCATCACTGTGTTCTGCCATTATAGTACAGTACCACGTGAGTACCACGTGAGTACCACGTGAGTACCACGTGAGTACCTACAAGTACTGTAGTAAGTTACTTCCTTCTAGCTTACATCCACCGCCTTAAACTTCTACCCCGCCATTCACGGAGCACTCAGTATTCTCTCTTCCTATCATATCATTCCAAATATTTGTAATTGATGAACAGACTTCAACAGAGGTATAGTCCATACACTACGTGATTGACTAAAGTCCTAGATGAGATCGTGAAGTATGGAATATAGACAAGAATAATGACGTCGATGATCCCCACGCAAGCATCTGTTGGAGATTCCCCCCTTCAAACCGTGCGGACGTACATTAGCTATTTATCTAATGACATGTTGGCATGTTCGATAAGTATATATGGTCACGCCCTCATAAGATCCAATGTACTGAGCAATTGAAGTTACATATTACCATCTACTACAACATACCTAACAAATTAAACTCATCGCATTACGATAATCATCATGCCTAGAGTCTTCTTTATTACTGGTACCTCTACCGGATTCGGAAACAACCTTGTTCAAGAGGTTCTCGACAGGTAACACCTTTGGAAATTGGTAAATTATAGAAGCTGATATCTCATTACAGGGGAGATATAGCCGTTGCTACTGCTCGCAAACCTGAAACTTTGAAGTTCAAGGGAACAAGTGACGAGGTACTTTCATCATCAGGGAGATATGAAGCTTACTAATAGCGACAGAACTTCCTGGCTCTTAAGCTTGATGTCACCAGTCAGTCCGATATCGAGAATTCTTTCAAATCAGCAACCGACAAATTCGGCCGCGTGGATGTCGTTGTTAACAATGCAGGCTACGGTCTTGCTGGTGTTTTTGAAGAAGTCAATGAGCAACAGGCTCGTACTCAGATGGAGGTAAACTTCTTCGGCCTCCTTGCTGTTACCAAAAAGGCAATGGGAGTCATGCGGGAGCAAAAACCATCTGGTGGCCTCATTCAACAAGTCACTAGTGTTGGAGGTCAAAAAGGAGTACCATTCTTCAGCATCTACTGTGCAAGTAAATGGGCCGTGGAGGGATTTACCGAGACCATCAGCCAAGAGGTGAAACCAGAATGGAATATTAAGTTCACTTGCGTGGAGCCAGGAGGATTTCGAACTGATTGGGCTGGAAGATCTATGCAATTTCCCGAGAAGAAACATCCTGCATATGATCACATGAATGTTAGGGAGGCGATGGAAAAGAAACATGGTAAACAGCCTGGAGATCCAAAGAAAGCCGCGAAAGTCATGTATGAGCTTGCTACACTCTCAGATCCACCTTTGAGGGTAGTGGTTGGAAGTGATGGGTACAAAGCGATCATGGCGAAGATCGAGGAGTATAAGCAGAATTATAAGAAGTATGAGAAAATTTCCAACAGTTGTGATGTTGACGAATGAGTAGTAGAATAATCGGATTGCCATACAATCAGGATGTAGCAAAAATGTGCATCTCATCAAGATTTCCAGTCGAAATAAGAATATGGCAATTTACGTGAACGTCTTTCTGGGACTGCTGTTCTAAGCATCATGCAGTTAGTTGCCCGTCTTAAGAAACCCATATATCATCCATGAAGCCCACCGTTCTAAATTTCAAATGAACTCTTTCATCGTATTTTTTTCAATCATCAATGTTCGCACCTGAAGTTAATCATGTTGGAGGTTAAGATATAGTTTTGCAGATGGGGCAATTCAATATCATCCTGTCTTTGTCAAAGTAAAAGTGTGAATATTCAGGAATCCCAACTTTCATTCATAAACTGTAGTAAAATCAGCATGGCCAGCGACTTCATATCTTACATTCTTTGCCACCCATAAACAGACCTCGACATTTGATTTTGTATTCTATTGTGTTCCAGCATGGAGTCGAGACCAGGTTTGGGAGAATGGCGAGAAGAAGCGGAAGAGAGATTCTGAGCGGGCCACCAAATTCAGAGGTGGAACAGAGTGGGAAAGTCTTCGCAAAGAGTTGCGTAGTGCACGCAATGAGAGGTCCCTGTCACATAAATGATATATCAAGGTGCTGGTGGTGGAGAGAAGTGGAGCGATGAGGAATCTGTGATGGATCTGAGTATGATCTGGGTGATTTTTAGTGGCTTCGAGGGAGGTTTGGGTGGCTTATTGGGGGGGGAGGGCATATAGGAATTTGTTTAAGTTTGTATATCATCGATACGTATGAGTGTACGAAAGATAATGGAACAGACATATCAAAATATTTTCATTTTCTATCTAGAACCGTGAGTTTTGATGTATAATGAATGTGAAATGGGTAAGGTGAATGGGCACTTGGAGAGAATGGGGCGTTTCTATAGGAAAGAATCCACAAAAAGAGGCTATTGACTCCCGGTGAGGTAGTTCATAATTTCGGATGGGAGTACATGAAGTATTGAATTAGAAGTGAGAATTGAATGGTAGGGTATGATGGAGTTAGAATGAGGTGAGACGGTGCGAGGAGGGTTGGTGAAAATTAAGGGGTATAATTTAAGGAGCTTGGGGAGTTGTTTTGGCTGTAGGATGTAGTAAAGCATTCAAGGAGATGGCTTGAGAAGCTTGGAGCGAGGTTGGGTTTCTATGAGTGGTTATTCTGTGTGTGTGTTGAGATGTATCATGATTCATTTGAGGAGCGAGAGAGATAAGCGAGCGGATTTGATGTGTGGATGAGGGGCTTAGATTGACGAAAATAATCCTAGGGAGCTTGGGAGATAGTTGCCGATGGCTAGAAGGTGAGAGGGATATCAGAAACTGTTATGCATTTGATGCCGTGTTTATTATTATAATCTAATCTTGATGTTTGAAAATTATTTCAAAAAGCACAGTAACTTGCCTTTCAGTATCATTTTTCATGTCTAGAAAGATCCTTACATATAAAGAGTTGATGATTGAAGTGCACAATTAGTCAGATTCTTGGAGCAGTCCAAAGAGTTTGACTAGTGTAAGTCAATTAGGTTCTCATCTCTATCACTCAGTGAGGAAATACTGCTTCTAGATTATTACTGACTTGTAGATGATTAGTTCCTATGTCTTGAGTTAACGTGGTGTATTAAAAGTATCTTGGAGGATCTTAAAATACCAAATTATCTTATACTTTTATATGTTAGGAATATACTCATTCAAAGCTTGGTCTAGAAGTATAGTATATCCTCATTTTTTGCTCATCACATGATCAAGCAGGGATTATATGTGGATTTCGTAGATTGGGCGCTTGATCAGTTTGTAAGTTGGCATGGCGATATCTTAGACACATGCAAGTTCGGGTTTGCAACCTCAGACTTCCACCAGAAACTAGGCAGTATCAATCTAACGACAAGGTTTGGCTCAACACATGTGGTCCGTCACAACTACCAAAGCCATGCCTCCATTCAGTTATACTCTGGTCCCAATAAGCTTGGACAGTGTCCGCTTACTTTCTCTTATGCCCAATAGAGATGAAGCTGCCCCCCTGGAATGCCAACTTCATGAGTATCCTCTCCAAGGGTCAGGCAAGGAAACTCATTTATACGAGGCTTTGTCTTACGTCTGGGGGAGTTTCGATGATCCTCCGCAATGTATCTTCATAAATGGACACTATCTACCTATCACAGCGAACCTTCATTCAGCATTACTACATACTCGAAATCACACCTTTCAGAGAACTCTATGGGTGGATGCTATCTGTATCAATCAAGAAGATGAGCAAGAGAAGAGTCTCCAGATTCAAATGATGGCAAAGATTTACAGTCAAGCAGATCGGGTGATTGTCTATCTTGGAGAGGCAGCAGATTGTAGTGATCAAGCGCTTGAACTTATACGTGCTTTGGCAGAAGATGAGTCTATAGACATACCAATCAGTGAAGAGGACGAACAATCAGGAATGACGGACGATAGTGATAAGGCATCAGAAGTAACAGATGATAGTGATCAGCTATCAGAAGTGATGGACAGTAGCTATCAAACATCAGAAGTAACAGATGATAGTGATCTGGGGCTCAGAAATACAGACATTGATACACATGGCGAGTCTAATAATCCATCCATTAGTTATTCGGGCAAGGATTTCGTCCTCAAATTGTGTAAAAGACCATGGTTTCAGCGCATCTGGGTAGGTCAGTTTATCGCCTATAATCGATTTTTCCACTGAAATTTTTGATTCTAGGTACTCCAGGAGGTTGGTTCGGCTCGAAACATTTTGATTATGTGTGGCTCGACCGAAATAAACGGGTTTACTTTCTGCTATGGTATCAGCAAACTTAATCTTTTCTCTGGGGATCACTCAGGCTTACAAAGTTTGATACGCCCCGTAATCTATCTGATTAGAGGAGCAATATTTCGGTCAAGATACGCTTTCAGTTCCGCAGAAAAGCTCTCGCTAGGCGAGCTGATCGATATGTATCATAACCACAAGGCCACCCTTCGCCATGATAAGGTATATGCTTTGCTTGGAATGAGCTCTAATGGTATGAATTCTGCTTTGTTATTGCCTAATTACATGGTTCCATGGAAGACGCTCTTACAACGACTCGTCAGAATGATACTCCATGAAGGTATATCTGTTGAGACTTGGGATGATCGAGAGATATCAGTGATCAAGAGTCGTGGTTATGTCCTAGGACATATATCTACGGTATATATTGACAAAAATCGGGACCATAGGCAGTACGTAGGTGTCACTTTCAACGAGAGACCAAAATCCTTGCAATATAAGAAGCATTATGGCACCCAATGGAGTCTCCAGGCATCTGCCCAGTCTATCCGAGAAAATGACACCATTTGCCTTCTACAATGGAACTCAAAGCCAGTTATTATCAGGGCATGCCAGGATCATTTTACTATTATCATGAGCAGCGTGACTCCACGACGGCATGTAAAATCGGAGAGCGAACATGCCATACCTCAAAAAGCCCTGCACTCTGCGAATTCGTATGATTTCTTGCACGATTTTCTACTCGTCTGGAACTGGGAGAGAATTCCAGTAAACTTACAACACCCCAGAGGATACGAGAACTCAACAGAGATCAATGACCTTTTGCCAGAGTATATAAAAACAGATGCAGATAAGAGGACTAGATCAATTAATGTGGCCTTAGCTCTTGGAGACACAGAATGTAATGGAGTAGCAGAAGCAAAGCTTATGAAAGAGATCCAGAACTCCGAGGGAGTGCTTGGGACGAAACATCTACATATTTTATCATTAAAAGATCAACTTGCGTGGGTATGCAAGTGTCAAGAGCATTGGTTTACTGCAGAGCATCTCTTCTTGGAGGTGATAAAGACCAGGCAATATTTACAAGGGAGAGATCATCAAGATACACTAAACAGCAAAGCAAAGCTAGCGACGCTCTATATAGAACAAGCTGAGTCTAGATCACAAAGGCCCTACGGGTGGATACCCCTATTAATGGAAACTCCATTATTGAACAGATCATCATTGAAAAAACTACCAAAACAAATCAGGTGCAATACCCAGATCAACGAACAAGGTATTATCTTTGCTGCAATGTTTCTGGACAATGGAATGATGAAGCTTCTGTTAAGTCTGAAAAAGGAGAACGTGCATATCAATAGAAATGTGGTGGAGAATATGACAAATAGGTTCACTAACCTCTACAGCGCGAATAACGAAACGATGGCGGTGTTACTAAAAGAAAGAGGGGAAGAAATAGAGATGACAGATGCAACACTGAAAGCAATCATTCTGCACTATGACAAGGAAGTAATCAAACTGCTGCTTGATAAAAGAGGGATGAAGATGGAAGTTACAAACGAGTTGTTGAAGGCGGCAACGCAGCGAAGTGTGCTTATTCCTAAAAGCGACGAAGTGATGGCGTTGTTACTTGACAAGCAAGCAGCGAATGCAACAATCACAGAAGAAGTTGTGATAGCGGCAGTAGAGAATAGAGTGGAGGGATCTGAAATATTAAAGGTATTACTTGAGAAGCGAGGAGAAAATATCCGTATTACCGAAGGGGTGATGAAGGCATTAGTTATAGATGATGTAGGGAGAAGGTCTGGAGAATCAAATTCTGTGGGGTTTGTAAGAATAGGCGACTTGGAAAAAGATAAAACGATGCAACTTCTTGAAAAGCGAGGAGAAGATATGCAAGTTACAGAACAAATCGTGAGGATGATTGCAAGTGGACTCAGATTTGGCAAGGAGGCTTTGATGTTATTGCTTTCAAAACAAGGGGCAAAGATGAAGGTTACGGAAGAGATGGTGAGGATAGTTTCTGAAGAATACCCCGAGGAGATCTACTTATTGGAAGAGATGAAAAGCAAGGTGTGCATATAATGAATGTTGGCGGAATGGCAGTAGAAGTCGATGGATATAGAATCGCAGTCATAGTTATCATGTAAGTAGTGAGCATGACCGTCAAAGATAGGGCTGTGACATGGCCCCCAGTAGTTAGACATAGCGTCGCAGATTTAAAAGCTTTGAACACTCAGGAGCCAGTTTCTTTGACTATGTTTCAATGAGAAATACAAAGGAGAAATAGTACCAGCAGACTTACTGCCAGTGATTCTATTGTGTAAGGTGCAGATTGCTTCTGTCAGCCATATTCCACTAGGAACAAAAACTCGTAGACCAAGGGAATCCATTGCATTCAGTCCAAGCTATTGAATTTCAATCACTGCCTTCAGAGAACAGAACCTGATATAAAAGAGAGAGTGAAACAAGTGGAACAGAAGTGGCATATAAGTTCTACTCCCGCATCCGCGAAATCATATGATAGAAGCGTGAAATATTCCAATGCCATCATTCCACCTCAAACGGTGCGCCAGAGCCAACAAACATACATTTTGTGGCGTTTATAAAACAGACAGGATAAACAATGAACATCAAATAGAGACGAATATGCAGGCTGTGCGTCGAGGATCCAGATGGATCAAGGTAAACAAGAAATGAATCCCCTTCACTACACATGTAAGAGGAACCACCGCCCCATCAATCGTCAAGAAATCCCACTAGCCACGCACATTAATCATAGCAATATCACCAAATTCAATATCCATAGGAGGTATTCCCATGCTACTCAATCCCGAAGCCTCAACTCTAACATATATCAACCAAGAACCCAATCCCGACTAAGACTTCACAAATATACATATGATTGGTTGTAATAAAATATATCTAATCAGCAATCTCGAATCTCTTGGCAGAAATCCTCTGTATACATTTGGATATAATCAGCGGTTGAAACCCGTGATTTGATCCTCTTTTCAAGCGAAGGATGGACTAAAACTAGATGTCTGCAAATTGAAGGATTCGACGCAGGAGCATCGATAAAGAGATAGAAAGAAGTTGAGATGGAAAGAGTGGTATACTATTATCAAGACTTCACCCCATTCAACCAATCTTTTTGATTTTATGTGATGAAGTTATACGTTCTAATTTTGACTTCATTGTCCTTTACCAATATCATCAAAAGGGGCTCGACCAAATGATCTACCCCTTCATGCCACGTAACTCCAGATATGTAAGGTATAGTTAAGTATATTACACTATCAGGTCCAAAAACACCTATCTAGTTATTATTGTTTTCCGTTTCCCTTCCCATGTATTTCTTGCCCTCAATATTTACCATCAATTCGATCCTATATCATACAATATACCCGATATAAACATGTATCCATCATGTATCTCTCCCTTTCTCGGATCGCCCATGTTATTCTTTGATATACAGACTATATCACCCCAATGTAAATAATCATACAATAAACAATCCAACAAATTCGTTTGTATGTGTACATTTTCCCTTCCCTTCCTTCCATCCCCCAATCATCCAGGATATATATCAGTATCAATCCAACCCAATGCACCCTAATTACCATGCAAAACGTGTACCGCAATGCGACGCGATACAATTTCAATGCCTCAGAACGCCTCGCTCCCATTGCTATTCCCAGCTCATGATCGTATACATATATACGTATGTTTCATCCCACTTGTATGCTTCACGATATACTTCATGAAGCATATGCATCCTGCCATCCCATCCCGCTTAATTCGCATGCCACGTTGAGAGATAAGAAGTCCAGGCTCAAGGATCCCCAGCAGCAGATCCTCTAATAGTAGCTTGACTATCCATCCATCTTCTCCTCACACTGGGACGAACCATATTACTATCCTTATTCTCTTTCTTCTCCTCACTATTCCCATTTCCCTCCCTAGAATTCTCATCATCACTCACCCCAATCCTCCCAGGACTCTCCGATTCCCTCTCAGCCAACATCGAACTCGGCGTATTAGTACGTGCACGAGTGAAGTCCTCACGACTAGAATTATCCATCAATGTATCGCCCAAAACCTCCGTACTGTCCCCCCTCAGCGCGCTCATGTTTCTCCCTGGAACATTTCCTTCTTGGATGCTCCCCAGAGGTCCTCCAAGTTCTAATTTCTTCGCCACCTCCATCTCTTCATTCTCCTGTCTTTCTAATCTCCCCACATTCTCAACCGTTAATTTCTGGGGCTTAGTTTGTCCTTCTTCTCTAGCCATCACCTCAGACTTTCGATCTCCATGCCCATGTCCATGTCCATGTACAACACCAACTCCATGTTCATCACTCGCCGCCCCAACTAACTTCTCATCCCTCAGCTCCTTAGCCTTCTCCTCAAACACCTCTCTCCTGACCGCTCGTTCCCCCTCATTTTCCGGTTGTGGTAACGTGAAATGGTGGGAATGATGTCGGTCATTTTTGGCTGGGCGAGATACTTCTAGTGGCGACTGGGTTTGGTCTTTAGGTGGTCTGGCTGGGTCAAAGCTTGGTTTGGATTTATTTGCTGGATCAATTTCAAGTTTGAAAGTTTGGGATTGAGATGCTCGCTTAGTTGTGTATGAATCTGTTGGTGATTCGGGTGCCTGAATTTCGCTCTTGTCCATGGATTTCGATGAATGATGACGAGCGGTACTTGTTGAGGCGCGACGGTCAAATCTATGATATGTGGATTAGTAATATATTCAACTTACTCCTGCATGCCCAATCCAAAGGATGATTTTCAAAAAAGGATAGGAAAAGGGTAAGTAAAACATACTTCGACTTCCCGCGCTTCCTAGAACAATTATCATTATCACCCTCCACGCAATCACTGCCCTCCTCATCATACTCCTGAGTCTCTGATTTCGGCACCCTCCTATTAATCGCCCACCTCACCAACATCTTCTCCAGTGTCTTCCCTTTAACAGGTTTCGCGAGATAATCATCCATACCTGCTTTCTTGCACTTCTCGCGGTCGCCTTGAATGGCCGAAGCCGTCATGGCCACGATGGGAATATTACGTGTCGAATGATTGTAGGGGGAATGGTGACGTATTATATGCGTGGCACGGTATCCATCTATGATTGGCATCTAGTGTTGTGTTAGTGGGAATTTTAGAGGTACTTTATTGAACTCACTTGTACATCCATGAGAATGATGTCAGGTTTTGGATGAGGAGGATTTGGAGATTCCGCGGCAAGAAGATAATCAAGAGCTTCTTTTCCATTCCAAACTGCAAAAGGGGAAAATCCTAATTTTCGAATAGTCTTAAGAGCGATTTGCTGATTAATGGCGCTGTAAGATATGTCAGCACAGAATCATTCAGAATCAAATAAAGTAAAATACTTACTTATCCTCAACAAGAAGAATTTTGATGTTAGCTCTATCAGTAGGTGACATTTCTGCCTCCGACATAAAAGGAGGTGTCATACTTATTGACCTATGATGCCTAGGTTTTTCCAATGAATTCTTGTGAGGCGATGAGCCAGTATCGTAATCTGAACTACCACAAGAAACACTCATCTCAGACTGCAAACGGTCCGGCAAACTTCCAATATCAATCAACGCATTTCCATCATGATACTGTGGTTTGTTGAAAGGAATCCAGAAGCTCGCCGTTGTACCTTGCCCCAAAGATGATTCCAGAGTAATTCTACCATGCATCAGGTCCACCAGGTTCTTACTGATCGTGAGACCTAACCCTGTACCACCAAACCTCCTTGCTGTGGATGAATCTGCCTGACTGAAAGGTTTGAATAGTCGTTTCCGAACCTCCTCTTCAATTCCAATGCCCGTGTCTTCAACTACAAATTTGACTTCAATAGTATCTGCATCTTCTTTTTCTTTGATAACCGAAAATTTGACTCTTCCCTCGCTGGTGAATTTGATACTATTGGTGAGCAGATTTGTGATGATCTGACGAACTCGGCCTGGATCACCCATGACAATCAAATCTCTATTAAGCCCAACGGCGATGTTGGATTCGAACATCAAATTCTTTCGTTCAGCAGCAAATCCTAACATCTTGCTAACATCTCGGACTACAACTGACAAGGAAAATTGTACCTCCTCAATATCCAATCTACCAGATTCAACCTTTGAGAAATCCAAAATATCGTTGATAACGGTAAGAAGAGCATTGGCAGAACGTTGAATATTCTCGGCACATTCTTGCTGTTCTTCATCAAGATTCATATCAGTGAGAAGCTCGGCCATCCCTATCACACCAGCAATAGGAGTACGAATTTCATGCGACATATTGGCCAGGAACTGACTCTTTAAACGACTAGCTTCTTTGGCAGCTGCTTCATTTGCTAGAAGTCTCGTGTTCTCTCTCTCTTGCATTTGGAGATCATTTTCTCGATCCTTGATCTCAGTGATATCCATAGATAATCCAATGACACCATCGATAAAAGCTTCATTGACATGTCCACCGCCATCCTTCTTACCCAGAACAGGAACAAATTTGGTTCGATACCATCTATTGTCGATTGTATGTTCTTGTATATCCTCCATAATCTTTCCAGTCAAGATATCCTCGATTGGTTGTAGTGAAGAAGGTATCATATCGTGCCTTTTCCTGTGACTGGATTGTGTGAACACATCATAGACATTCTTTCCAATATAATCGTCTCCCTTGGGCTTACCACTGCCAGCAACGCTCTCATCGCTAGATCCGATCTCACTCTCAAGATCCCAAATGAAGGAACCTTCGAGAAGATTGATCCTTCGATGTCGGTCCACAGAGAATAGCGTGACTTGCGCATGTGTTATCACGGACAATAACTGCTGGCGAAGTCGTTTAGCCTCAAATCGTGATATAACAGTCTCATGGATATCCGTGCATGTTCCAAACCATTTTTCGATCTCTCCAGTGTCTTTGTTTCTTAAGCACACAGCTCGACCAAGCATCCATCTCCATTCGCCATCGTGTTTCCGACAACGATATTCGGTAGTATAGGAATCGCCCGTCTCTAGACAATGCTGCCAGCGCTTTTTTGTCAAGGCCATATCTTCTGGATGAAATGGTAATTTCCAACCCTCCCCAATGGATTCTTCCACGCTCAACCCAGTGTAGTCATACCACCGCTGACTAAACCAATCATGCAATCCATCAGGCGTAGCCGTCCAAATAAGCTGGGGCATACTATCACAAATCCTTTGAAACCTCTGCTCATCAGCCTCTTTTATTTCAGCAATTTGTTGAGTCACAGCTGTGATGTCCCTACACGTCACAATACCGGCCAAGAACTCGCCAGTATCTGGATCTCGGACTGCCTCTCCTGTTGAATGGTTAGCACATTTTGAATCGGTCCTAGAAGAAGCTTCCCATACCCAAGCAATCATATAGAATCTTTTCCCCGGTTTCAGGATCATAAACACCCAACAAGCGACTAGCAAATGGTGTTTGTGTCCTCGTCAAAACAGAAATAGGATATTCCGACGGATCTAAAGCTATGGTGAAATCGTGGTTATAACAGTGCCATTTTCCAACTAAATCAAACCCTTTTAACTTGTTAGTATTTCTGTAGTAAAGTTATGTATCGAGAAAAATCATACCGTCTTTAATGTTAGTCATGTCGGCTTCTCTAGCAAACAATCGTCTTGCAGCTTTATTCGGTATTGTTACACTCTCATCCTTCCACATTGCCAGAATTGGAACTTCAGTATTATCCAATAGTGCATCTTTCAAAATGATTACTTTCTGTAGGATTGACGGAGCTCCTGATTTGTTAACACGCGAGGGAGGACCCAAAGGTGGAAATGGTGAAGACGACATAGGCGCATTAGTGGGGCTCGTAATTGCAGATGAGCCACTGGATCCTTGATTGGAATCATGGTTGGAACCACGTTCGGAGCTGGCGGAAGATGCGCTCGACCGAGGCAGCGAGCTAGACAAGTGGAAGGCTTTACTCGACCCCATGCGAAACTTAGGGTTATGGATCTTGGTGGTGCCCTCCTCCTTCGTGATAGGCGATAGAGCCTGGGCAGCTTCCGTGCTTGTAAAAGTCAACATGAAGTATTTTTGATCTTCGATCTCGAAGATACTGATGATCATCTTGGCGTATGAGTCTATGTTTCGTCAGCTTTATCCCCCGAGTACACAGTCCATAAATGAAAGGGCATTTGAATGGATCCAGTCATGCGGGTTGATTGTACGAATTCTTGTCGGACGGTAGCTCGACTTAGGCATGGCAACCAAAGTACTTGGAAACGGGCCAAACTTGTAGCTACAATTCGAAGGTAACATTTGAAAATTAATCAGACAATAGGTCTGAAGGATACCTGCAGACATTGCTGTATGGATGGAAGAGACTATCAAAAATAGACTTACGTCTGCCCGCCATATGCTTAGCCGTTCGCCCTGCAAATGTTGATGCTGTAAGTGAACCAGCTGTGATTACAACTTCTACCACTGCATCATGAATCATGGACGCTTTCTTCTCAATATTTCTAATCTCACTCCGAGTTTCACTTCTTTCGGCCGTGGGGGTCACTTCCCCTCCATATTCCGAAGTCACCGTATCTTGTGAATCCGTGTGTATGTTGATTTCGTCGCTAAGACTTTCGAGAAATGAATCCCATGTAACCCATACAGGCCTGAGATCTTTTATCATATCGATACCCAATTCGGCCAGAGTTTGTCCTTTGTATCGTTCCGCTGGTTGTAAATTCTCCCCATTCGCTTCATTTTCATCATCGTCGGCACTGAGTAACCTGGCAGTGGCTTCGTTCGCAAGTACCACGGTTTTCGAGTCATCCAAAACGATTACAGGGTATGGCAGATAATGCATAGCCGAAAATGCTACATCGGCAGGCGAAATCATCCCCGGAATCCGTAAATGTAGAATACTGCTCTCACTCGATCCTCGGCGCCCATTCATATACTCTTGGGCTTTCAGAGCATCCAGTCCATCGATTTGGCCAGGAGACATGTGTAAAGGTGACACCGGTCGATCGAATTCTGCTTCTGGTGTACCAATCTCGGTTTCATTTGGCGACACCATTTGCGCATCCCGTAGAGGGAGTTCAATGTGGGTAGGGTGCTTGTCGACAGCCATGATTGATGATGTATGGACCAACACTTGGCCAGATGTTTGTATTATATTTCTCAGTATCAACCACCCAATATCGCGTTGCCTGTCTAATTTATTCTTTGAAGTGTAGGTGTTTACTCTTCACAAGTTTTAAAATTCCAGCCCGCTAAGACGTCATGTTGTTGCTAGTATCAAAATGGGATCGTCAATGCTGTCGCCACGTCGATATGGAACGAATGTGAAAAGATGTATCGTCGTGCGTGCATGCACGTAGTCTGATGGGAATTGTCTCAAGACGATGGCATTCATGAAGATTGGGAGGGGGGATGGGGGGATGGCAGGATATTTACTGATAAGCAAAAAGAACCAAAATTTCACATTAAAGTTCGTGTGCGGATGTTTTGGTGGTTCCAGGTTGGATGAATCCGGGTTTGAATTGACTAAAACGGAATTAGGTCAAGTTTGATACCATTATCGACCTAAAGGCAAGACTAGGTAGATACGTACTGTGCTGTAGGAACATTATTTTAGAAACTAAGTCATAGAAATGATAATAATAGTATACGCATATTATTATTACTATCATCTTATTATATCACCAGTGAGGAACAGCAGCTTATAAACCATAATAACACTGATTAGACACGAATAGATGTCACCATAGAGGCCACCGTCTATTGAATATCCGAAAGGTAGATAATACTGTAGGCACAAAGCAAGGTAGGCAGGTACTAGGCAGCTTTACAGTAACAGGAATGAAGGAACGAAGGAACGAAATAGAAGTATGTACAGTAAGTAAGTATGTTGTTACCTAGGTAAGTAGCTAATTAGATGTTAGATTAGTATAGTAAGTATAGTTAACATGTAAAGGATCAAGCAAGATCAAAATCATTCGAACTCCCGAGGTCTTATTCTCTCTCCTCTTTCATTTCTAATAAACAATCTTGCAGCAGAATTATAATTATAATTGTAATTGTAATTGATATTCAAACACAGAAGAAGAATTTGAATAATATGGATACTTTGATAACTAAAAAAACGGAATGTGAAAAGGTCTAAAGGTCTAGAGTCAAAGTTATCCAAAGGCTAATAAGTAAAACAAGGATGAAGGATTTTCTCTAGACAATAAAATAGTAAAAGATTGACATTGACAATAATTCCCAAGTTAAGATCTTCCGCAAACATTAGATTAGTATTGTATATCAGGAATGGGGGGTGATCTGATCTCAAACCTTCTTTCCCATTACCGGATAGAGTTCAAGTCATTCAATCAAAGGAACGAAGTGTATGGAGTATGTAGCATCTAAAGTTCCATAACCTTAGGTAAAATTTACGATACTGTAGTTTGTAGCAAGTAATGTTAATAAGGTTATGTATGTTGTGACTTTGATATTCCTTAACAATGTTGTCTGTTCATAGAGGGAGGGAGAGAGGGAGGGAAGGAGGGAGGTAGGGAGGGAGGTAGGTAGGTAGGTAGGTAGGTAGGTAGGTAGGTAGGTAGATAGTCATGATCATATCTCTCATTCCTTTTCTATAACAACATGAAGATTATGTCAAGAGGTAGGATTAGATACTACTACTACTATTACTATTATTACTACTATTACTACTACTACTACTACTACTATTACTCCTACTCCTACTCCTACTCCCTACTACTGTTCGGCAGCCTACTAAAGTACTGTTCAATCAATCAAAACTTTGGAATCACATACAACTCAAGAGTCCACTGAGTCTACTGATTGATACTGAGTTCGCTGAATAATCCACGGAGTCCTCTTTAGCTGCCGAAAGGGTCTCATGGAAGGTATCCACAACAGGTTCCTCCGAAAAGTGCTAATCGGTCGGATACTTTTACAGTCCCTACTACTGCAGTATTCCTTTACAGTACATAGATACCGCAAGGAAGTATATTCACAATGCTCCATTTCCATGACGATCTTGCGGAGAAATAGGGGGCTATCTGTCATATCATTAAATGCAAGAAGTCTTGATTCATATAAGGATCTTCACTTGATACTAAAAACGTTGAAAATTGTTGGATTTTTTGCACTTACTGTATTGCAGTATCCATCGGGAATCCATGTACTACTGTATAAGAGCGAGCTGAACAAGGGGCTGGGTGGGGGGAGTGGCAAATGTTGACCCTTTTTCCCTCTTCTTTCCCTTGACCCTGGCTATCGTATCTACCCAAAGTCCCTTCTTTTCTGCTGTGGAACGTCCAAGTCGAAATTTGATTTGTTGGGAAATCGGATTATGACGTTGATATGCTTGCGATATATTAATTGACCTGCACCTCCACATGTATACCTAGCATTTTCTTAACTCTTGAGGCGGAGGGTACATGTAGATGTATATACTTACTTCAATAGTTCTGTGTATGAACCCTTAACCATATCCATTATGGATGGATTCCAGCATCAATATGATGCCTATACTAAGTAGGTCGGGTATACTTGGAAAGATCGTAGGAAAGACTAGGCTAAAGTTCATACAATCAAACAGTCAAACAGTCCATCTACTCGATAAATAATGTTACAGCACAGGTAAGGAGAGACATGATTCTTAAACTGTATCCATTGTGGATTCTAGCATCAATATGACTGACCCATCGGATGACAATTGAACATACCATAAAAAAGAACATATAATACAGATTTCAATCTTAGTTAGCAGTGCCAGCCATGAAAATACCATTAAGGAGTAATTGATACATTTCTCGATCTTTCCCGCTACCTCTGTCCCATAATCCATCCCCTTCATTCCACCTCGTCAAGATATATAAGAAGCGAGTTTATCATTTGGATAATAGTACTCGTACACGCAAAACTTATTCGTTGAGATAGATAAATTAGCAAACACCATACGAAATATCAACCAGAAAATCGTATCTAGGATTTTAATGATATAGATTTCATGTGAGATCTGATATACATGTGTATTATCATGATAATAAATCACAGCAACACCGAGATAATCTGAGAATAAACTCTCTCTACCCTTATCAATATCAACACATCCGAACCTTACTCTTTCGTCAGTAGGAAAAAATCCAAATTTTTGCTTGGGTATATATTATTCTGCAGGCAGCTAACTCATGGTGATTGAAAGGATATATGAGGAAAACGAATTGAAGTCTGTATAGGTCGTTATGTAAGATTTACATACAAATGTGTTTAAAATATCTTATCTTCTGTTCTCTTTTCGTCCCGTCCTTTCATCACCTTGTTCATCAATCCTTATTTCGTCTCTCCCATCTCCATTTCTTCTTCCTGCACTGAACATCTGATCAATGTTTAGACAATTCGATAGCTCGTTCTTCCATCGCATGCTACTCCTTTCACCTTTTCCTCCACACCTCTTCTTCTTCGACTCAACTCAACCTTTTCCAGTCAAAAAATCCAAGTAACAGTCTCCTTGATTTCAAAAGGAATTTTATGTCTATCAACACACATTACAATTAGTTTTGTATTCCACAACCACCGCCTCCAATAAAAGATCTCAACTGAGAAAAGAGAAAGAGAACCAACCTAATATCCGCAGCACTACCTCCAACCCAAACCTCAAATTCCCCTTCCTCAGCAACCCACATCCCCTTTCCTTCACGATAAGAATCGTCCCAGTACCCCACCGAATATCTATCAATATCAATATGCACCACTTTCGATTCCCCAACTTCAAGAGAGACTTTTGCAAAGCCCTTGAGTTCCTTTTGTGGTCGAACCAACTTACTCTTCACATCGTGAATATAGAGCTGCACGATTTCTTTCCCCTGCATAGTTCCTGTATTTTTGATCTCTAGACTCAATGTGATACTTGAATTCGGGGATTCGGAAGATAGGATGGAAGAAGAGAGTGTGGGGGGAGAGTATGAGAAAGTAGTATAAGAGAGACCGTGACCAAATGGGAAAAGGGGAGGTAGTGAAAGGTGATCATAATGGCGATAGCCAATGTAAAGGCCCTCGCCGTAGAGAGAACGAAGGTTTTCTCCGGGCCAGGTATGATAGGTTGGGTTATCTGCAAGGCGAACGGGGAATGTTGTCTGTTTGATGATGGTTAGATAAGATGTTAGGAAGAATAAGTATTTGGAACGGAGGGGTAATCAAAGGAACTTTTCCAAGAAAGCAAATTCCAACAACATACAGGTAATTTTCCACTCGGGTTCTCCAATCCAAAAAGTACCTCGGCCAAAGCATTGCCCGCCTCCTGTCCTTGATACCACGCTTGCAAGATTGCCGGAACTTTCTTTACCCATGGCATTGTTACTGGACTTCCCGACTGATTAACAACAATTGTATTCGGATTTGCTTCCACAACCGCATCAATCAATCGATCTTGACTTCCATCTCTTGGTAAATCCATTGTTTGACGATCATATCCCTCACTTTCCCACTCCGCATCCAAACCGACGATTACAATCGCAACATCCGAGGATTTCGCAGCATCAATAGCTATCTGCAAGTGATCTTCGGCATCTGCCTCCTTGTAGCCAATGCGACAGCCGCCTGTGGCGTGAGTTTGGCTGATTTGTGCCTGCTTGGAAAGTGGACGAACTTCATTTGTTGTCTCGGCTACCAATTCAACTGGAACATTGGCTTCAAGGTAGATATCAAAGAGAATATCTTTGCTCCCCGAAAACATTGCTTCGCCCAAATCTGTCCAGTTCCACAAATCAACTTTCACATCTCCATTTACGAGAAGACGACCAGGGCCTACGCTTGAGAAAGAGAGGGTGTGGAGACCGGTGGTCATGGGTGTTAGTGTTGTTTTTGCGCGGACGGACCAGATGGGGTTGACTTCCTCTGGGACAGAATCCCAGAGGAATAGGTCTGTGTTTGTGCGATGCTGAATTATTCGAGGAGTACCTTCGAATTTGTCACCGATGTGGAATTCAAGGGTTACGCCTTGGACGCCAGTGGAAGTTTTACAGTATTCTGCTGCTAAGGGAAGCCATTTATAGGTGTGGCAACCTAAAGCATAAGTGACATCCTTTCCAGGCATAGCTTTGATGCTATCAAGAGGGATGGTATTGTAGTATGGATTCAAGCTAGCGCTGCCTCCACCCCCTGCTATAGCTCGATTAGCATTTGGTCCGATGACTGCGATTTTGGCTTGAGAGGATTTAATTGGTAGGACATTGTTTTCGTTCTTCAGTAATGTGATTCCTTCTACCCCTGCTTGACGAATCAATTTTCTTGTCTCTACCCTGTCGTCTTCGGTTTCGGGAGATTCGGGTGTCATGTCTGACCCTTTTGTCCGTTCGGTGAGATATAATACGTTTGCTGCGGCTTTTTCAACGGCTTCTCGGCTTAGTTTGCCGTTTTCGATTGCTTTGATTGCCTTTTCTCCTCGCCATTTTGTTGAGACAGGCATTTCTATGTCGCAACCTGCTTCGATGGATTCCACTATTGAGTTTGTTCCACCCCAATCTGACATGACCAGACTAGATTGTGTTAGTGTCATTATATACGAGAGGAGACAAGAATATCATTACCCATCGTAATTCCATTCCCCTCTTAAGATCTCTTTCAACGTATGAAAGTTGCAGTCCGCATGAACCCCATTGATCAAGTTGTATGAGGACATTACAGCCCAAGGATTGGCTTCCCGAATGGCCATTTCGAAAGGACGCAAATATAACTCTCGCAAAGGCCTTTCCTGTACAACAGAATCAACTGTTAACCTAAATGTCTCCTGTTCATTGGCTACAAAATCTGCACATATAATTAGCCAAATGGACGTGACAATACAACACCAACGAGAATATCTTACGTTTTATTGTTGCAGCAACTCCTTTCTCCTGTAACCCCTTTATATAAGCGATAGCGAGCTTGCCTGTCAAGAAAGGATCTTCCGAGAAAGATTCAAAATTTCTCCCACCCAATGGACCGCGATGTAAGCAGACTGTTGGTGCTAGTAGAACTTGAGCGGCTCGGGCTTTGGTTTCATCTGCAAGGTGTTGTCCAACTTCATGAATAAGCTCGGTGTTCCATGTTGCGGCTAGTGATATACCACATGGAAACAACGCAGCCTGTATATGTCAATAATCTCCTACACGTGAACCATACTTTTGACAAACCTTTGTTCCAGCCTTGAAGATAGCCCCGCGAGCACCTATGATTGATTTCAATATCAGTATATACGGTAATGGGTTTTAGTGAAGACTGTGTTGTATTTGAGATTGTAAAATGATAGGAGAATTTAGGAGTGCATGAAGCTTTACCATTTGGACCATCAGAAGTCTTGAATGCTGGTATTCCTTTGGATAGAATTGATTTTGATCTCCAAAAGTCAGCTGCTACTAGCAGAGAGACCTGGGACGGTCATCAGCAATGATAAACTGTCAGGATGTAAGAAGTTTACCTGCTCTTCAAGTGACAAGGTGTTAGCCAATTGACGAGATTTTGTTCTGGGGTCAAGTATAGCATGCTTTTCCAAAGGACTTTCAGGTGGAGATATTTCGGAATCTGGAGTTGCAACTGTATCTCTACTTGAAGTAACATCCGTCGCTTCTTCAAACTTATCAAAGATAGAGTCCGAAATTTGACTTTCTGGTGATTCCGCCATTGGGATGAGGCAGCAGAAAGATTGAAGGTGGTTTGTATAGATAAACTTAGATAGGGAAATAATGTTTTATCATATCAACGAATGAATGTAGGAAGAAGTAGTCGATGCTAGCATGCGGCGAAGTATAAAAAATGAGCCACGTATCTAAACAACAACAAATTCCCGGAATATTCACAAAAGAGTTTGACTGAGGGGATGAAACGGAAGAAGAGATATTTAATAACGCCAAACATCAGAGTAGCATGCAATAAGCAATCTAGATTGCATGTAAAGTCGATATCAATCTTTCCAGAGACCGATCCCTGATCAGCTGTGTTCAAGTTATACATCCCATAGCCGGTCCTGTACGGATGAACATCCCACACGCCGCATAGATGAAGATAAGGCGTTATGAAATATTAGAATTAGTGTATGGGTATACTTGCTCCATGCGTGGAAATGGCTGAAATAGAAATTAATATGGATCCGGTGTAAGAATTGCATGGCTACAGACTGCTATTCTGACAACCCTGCATATTGTGCAAGGAACTGTTGGTGTAACTGGTATTTCTGGATACAAGCTTTAAGCAGATCAATCAATCACAACTTTGCTCAGCCTTGGGACGAGTATATTCTGTCAATTAAAAGGCAACAACGGTTTGAACGGACCGGCTCAGCGATGTTCTAACACTTTAGGAAGGTAAGACATGCTCTTCGAGTCCTTTTGAAAGAGACACTAACGAAGACTCCTTGCATATAGTGGAAGCATTCAGGAACGGGGGTGGGGGGTGTGAAGAAGACGATATCAGAGGCTTCGTCAACTTGAGTTGGTGTTACTCATTCTTGCCATTTTTTTTTCAGCTTCACAGGAAAAAGCAGGAGGTAACATGCACAGAATCGCTTAGGCAATGCAGTGTATCCATCTAGGTGGTATCTTGACCTTTGTATTTGAAAAAACCAAAAACACTGTATCGAACGAAACCTCATGGCGTTGAATACTTCAATAAGACGCGTCGACATCTGTAAGGCGGACATGCGGGCCGGTTTCGCCTCCAATAAGCTTTCGTTTGCATGATCGTATACTGGGAATGTATATATACGATCCGAAATTTCCATTAACCACTCGGGAATTAATAGGGTATCTAGAAGGATATGTTCAGAGTAGATCTTCATACCATGGTACCTTTAACCGTGAGACTTGTAACTATCAAAACGAGTGTGAGATGTGAAAACGAGACAAAAGGAGGAGATGGGTGTTGATTGAAGAACGAAGCGCTAACTAAGCATGGCACGGTAGAACTAGTCGATCATGTGACGAGGTGTATATTTCTTGTTTCTCCACATTCTAGGTCTATCCACTTCCCGCATCAAACAATCACAATCACAATCAACTATCTCAACGCGATGACATTAACAAGTTTTATCTTCAACTGTAATCTTTACACCTCAGACTTCACTTCAAAAGATACTTGTACTACCATCGGGATGCGTGAAAAGGTTCCTTCCAATCCTCAGCTTCACTCACTAGCAACTAACAAGTATAATCCCAACTTTAACCTTTATTTGAACCTCAACTTTTCTCGTCCTACTTCTTTTTAACCATGTTCATGCAAGATCTTTACAATCCGTAGAGCCTCCAATCATTAAAATATATCTGCATATCATCTCGCTTCTACGCCTCCCGAAAAAAATGGCTGAAACATCACAACATCATCAGTCTATTGAAGAATCTGAAGAACGACCCAATGTATCACCAGCAGAAAGAGATCAATGGGAATCCACTGAACTTTCTGTATTGGCCCACACAAGACAAAATTATACACGCGCCTCATCTTCTCATGCATTAGGCCCTGGTAGTACAGCACCCACTGGCTTCATCGGTCAATTCACCTACAGTATCTCAAAGTTCTGGAGACACCAAATCAGTGTGACAGTTGACCACGTCACATGTAGAGATCACTTAGGTACGTATCATTACCTACTTTTTATCCCTTTACCGATGTTATTTATACGATTTGTCAGTGACAAGGTCATTAATGGAATACGGAGATCCAGGGCCGAAATACTTCTATCAGCCGAGACTTTCATTTCATCTACTGAAGTTTTCTGCAGATATCAGATTCTGTGTTGTTGGGCTTGGCATTTCTTTCTGTATCTAGTTCTTGATTCAGTATAGATGTGATTCTTTGCTCTACATATTCCTTGTTTGATGTTTGGTAGTTGGACTCGCTAACAAGTCTGTATCAGCCCTCGAAAGAACTTTCTTGGCATATCTCAGGACTTCATTGACCTTGTCGATGCTTGGGGTATCGATTGCGCAACTATTGTATGTACTTCATCTAAGTTAATATTTCTATGGGGATTTTACTGATAAATATTCAGCCGACTGCAACATTCCCCCACGCCAAATCGCCTGATAGGCTTTTTCGTGCTTGGAAAACCCCTGGCTTGTATATGTCAGGTAGCCGCAATAACAACTTTATTGATAGGAGCCATCAGAAGTTGGAGACATCAAAATGCTATTGTGAGGGGCAAGGCTCTTTTCGGAGGATTTGATGTCATTGCCATAGGAGGCGGATTATTTTGCGTGAGTTAATCTCGACGTATTTGGATATCATGGCTATGACATGATACTGAGCGAGCATTACTAACTAGATGAAGATCCTTCTGACATTCCTCATACTCCTGATTGCCGTTGATGTTACGAAAGAAGATTCAAATTCTAATAGATGAGAGTTCTCATTGATCGACTTTCCGGTATGTTGAAATGCCTGGGACGAATGGCCTTTCCTCTTGTCTCTTCAGTTGACCATATCTCGGATCAATTCACTACGAGCTTGCTCATCTGACCCCGTAATATTGAGGAGGAGGGGGCAGGAGATATATATTAAAAGCCAAGAACATACACGTCGTTTGTACATGTTCGATGTATATTGGGATGATAAAAAGCTATCTTTACTCTTCACACACTGAATACTGAACAATGGGAGGTAAATGGCTAGGAAGCGGGGGCTTGATCGCATAAGGAGTGATTCATGGATTATTTAAGGATGTACATGTAGCCAAAATGGTACGAATTGCGGGAAACACACAAACAGCATTTCCGGAAGGTTGAGATGAGAGTACTGGTATATGTCTTTTCATGAACCCCTATTCAAACAAGCTCTTCTACACTGCGTTGCCTTTTCCATGATGCTTATACAATGATAGAAGTCAAACATCAAAAGCAATATCAGACTCTTATATAGCAGCCATAATGATGATTATCACATTGCCAATTTGTTGAATCTATATGATGTAGGGACTGTTGTGATGTTTGGTAATGTTTGGATGATGTTTGATCGATCTTCAAGTAACAATAGGTATTCAGCTACCTACCTGCGGAGTAGTAATCATTACCTAGTAGTTCTAATGCTTTTTCCAAGTGATCCAATACCTTCAAACATCTATTTTTATTTTTATATCCAATCAACATCTAACTTTTTGATTTGTTGAAGTATCTACGTCATCTACAAACAAAAACAAAAAATTAAGGATTTGAAACTCTAACAATCAAAGACGGCCTTTAAAAAGAAGATATCATAATCAATCACCTAATGATCGATCAATCACATGATGATGACCAAAATGCTGGGCCATGATACAAGAAAAGTATCTATGGATTACTACAGTCAGTACCCGGACATGTCAACTCAATCGCCTTGTAATCCAGAGTACTTGCTGTAAGGTTACGCACGGTTACTACCTACTGTAGTACTTCTAAAGTACGGAAGGATATACAACTGGATTATCCTTGATAGAGATCGGTGTTTCGGGATTTAATATTAAGAATGACTACCTAAATACGTGCTTTTCTATACTATATTGAATTTTTTATATGAGTTTTTATATTAATCAAATAATTAAATATAAGTAGTATTATAATATATAAAATACAACTTTTATACTTATATATAAGCTTAATAATCTTAAATATCTAATATTCTACTTATTTAAAAACTAAAATAAAATTAAATAATATTTAAAAATATAATAAGATTATTTAAAAATATAATAAGATTATTATAAGAATAATAATTAAATAAAATAAAATAAAATAAAAGAAAAGAGTTAGAAAATCTTTAGAAATAAATAAATATAAATATATTAACTATTATAATTAATTATTAACTATATTAATTTAATATTAATTATATTAATTTGATATTAACTATATTAATTTAATATTAATATATTTTTCTATTTATATTATTTAAAGAATATTTATAATATAAACTTTTATCTTTCTAATATATTAATTAGATAATTATATAGAATATCTATAAGTACTTTCTTTACCTAGGAACTAATTACTCTCTAGACAGCTAAATTATATAGTACGGACTATCTACCTAGATAGGTATTTTCTAGCCTTAAGATAAATTTTCTTCTAATTTCTCTTTTAAGACTTTTCTTAGAGAGCATCGAGAACCTAGAACCTTGAAATAAGTAATAGTAAGATTATCGAAACTTTGTTTTTGAATTGATTATTAAGATTAATTAACTAATTACTTGCTTGTTGGTGTTTAGATATTTACGGCGTAGATACTATTGGATAGCTCAGAATCTAACAAACACCCAATAAATACGTAAGTAACCTTTTGTGTTGGATATTTAATTCACTCTTTAGGACTATTCTCTTTTTTTCCTTAATCTCTCTTTCTTGCCGCCTTTCAAGATTCCATTCAAATTTCTTCATTTCTCGTTTCTCATCTCTTATTTCTTACTTCTCACCTCTCATCTTTCATCTTTCATTTCTCTCTCTCTTTTTGATTCATTATAGAAAAACTATTCACTTCATCAAGCAAGCAAGCAAGCAAGCAATTGATCATTAGTAAGCAGGAAAACAGGCAGGTAGGTATATATGCGGTTCAAATCATTTTGGGGTAAGATTTGATAATACAATATAAATCAATCAATCAAAACCCCTGGTGCTTTGGTTAGATCAGGTCAGTATTTGATAACGGTTTGGTTGAGATCCGAAATCGCAAATCGCAAGTCGCAAACCGCAAATACAAATACAGATACAGCCCGAGATACATATACAAATAGAAATCCCAATATCATCACAAATACAAGTATCGAGAGACATCAAACATCACACACGCACACACACACAAATCTGAAGAGGGGGGTTCATCTCTTCGTACTACATACGCCTTTTTGATCTCTTTTCCCTTGTTCTCCTTATTCCTCTTCTACAACTTTCATACTTCAATACCTTCGTCCGCTTATCTTCTATAAATCCTGTCAAAGAACAGAGCTATACGCTCTTCAAAATATTCAAGATGGCTTGGTCAAAGTCAACACGCATTTTGATCATGCTATTGATCGATGCCGTCTTTTTCATCGTTGAATTAGGTGTCGGCATGTGGGTGGGATCGTTAGCACTCATGGCGGATGCTTTTCATATGGTAAGGCAATTCACAAAAGGTATCCAGATGTGAATGTCTCTATGCATATTAACATTTGCCTAGTTGAACGATATTATCTCTCTCGCGGTTGGACTTTGGGCTGTTAAAGCTTCGCGAAGAAATACGAGTGATAAATATTCTTTTGGGGTCAGTGGTTACATCCGTCGAGCATTTCCGAACGGAAAGGTACTTTACCCAAGGCGGTAACTAACATCTTATAGTTCTTGAGAGCCGAAATCCTCGGTGCCTTTTTTAACGCTGTCTTCCTTATTGCGCTCTGCGTATCAATCGTCCTCGAAGCCATTGGACGTTTCTTCGACCCACCCGAGATCACCGAACCAAGACTAATACTCATTGTTGGATCATTGGGATTGGCATCGAATCTTGCTGGCTTCTTCGTTTTGGGTGGACATGGGCATTCCCATGGTCCGGGAGATGGCCATTCTCATGGAGATGAAATCCACGCCGCAGAAGAAGGACATGCCCATTCCCATACTCATGAACATGGTTACGAACCATATGCAGATGTCGAAGAGGATGGAAACGCAGGAGAAGTTTTCCCCGAGGCTGTTGTCGCAAAAGCTACCGCCAAACGCCAAGTACAATTTACAAAACCCGATGAAGATGCCTCGACAGCTCGCGATAGCAATAGTATTGCGACCAGATCACCCAGCAGGAGTTCCAAACAAACTCATCGAAGACGAACAAGCAAATCTCAATTCTCGAGTTTGGATAATATCAGCATTCATCCCGCAAGCTTCCGACAAGATATCATTGCTGCGAGCAAGACGCAATTGGATGGAATTGAGAGCGAAGATTCTAGTGGGCCAGATGATGACAGTCAGGTTGAATCTGGACCCGCACCAACTGAAAACACCCCTCTGCTTCAAAATTCCCACAACAGTCCATCGGCCTCTCACTCTCACAGCCATGATCACGGGGACGAAGACCATCATCATGAACGTCGCAAGAGTCGTCATGCAGAACATAACCACAACAACAAGTCCAAGAAGAAGTCTGGTGGACACGGTCACAGCCATGATGATATGGGGAATGAACGCTATGATTCTTCACGTTATTGGTGACGCTCTTGGAAATGTGGGAGTCATTGTCACTGCCTTGATTATTTGGTTAACTGAATGGCCTGGTCGCTTATACGCCGATCCTGCCGTCTCACTCTTTATTACCATTATTATTCTTCGTTCTTGCATTCCATTAACTAAAGCTACTGCTCAAATTTTACTTCAAGCCACCCCCGATTCAATCGATGTTGCCCTGATCAAGGAAGACATTGAAAACTTCGAAGCTGTTAAGGGTTGTCATCATGTACACATTTGGCAACTCAGCGATTCCCAACTTGTTGCATCAATGCACATCCAAGTTGCCTTCCCTATTGGTGAAGATGGGGGGGAAAAGTACATGCAATTATCGAAGGAAATCCGAGAATGTTTACATGGCCATGGCATTCATAGCGCAACTCTCCAACCTGAATTTTGCCTCGATAAAGATCATGATCATGACTTTAATGGTGCATCAGTCGGATTAGACGGTCAATTTCATACCAAATGCGGAATGGAGGATGATGACTCCTGTCTGTTGGAATGTGTTGATAATTGCAAGGGAAAAGGATGTTGTTCAACGCAGGCAGTAGAGCCTCAACACAGCCATTCAGATCATGATGGTCACACTCATTAGATTTCTTTTCTTTTTATTTCTTTTGTCCTTTTTTTGTCTCCTGTTCTCAATAACGAGGAGCACTTTTCATGTACTTTTTGCCTTGTTTCTTAATGGGCATTGCTTTGGCATTAGCATTCTTGCTGTGGAAGCTGCAAGCATATAAAAGTTCTATTAGACCTTTAATGATGGGTCTGAGGATTTGCAGATGGAGTTAAGGACTGTGGCTGTTTGATGATTAATTTTTGGTGCGAGATGAGGAAAATGAACAAATAGATTCATTATCTATTCTTTTTCGTCAACAGGAAAAACAAGATGAAGATCTTTTGGCTCAGAATAATTGGGGATGCACGAGGGAAGAATCATTCTTTTATGATTGAAAAAATAAGAATTGTCATTGCGCTTACTTTTTTGCTGGTTGATAGATAGGGGCTAGAGGTTGTCAGATGGATGATGAAAAGTTTGTACAGTACATACATAGTAGGGTATAAAAGTTTCTCGTATGATTGATGGGTTCGTCGATGGGTTGATGGATGGATGGATGGATGGATGGATGGGAAATTAAATCACTGATTTATATTGTATCTTGGACATTTTTGTCTAGTGGGTAGTGATTGATGGTATTGTAATTGTGATGGTGATGGTGATGGTGAGAATGGTGTGAAATTTGAACGCAATAGCAATCAATGGAAAGCCACGATGAAAACCCAGTAGCCGTTGAGCTCAGCGTCGTCCTGCAAATTATCTATGGGGATTCCTGTCATTAGTGTTGATACGCCTCCCGATACGGAATCCATGTTGCCTTTTTTGAATGTTTTGTTGGTTTGGGGTGGTATTCGGGGTGGGTTTGGGTTTGGGTTCGGGGCAGGGTAATAAGGGTAAGGGTAAGGATGGAGATTGGAAATTAATAAAGATTATAGATTAGACGACGGACGCATTGTACGCAAACAAGTCTAGAGCGCGTGGGGGGAGAGGGGGTTGAGGTTACGTTGAAAGAGCGAGGTCGGTGGATGGACTATTTATTTATTAATAATGCAGGTAAGATTTATCCAAGGTGAATATAATAATTCCCCATTTATTTACGGAGTATGTTAATTATCTTTCTTTCTTTACGAGCTCGTGGTGATTGATCATCTATCTAGCATCTAACTTCCTTCTTCTTGTTCTTCTTGTTCTTCTCCTTCTTCTTCTTGTCGTTGTTCTTCTTATTCGGATAGAGCAGAGATGATACGAAGCATCTTGAGGTCGGTTGAAGAATTCCATTTCGAAATTCCGAGGCTTTGTTAGCGGGGTCGTGAGTGCGTGTAAATGTACTACCAGCCAGTACGTGGCAAAGTTACTTCTCGCGCGGTTCTTGGGCCGAATACTTTGGCACTCGGGCTTCTTGAGGGGGCTTTTGTGTTGCTGGATTGCGTTTGACGAAGGGCAGGTCGATGTTGGTGATGGGCGTTTTTGCGTTTGTGTTTTGGTTGATTTCTGGGGTTTGAGGTTGTTGGGGACCCTGGGTGGAGGCGAGGTATGGCTTCTGATGTGGATGGTTAAGGGGGTGGTAACTTGATGTGGGTGTGTAGTGATGTGGTGATCTAACAAGGAATGGGATATGGAGATGTTTCGAGGGGAGGCGAGGAAGGTTAGCTTTATAGGAGGAGAATTCACTACATAGTAGTTATTGAATGTTAGAAGCGCAACTAGTAGTCAGGAAATGGATGGTAGCAGTATCGCGCTTAATTTCCAGTGGTGATCGGTGTATCAAGGAAAATTTGGGAGGAATAGAAATCCTCTTGACTATTTTGTTCCAGGTGCATCGAGCTCATATAGGATGGCCGTATATCGCTGTCGGTAGTCTGAGAGTCGCATCGAGGATGATTTGTAGGTGTTTTTTGGATGGGGGAAGGGGGGTTCTTTGGTTTATGATTTTGGTGTTAGGAAGGATGGGTAGTGAACGATGGCCGATTTATTGTCGCTTTGGATTGGTGGATCTGTAGTTGTTAGTTTTGTGTTTTTACTGCTAGTTCATCTTCATCATTATCAAGCTCGTCTATGATCCCCGTTTTCTTTACTGTCTTCCTCATACCACTCTTTCATATCACCATCTCTCCCCGCTTCCCCTTAATCATTCACATACCGTAGACCTCAGCCGCAGCTAAGTTTGCTGAATTCTATTTTAATCTGTCTAATTTGACCCCATCATACTTTCCATCTTGCTGAGCCGACGTATTTCTTTTGGAATGTCTAGATGATCTGTTCAAGAGGAGTAAGAGTGATTACAGAGGTGGTTTTATTTTGAACATTATGACTTGGTATTTGCCGAGAGTTTAGCTTGCTAGTCTACTGAATGAGATCGAGCACAGTGAGTATGCATTACTGGGTATATGTAAAAGTACTTGAGAGCAGAGTTTCGTCCCTTCGAATGCCTTTGCTATTTTTTCCATGATCCATAAACGGTGGTATCTATGAAAGCATGAATAACCCAATGGCATTATTACAGCACGGCTGTTCCTTGAATAGACATCATAGAGAACTATGAAGATACGACCATTTCAACTGAGTAGTCTTTGAGTTATCCTCATTGTCAATCTATGATTTCTGCTTCTGAAATCTTGATATATCAATGTCAAACCCGATCATAGCTCTATATGACGGATATATCCAACTTTATATTCACTTTCTGCGTTGTCTTTACTCAATAATTGCTCAGTATGTGGCTCTTTTACTTCCATTTCGACTTCCTCTCTCATTTGCAAACAACACCTTGAGTTCCTAACAGCACCCTGTAAAATCCTCTTTGCATTTAAGTCTTCCTGACGAACTTCTTTATAATAGCCGAAATCTTTTCCTAGGGAAGAAATTCGGAAATGAAGTATTCCCTCCTTTTAGTTCGCTCAGCATTTAAAGCCACGGTTTTTGATCACTTCATCACATTCTTTTGTCCCATCTAATATTATTCCTGATGAAACCCATCTAGCCATTTTCACATCTAAATCTCTTCCATTGTCCCATGAATCTCTCTCTCTAAGTCTTATTAAGAATAACCTATAAAGCCAGTTCTAAGTAACAAATCGAACTCATACAGCAACACTATAATTTGTTGATGACTTGGTGCGAAAAAAAATAGACTGCTAGTTAATTATTGATGCCGGAAATTCATATGCAGCTCCATCAAAACGTTTGTTTACTGCTGTTTTGAGTTCTCACCACGGATTTCAATATCTTTCTCCTTTTGATTCTCCAAGTCTTGATACTTGCTGAGAACTTCTTGCTATAGAAAACTGCACGTAAGCACAATACCGCTAGAGAAGATATCAAGACTGACAATGATAGACCGGATGCATTTAACGTAGCCTAAAGCCATGATCCCTTCCACTGTCATAGGTATCAGCTATGAATCTTCTAGATATCATATTTCCGTTGACAAAAGCTTGTACGATCTGTAGAACTTTGGTTTCTCTAATTATCACTTTGTACTTGAAAAATACTTGCTATTCAGATATCTTCTACAAACTAACAACGTCCCTGTTACTTAATTACTCTAAAACCCATATCACCAGCCTCCAGGGCCTGAATTGTATTCATACTTTTTCGAGACTTGCTTTCTCTGAGTTCTTTCCATATTGGTTGAATCCTAGCACTCATGCTCGGCTGAAAAATCCTGATCTTCGCTCTGACACTATAACTATAAACATCTTCTACACCTCAAGAAAAACACATTTAACATTATCCCATCATCTGTCTCCCAATAGAAAGTCTGCAAATTCTATTTCACTGTTGTGCAGGATATCTTGAATTATTTTTTTCCTTGGGAAAGAAATATTTGTCACTATTCTTCTATTGACATTGTCACTAACTATAAAACTAATTACCCCTTTAAAATTTCGTCTAGCGTTACTGTCACGACCTCCGTTACCAGATCGCCGTTAGCATTATGACTTGCTCGAATCTGAGAACACCAATAAGCGAAAAATCAGATCTTTAACAAATAAACTAAGAAGGAGGGACATTTGTTATCATAAACTCATCTTATCTTTTGTTCTTCTTATATTAATACTCCATTACTCACCTTGATTTCGAAATTCTCCATTGGAAATACAAAATCGTCTTCTCCTTTTTTCAATATCGATATTCTCTAACCACATCATTTTCATAATCTATGTGTTAGAATCTATAATCATCTTCTTCATTATCATTATCAGAATAAAATAAAAGGAACTTCCAGATTGCTGCAAGAACGTGGAGAAAGTTATGTTGCTAGTACCAATACACACTCACTCTATTTCAAACGATACACTTCGATCTGTACTAAAAACATAATCACATGCGTAAATATAATCATCTGAGTAAATAAGATCACCTGAGTAAACATAAAGACAACATGTGCAAAGAATAAAGCCGACAATTATCATCATCATTCATGCAACCCATCAACGTGTTTTAATCCTGTACAATCAGCCTATCACAACCCTTCAACCAGCACCACCAGCACCATCACTACTTAAACCAAAACTACCCATGAATAAATCGTCCAAGCCCTCTTCATCAGCTTCCACCACTGAAGAGAGAATGTGAGACTCCACACTTTCGCCTAGATCCCTCGTGTCATTCCCATTGTGCGGCAACCTAGCCCTGTAAGACCACAATATACGCCGTCCTTTCTACTCTGTTCGTATACCTGCCCACATCCTCTAGTCTGGCAATTCCTTGATGCTTTGGTTATACCATGTCTTTATACATTCAACATTATCTATTTATTCATAATCAGATCTGGAATATTATACTGTGATAATCCAAGTGATTACAACATGCTATATTCCCAGTGCTTGATCTATTATCATATTCTTCCCGCCCCTCCCCTCTCACCCCTCCACCCCCTCACCCCTTCAACATCATTAGAGCATCATATCACCATAGAATGGAAACATTAACTACAAAACATATGACAGCATTTCTCAAATTGACAGCGAATGCGACAAAGGAAGCACACCACGCCCTGCCAACAGCCTTTTGAACTATATTCATTCCTCATAACTACACCCGTTTACATCAGCACACAGCAATCAGCTTGATAATGTGTCATTCAATATCTTTTTATTGTATGTAAAGGGTATCTATCATATGAATCAACCATTATATATCCGCCTATGACTATGCCTATACCTTATTCAACCCTAATATCATGCAAACCCAATCATTCACATCCATGCCAGAGCAATCAACTTATTCTCTCGACTAACCAAACGCCATTCAGCTAAGAAAGCCATATCGCCAATCGTGTTCGTATGTTCAAGTCATCACTCATCAATATCTTCGTTCATTCATTCCAGCCCAGCTTTAGACGAAATGGCATTTCCCGGACCTTGTCCAGGGGTTTCAATCGTCGCTTCTCTCTCTATCTCTTTCCTCTTCCCTTTATCCAATGCCTCATTCCCAATAGAAAATTTTCTTGCATGCGATTTTTGGACTGCCAAACCTCTAGATACTTGACCACCATCCTCCCTACTACCCAAACTGAATCCCCTCAATCTACCACCCACGACTCTATCCAAAAACCTCTGATCATCCGTCTTCTTCCTTTCTTCCTCCAAGAACCTTCTCTCCTTTTCCGCACTTTCACTCTTATCTGCCTGCTCCTCCTCCCTCTTTATAACACCCTCTTTATCTAGAATCTTATCTCTCCTCCTCACCACTTTCCCAACCACCTTCTTTGCTCTCTTTCTTGTTTTCACATATGCTTCTAGACCCACTAAAACCGCGTATGACCGAGAAATACTGACATGACTCATATCACAGTTTTCTTCTTTGAGGTTCTTGATAAAAGCTCTGAAATTCGACACCGGGGGTCTATAATGCCCACTTAGTGGAGACAGCTTCGCAAGTCTGCCGTCTTTTATTTTGATCAATCCAGCGGCACTGATTCTGCTTCCGTGGAGAAAGGAAGAATGCTGAAAGGCGCCTGATTGTTTAATCCCAACATACAGGCGGAACGAAGTATCAGCCACAAAAATCCACGTGTTTTTCTTGACCGAGCCTCGAAGTAGTTTGTTAAAGATTGTAGATACGGATATGTGTGAGACTTTTTTCATGCCGGGTGCATTGTCGTATTCAGGAGTGGCATATTTGGAAGCGCGGGATTCCTCTCGTTCTCTCTCCTCTTCGTGATCTTGATCATGAGAATGGTGTTGATGGAGCGGAGAATCATCACTCGAGCTATCGCTCTCGTCCTCTTCCCCTTGATTATCCGCTTCTTCACTCACGGGTGAAAATACAGGCGTCTCATCGTCATTCCTCACAATCCCTCTCACACTATCCCTCCATTCGGTCGTAGTATCGATTCTCTCTCCATTCTTCGCCCAGCATAATCGTCCTTCACTATCGATCTTGACAAGATAATCCAACCTCTCCTCTTTACTCAAATATCTCACTTGTTCCCTATCCAACCTCTCTCTCGGGCAACCTTGACAATCAATAAATCTTCCCTCTCCATAATCCAGCCAATAGAAAAAATTCTCATTTGTATTAGCTTTTTTCCATTCCTCGTGATATGTACGAAGGTTCGATCCATATCTATGTTTCAAATCGACCATTTCGAGAAAATATTGTAAATCCATTATCTTAGCTGCTTTTTGTCGTGCAGCTTTTTTCTTCAAGACGACGTTGTCGACGTGCGATACGTTCTTCTTCATTCAAATCTTCCGGATATTCCCCATCACTTTCCTCATCTGATTCTTCGTCTCCTCCTGCTCTTCGAGCTATCATGCCAATTTTCCTCCAATTCTCTCGCGCGTGGGATGCTCTGCTTGGTGTTCTTGGGCTTCCTATCCCATCCGTACTTATAGGTGTATCTGCCCCCTCCCCATGAAGACTTTGGCTTCCTCTCTCATCCTCCCCACCCTCCCTCGCTTTCGGCGCAGTTAAATTCCTGTATCTAGCCTCCTTAACCGCCTCGACCCACCTCGTCCCAGCATCCAATCTCTTTCCTTCTAAAATCCTCCGCTCCCTATGGCCCCTGTAGTTCCTCTGTATCAGTATCGCAGCTTTCCTCCTCTCATCTTCACTTAAATTCGGATCATCACCTAATCTCTTTGCGATTGCATCGACTTCTTTTTGTTCTTGTACATGATTGATCTTTTGTAATACTTCCAATGGAGGCATTGTGAGGGAATTGATATAATCTTGGTGAGATTTTGTAGATGCTTTGCTAGAGACACTGAGACGGGATGGATGATGTGAACGTTGGGGATTTGATCGATCGTGGAGAGACTGTGTCTTCGACTTATCGTTTGATCTATCGTGACTCGTATTCGTCGCCGCCGTCGTGGTCGTCGATCTGGAAGGAAATATGAAATCACCATTCGATGTGCTAGAATCCCCAATACTTATTTTCGAATCGTATTTCTGATGACTTGCCGTCCCATTCAATCCATCGGTTCCATTATTCTCCTCGCATGGTCTATAATTTCCGCCATTCAAATTCGCAGTCGATATGTCTTCTTGAACTGAACCTAGACTTCGCCTCGATGTATCTTTCGATAGAGATACTTCACAATCATGGTATGACGCCGCAGCCAATGGAGGGGCCATTTTCATGATGATTGGTTCTTGGCAAAATGATTTTGTTGACAAGAGTGGATGAATGGTTCAATACTGAAATGATATTTTCAACAATTGAAGGCTCGGAATCCCCGGGCCATCAATTGAGAGAAAATGGTATACAATAATCAAAGTCAACGATGAGTATGGATGAATATAAACATTAGAAGTAATAACTTTGAGGATTTCGAACGAGGCAAGACAATGGAAATTCTGGAATGTCTCAACCGGCATTCACATCATTCCATTTGCAGTACTTGGGATCTTTTCTTTTCTTTTCTTCTCTTTTCTTTTCTTTCCTTACCTCTCTACCTAGGTGATGGTACCTACTACGAGCACCTTGATTTGCCATTTCTTACTTTTCACATCTGCATCCGGAATATACCAAAGTATCGATACGTTATTATTGACCAGTCGCCAACTAATGCCAATCCTGATACCGAATATCATCTCGTATGTACATTTCGGATCGATGCTACCAAATTGCCAATACTAATTATAACAAGTTTCTTCAAGAACCTGGAATGACGTTGAACAACTCATCCCGTTGCGTAACTTCTTGCTCAGCCTTGCAGCCATCCCTGGTCGGAATTGTGATTGGTGTCTTGGTATCTTGGCATCGTGCGCTCATATGCATTTCGCTCAATCATCGTTGAGGGAACTACTGTAATCTACTTGTATACATATTACAGAGCGATGGCAGTCGGCACAACCCCGCCGCTAATGATGAGATACAAGTTATTTTTATTCTAGATCTAATCGAGGCTACAGTATTACTGTACAGTGTACAGTGTACAGACTTACAGTACAGGAGTAGAACTAACTGTACAGAGTACAGCATAGTACAGTACAGTACAGTACTGTACATCCTCTGCAAGTAGCATAGAACTATACGGAGTAACAAGCGCAAGTGTAGCAGCGGGTTGAACCTCTTTGCGGGGCTAACCTTACCGAATATGCATGCTACACTGCTACTACTGTACGCTATGCTAAGGAACGGTCCAGATTGCAAGTGAACTCTATCTATGAAGAAAGTGTAAAGAGTTATTCTAGCAGAATTCCTCGTAGAGTTTTTACTTTCCTCTTAAAATTGGAAGCTAGCACTATATATATAATCCACCTGATTAGTTCATGGTGAACTCATAGATTCAGTCTACTCTGTAGAGGGAAATAATAGAAATGTCTATTCATGCTTGTAAAAGCGTATCCTATCGAGGAACAGCGCATGATGAAATGATTATACCTCGTTCGATACGGTTTGAACGCCGGAGGGAGCATCGCTTTACTATACGAGCATTACCCGAGTATAGCATGAAAAAGTATTGGACTCTTACTGAACTTACGCCTATACACCTATACGCCTATACACCTATACACCTATACACCTATACACCTATACACCTATACACCTATACACCTCTTCTTGGAAAACATTTTCATTTCATACCATAACAAATTGCCTTCTAACAGTTCCCCCTCAATAAATTATACTCCCTCTATCAACAATATCCATCTTTTGATCAGATGTTAGTCAACATCATTAACGAAGAACGCCTATCGTGCGACTTCGAATTAATCTGCAATGATCACATGGAAGTTCTTGCGGTCCGGTTCTATGCCTAAAGGGAGATTCCCTATCAAGTTCCACAATGTGGTATTCAGATTGTGCTTGATTGCTATCTCATGGGCATATTTTGGTGTCACGATATAGTTTACAAGAGCATCGACTACCAAAAGATGCATCAGAAACATCAGCCCTCTTCTTCCAAGTACGCAAATCCAAGCTGTATCACAGGAAATGCCCCTCTGTGTCTCTTCCTCCAATGATTCCATAAACGCTCAAATTTTCCCCTCCGTCTCAGTTCCCGCCATCGTTGAATCTCTGGTGAGATCTTCGAGTCCCAATGAATTTCTATGGGTCTACGATTGCTTATGCCTGTTCTTTTGTGGTATGTGATGGGGGTTCGATTACGCTCCGCCCATTGATCTCATATAATTTTGCAACTGTATCATAGATATCACGATTGTCATGGTACTTTAAGGGTGGATTGCTAAATTGTATGTACTGATGGGCTTTGACTTGATCCACTTTTGTCGTAGTTCGGCCATGGCAATTGAGGGCTTCGATGTGTTTGGCTGGCTGTGTGTCGTCTCGTAGAATTTGGGCTCAAACCACTGGAGGAACCCCAAGGTTCTGTTCTAATTTAGTGCCGGCCTGGTATTACTGAGCCATTGACACTTACTCAATAAAGAGAAGAGATTTATGAGAAGGGGCTCCACCTCCTCGTCATTGACAGAGCATAAAGCGAACCTTGAATGTACTACATCGTAGGTGCCTAGTATATCCTGTGAGAACGGCTTGAACGTATCGTGGGTGACCGACTCAATCTTTTGTGGAAACCATTCTTGGAGAGGGGGGGGGGTACTGGACGACTAAAATATCGAACCCATCGAGCTTTGCTGGTGATTTAAAACTTTCACTCATCTTAAGAAGCCATATTCTATTGGACGATCAGTTCAAAGACCAAACAAATGCAAATGTGATGTCGCTCACCCAGGGCCAGTGCCAACATAGGCAATGCGTACGTGTTTTTTGTCGATCTCAACTTTTGCATGGAGGAGGTATTCCGAGGTTTCCTTTACTAGCCAACGATTGTAGTTGGGACTATATTTCTAGTCAGTGGAAAGTTTGATGGAGATATGTATCGAATGATTTTGTCGGACCTAAGAGTCCAAGTGTCAATTGCAAGGATAAGATACCTTCTCGGCTCCCTTTCTCTCTGAACCTCGGGCACAGTCAAAAATACCTAACATGCGCTCAACTTTACTACCATGATGATATAGATCCCGAAAATAGCTGTCTATGATTAGTCTATCACAGAGCTAGAGATATCTGAAGCATTTACTAAATCAATGCGGAGCACTGGCAATTGCTGCAAAGTGTAGTGGAACATATGGACTTGACTTGACTTCTCACGTACCTCCACTGCAAACTTTCATGGCATAAGACAAGCATTGTGCCTTGAGACTACAGGAAAGCTAACGAACCCTTGAATTATCGCGCGAGACTCCCAACCCGCCATTCAGCATAGCAATCTAGTCTTGCATGAAATTCCAAATTACAGATCGAGGCCACTGGAAGCTGGGTAGCTAAGCTACCAGCCTACAAACCTACACGAAGTAGTGAGGTTGTAGTGAGGCACAAAGATGAAAACCAACAATTTGGTTTCACAGGGATTCAAGCAGGTCATCACCTCTTTATCGGGAATCCCCATGCAGGGACTCTCTTATGCGCTGACGCAAAGATGCAATTTCAACCTTCCCGCAGGTATCCCGCAATGCAGCCGAGTCGTAACAAAGCTTCTCTACCATTCACCGATATCCCGTTGAAGAGATATCGGGCTGTGCCGCAAAAGCGAGACATGTAGACATGCCGCCGTGCAATGGTAGGAATTCAGTATCATGTTGTATTGGTGGATTGACTGGCACTTCTCTACAATGGCGAGGAGCTTCAATCGCCTTGATTGCGTTTTACTCGAAGACGTTACTGTGGCCAAGGGTGTATCCCCAGATGTCAGCCCAAGTATGAGACCCCCCTCTGCGGCTTATATTTTGCTATTCCAACTTGAAAAATTCAAAATCGTTGTGACAAGGCTCACTCAAGCGTTGCAGCAGCGCCCCTAGGAGGGGACAGTGCGGATCAGGTATCGAAAGAGCACGGAGGCAGAAAATCTGTTCGATATACCATGCGAATCAATTATGGGAGCTATCCAAACAAGAATCGAAGTATTTGACCGAGTACGGACATAGGGGATTGGTATATAGAAGCGGCCCAATATGAGTGGATTGAAGCCCTACGGGACTAGGAAGCGAGATATCGCCAAGTACAGGATTCCTCCTGTATTGGAATCCTTGTCGACGGTCTGACCTGGATAAATGCACAAGATTAGATTGAATCTGTGAAGAGCCAAGGTGTAGCAAGATAGATAAAAAAAAGACTAGTGTGTGACCAGTCATCCATCTACTCTTAACTAGAAGAGAGGTAGGACAAGTGTCTGCAATGATTCGAAGAATAGAAAGGTGAGGATCAAAAGGCATTTTCGTCATTTCACCAAAAGCGTAAATAGCATCTAGAAATCAGGGAAAAAAGAAGGATGCTCGCATTTTCAAGACGAAGTTTCCTAAATGCAGGCCCTCAATACATTTTCCGCCTCGATGAAGAGCGAAGCTATTGATTGCATGGGCACATCTGACTATCCTACTCCTCTGCCACCCTATTCCCGGCACTTTAAGGTTCCTCGGAGCGATCAAGCTGGTACTGACGGCGTGAGCTCTATATTTGAGCCACGCAGCCATGCCAACTATCGCTTCTTCAGCGACACTTCTCAAGTCACGAATGAGGGCCATACCAAGATGAACGTCATGCACACCTCATGTTAACAAATGGTGCACACTCCGCCAACGCCGGATGGAAATACAGCTGCGAAACCCCTGGCACGCGAGCTCGTAACGTACACGAGCCACGAGACGCCAAACTGCGACAAAGCGTGGCTCCCTCCCAGCCCTTCTAAGGATCATTGATGCTCTCGTGGCAAGAAAAAGCGAGTGTGCGTATTTTCCCCGAACCACGATACAGTCACTGCCCGCAATGGCTCGAGACGCCCACGGAATCCCCAGAGAACAGCAATACGACAACTCTGCTCGTTCGGGGGGAATCTTGAGCGCGACGCGCTACACATAACATGTTCGTTACTATCGTCTCCACGCCTTTGTTCCCGGCGCGGTTGCACCCCCTTCCACGTTTAGTTTAGTTTTACCATCTGCGTGCAGATGTAAACACCCCATCAGGAGATGCGGTGACGAGATGAGCTGGCGGGATGTTGACTGATATGTTGATAGTGAATGTACAGTTTGTATTTGATGCTACATACTTACTGTGTGATTGATTGTCTTACGAGAAGGGGGCCAAGGGTTCTGAATGCTGATTTTTATTTCCACTTTATCACACACACAGACACATATAAACGGCATTGTGCTCCCCCTATTATCCTGCCAACACCCTCACCCCATCCATCCCTACCGTCAAAACATTTTCCACATTATTAAAATATCCATCTACCTATCCATCCATCCATCTATCCATCCACCCACTTATCTCTACACACCCCAAACACCCCAAACATCCCAAATATCCCCAATAGAAAGAATCCTCATCAATTCTTCCTCTATGATGACTTAAATCAAAACTCGTTCAATCATAAATCATCATTCATCATTCAATCATGCATCATCCCTCCATCGTCTACCCTCTATCGATCTACCCGTACTTACAGGTAATATTATATCATAACTGAAATTCCCAATACATTTACAGAACACAGTTGAAACCTGGACTGCAACGGCCCATTCCAGCGGGTAGAAATATGTGGTGAAAACATCTGATTTCATTTCAGCCATGATTGCTCGATCTCGGCCTTTCCGCCTTCAGACGGACAAAGACGTCTCAATCTATAGATAAAAAATAATATCCACCACGTCTAACCTCGCTTCACCCCCCTAATCCGCCCTCTTCCCATTCGGCACTCCATTCGGAGTCTTGGCTCCACTTCCACTTGGCGTCTTCTTCCCATTAATTTCCAAGCCCCTCTTCTCTTTTTCATTATTTCTATAGATCTCCTCCAATTTTTGTTCCGGGATTGTAAGACAGTTAATCCCCAAATAGTCACATATGCTAGTAACCACCAACCAGGCCCATCTAAAATAAACCACAAGAGCAAAGACAAAATATGCCCTCAAGTACCATAATTCCACTCCAACACTAACAGCTGGCAGACCGAATCGTGGGAGATTGCCTAGGATAGCACCGCCAACAAGTGGCGTGAGCATGACAGTCCAGTAAGGGAATGGCTGTCTCGTAAGATGCGCCAGGATAATTTTCGTTGTCATTCTTCCAAAGACGAAACTCATTGTAAGACAGAAGAGTACCAAACGATTTTCCGTCATAAGCGTCGAGTAAGGAGAGAAGAGCCAGGCACCAATACTTAATGTGAAGACTGCCATGGGAGTCCATTCGAGGAAAACGGGCAAGACAGGTAACTTATCCCTTCTCCTTGCTTTGACCACATTAATCACACAGAAAGGAACATGAATACCGAATAAGGAGACGACCAGAATTGGAACCCAGAGATCTCTAACGGAATAAGATCCGAAAAATTCATGATATCCGAGGAAATAATGATGACCAACTAAATCTGTAATTCGATGGGTCCAAATCTCCGGTCCATAATATCCACTTAGGATCATAATGGTGCAAGCCAAAATTAATCCCTCGGTTGGTCCATTGAAAACCCCCAGATATAATGTATGTGTATGATATGTTTCCCAAGTTGAAAAGAACATTGGCAAACAAGGAATCAATGCAGTAAAGATTCCAGCTCGAGATGTGCCTAAACCCATCGCGGCTGTTTCGCAAAGAGATGCGAGTGTGCAGTTCAGAGAATCGATTCCGTGGTCGAAGAGTTCACCAAGACCGCTGGAAGTACCTGTTCTCCGGGCTTGCTTTCCATCTACGTTATCCATGGTTGAATACATCCATAATCCGAGGGCGAAACTGTAATATAACCATGATGGGCCCTACGAATCTTGTTAGTACCAGCCATACATTTTGCAGATTCGCAGATAGATAGATAAGTGGAAAAGTATTAAGGGCAAAGGAAAGAGAGGAAAACGTACAGGTCCCACCAAATCTGGCATCCAAATTTCCAAACAAATTACATTACTCAGAATGAAAAAGAATCCCAATAACGTAACCATATTTGGCGCAAGCCATAACGGTAATAACTCAACGAATGCATTCCACTATATTGGTATCCGTTAGTTTGAGTAATCCCTAGAATCTCAGAAATGCAAGCCCTCAACATCCAAGAATGCTGGAGGTAAAGAGGTTTCTCCTTTAAAGTAGTCTGCCTCCACGGCAGTGGCCCCCGGAGGGCCAGCGGAGCGTCTTTTAAATTGATTATTTGATGGGATTAAGGGGGCAAGCCCCCAAACCCCCGTCCTCGCTGCGCTCGAGATGTATATTTATTTCTTTTCATACTATATGTATGGCAATTCATTGATGCGAAGTTTGAAATCGAGAGAGATAGTAATGTATCGGCGAGGGCGACCCAAGGGAAAAAATACCAACATACATAATGTTTTAAGATATAATTGGAAATCAAACTTTTATCCACACTCGAATATTTATATGATTTCAGATGTATAAGCGCTTCTTCTGATACGCATTCATGCGCTGCTTCTTCTATATTGTAAAGTAGTAGTTAGCTATCTGTTCTTTTGTAATTTTGCCCTCCTCTTCATCTCACTCTTTTCTACTTCCTCTCTTAGATATTCCATCAATCTGCGAAACTCTCCTTTTTCCTTTATCCCTCGATATATGAAAGCATACTCTCGCAGATCATTATCCTATCATTATCCCCTCATCCCCTCATCCCCTCATCCTCTTTCCCTTCCCCCATCATCCCCTCCCCCCTCATTCCCTTCTCTTCATTGCCCCCCTCTCCTCCCCCCCCAAAAGACAAAAGAGAACTCAAGTAAATATAAACTCACTCTTAGAAGGTGGCATACTTCTATCCTTTGGCGTCTTTGGCGTCGTAACAGGCAATGGTAATTCTTCCTTGTATTCTCTTGCTGAAGCCGTATTCACAGCCAGCAATTTATCAATCTTTTCGCGAATGTTGGGTAGTGAGTGGGTGGAATCCGCTTCCTCCCTCGCGAATCTTAATTAAAAAAGGTACAAGAAAGTTAACTCGGCCTAAAGGTTAAGCTAAGTGATTATTTTTATGTATTTTTTTCTTCCTTTTTCTTTTCTCCCTTCTGCCTGAATTTGAATGGATGTAGATGATGACGTGCGTTCCGATGGTATCCGATGAATGGGAAAGGATGGGTGAATGAAGTATAGTTGGAGGGAGTGATGGGGGTGATGGGAGTGAATGATCAATTTGGTGAAATGTGGAAGGTGAGGAGTCAATTGATGGATGGATGGATGGATGGAGTGATGAGTGGGTGAGTGGGTGAGAAAGAGAGAGAGGGGGAGAGCGAGTGAGCGAGTGAGTGATGTACTTGTATGTTTTGTTCAGAGTGAAGTTTGATACGGAGGTATATAAACTCAAACAAGAGAAGATACAAAAGATATAAAAGATAAAAAGAGAAAAAAGATAAAATTATAAAAATAAAATCAAGCCTAAAGAATAATTAATTAATCAATCAATAGAAGAAATAATAAAAAAAGTTCCAAAGTAAAAATCTTTTATTAGGAAATGTTTCTTCTTGAAGTCATCAAGCAGCCGGGCCAGTAAATTTATTAATAATTACCTACCTGGGTAGCCATCCAAGGGGAAAGCTAAGTAAGTACTTGTACCTATCACCACCACAGCCAAAGCCAAGACCAAGATATAATTAATAGATCCCATTCAAAGTAGCTGTTTGCTTCTACTCCGTATGTTCAGGGTAGGGGTTATTTGTATAGAACGTTCCATTAATCATTCTATGCTGATTCTAAATTGCTAATGCTGATGCTAATTGATGCTAATTGATGCTAATGCTAATGCTAATGCTAATGCTAAGGCTAATCCCAATACTAATACTAATGCTAATACGTATCTAGTTACCAACAAGTTCCACGTCAGCTTCCACAAGCGGGTTATTAGTTCTAGTTCTTTATTCACGAGTTGGTTTGGCGGTAAAGGAAATGAATGATTCAATTATATCGATTATCATGTGCAGTATGAGAATGGCCGTCACATATGGATATTGGAATTGAATAGAAAAGGGAAGGGAAGGGAAGAGAGGAGAAGAGTAGAATAAGGTAGAGAGTAGAGCAAAGTAGAGCAGAGCAGAGCAGAGTAGAGTAAATAGAGTAGATAAAGTAGATCGAGTAATAGAACAGAACGTAACTTCGTCTAAAGTTATGCTAATTATATAATTATATACTATGATTACAGATCCTCATATGATATTACTACATCATCCTCACTTTAATCTCAACGGTCAAACCGTTAAATACAAAAGAAACAACACTCTGAACCTCTGATCAACCAACAGGACCCCTCCCTCTTCTAATATCTGTCTTGCCCTTACTCTTCTTACTCTTCCCCTCCCACGCTCTCACATTATCACATACTCCGTATAACTAACTAACCACCATTCACCTGCTCCGTACAGTACTACCTAATTACCTACTGTATCATCAATCAATACCCACTCCCTATACCTCGATACAGTCAGTACTCAGCAACAATAAAACCCACCTCTTCCACGCTCTCACCCATCCCATCCAAACATCACATGTCAGAACCCAATTCCATCCCATCCATGATCCCATCCATGATCCCATCCATGATCCCATCCATCCATCCCACCCTCACTCACCCAATCCATCAACCATCAGCTAGCTCACTAACCAACCACCAATTTCGCAAAAATAGGGGAGAGGAAGGCGGGGGGGGCTCAAAACACCGCCGAACGGCCGCTTCTTCCACTCTTCAACATTGGCCAATGATTTGTCAAATTCCCAAATTAAACATTTTCTCGATCGAGACTTGTGGTTTTGAAGTGTTTGGGTGTTTGGGTGTTTGGGTGTTTGGGTGTTGATACTTTGTACAGAGTGCAGAGTACAGAATGCAGAGTACAGAGTAGATTTTAATATTTGAGCATGCTGTCTTTTGGTGTATTTCGAGTCTATTGAGTTGAAGGGGGGGGGGGGGGGGTTGGGCTTTATTTGGATCGGAGTGGTGGGTATCGTTTCCAGAGGTCACTTGTGTTGTGTTGTGTTGAATTTGAGTGCAATTGAAGATTGCATTCCATTCCATTACACCACACCACACCACACCCCATTACATTTCCTTCTTCCTTACACTCAGCGTCAAATTGAGGCGAATTTCAATATTTGCTTGGATTTTCTGGCCTAAAGTACGGCTATTATTTATTGTCTAACGTGAAAGATCTAGACCATTTCCTCCCTTCTCTCCTCTCCCTTCCTTCCCTTCCCTTCCTTTCCCTTCCTTCTCTCCTCCCCTTCACTACCAGCTCAACCGAGCAAAGCATCTAAGCGGATGCCAGACAGCTACCGCTCAAGCCCGCTCCATTAATCCATCCTTACTCGCATTCAGGACGATGAAAAATTAAATATATGTGCAAGCCCAAAACGCAGGCTCCAAAAAAAAAGCCCGCCAGCACGCTCGACGCACGTTCCAACGCGAGAGAACAGAAAACGCGCATGGCATGATCGCTAAAGTGTCAAGAGAAAAAACACCCGAGGTTCCGATGGAGAGAGGGTCGGTCGGTCTTGCATCTTCATGCAGTATCCATATCCATATCCATATCGGCGCAGTACCGTACCGTACAGTATCAGGGGATGATGCGAGAACCCGCACCCCCAGAACCGACAGGACCCATTATTCACTCCACCGCATCAAGCGGTCTACAAAACCAAAGCGAAGCCCGCGAAAACGCCCGCAAACACGACGGCGAGACCGTAGGCTTTGCCAAAATCCATCGTCATCTGCGCGCCGCTCTTGGGGTGGACGTTGAGCTGGATCCGCCGAGGCCGGTGTATGCCACGGCGTTGGTGCTCGATGCTCCGGCGGTTCCCGTGGCACTCTGGGTGGCGCTCGATGTGGTGTTGATGCGGGTGGGGTTTTGGGCTCCGCAGGGATGGTCGTCTCTGCAGGCTGATGAGCAGGTGTTGTCGCCGTTGCAGGCAGCGACGCAGTCCTGTCCGTATTGGACGCAGATGAAGTAGGGGAGGGTTAGGGAGTATTCGGAAGCGTTTGGTGAGAGGCCGTTTCCGCAAATGCATTCATAGGTGAGGGAGGACTGTTCGTGGGTTAGTTGGCCTCTGGGCTCAAGGTTGGGAAGAGCAGGGGAATAATATGGTGGGATACTGACCGCATCGCAAGTGTTGGTTTCGGTGGTCGTACTACCTGTGCTGTTTTGCGAGCAAAGGAACGGACATGTTTGGGTTTGCGATTGACACCATTGTTCTAAGGATGATTATTAGCATTTTTTCCGCCGTGAAACTTTGGTGGAAGGAAAGGTAGACACATACTACGAATATTCAATGGAACACTTGTAGGATCGATGGTATATTGAGAGGTTGTTAAGCTAACCAGAACAGTAGCAACGAGAGCCGTCGAGATCTTGAACGAAAGCATTGTGCGTCGGTAATAAAGGGGTTAAGATGTAGGTTGAGATGGACGTTTGCGATTAGAGATGAATCTTTGCGTATTCGACAAGAAACTTGAGAACAACTATTGATTCGAAAACACAGAGGGTCAGTCTTGAAATATTTCTATAGAAATGAGATGTTGCTCAAGTTTAAAAGTGGTGGCGGGAGTATTCTCGTTTGCCTGGTTGGAATGTAACGAGGAATTAATGTTTATTTACCTTGCAGAAATATGAAAAGGACGAAAGATATATTGATACCGGAGAATTAAAACAAATACTATAGACAATTTTGATAGATACAAAAAAGCGAATGTGTTTTTGAAATGGAAGAAGTGAAAAGGAGTCGCTAGTATGATTCTGAGGAGAGCGAGGAGGCAATCTTTTAATGTCGATGAACTGCCTACCCTCACAGTGCACACTGATATGCATACATACCTACTCAGACACTTCTCTTCGTATCTCTCTACCCAAGTATCCATCCCAACCCAACTCTTCCCAAAAGCGCCTCCATCTGCAACACGATTGAAACGGAATGAACCCCAGATAATCGAATGCAGCCTAGTCATCGAGAATGGTCTCCATCTCACCAATCGAATCATCAATCCGCCATACCCCCTTGGAAGCCCGCTTCGAGACATTCTTCATTAGCTTCAATGTTTTAGCGAATATGGGAATCGACGGTAACCAGATTGAGAGGGGTACGGAGAGAGATGCACAACCAAGCTTCTTTCCGAGCATTGGTACCATCTCTGTTCAGGTTGGCTCTGGGATGGCTTCACTTCACACCACTATGTACTGACGAGGGGAGGATGATCGGATGCTTCTCTTCGTATTGACTAGTCTAGTCTAGATGTATGTATGTGTGTGTATACAAGTATCTGCATGAACGATCGGTTCATAAAGTTGCTACTTAAGTTGGGTACCTAATGGATATTTGACTTTTATTACTAGTATACATACGCACATACAGATATGTATATATATATAAAGTACATACATACACATATATATACATATACACACATACATATATATATATACACACATATACATATACATACATATATATATATACACACATATACATATACATACATATATATATATATATATATATATATATACATCGCATACAGAGTACATATATGCATACACACATATATACATATATTTCCATATATACATCCATCCATCCATCCATACCTACATTAACCCTCCTCCCCCATTCCTCCCCGTACCAACCAATTATGAACCCTTCATTCATACAGTATCTATGTTTAGGTATCTATCTATCAAATGACCATCCATATGCATCCCATCCCATCCGTTGATCATCATCTCAACGCAGCTGGGAACATATCATCCATCCGTTGAACCCGTACGTGTTGTGCCTCATCTGGGAACCTCTTCTACCCTTTATCCCGATATTCCGCTACAGTACAGTACCGTACCGTCCTTGCCGTATGTACTCGGTGATATGTCGTACACCTTACCCTGGCTCCCACTTGCATCTCCTCGACTATTCTTTCACCTTGCCGTACTGTCCCACTGTGCTTGCATTCATCATCCCATCGAGGAGTATCAAATGGCTCCACGCGGGTCCACCCCACCGTCCCATCAATCCCTCACCTCGCGTCTTGAGCTTGTTCAGAAACTGAGCAGACCGACAGAGGCAAACGAAGACCTCAATTAGCCGGTAGTGAAAACAGACTGTCTGCTGTGAGCTTGAAAGTGGAGGGATGCGCGGTACGTGAATTAAAGATCATGTGCCACCACTCATCTACCGTGGGTTTTTGCCATCTTGATGTTGTTCGTATGCTTCGTATATATGTATGTATGTATGTATGTAAGTATGTATGTTGAAGGCGCATCGCATCGTACCCGTGGATATGGATCAAAGAACGTGGACTAATAGTAAGAGTAAGAGTAAGAGTAAAAATAAGCGTAATAGTAAATAACAAACAGTTGTTGATCTTCACAAGCATTCTATTATCATGACTATTCTCATGACTGAATGAATCTCATTACCATTTCCATTCCCATTCCCATTACTCCTATCAATCACATCATCATCAACAATCAAAACTCAAACCATAAATAAAGTCCACGGGTATCTTTCTTCCCCAGAATTCTCCCAAACCACTCATATCACGCCAAGTACCACATGAACAAGCGGCGATCATTTGAGTTGGGGAAACCAGGATCCTTGAATAATCGGCTGTTACTATCACTCCAGCTACAATTATCATTATCATTATTATTATCATTATCATTATCATCATATTTGTCACCAGAGTTAATTATCATGAACATTATCGGACCGGACCAGGAAACATCAATCAACCCGTGGATGTTCTAATTATTGCACTTACATCTACATTTACACTTACACTTGCACTTGCACGCACATCCATCCAACAACGGAACTGTTTGTTCTATAGTTCTAACCTTACTCTGTACAGTCCTGTACAAGTTACAACTATTAATTCCTCCGTACTATCGTTTTCTCATTAGTAAGATCATCCATCCATGGATAGTAACAATTCTCAATTTCAACCTTTCAACCTTTCAACCTTTCAACACAGCTTTTCTTGGCCACTACTCGTATTGATATATTTGATAAATTTGATAAACTTGACAAACTTGATAATAAATTTGATAAATCAAAATATCCATCTGTTGTAATTCGAGGGATCATCGTCACCCGTGGACATCTCAACACATACCTAGTACCCGTCAAGTGGTACAAAAGAAAGAGCACAACATTCTTCAAAATAGATGGATGGAGTCTGTTACTATTCCCCATTCTAGCAATGGCAATGGCAATGGCAACGGCAACGGCAACGGCAATAGCAATGACATTGACATTGACATTCACACTCTGATAAATACCTCCAACTCACTTTCACTTCCTAATAATTCTAATCCTAATCCTAATCCTAATCCTAATTCCATCAAACCTGAAATCATCACCACTACTCACCCCATCACTACCTCCAAGATCCACCCACCACCACAACAAACACACCAACAACACCAACCTCTCAATTGCAAATGAGAACGAATCTCCCATCACCTCACCCACATCAACAACATCCATCACATCCCCACCCTACTGGTCGCACACCAGACCCATTTCCCACGCTTCCATCGAATCCATCGATCCGAGTGGCATAACGCTTCAGGATAACACGACCGAGGGAGGCGAAGAGGGAGATGCCAACGGAAAGGTGAAGAATGAAGCCTGCTGGGCCCGAAGCGTCGTGATTGAGGATTTTGTCATTGTGAATGGGACGGGCAGGATGGGAATCGGTGGTGGAATGGGCATGGGGATATCGAACATTGGGTCATTTGTCGTGTGGAATGTGAAGGTCGATACTTTGGAGGTTTGTTTGCTTGCGCTTCTTCTTTCTTTCTTCCTTCCTTCTTTCTCTCTTCCTTCCTTCCTTTCTCTCTTCCTTCCTTCCTTTCTCTCTTCCTTCCTTCCTTTCTCTCTTCCTTCCTTCCTTTCTCTCTTCCTTCCTCTCTCTCTCTCTCTCTTTCTCTGATCTTGCCTCTTCTTCGCAATCTTATCGCCCGCGCGTTGGCGAGTAAACTTGATGTTGGGAAAGAATGGCGGCTGATTGGTCATCGGAGGATAGGGCACCCCCATCACGATTCGTAAACGGTACAGCGAATTTGCGGATCTGAGAGGGAAGCTTCTTCGTACGTTCCCCAACTCTGCAGGGACAATACCGGAATTACCGAGGAAGAGTGTTATCTCGAAATTTCGACCAAAGTTCCTGGAAAATAGGCGGGCGGGCTTACAGTATTTTCTCAAGTGGTGTGTTTTTTTTTTCGTCTTGAGGAAGATTCGGCGGAGGGGCATGAGATGGGGATGAGAGGGGGTGAGAGGGTGAGAGGGGATGAGAGGGGGTGAGAGGGGGATGAGAGGGAGCATCGCATACAGAAAGGGAAGGAACTACTGCATAAGGAATCACTGGCTAATCACAAAGCGTCACAGTTGTATACTGCTCAATCCCGAATTTTCAAGTTCCCCCGTCCTGAAGGAATTCCTCTTTTCATAACCCTCTCTTCTCAGACGAGAGAAGAAGCGTCGAGTCCGTCTTGTATATCGAACGAGGAAGTGGGGCGTCTGGCTTGGGTATATACGGGGAGTTTGGAATCTAGTTGGATCTTCGCGCAAGACAATGGGTGCAATTGGGCTGGATTTGGATTTGGATTTGGATCGGGGAGCAGTGCATATAGCCATGACGCAAATAACGCACATACCGTAATCTGTTCAATGGACAAAGGATGTGAACCCCCATTTTCTCATGGCAAGGGCAAGAGAAAGGATGTGTATGTATGTATCATATATCTGGAAGGGTGACGCTTCAGATGGAATGGTGTGACGGTTAAGAGTAAAGAGACACGGCGATACGATTGATGAATCCAGTAATCTGTTGTCACTGCCTACCTACCTACCCTACCTACCTACCTTACCTACCTACCTACCTACCTAGGTACACATACAATCGTCTCCTCTCCCGTATCCCAACGCTTCTCATCATATGCACCGCCACAAGTCCATATATACAATCTAGGTGGCTCTACCGTGATGCGATGCGATGCGATACGAGATGATGTGATGTGATGTGATGCGATATGATATGCCAGACAGACCGTGATACATACCTAGGTACAGTACAGAGTGTCAGAGTACTACAGATTACAGACTACGGCATGATATAAGGTTAGAGTTTACGTTTACGTTTGCGTTTACTTTTACGTTTAAGCTTCAACCTAAACTTTTATTGCGGCGCGTTGTCGGATGGTGTTGTGGTGTGTTGTGAACTTGCGATGTGATTGATTGACGTGAATGATGTGATTGATGTGATATGATCATGTGGAGGGAAGTACTGTAGTCCGTAGCTACCGGAGGGTGGCCAGCACGTATAGCTAAAGGTACCTACTACCTACAAGTACCCAGGTAGGTAATTGGTAATTACCTAGCCAGAGGTTAAAAAAGCTCACCTATCCCACCCAGCATTACAGTACGGACGGAGGACATTATGTATTGTAACTTACAACCGCCATCTCCATCTCCATCTCCATCTCCATCTCCATCTGATAAGGGAAGGTACGGTAGGTAGGGCAGCTTAGGTAATTAAGTTCAGATGACGTGACGTGATATGATGCAAGCATGCAAGCAAGCAAGCAAGCAAGCAAGTCTAGCATTACATACTGTATTACTTTTACTTACTGTGCATACATACATTGCATTCCTAATCCTACCTGCATATCAACCTATAGACAACGGCCGACCGTTCCATACCTTCCTTCCTTCCTTGCTTTTCCGTCTTCCTGTCCGCAGAAGGTTATTTTATCTTTCCTTCTTCCCCCCCTCTCTTCTTTGTATTCGAAGTTGTGAAGTTTCGTATCGTTTCTTTTCATCCATCCATCCATCCATCCATCCATCCATCCATCCATCCATCCATCCACTCCGCAAAAGATACCTACTTTCAGCTCCAAGATCAAGACGAGGATACAATACCCACAGACACACGCTCACAATGGCTCTCCCACCGAAATTCGCGGGGTCAAAGATTTTTGGCATCGAAGAATAAGGAGCCGGCGCTTCATTCGTTGGAGTTGTATTTGGATTATGTTTGTCCGGTGAGTGATTGAGTGGTTTCTTTGCTTAGGGCTTGGGGGTTGGGGTTGGGGTTGGTATGTGATGGGGTATTTGGGGGCTGGGGTTGGTATGTGATGGTGTATTGGGGTGTTGGTGGTGGTTTGTATTTATGTTAGATTGTGCGTTGTGGTATGGGATGACCTAGTAGGTTGAAGGATTGAGGTTGGGTTTGAGGTGTTTGGGCTTGTACGGGTTGAGTCTGCGGGACTTGGTTGAGTCTTGTTTCTGGTGCTGTGGCAGAATTAGATTGTGGGATGGGGATTCGTTTGTTTGTTTGTTTTGGGTGTAATGGGAGTGTATATGGTCGAGGCGAGGGATGACTTTGGGTCCGGGTCCGGGTATTGTATACGGCATTTCCCTCGCTTTTCCTACTCTTGTACTGCAGATTGAGATCACTATGCTCTATCTCAAGCTTGATTCTTATTCTCCATGTGGATTTGTCGATCATGGCTAACGCTCCGAATAGTTCTCGGCCAAGTTGTTCAATACGGTCTATACAAAGGTTTTTCCGTTAATTAAACAGAAGTATGAGGATAAGGTTGAGATTATCTTTCGTCAACAGATTCAACCTTGGCACCCCAGTAGTACGCTTGTTCATGAAGCGGGTGTTGCTGGTATGTTGTTCTTTGTTCATTTCGGCGTTTGAAGGGGAGCTGTGAATCAGTATGAGGAGGGTAATGAGAAGCTATGGCATTCCTGCTTCTTTATAAATATTTGATGGAAAGTTCAAAATCACTAATTCACTCATCTCATAGTACTAACCCTCTCCCCATCCTCATTCTACTCCTTCTCCGCAGCTCTTTTTCAACAACAAAAGGATTTCTTCGACGTCAATGTTGTTAATGAAACTCGCAATGCTACTTACAAGCGACTTGCTAAGATTGCAGGAGAAGTTGGGGTTGATGAAGAGAAGGTTTATGATCTTTTGAAGATCAGTGACAAGCCTGCGGAGGATGGAAGTTTGAATACTGGAAACGGGGTCACGGATAGTTTGAAGAGGTTGGTGAAGGTCAATCGATTGGTGGGAATTCATGTTACCCCTACAGTTGTTGTGAGTTTCCCTCCCTCTTGTGCTTGTTTACCTCGAGATATTCGAGTGAAGTGGCCAAGAGATCTGATGCTTTTTGGTGAATGTGTACCAATTGACATATCGCAGTTTGACGGGGCAGTAGAAAATTCAATCAGTAGTTCCTTCACCGCAGAGCAATGGGAAGAATGGTTGGACAAGAATGTTGCATAAACTTCCTTTGACCATAAATCACTCGAAGCTAAGGTGTAGGAAAGTATGCCATTCTTGGTTGTATGCAACGGATATGGAAACAAGAACTTTCGGGGTAACATCAATTGCTTAGCTTGTGCTTAGCTGAGTTAGTTAGTCTGCTCGAGACCTTATGGTTCAATCGATACGTGAGTCGGGGGTCTATGAACTTCACAATTCGGACATCTTCAAGCCGTATTGATATTTTCGGAGCTTTCGCTTCGGGAATTATCCAATGATATGCTAGGATGCCAAGGAGCAGATAGTTGAACCCTTCTTTCTATATTTTCACCTGGCTTACGATTACGAATGAAAGTTCTCAAGTAAACCTTTCTCGCGCATTGTTGGCTTTATATTTACATATGTGTGTTTGTGCATATGTATGTACCCCTTGAAATAATTGAAACCTGTATCTTACTCTTAACCACACTTACCGCTACCTACCCTTACACTTACAGCCTGTACATGCCATGCACAACATCATAGCATTACTGTACCATGATAACCGCTAGTGGCTTACAAGGTCCTGCTGTAGATATAGATTGATTGGGTCAAGCTCCCTGAGTACGTACGTCTTCGAGGATTGGGAGCAGGAAAGAGGGAGGTGGGCAATCGGAAAGCGAAATGCATGTAAGCTTACTTGAACGGCGGCGGCGTATCTTGTGTTGGGTTGTATGTGGTGGGTAGTTGGGTGTGTGGATTGATTGATGTCCTGAGCGAGATGGTTGCATGAGGAAATTTGGAAGTTTGGATGAGGGTGATTTTGAGGGGAGGAGCGTGGGGGCTTGGGTTGGGTTGGGCTGGGTTGAGGGGGTTTGATGAGGTATTTGGTGTCGTCTGTTTTTTATTTCGCTTTGGGGTGTTTGGAAGGGGTGAGTTTGGAAGGGGATGGGCTTGGGGTTTTGAGATGGGTTGCGAAGGGGTGGGTGGGATGGGATGGAATGGAATGGGATGGGATGGATGCTGGAGGGTTTTGTGGTTGTGGTTGTGGTTGTAGTTGTAATTGTGGCTTGGGAGTGGAGGCGATGTCAAGGGAAGGAAGATACTCGAGCCGATTCATCGAATCTTGATGATTTCTTTTGAGTGCGAGTGCGAGTGAGGGTGAGGGGTCTGGGTATTGATATATTTATATGTTCGGATGGTGGTAAGATGATTGAGACGGTATGATTGGGGGCGAGGCGGAGACGAATTGGAATATCAGGAGCTGATGTTAATACGAAGTACTTATCTGGGAAATGATGGAGGGAGGATTCGAATACAAATGCTGGGTATTCGTTGGTGAGGCAGAGAGAGAGAGAGAGAGAGAGAGAGAGATCTATTAGTGTTAACGTCGTCGATTGAGGGTGCGTGGTTGATACTTTATCTTAATTTCAACCGTAAGAAACGTGGGAGGGTAGTATTGACCTGGAATACACACTTAAGCTACCCCTGAACGGCACGGTACGTCCGTAAGGGTCGAGTTGATGATCTTTGTACCAGGCTAGCTGTTTTCGGTCAATCTTGAGCTCGAAATCTGATTTGTTGCGGGATTCTCATTGGACTGCTAGATGCGCATAGTAGATACGATTGGTCAATAGTTCTACGAGTATAAGGTTATATATTAGTTCTAGAGTAAGGTTATTTAATCATCAATCATCAATCATTGATCGGTTTCGCTTACAAGCTTAATTTAATCGCGATCTTCAGTGCTTCAAAGCTCTCGACCCCTTCATTCAAATTTGCTTATGCTGTCAGCACCATTCAACTCATCTACTGCTGTCCAGTGTCAACAAAAGATATCGTGTTGAGGGTCCACAACTTCCAGGTTGAAAATCCTTCCATGTTTCATATTGGTGATCGGTCTTCATACTTAATTGTTCCTCCCGGTCTGTCAGGTAATATACACAGCGCGCTTATAAAATCTTCAAACTAAATCCTCCTGTTAGACAGAAAGAAAGCTTGAATATGTTGAAGGAGAGATGAGATTTTGAGCTCACGGGTTCCTAGAAATTTTTTCCGATACACCTTGTTCAGGTTAATGGATGGAGTCGATTGGATCTTTTGGATTGCTCGTGCTGGTTCATGGGTTGGGGGGTATCAACGCCCTGTTAACTTCTCATGCCGAGTCGTCTTGAAGACGGGAAATAAGATGACGGGGCTAGGTCCATAAGACCCATATAATCCTTTCACGTACAAATACCTAGGGTACTTCATGTGCAAGGCGAGTTTTGTTAATACCTCCTTATACTCAGCTGTTCCATGAGCTCCAGCTGACCATTCTTTCTTCTTCTTTCCATTCATTCATTCATTCTTTCTCTTTGCTATCCTTTTGAATTCGAAGTCGAACTTCACCTACTATATCTGGTTGGGTTGCAGATCATTTTCTCATCGGAATTGGAAATGTTAAATCCAGAGGCTAGTATATCAATATAAGTCTCTAGACCACTCTGCACTTCATCGCATTTTGACATCAGTGGTCTTATTTACCTTCAGCCTGTGTCACGCTCATATCATCCATACTTCTCCAGCATTCGACACTCAAATACCTGCCTCGTCCCTATTTGCCATACGGATATTTTCCTGATAAACATAATGGCTTTTCGAATATCCAGAGGAAAACAGTTCTTATTACTTTGTTCTCTTTCCTTACCATTATTTGCATCGGCTTCAACAGAAGATAGACCGACAACATGTTATGTTATAAATGGAGCACACAATTATAATGCAGGATATAGATGTGACAATTCAACGACAGGTCATAGTTTCATGTTGTCAAGCTGGTGCTATATGTTTCTCCAACGGGGTTTGTCAACAAGCAAATGGAGAGGTCCAAGATTATTTGAGAGTTGGGTGTACAGATCCTACATGGAAAGACCCAGCTTGTTTGAATCAGTGTACGATTTGTAAGTACGAGAAGAACGTTGTTGGTTGAAAATACTAAACCATGATTAGATGCTCGCAGTTCAACAGCTGGTAATAAGATTTTGTCATGGAGCCATTACATCAACAACAGAATAGTATGTTCTATCATGTTCTATGTATCAATTCTGAAATACTCAGGGACTGACAAAAAAGCTGTTGTGATACTGGAGCCAACGGTGTAGGAAGTTTTGCCTGTTGCGATAACGATTCAGATATATTCAACATTTCACCTGTTGCCACAGTTCTCGCTCAAGTACCCCTCAACTACGTCTCATCTTCCACATCATCATCATCATCATCTACTACTACTTCCACTTCTACTTCTACTTCTACTTCTACTTCTTCATCATCCATATCCTCAGTCACCGCCTCTACCTCAACCACAGTGTTCGCTTCCAGCACAATAGTGACACCCCCCGCCTTGGAAACATCCACCACACCCCTTCCATCCGCAACTCCACCATCCCACAACGCAGCCATAGGCGCAGGCGTCGGTATTCCATGTGGGATCCTTGCATTAGGACTTGTAGGATTTCTCCTCTGGAGAAGAAGACGCGCGCGCAAAAATCTGCTCAGATTCCTAAAAACCACGAAGCAGGTTATCCAGAACAGGGGTACCAGAACGCTCGAGGAGGTCCATTTGCGCAGGGGTACGGTTATTCTCCTCAAGGGGCATATGCCCCTAGTGAAATGGGGACGGGGCGTGTTGGGGGTAATTTGGGAGAGGCAGGGGGGATAGGAATTCGGGATAAGAAGGGATATTTTGCGCCGGTGTTGAGTGAGATGGAGGCGGGAAGAACGGTGCATGAAATTGATGGGACTGATGTGGGGAGTCATGGTCGTGGAACGTCATGATTGAAGAGGAGGTTGGATCTGGAGGGGTAATCGAGGAGAATAAGGTCACGCTGGGTATATGCCGAGAGGCGAGAGGGGAGCCCAATACGATTTCATGAAATAGGAGTATGAAAATAAAGGGCATCGAGTGCATAGCACAGTCCAAGGTCATGACTAAATGACTTCATGTGTCACGGATCCTACAAATACGGAACGACAGAAGTCGCTCGAGAAGCGAGGAACATAGCTAGCTGGGGAGTAATCGGCCGCCCTTTAATTTACCTTCCATGTACATTTACGTCAGTTTTCAAAACGCCATCATTCACGCCCTGAACCACATGTTCATGATTTTTTATACTCTAGTCCTGCGCATCATCATGAGATGAAATAGCAGACAATCTAATGTCCATGCGTCCATTCTTTCATCTCTTTCTGAACCTGGGAAGATATCAATCGGGGATACTTTGGCTTGGGTATCAGGCTCTTAGTATAGATACCTGGAGTCTTTTTGCTGCATTTTCTCTCTTGGCTGAATGGCGCTTCTAGGGTAGAGTGGTGCTCATTAATAACTTGTTTGGAAATCGGTATCGGGTTTCGTTTCTGGGAGGGGCCTGTTTGTGGGAGAGGCTCTTGGGTGTTTGTATATATTCACATTCATGTCATCATCATCATCGTTATCATCCTCCACCGTCGATCTTAACTTTGTGTTTGTCGCTGATGCACTTTCTTGTGGCTCTTGCTATGTATTTCAAGGTGGTTATTCTTGTTATCGTTGCTGTTGCTGTTGTGGCTGTTGCTGCCGTGGCTGTTGCTGTTACTGTTGTTAAAATCCGCTCTCTCATCTCCATTCATTTACGTTAATTTTATGATCGATTCAAGCTTGGAGCTACACATGTATATGTTCTTTCGGAGATCAAGTGACTAGAACAGAAACCGAGGTTTCCACCAGAGGAAGACTCAATGAGTAGATGTCAAATTTACTGGTAGTTCCAGAAACTGAGTATTGAAAAGGGAAATGTAAAGTTGTGGATGGGAGGAAGGGAATGGTGTGTATGAGAAGTTTATATAGTCTTTTGAGAATTTTGATTTTTGGAACGGAAAGAAAAATGAAAAGTTGGTATTTGGAGCACCAGGGGCTTTTGGAGAGAGATTGGTCATGCAATTCGCGAGGCGGGGGAAGTATGTATATAAGGGCTTTACCCCCTCGATGAATTTTGTAACGGGGAGTTTGAAGCCAAGTTGTTACTTGGTAGTCACAATGATGCTCAGAGATGCCAGATGATATATTGATGGTCGATTTTTAGATGATAGACCTGAACGGTCAAGTGCTTGGAAGCGAATACCTACCAAGCTGTAGATTGTGTCTGCTAATCTTTTGATTCTCGTCTTTTTCACCATCGTCTATTTTGCTTTTTCACCGCATTCTGATTTTCATATCGTTCATGTATCTTATCATCGCTATCTCACCCATCACTGTCATCGCCATTCCATTGGCAAACATACCCGTAGGATACAGATTTAGATTTAGATTTAGATTCAGATGACACAACTCCTTACCGCGAGTGATACACCGCTTCTTGAGCTGCCATGTAGCAGATGTGAAGAGGAATGATAGGTTGATAGTTTATGAGATTCTAAGATCCGAGGCAGATGTGGGTACAGTATACTAATGAGTGGGCTTCAATAGGAGAGTGGTCGTTGGAAGGTATCGGCAAATGGATCATGTGGCTTTTGAGCAGTTGTACGAATAATAGCCTACGACTAACCGTAGTGGGCGTGCTAGCTCCTTGAGGATTTTATAGAATTCTTCATCCTATAGATTATATAGAGAAAAAAGAAGGATGGTTATAACAACATGGATTTGATTACTTACAAGTTCAACTGATCAAGTTGATACCAACAGCAGGATAATGCAGGAGCTATAGGTCACATGAAGAACCACGAGTCTCTTAGAAGCTCTAGCATTAGGGAAGTTTGTTGACTATCTTTGAGCCCTTCTCTTGCTGTTGGTTATGGAGAATATCTTCAGGGTTGTATCTATCCATTTCTTACCAAAACCAATGCAGCTGGTTGTCCAGTTATTCAATCACTTTCTCTCTCACTTCCTCTCGAGTTGAATCTTGACTCAACTGACCCCTTTCTGAGTAGGCACAGTGTATCATCTCCCAGCCACGCCACCCTTTTGCCCACATCTCACTACTCGTAGATGACATCCTTCTCTGTGAAGATAATTGTATGCTGAAGTATTCAGATGCCTTGAGTGGTGAATCACGCCTAGTTACACTCGTCGATAGACATGGAGAGTGGAGCTATGTACTCAATATTAGATGACAAAGAGGGGGGCGATGGGCTCTAGCATTGAGTCCCAGGTAGTCAAACTCATATTTTTTGATCCTTTAAGTATAAGCTCGCCCTTGAATTTTTGTTTCAATTTCCCCTCCGGTTCTTTCGATAACTCTGGAAAAGATGTCGCGGCGCTTGCAGTTGATTGACGTCTTCCATACATCATAATCTCGCCAGGATTGATTAGCATTTATTGTTCTCTGCGCTCCGCAGAATTTGGAACGTGATCATGAATATAGTGTGGTGTTTTGTAATATTCTGGATGTCACCTACTCTGAAATACTGGTTGATTTGTATCGTCATTACCTTTAGTATTACCATGATCATGAAAACTTTGATAATCGACAATCAAACTCCAACACGATTACACTATCGAATCTAGATGCATGCTCAGAATATACATTCGTCTAATAGTAAATCTTGCAGAGGTCTCATCATAAATAAGCCAGCTATCCGCTGCTCCCTATCTGTTTCTGCATTCCATTTCGATATATGAAACGGTTTATGAAGAAGAGAAGAACGATCGAAAGAGAGAGTATATACCTTGCGTCATCCTTGGTACTAAGTTTCTGAAACTATAACAAGTTCTGATTCGTCTTTTGTTGGGGAGATTTTTGGAGAAGAGATTGAATCAATATTTCGAATTTGATCATCAATTAAGTGTCTTTATGAGAATAAGAGGAGAGTGACTAAGGGGAAGTGGGTTTGAGATTTATCACTTCAACATTGGTTGATCAAACACAAGATAAAGCGCTAGTATATAAGCCTATTTTTTCATGGATAAACTATTTCTTCTTATTAACTTGTATAATGTAGATTTTATGTCATCAAGAAATAACGTCCCAATAAATCGCTTTGTAGACAATGCAGGATTCGACAGAGTTGGTCGGCACTTGAGCGTTAAGCTCGAGTTGGTATATTGCCTTCTTGATTTCCATAACACTTTGTATGGTGTATCTGCCGGGGAGAAATGATGCATCTGTTGTTCCTATACTAATTGCTATTAGGACCTTGTTGTTAATGTCGATTCAGATCTATGGGACGCAGATGTCACGGTGTTTCGATACAAATTGAGAAAGGAAGCAAGTCAATAATATCAACTCCGGTCATTACACCTAAGCCTTTTCCAGATTATCCCGTCACCGGGGGAGTTTTGTTAACTTTGTCCACTTGGTGTGCCTGGCAAGTCAAAGGAAGGAAGAGGAAATATGGTTATATACTTCATGCCATGCATTGAAGAAAGCCAAGGCAGAAAAAATTATGTGATGGATCTTGAAGGAATATTTATCGGAACGAAATTTCGGCTTGTGTCAATGATATAGACCTGTGACTTCGGCATTTAGGCATTCCTTTCATCAGGAGTTCTAGTCCCATCAAATACTAAAGTTACAAAGGAATCGCAATTCCAGGCTATGGTAGGTCAATCCAATGCACTTGGGAACTGGCATTATTAACACAATCTCCTTGCCAATAACTTGATTTGTGGAGGCTGCCCTACATGGGAAGTTCCTCTGAAAGTCTATAATGACCAACAAGCGAAACTTCGTCCACATCCTATAATGGTATTGTGGTCGCGCTGCCACATTACAATTTGTATTTACCGACCTAATCAACTGACGATTATCTTTTTTGCACTCACACATAAGCTTTGTGAGGTTCATGAGATATCATCTGCTTTCTCAATTTCAGTCCTCCCTACCAGAGAGAATGCCAATCGTGATGTTATCACTTCCGCAACCCTGTTGTATACCCTCAAAGTCAGACAGGCAAGTTCTGCTATCGTATCGAATATTTTTGTCATCATAAGGTGGCGCTTTTCCCACCATCAAAGTACTTTTCACTAAAAGTATCATCATAATTGCAAAACAAACTTCCGGGAAGCAAATGAGAAACTGTACTTGATACATATTTTTGTGTCGTCATCTTCAAAGAATGCCAAATTGGAGGTCACAAGATTAGGTAGAAAGAGTATGTTTATATATCGAGCATTCTGCTTTGCAAACTTGTAAGAGAAAGACAGCCAAGATGAAAAAGTGAATAGGAGAGAAGTTTGACTTAAATAGCTTCAACTTACAGATCACTGTTGGATATGAGGTTAGTAACAAAGATACTGTCTGTTCCGCTAATTGCAGTAGCAAGCCAAAATACAAATGGTTTGATTTGGGGCAGAACTGATTGTACAAAAGACGGATCACATTTATTAGCGGAATATAAAAAAGAGCCTTTGTTTAATGGAGAAGGACATTGGCATCAGTAGCTGCTCTTGAATATGAAAGATTGAAGGGTCTGATTCAAGGTCTATTTAACGACACAATAGCATGTCGGCTTTAATGATGATGAAATTTTATACAAACTTTATAGACTCGAACTAATATTGATAATTGCACGGAAGTTCAATCAACTGGAACTTTAGAGTTATACGGATGATTAGTGGTTATTCCGTTTGGCTTTCTGACACGAAATCATGTCAGCGTGCGTGCCAGGGACAAATTGGGGAATAAAAGAGCACTTATTCTGAATTATTTTAATGGCTAGATACTTAAAGAAACCTCTGTTACATACCTTTCACGTCAACAAGAAAATAGCATTACAACATCGTGTTATGTAGATCAATACACGTGGGATTGAGAGTAGAAGTGGTTGAGTAGAAGTAAACGAATGCACGAAGATGGTGTCAGTTGGTCTGCTAACATGAAGAATCTATCTTTTAGGAAGTATACTAATGAGTAGCATTCCAATTCAAGAAAGAGGGTTCAAGGAATTCTGCCCAAGTACTGCGTTTCTGCTGGGGAGCCTCCAATTATTGAATGAAGTTGTGAAGAGATTGGATTTCATCACTTGATCAGAAGCAAGACTTCTCAAGCGTACCAGGCATTCTATGGCTGACAGAAGAGGCTTTGCAACAGCTACTTGCCGACGCAAGTCGTTCGATGAGAACAACACTAGGAAAAGAAAGTTGGCAAAGCAGACTCACTCGGTCTCATTCGTCGTCCAGGATGAAAATCCAGACCTGAAGTCAAAGGAATCACACCAAGATCAGATTCCACACGTATCCTGTACATTGCTATTTAGTAGCCAGCGCTCAGATTACAGGACTGGCCGCTTATGCTGGATTTCACCCATCTCATTGGAACGATCCCGAATGTGCTACCGGAAATCATCTTGCTGAATTATCTCGCAACAAAATTTCACAGAGTTGTGAGAACCACCGTGAAGACATTGACGGCTTGGTAAAAAGAAAGATAGACACGCCACTTCACATTCGAAAGAAAAAACAAGGCTCTCCAACTTCTAGAGATGACATTGCAACACTTGGATGACAATATCTGTTGTAGAATTGTTGGCGAATTTATGCGTCGCGGTAATGACAGCCATGGACTATGCCATCTGAGTAAACATCAACGTAAAAATCTCTGTCTCGAGTTGGGCTGGAAACAGAAACATTCGAAGGTCGAAGCAAATGATTTGGTTAAGCACTGGCCGTTTAGTCTGCCATTTCTGTAATCTATACGAGCTGCTCCAGCAATTATCTAATGCATGGCTACTACGTCACGGTATCAAGTGAATCTTACATAGATATCATATCGTATGCTTCATCCAACCATGACCTGCCAATATCTTCTACCCAGGGAATCCTTCACATCATTCATAGCTCTTCGCATGACGAACAAGCAACAGTCCAGCCACAGAGCACCATACCAGCGTAACGATACCGATCCGATACCATCATATAAAGCTTTTACGAAAGAACATCCACTACTTTGCACAGCAACTAGCGTCTTTCACTGAAGTACATACACCGCACAGCACGATAATAAACAAATCCAGAGAGCGTACAATAAACCCACAACCAAAGATCAAACCAAAAACTCCCAACTTGCTGCCATACAAAAAATACATTTCCCACAGAAATCACCTTGTAAACGCACATCGACATCTTCAATACAGGAGGTACTATAGCCATTCGATCGAATCCAGACGACTAGGACAAATATAATCAACCAATGTCGAATTTCAAAATTATGGCACACTGTAATTATTGATCAAGAACAACTGCTGGCAACCCAGCGCCATGCATGTATTGAACGCGAAGAGTTATAAGAAAGGAGAAGAGTAAATGCGATCGATGATTAGGAGATGCGGGTTGTTGGAGAATGCAGATATGCGCGGGATGTGTCATGTTACTTGCAGAATACAGTCCATCCCCGCCTCCTTCCATCCCCAAGCGAATGAAGCCAACCAAATCAAACCAAATTAGCAAACCACCCAAACCACCGACCACCTACCAGCCATCACCCCCTCAAGTACCAACAAAGAAATCTAACTGCGCACACCCAAACGTAAAAATCGAGAGAACAGACGAACCCAACAACTCAGTTGGAAATACTTGGTGTTGTTTTGGGTCTATGCCGGGGTAAAAATCTACAAAACAGTATATCTTTTAAATTATTTTTTACATATTATAAAACTTCTATTTTTAAGAATTTTAAATATACTAATCGTTTATTTTTTAGCTTAATAATACTATAAAGCATTATTTATAATTTTTAATGGATTCGTTGATTTATTATAATTTTTTTAAAATAAAATTCCGCTTCTAGTTAATTTTTTAGACCGGCATTGACCCAAAACAACGCCAAGTATATGAAGAACAGATGTAAGCTCTGACATGGGACGACCTGGTGGGCCAAAAAGTAAATATGTATCAATCTCTGTCAGAATTCAATATCTAAGAGAAGATCTAGGAATTGATGGAGGAAGGATTTGTGGTCAGGGTATTGTTTTCGAGAATAGAGGATGAATGAAGGGAAGAGAGGGAGGAAGGAAGATGGCAAAGATGACGAGGACTGACACTGACACTCGTAAATCAAATTATGGTCATAGTCTTATGTACCAATCACACCACTTGGTAGAAGATACATGTGTTTGTAAGGGTGAGGAATACGAAAGCCATGCGAACAGGGAGATAGTGCCTTTGAAAACCTGAATAGGATTGTAGGAAATTTCATTGCTATAATTGACACACCCATGTCTGTACACCGGCCACTATGCAGCCCAAACAAATACAAGTTTCTCGATCTCTTCCATCATATGAAACGCCAACCAGGATTAAATGAAAGCCCCTTGAATATCTCAGTCTTCGAACCTAAACATACACATCTTCCAGAATTCATTCAACTATTATCTTGTCTTGCCGGAAGAAACACCAGCACCAATAACACCAGGTAATTTTTCATCACCAATGCTATACAACATGCCAATTCCCCAGGAAACGATTCCAACTAAAACCACACTGGAGATGAAAATCAACCAGAACGGACCACTGATATCTTTTTTTTGGCAAGCAGATCCTCCACGTCCTGAATCGGCACCGCATCTACAAGCGAAGCAATCACCGGATTGAGAGGTGAATTTCTTGTAGCAGGCACCATTTGATGAGCAGTTGTTGGTGGAAGAGATACAAGAGTCCAAAGAGGCGTGGCAAAACTGGAAGAGTTGTCCTGATAAAAGTATTGTTCTTGTAGGAAGAATTGGATTTAGGAACTTCTTGTACTTGGTGATCGACAAATTCAGCCATTGGTTCTTCAAAGTTTTGTCTGCTAGAGAGTTTCTTTTGTGAAGGTCTAACATAAGAGCCATAGGAGCCGCTGCCTCTGTGAGAATCGGGCATAAGGATAACGAGCACATTCATTTTTCTGCTTTAGAAGCGAATTTAGTCAATCGTTCGAAGGAAGTATTGATGAAATCCTTGTTCTGTTCCAACGTTAGCCAATTGATTTCTATCAAAATAAGAAACGGTCAATACCTTTGATTGTCTATTCAAGTCAAGGTGCATAATCTTAGATTTTCCATTCCAGCATTCATCTGCGAATGGATTGATAGCATCGTCTAACGAGCATTTCTTTGCCTCTCCAACCTGTAACTCCAAATCATCTGCCAACTTTTGTGTCGTCCTAACAGAAGGTGGGTTTGAGATTGTAAATGCTGGTTTGATAGAAGACCAAGCATCTAATAATGGTCCGGCCGTTTCTTCTGATACACCCTCAACAATCATAACCAACTCAGCCACCTTATCCTTTGGCGCATCCTTGAATAATGATTTCACTTGACCTCCAAACTTGTTGACATGTTTAACGGCATCACTTCCAATCGATCCAACGTGGTGAAATTGTGATACTCCTAATCGTTGTGCGAGAACGAGTCGTGCTTCGTTGGGGGATAGAGCTGGAGGTGATGCTTGATTATTTGGCCATTGTTTGGCCTTCAAAGATATAGGCGCGAGCGGAATCTGATACGGCAGAAGCTGTACTGACCAGTAAAGGCAAAAGTAAGCTGGAGGAAAGCTTCATATTTGATGATGATTTTTGTTGATGTGGTTTGAGAAGCTCCTCATACTCAAGTGACGTTCTAGAAAGTGGAAAGAGTTGATGCTGATAACCCTCAAGATGTCAAGCTAAGGCCAAACCAAATTTGGCGCTAATCTCTTTTCGACTTAGTCAATAATATCGAGAGAACTGAGCATTGAGATGAAGATGAAGATGAAGATGAAGTCGGAGATACTATAAAGTAAATGGATGTTTATAAGATTTAAATGTTTTAAAATTTAGAAATTAATAAATAACTCTCTTGTTAATTAATTAATCATTTATTTATTTATTTATTTATTTATTTATTTATTTATTTATTTATTTATTTATTTATTTATTTATTTATTTATTTATTTATTTATTTATTTATTTATTTATTTATTTATTTATTTATTTATTTATTTATTTATTTATTTATTTATTTATTTATTTATTTATTTATTTATTTATTTATTATTTATTTATTTATTTATTTATTTACTTACTTATTTATTTACTTACTTACTTATTTACTTATTTACTTATTTATTTATATAATATTCATTATTATTAACATTTATATTAATAATCAAAGTTTCCTTATTCTTCTAGTTATATATTCATTCATTCTATACTTGTATATTTGCTATATTCGGAGATAAATTAACACCAAGCCGATGGAGTATTTTTTGGTATATATTTATTTAACTGGTACCCGTCTACACAGCATACCTAATTACACAACTACACAACTACACAACTACCAAACTACCAATTCTCTTCATCCCACGTCGTTCCTACGAATATTCTTTTAGTATCAACAATACCTTGAATTCAAGTCCATTAGATCTTCAATCAACATCACATTCATATCGCATCCATAACTCTAGAGAATCCACCTAGTTCGCCACAGAAATTCGCTATCAAAGGCTCGCCAGCTCCACGGCGGGCCTTGATTTACCACCCCTCACCATGTTTCGATTCATTAAACCACGGGCAGCGACTATAAGGGCGAGATTACAACCTAATGTCTTCTCGATAAGTCCATTACCGATGCGCTTGAATGCGCAACGATATGCAGGACTTGGACCAAAATATACAAACAGTTCGACTGAGGAAAGCACCTGTTAAAGCAAAGTATGTATGCTCAGATCGAGTCTGCAGGAACGCGCATTTGCTGATGGTTTCTAGAAATGTCGCGATCACTTTCATAGTAGCATATGTTTGCTTTGAGGTCTACAGTCGACTAGTCCTCTCTCCCTTAGACAAAGCTGCGGAGGAGGCGTCAAAACATATACCGGATGAGGAATTTCAAGAAGTAGAGGCGCCATTGTTTATACCATTTCCCGGTACCACAAAACAACTACCTGCTATTCCTTACAAAGGAACCGACCCAGAATTTCAAGAGTTCATCAGGCTCAGCAAAGATGCCAAAACTGTTGGATAAACTCAGAGGTTCGTCCACTACGTCACACAAATTAAAATTATTCGTAGTCGTAATTAACATTTGTCCAGCTGATTTGGCGGAATTCATGCGAAATTTTGCTAGTAAAACTACAGTGCTTCGAGCCATCGCCGGGAGAAGCATGAAAACCAGGAGAGTCTGGCTTGATATTGATTTCCCTTCAACTCCACCACCATCGTTTGAAAGATCTGGGTAGGTTTCTTACTATAGAAAATCATATTGTGCAATACTTTATACGTATTAGGCTCGAAATCTCCGACGATGCAATTTCCTGGGTCACACAGCCCGTCGATGCTTCAACGGTATACAAAATACGGAACGTTCTCTGGCCGGTAGCCCTCTTTCATTCTTCCTGGAGCTTTGTGAAAGTACTCGCTGCCGAAGAATTCAAGAGTATCGCAGGAATTTTTGGTGTACAAGTGCCAACAAGTCCCGCTCAGCAATCGATGGAGCAATTACTTCGGTCACAAAAAATGATCAAGGAAATGAATGGGCAACAAAAGGTTCCTGGGGGTATTCAAGGTCCATTGACTGCGAAGGATGGACCGCCACAGCAGCCTCTGGGTGATAAGAGTAAAGAACTTGGGGGGGATGCTGCATCACCCGGAAAATCAAACTTAAAAGAAGATATTCTTCCTGCCCTTGCGAATAGTGTCAAGGATATTCATTCGTCATTCGCCAAACCGATCATGGCAGCTAAAATCAAATATGTCGAGATGACCAAGAAGTTGCGACCAAAGCAGAATCTACACCCAAGAGGTTCTATCAAGGTCTCGGGATTTGTCGAAATTGAAGCCGAAAGGGCTTTTCTTGTTTTTGACGTCATCGCAGCTTGGGATCCAAAGAAGCAGGATTACGATACGGAGAGTATGTCACTTGTATTGAGAAGAGTTCAAAAAAAGAAGCAACACCCTATTAACAGGATACCGAGAATGCCTACGGGATGATGACACCATGCTTACTGGACGCCATATTTTGTTTCAAGGCGTTCAAGGTGGATATCAAGATATAGGTGGGTATAACGATATGGCGTTTGGTTCACGGAATGAGATGGAGTCTCCTGCTCTATGGATGGAGTTGGATGAATCATGAGCGCTTCACCTTGAGCTAGTCTGAGAGGATAGAGTGGGGATGGTGATGAAGCGATGCGTCAGGGGTTGAATGGCAGCATTGAGATGATCTATTTGCGTCATTGGCAATATAGCGAGTCATGGTAGATCTCACATGGCCTTTGTCGAAAGTATCCTCTCATAATTCAAGTCGTATACATGCATGGTTATGATTATGATACCACCATCTCCACCTCCACTCATACTCCCTGATCTTCTACTCGACACCCCCACCTGTTTGCTTTGGCACTCGCATGTCTTCTCTCCCTATGCACATATATACCTAGATACCTAATGGGATGGTTTGGAACCTACCCATCCATCACCCCATCCACCACATTCCAACATATACATACACCATTACACCAACCACACACGACCACACACGACCACACCAAACTTATCAACGACAGTACTCGAGTATACAGAACAGGATCAAAAATCATGTTCAAATTGTAGACGTTGTTTATAGATTCTCCTAACCAACCAGCCAGCCAGCAAGTAGGCAGGCGTTGGTTGTAGATAATGGTTATAATTGTATCTCATGCTTAGGGGGGCGAGGTCGGGTGGAGTTATTGTTTTTTTTTTGTTCTTCTTTTCCTTTTTCTTTTATCGGATTGAGATTGGAATTGGAGATTAGGTTTGGGATACATTGCAAGTTACTACCTCGTGCGCTACCAATCCCATAGTCCCTCATTGATCCATCTCCATCTCCATCTCCATCTCCATCTCCATTTCCATCTCCACATTCCCATCTGCTCATAGCGCCATTGCCATATTCATGAATCATGAACTCGCCTCTCTCGCGTGTGCATCGCGATCTGGGATACGAAATACGGTTTCCTCGTACTGCTTGCCGACCTGTTCTGATCTGGTCGGTCGGGTTGGAAACAATGCTGCGCGTGGGATTCTGGGGTTACGTATACGTTGCTGTGAGGGGTGGGTGGTTGGAGTGGGTCTGGGTTTGGGCCGTGTTTGTATGGGCTGAGTTGATTCGGATTCGGGCTCGGGCTAGGATGATGCGTTGGGAGTGTGTTTGGGGATCTGGGAGGGGAGGGGATGTAGGGGAGATGAGCTGGTGATCGCGATGGCGATGGCGATGATACTCATCGAATGTGGGATCTGGACGTCGCGGTATCATGCATTATGGCGAGGGGCTGCCTCAAATGGGAGGGAAATCCGCCATATGTCGAGTTCCATCTGAATAGCAATTGGGGGTACCGGGAGCGAGAAGCGAGACGCAGCGACCGTCTCGGAACCGAGACAATCTCATCACTATCCATTGCGAATGATGGCATCCATCTGTTCTGCGAGTCTGGCATATTCTGCATTTGTTTTGAATTTTCGAGGAGTGGTGGTTCCTACCTGGCTATCGGTGGCTTTTTCCTTTTCGGCTCTTGCAAGTTGTGCTGTTCGATTTTGGGTCTTCTTCGGTCTTGTAATTAGTGTTTTACCAATGAGCGTATGGATGTGGGTCATATATGCCACTTTACCTTTTGGGTGTGCACATTGAGTATCAAACTTCAACTCACATCTTTCTGTACAAAAATGTTGCATCATCGATGCGCAAATGTGGATAGTCAGCTCTCGGACACATTGCCGGACAGGTCTCGAACCTTAGATGGTTGGGATGGGATTATGCTAATGTGCTTGTGATTCCAAGAGTTGGCGCGCGGAAATTGAATCTCTAGATGCTTGAGTGTCGTATTGTCCAGGATTAGGAATTTTGGAAGTCGTCGGAAAGATTGTATTCCAGACAGAAAATGCAAACAAATCCCAAATCTGTCAATGCTTGAGATACAATTGTAGATAAAGGATACTAGTGTGCTTGTGATCTGAAGAGTTGGTATGCAAAAGTTGGAATTTTAGATGCTTGGAGTGAAGAGATGATCGATAGTGTTTGAATTGCAGTGGTTTCAATATACTATAGACTCAAGTAATGTTCGAAAGACGGTCTTGAATCTACAGCTGCTTGAGCGGGTGGTATTGTCGACTTGTTTTCAAATCCGTTGGAAAGATCATATTTCAGGCAGAAAACTATGGACAAGTCCTGAACCTGTAGATCTTTCAGTTATAACCATCGTCAACATTCGCAAGTATTTCTTTTTGAGAATCGAAACCGCAATGGAGAGAGGTCGTTTAGGTCGTTGTTGATACAAGGTGATGAAGTGTGATGATAGTACGAACTAAAGAAACTTTGGATTATTTCCATACCTCCAGTGTTGGCACTTATCAGACAAGGAATTGTTGTGATACCGAATATGCAAATCTTTCATTAGCGTCTCCAATTTCTATGCACGTTCTTGTCTACTCACTATTTACTCAAGCCGCTTTTGCAACCAGACTCGAAGACGGAAGGATAAATGTGAGATCAGTGGACCTTACCAATAACCAAAACCATGCAACGCGGTTGTTGATAGGTTTTGATGAAGTGGGAAGATATTGGAGTTCCAATTATTAGAAGTGATGGTTGGATGAAGAGAAGGGAATGGCAATATTGAAGACTCTTCTTCACGTGAACTTGAACATCCATACCGAACACCATGATGCAGTTGGAAATGTCGAAGGATCGTAACAGCAGGTCAGCTAGTATAGCAAACCCAAAAACGGCATGTCCATAATCATTGAATAGGGGGGAAAAGGCCAAGAAATGAACACCGAATAATAAAAGAAGGAAAAAACTTACATGAGAAGGATGATATTGAAGATGATATTGAAGATGATATCAAAGTTGACATTAAAAGTAATATTAAAGATGATATCACAGATGATATCAAACACCAAGGGTCACAACCCTACCAAGCAGAAAAAGCACAAGGTATCCAAACGATACCCAAACAAGCAACACACAAACTTACATATGCAATCCAGGAAGTAATTATATGGCAAAAAAGAGATCCCACAAGGTAACTATGGACTTGGTAGGATCCGAAGAAACACTCAAAGTAGCCAACGACCCGAGGGATCCCAAAAATTATAGCAAAAAGGGTATAGCAAAGAGGGTATAGCAAAAGGGGTGGAGAGGAAAAAGGTTGAGATTGGGGGAGGAGAGGGGAGTCTTTATAACGATGGGGAATGGACCGTGCGAGGAGAATTGAGGCCAGTTGCTGCAATCGCGACAAACTTGGCCCGTTGTAGCTTGGTGGATTCAAGAAGGCTCTGCTCTGGTGGTCGTAAGTGAATTGCTTTATTGTTGTGGTTGGGGTGACATGATTGGAGGGGGTGATATCGTGTAACCGACGAGGTATTGCGTAGTATGTCCCCCTCCAGCTACTAGGAAGGTAAGCAAGCAAAGGTCATGATTCACTTCAGTCTTCAGTCTTCAGTCTTCAGTCTTCAGTCTTCAGTCTTCAGTCTCCCGCTTCCCAAGGTCTAGCCAGGTATGGACGGCCTTTCGGTTCAGTTCGGCACGGTAAGTTATATTTTCCCGAGGACTTTAACCGTTCTTTACGTCCAATTTGATATAGTTGGAACGTGAACCACCTGCATTACTAGGTGTTAGGATGCCAAGGGTGCAGATGTATCTTGTGGCTTCTGTTTCGGTACTTGGAGTCTTGAAGCTTAGACAGAGTGAAGTTTATGGTCTTTGAGTTTAGCTTTTACTAGCACTCGAGCTTCAAGCGGTAAGCTATACAAACACAGAATGCATCTTTCATACTGTGCTTTCAACTCGAGGGACTAGTACAAAAGGGTATGATATGGCTTTGACGGGGTGCTTGAACTATTGAATGCAGATAGAGGGAAGCTTTGGGTTTTTGAGTATAACATATTTATATGCTCAAGTGAATGCAGATCGAGTGAAGCTTTTAGTTCTGGAGCATAACGTTTTATATATTACATCACGTCCAGCTAATGTAAAGCATATAGTTTCTAAGTGTAACGTCTTTACATACTAGAGTGGATACAAATAGAGTGAAGCTTTGAGTTTGGAGTATATAACATCTTTGTATATCAAATGAAATTCAAATAACGCAAAGCTTCTGGTCTTTGAATACAACTTTCTACATATTGAATCGCATTCAGCTCAATAAACCCTGTAGTTCTTAAGTCTGGGTAACTTCTGTACATCCCAGAGTGAATACAGATAGAGTGAAGCCCACAGTCTTTGAGTTTAACTGACCTATTGCATACTAGCATTGCCGCTTCGACAATAAGAGCCATGGGAATACAGATTGTAGACTTGAAGAGCGTAGCTGTCAGTCCAAGGGATTAGCTTCTGATAGGGAGAAATGATGGTATATCGTACAGACTTGTAAAAGTTCGAGTACGACTTATTACACGCGTGGTGTCTATAAAAAAATCCCTATAAAGTTTATACTATCCCATAGTAGTAGCAGTAGTAGTAAATTCATAATCGATTGAATTTAACTATAGCTAAGCTACGCGGACCATGCGATGCACCTAATATTACATATAGTATAAGTACTTCCCTATACAAATCAAAACATTTGATAATTATATTTCATTATGGCAAATACTATTCTTTCAAATTTCTATTGAATATATTTTGATATTTATTAAAATTAAATCATTTTAAAAAATCTTATATATAATATTTTTTTGTACATAAAATAAGCAATTTTCTTATAAACTTTATATAATTTAAGTTTATATAATAATTAGAATTATATAAAATAAGATGATTTCAAATTACTTTATATAATCTTAAACAATTGTATATATTTTCGAAATTCTATATAATGTTTTAAAATATTATATAATTTATTAAGGATATTAAAAGTTAAAAATAAAGGTTTCTAGTATGAAAATAAGAGGTGTAATAAACTATAGTACCTCTTAATGTACAATAAGCGAAGGGCCTTTTTATTCTAGAATATTAATAGGAAATATAGATCGTAGTAAAGCTAATCTTTATTAAAATTAATTAATACTTTTTATTTATAGTCATACTATTTAAACCGCTTTTATTAACAACGTTACGCTGATAATATTATTTCTATTGATACACTAAAGCTATCGGCTCTATCGTTATCGATTCCTTCTATAACCACTATTATAAATATACTTATTTTACTTAAAAATATTTTCATACTACAAATCAATCTATTATAAATAAAAATTCAATATATAAGAAGCTTTTATTAAAAAAAATAAAAACTAAGTTTTTATAAGATATAGAAAGTTATTTATTAAAAAATATAATTTTAGAAATAATTATTTTTAATTTTATATATTTATTTTATATATTTTATTTTATATATTTTATTTTATATATTTTATTTTTATATATTTTATTTTATATTTTATTTATATATTTTATTTTATATATTTTATTTTATATATTTTATTTTATATATTTTATTTATATATTTATTTTATATATTTTATTTAATATATTTTATTTTATATATTTTATTTTATATATTTCATTTCATATGTTTTATTTAATATATTTATTTTATATATTTTATTTTATATATTTTATTTTATATATTTCATTTCATATATCTTATATTGTATATTTTATTTTATACATTTTATTATAAAATTAATATAAAAATCTAATTCTCTAACTTTTCTATATATTAAATATAGAAAAAAATTAAAGAATAAGTCGCCTACCCCACATCTCGCCACCCCCCCATTTGGCCAACGCATAAAAACATGTATTTTTAACCAATATATAATCTTTTAATATTAATAACTCAATAACCCTTTAATCAATTTCTTTAAAATTTATAAATTATGTTAATTATATCATAATGAAGTCATATACTGAAGATTATATTACAATAGCCTTTAAAACGCTTGAAAATAGAGTTAAAATATCGAAAATCCTTAAAGATTATAATGTTCCAAAAAGCATTTTTTAAAAACGAATTAAAAAATGTTTATTTCATTAAAAAAATGCTTAAATACAATAAAAAATAATTTTAATCCAAAAAAGATGTTTAATGAACTGGATATTAGTTTAAAAAAGTTTTGAAACTAACTTTATACATCAATAAATCTATAAAATTGAAAAGCAGATTTTGAATTTACAAAAAAAAATCCATCGCTTGGAAAACGATAAATTAATAAATTCTTGTGTAAGAATTCAATTATTAGAACTAAAAGATAATATAGGATTGATTTAACATAAATTTTAAATACTTTAATTAATCTTATTAAAGGATAATTTCAAAAACTTGAATTGCTGGATATTAAAGCTATTAAACTTTAAAATAGATATAATATAAATAAAGCAAGTATTATAAAAAGTTAAAGTTTTAATGGGTTAATAGTAGGAAACTCCAATTAATATTTTATTCAAAAAAAAACAATTTAGATTAAAGGTTTAAATCTTTTTTATTAAATACATTTTAATTATTAGAAAAGCTTTTAATTCATTTGTTATTTATAAAGGTAAAAATATTTAATAATAATAATTTCCTATAAATTTTATTTTATATGTTAAATAAAGTTTTACAATCACTAAAAATAAATAAATTACAAATTCTACTATATTAAAATAATTAAAAAAGATATTTATATTTTTAATAACCCCCTCCAATCCGAATAAGATTAAACTACTTATTTTAAACGATTATAAAAATTATAAAACTATAGAATTTATACAATTATACTTTGAAAATAATATATATCTTTTATTCCTATCACTATATACATTACACATACTACAATCATTAAATTTAGCCGTATTTTTAAGTTTTAAAAATATATATTGATAATACTTTAATAAATTAAATTTTTTAACAAATTTTATATTAATTAAAAAGCGGAATTTTCTTTTTATTATTATTCTACTAAATTAAAAGTATTAACTATTCAAAATATTAAATCTAAGTAAAAAGCATTAAATTTATAGCCGAAAAATATAATCAAACCCCTTATAAACCAGCTTTTGATTGAAAACAACAACAAAAAAATTATTGAAAAGATTTTTTTTTTTAGATCATAATCCTAAATTCCAATAATATATAAAATTATCTTTTATTTTATAGAAAACGCTTTAAGGATTGAAGGATATTCAATTGTATACAAAATATATAACTTGAAAAAAGGAGATCGATTTTTCAACACATTATCTACTTTTTCGAAAGATCTTAAAAAGATTCGATACCAAAAACTATAATATTATACAAGCAGAATTTTAAATACAACAATTAGAATATAGAATAAAGTAATTAACTTTGAAAAAAAGATGTAAAGTTAAGATTAATCCAAATTCGAAATTTTGTAGGAATTAGAGTTATTAGAGAAGCACAAATTGTAATTAGGGATAAACTGATTATTAAAAATAATTTTAATACTATTTTAGAAAGTGATTCTTAAAGGGATTATATATAAGTAGAATAATTGTTAAGTTATTAACGTTTTAAAAATGGTATATAGTATTTTTTGAAGTTGGCCAAATGGGGGGGGTGACGAGATGTGGGGTAGGCGACTTAAGTAAAAGATTTTTATTATTATTTATATTGAAACATTCGCTTTTTAAAATATTCTTCATACTTCTATGATTACAAAGAATATTATGATTTATCAAAGTAGATGAATTTTGGTGTGAAAGTGGGGTACGCAAAAATATAAGTTGACTAACTAGTACTGTATGGCCAGAACTCTCACTAATTACTGAGCGATAAGAAAGTAGTGTCTCGCTAACCCTTCTTTCTGCAAAACAAATCGGAAGCAAAGAGAATTGAATCCGAACGTGAGAATTCAATGATGATGACGAGAAATGCTAATTCCCATCACACTTCATGAAAGGAGTAAAGAAACCTGACCCGAACATCCACAAACACGGCACGCTAACACCACTCGCAGAATCGCAGAGAAGAAACAAAAATCCGGAGAAACCCATGTTAGCAATGAAACGCCCACGATGTCACGATCTCAACCAACACGTGAGAATCTCATTCAGGAATTGAGCATTTGTGACTAGAGGATGCTAAGTCAAAGTGATGATGGAGATGAAGAGATAAAAATCATACGTAGAAACTTCAACACATGTGAACACATACTCAAATCAATTACCAGATGAAAAGAATGCTCCATTGTACCTGTTTCGTACCTGCTTCGCACCTCCAGGGCATATTATCATTATCATTCACACCATCTTGGATCTGAATGCTGAAATATTAAGCTGTGCAGACCGATCGTTGGTTAATCCACAATCAATGAATGAGGTTGATGTGAAATTCCTTTAGATGCAGGTAGATAGGTAGATATCTATAGGTAGCTAGCTATAGGTGGTGGGTGGGTGTGCGGTGTGTGTATTGGGAAACGCATTTTCTCATCAGTCCAATAGGTTAATGATAATATTTTTTCCCATCGACCACAAACGATATTTTCTCATGGCCAGCTCACTTTTCTCATCGGCCACAAATTTTAGACATGCAACAAATCAATTGAAGTCACGCGAAAAGTCATGCTTTGATGATATCATTGGTCAAAGCATTATGAATGATCAGGACGACGTGGCCAATTAGAATACATATCTTATTAGTCATAATGAATTATTTCCAACCTCATCGCTATAGTGTAAATCCACCCGGTGCTCCAATCCTAAATGTATTCGAATTAACTATAGACTTCCTATATATCTTATAATTGAAAAAGACTAGATGAAGAGGATTTATATATCTTTATTATCGTTGTTATCGTTGCTATCCTTATTATTCTTATTATTTACGCTAATACTATAATTACTAATAATCGAGCTCTTTATATTATATACGTTCTTATATCTTATACGTTTTTAAAAGAATCTAAGATTAATAAATAAAACTAATTAATAAAAGACTTATAAAGATTATTATATAGAATCTATAGATTATACATTTTAAGTAATTTTTAATACTACTATTAAAAGAAAACTTCTTAAAATAAATAAATTTAAATACTAATTATTAAATAAAATTAATTAGCTATTTATAAATTAAAAAGAATAGATATTTTAAAAATAAATAATATTTTTATTAATATTAAAGTTTTATAATTTAAAAAACTTATTTTAAGAATAATCTATTTAATATATTAATTTCTAAATTTATATAATAATAAATATTTATATTATAATTAAGTAATTATAATCTCTAATTAAAATCTAATAATAGAATAAGATATTATATATATTTTAATTTAATCTTATATATAACGAATATCACGTGCCTTAGACACTTGATATCTTATTACACTTGTCTTAGTTTAAACTAGTCTTAAATTAAACGATATTATATATAAATAAAGATCTCTTAAAGATTTCTTCTCTTTTTAGCTTTCTTATTTTAATTAGCTAAACTTTATTAACTTACTCTAGTATATAATTATAATATTACATTTATTTAAAATTTGCTAGAGATTTAATAATAAAATAAAATAAAGTCTTATTTTAAATAAAGAATAAAAGCTTATTATATTTATCTTATTAAAGTATAAAACTTTTTATTAATATATATAAGTAGATAAAATGTATCGTGAAAAAACAAAAACGTTTTATAAATTTTAAGGAATATTAAATTTAAAAAATTCTTTTTTAGATTAGGATTATTCTTAGTATGATTGTAACGGTCGTTATAAAAGGAGTCGGTGACAACGGAGCCGATGGTCTCGACGTGTCGGCAAGAGGAACGTCGCTAACTTTAGCGTAGTTAACGTTGTTAGCAAAAAGCGGCACACTTAGTATAGCTATAAGTAATAAAGATTAGTTTACTACGATCTACGTTTCCTACTAATAATAATAGTTATAGAAGACTAATAATATAAGATATAAATTTATTATTTAAAAATAGCTTATATATTAGAAACTTATATAATAAAAATAAAAATATATTGTTTTTTTCTATAATATAATATAGAATTGTATTCTTTGATTTTAATATTATCTTAACTTTTTTATAATTTAAATTTTTTAGAAATTAATTAAATTAAATATAAAGTAAATTTCTTAAATTGAAAATTATTTATATAATATTCTTCTATATTATTATTTTATAAGAATATATATTTACTAATGTTATTATATTATTCTAATTTTATTTAAAATCTTCTTCGTTTTTTTATTTTGAAATTTAAAATATAGAAAAGTTAAATATAATACTTCTTAAAAATATAAAATATTAGTATTAAATCATTTATTATAATATAATTTATTAAAATCCTTTATTCTCTATTTTATTGATAAAATACTAAATAAAAAATAGTTTTATTTTAATATTACTAATTATAATAATTTATAATATCGATAATAAAAAGCTTATCATTATAATCTATATATTTCAATTTATAATTATATAGAACTCTATATTGTTTAATGATTGATCAATTTATAGTTATACATTCTAAAGAATGTTAAAATGTATAAGATATAGGGCGTATATAATACAGGGAGCTCGGTTGCATGATTGGACGTATGTATTATTTTGACGTCTCATGATTAAGAGGGTTAAGGATATCACCTCCCTAGTGAAGACTGTACCCTACGGGACCAAAATTCTAACCTTTCGATAGTCAGTGAATCTTATGTTAAAAACCTAATTTTATTTACGATCTATTTGTTTTTGTTGTAGAGTTATATAGAATTATATAGGAATCCTTTTATATAGCTTATATATTAAAAGGTGAAAGGATAAGTTAGTATAACTTTTCCGAAACTTTATTATTATAAAAGCTAATTTATTTTTGAAGGCATTATAATCATTTGGATGATTATTTGAACGATTACAATTACGATTACAATTATAAGCATTATAATATTATTATTATTATTAAAGCTATTTAAAGATTTGAAATTGTTAAGCTTATTTAAAGTGTTAATGTTGAAAAAAGCGAGAAATAAAAAGGAAAACGAATGGAAAAAGCAATTTACCTTTTCGAATTTTAATAACAAAATAATTTTAATTTACTTTTAATATAATAAAAAAATAAAAGAATAAAATAAAAGAATAAAAGAATAAAAGAATAAAAGAATAAAAGAATAAAAGAATAAAAGAATAAAAGAATAAAAGAATAAAAGAATAAAAGAATAAAAGAATAAAAGAATAAAAGAATAAAAGAATAAAGAATAAAAGAATAAAAGAATAAAAGAATAAAAGAATAAAAGAATAAAAGAATAAAAGAAAAGAATAAAAAAAGAATAAAAGAATAAAAGAATAAAAGAATAAAAGAAAAAGAATAAAAGAATAAAAATAAAAGAATAAAAGAATAAATAAAAGAATAAAAGAATAAAAGTTGAAGATATTTAAGAATTAGTATATCGAATATTAAAGCTATTTAACGAAACTAATCCATTTTAAGCCAACTAATAGATTTTAGACTATCTACAGATAAACTAATAGATTTTAGGCTTCTTTTAAATAAATTAACAGATTTTAGATTACTTATATATAAACTAATAGATTTTAGGCTTCTTTTAAATAAACTAATAGAATTCTAACTGTTTATAATTAAATTAAGATAATTTAAACCATTTATATATATCCACATATTTATAAAATATGATATTTTTAAAAAAAACGTTGATTCACTGGCTTTTTGTAGGAATCTTGGTCCCGTAGGGGTAGTGCCTAATACTCGAAGGAGCTCCTACTCGAGTATCTTAAGTTCCAAAGTTTCAGAAACTTGATAATCTGATTCATATCGTGCTTGATCTCATCCGTACTAAACCCAAATACTTCGACAGATACACTACTCTAGAGCTCAAAAGGCTATTCGAATGATTCAACTCGACAATAATTGAGGCTTTATTTTCTACAATGGAAACATCGTAGTATTCTCCTGACCCGCCACATCAGTTAAACGACTTCCCATACTCAGCTCAAGTCTGAGACGTTTACTTGAATTACTATCTATCCCACCTACTTTCTACAGCTCTAGCCATGTTATCGTTCTGTACGCCAATAAATAATAAGATTTGTATGAAGTGATGACGTCGACAGTAAGTCAGTCTCTCTATCGCAACAACCACCCCACCAGTTCTCCGCCCCGTTAGTCCAACTCCAAAACTCGAGTCCTTCCCAACATGGCTGTTGTCTGGACCAAATCAAACCTTGGAATGGCTTTGCAATTCCCATTGTTCCGTCAGACCGGGACAGTAGAAGCACATGGCACGGCACATATGATGGTAAGCCGAGCATCTTTGCTCTGGGGCCGTCTCCCGTCCCAATGCAGCCCGAGAAGTGTTTTCCTTGCTGCATTCTTGCTTGATAGATTTATCGTTTGTACGATATTGCACGAGCCTAGATTGCTATTGTTCCATCTTATGATAGACAAAGAAAGGTAGAAGCTCTAGTAACTAGGACAGTGAGCTTCCACGATACAACGAACAAACCCGCTGTCGCCCCCGTAGTCAGCCCAGTAATCCTCTCTATTGTTCCTTACTCGATATACTTACTGGCTCTATTGGCCATACTAGTTTTGATCTTTCAACTGTCTCATCTTGTAGAAAACAATAAGACGAAAGTCATGGCTCAAGGCGCAAAAGTGAGATAACCTTCCAAACCACATCCACTTCCAATGCACATCCACTTCCAATCCACATCCACTTCTAATCCAAATTCTCTTGTTAAAATTTCCTCCTCCGACCATGAAACTCCAACGACCAAGCGAGTCAATCTCACAGCACCATGGCCATCAACCGTAATGACAATAGGAATCGTTCGCTACTGTCACTCGATAGCTCCGTGGATCTCACAAGCAATGGGTACATGAGGAGGCCCTTCGATCGATCCATCTCTCCCACCTCTTCTTCGTACCAGGAGTTCTCGAAATGTCAACCATCTACCTTTTCCTGCGCTTGATCGGCCGGCAGTCTTTCCTCGTCCAAACAACCCCGTTCGAATCCCGTGGCAATCACCGTGGCCGTGGATCTCCCACTAAATGCTGCGTGGGCAGCTAATGCTGTCGCGCCGTAGAAGACAGCCATCACCATCTCGACCAGTGGTGGCTGTTCTTCCTCGTTCCTCCTCCTACCATCCCACCTCCTACCATCCCTCCACCCAGGGTACACCAACACCAACACCAATCCCCCTCCAACAACATCACCAACATCAACGAAATAGCCCAGACCCAGATCCAGATCCAGATCCAGACCCAAACCCAAACCCAAACCCAAACCAAAACCCAAACCTAGACCCAGACCCAGACCGAAACCCAAAACCAAAGCTAATCTCAACAACACCTACGATCTTTCCAAAGCCAAGAATACACCCCCTCTCCCCCCTCCCCTCACTCACCCTCCCCCTCCCATCACTCTCTTGCCCTCCCCCCATGAACCCCGCCCAACTGATAACTAATTCCCACAGTATCCACATCCACATCCATATCCACATCCACATCCACCTCCACACCGACGACTACTTTCTCTTCATTAGGCAGGTGAACAGGCAGATGAACAGGCAGACAAGCAGACAAACAAGCAGACAAACAAACAAAACCCCAAATCTTGCGATCCCCCAACGAAACAAACTTCAAGTATAAGTACAAGTGCAAATACAAGTACAAGTACAACTACAACTACAAATACAAGTCCAAGCAACAAAGGATTATTCAAGCATGAGCGTGAGTGCCTGCGTACGTGCGTGCGTGCGTGCGTCTCTATATACACATACACATACACATACACATACATACAACAGGACACGCCAAGATCCAAGGTAGAATTATTGAGATTGTGATATCCATTAGAATGTGAATTGGGATGTGGTATGAGGAATAAATAAATAAATAAATAAATATACATACCATTTTGCCGCTTGGCTGCTTTTGTTTTCTGCCTCTTTCAAAGACGGATGGTCTTCCACGGTTGTCTTTGTCATGTGAGATGCATGTATGTATGTGTATGTATGTATGCATATGTATATGTGCTGGTGATTTTGTCAATTGAGGTCACGACTCCCCTCGTGTAGCTAGGCGTAATGATTCTTCGTCCCAAGATACTACAGTATCAGAATGTATGTACAACACAACCACCAACAGGATAACAATATATCAAACATTCAAGTCATTCCGTTCCGGATCTTTCAGAAAGACACGGAGCCCAAATATATCATCCTCATTCCTTTCTAAGATTCTCCATCTCGTCATAATACCGATACTAGGTCCCAAAATCCAATACAACAGCCAGCGTCTATCCTGGACATTCAACAAACACTTTTCCCCCCCAACCCAATACCCTTGTTGCGCCCAATTCCTCCCACTTTACCTAGGTGATGGAATAGTTTTCGTTCCGCGATCCTGCCCCGAGCATTTGATTCCCCTCCCTGATGCATATCTTCCTCTTCTTCCTTACTCCTCAAAAAACATGTATGGATATATATGTACTCATTTTATTTCCCCATCCCAAATTATGAAAAATACGGCATAGTTTGTAAACCTTCCTGAATGTTGATGAAAATATGACATGCCAGTCGAGCCCTGAGGAGTATCCAAAAATCTGTGTAAATCGAAGCGCCTGTATAGAATCTCTCGCAAACTAAAGAATTAATATCCGGGCCAAGATAGATTGTGCGCATGTGGGTGCAGCATCCTTGACATCGAGATCGGTCGTCGTTCATTAATCGTATGTGCCGCATTCATCATCATTCACCTAAACGAGGCATATTAACCTCTTCGTTTCGCAATTGGATTAACCATCTCATTTGGATCAGCATAATCCCAATGTCTTTTGATCCCACTCTCGTATACATTGGCGACCGATTCTTGCCACATGCTTGGGCTCACAAAGGATGGAATTGGTGCCCCGGAATACTGCTGTGGAGGCATAGGTTGCGAGCCTGGCGGTAAGCTCACATTGGGGGGGATCTGTATTTCGGGGAGAGTCGGAAGTTCTTGTGCACCTGAAGAGGGAGTTTTTAGAGGAGGGGTCGTTTCAGAAGCAGAGCTGCTCGAAGCGGGAGGCGTACCGAAAGTGCTGTTCCATTGACTGTGGAGATATCATTAGCTTTGAACTAGAAGATTGCGATCTGGCATTACTTACTCAAAAATTCTTGACGGGTTCCATGAAGCATGATCTGCCATGGGAACCCCACTGGTGATTGGAACGGAACCTCGTTGACCAGTGGCCATCATTACCAGAGACTGTACGGCAGGAGAGTCACTTTTCGTGTCTACGCCCCCGGCTGATATGGGTGGTGATATGGGATGGCTTATGTAACTGACTTGTTGTTGTTGTTGGGCATTTTGATGCCCCAAACTTTGACTCTCCATAGAGGTGCTTCCTTGACGGTACTGTTGAACACTTCCTCGCGCAGGACTAGTATTGGCCGGTGCTGCTGGACTACCATATGGGAAAGATGGTTTCAAAACGAATGGTTTCCTAATGTCAGCTGAAAATGCGAGCCTGAGTGACTCAATCTGTTGTTGCATGTCTGGCATAGGCCATGAGCTAGTGCACTTCTCCAAGATCCTCATATGCCTGGTGAAGTATTCTCGAGCGTCCGAGTTGAGATCTGGATCCGGGGATGTAATGGCGACCTAGAACGTTGTCAATATATCGTCCAAGATGGTCTGCGAGCTGTCTTTCTACATACCAAGTGCAGAACTGTACAGGTCAAAACGCAATAGATGGTGAAATTAATGCCTCGTTGCATACACAACAGACCAGTCAAGCCAAATGAATGCAAGACGGCTTCCTGAAGTCTGCACAGAAGTTTTGCAGAATTGTAGCAGATGAGCATGTGGTGTTTCCATCCGTCCATGCCGGGTTCCATAAAAGTGAGCTGCGGTCGATGAAGCATGATTATGCTTAGGTAATAATAGGAGTGAAGATTGCCGATAAAATGGGTAGGGAGCCATGGGGGACTTCCATCTGCTGGGAAATTGATTTGCAAGTCGACGGGCAGATCATTCATCCAAGTTTCGAAGGATGGATTCAGTTGAACAAAGTCTGGATCGATGCCCCACTCCTTTCTCTTCTTGACCTTTGCATACACGTTATTCATCCTCCGGACGTTACGAACAACACGTGTGAACCAAGTGAAATTCCTTGTGATGGTGAGTTCCGCGTTGTCAATTCCAGCGCGGGGCACACTCAAGTCAAGTGTTTCCATATCAACGGCGAGATCCGTCCGGCCTTGTGGAGAGCCAACCATCAACTCACAAACGAAGATGGTTTGCCATACTCGAGTCTTAGTGATGCAATCAGCAAGATCCGAACCGCAGGTTCGACCTGCCTTGTGGTCTTCGTAGTGCTCGTCAAGACCCAAATCCTTGGCCATCTGGACACATGCTACCACAGTCATCCACGAACGATAGTAGTATCCACGTTTGGGTGCGGATTCTCTTGCTTTGAGTATGATTAAATTTGCTTGAAGGGTGCTTAATCGTGGAACATCCATGAAAGCATCCGCATGTTCTGCAATAAGTTAGTGGGATCTTTCGTTTAGTTGCACGATGCATCTTACTGGAAGCAAGGGCGAGCCATTGATGTCCCTGTGCGGGCTCATCATCCAACCTCCCAGCGATTGCGAAAATTGCCTCGAGTATGAGAGGGGAGATTGCATCTCGATTTGTATGCCACTGCTGATAAAAGAGTGTTTTGTTAAGGACAGGTACATATGGATGTACATTCGTGAAATACATATCAAAGTAATGCAGGATAGTCTGTTCATCTGGAAGTAACTCTGGGGGTATCCGAATCTTCATATCTGCGCTCATTGGCGTTGGAGGCAAAGCATTCTTAAATTCATCAACGTCTTCGAAAGCCGGTTCCTCAACCAAGGTCCTGGTTCTATTCTTGTTATTCAGGTATGGGGCTGGTTTACCCTCAGAATTAGCATGTTGCGACTTCGTACGGCATCCAAAGCACTTACCTGTGCCTGCTGGGTTCATCTTCAGTTCTCCCAGCAAATCGGCCAAATCCTCCCCGCCATATTCACTCTGAGTGTAATTTTCCGGCGAATCATGCGTCTGCTGCTGCAGAGGGGCGGGAGGATAGACGGTTTGCGGTGAATATTCTGTGTGTTGGCTGAGAGCGCTGACGGGAGTTTGAAGAGTATTATAGTGCATGCTCTGTTGACCATGTGCACTGGAAGGTCCCCCGTAAGGAATAGTTTGATACATATTATTCGGATCCGGGTATGATGCTTGCTGTGTATAGATGGGGGGAACCACCTTCGACGGCCCTGACATCTGCTGTTGTACCGGAACTGGTTGATGATAACCATCACCGGCATTTCCTCCGTTGTTGTATTGTCCCGACTCTGCTTCAAAAGTGTGGTTGTTCTGTTGAAAATCGCGGTCGTAGTTCACCGTTGGAGGAACACACCCTAACTTGAGCCTCGTACACGCGGAGCATGGCCAGGTATTCGTCGTTGCAGCATCGCATTTGATTTTTCTTCTTCGGCATCCTTCACATGCTCGCATCACTAAATAAGATCAGTCAAGAAATGCGCATAGTTTGAGGTTCTCATACCCTTCAAACGCTTGTGGCGATTATGTTCATCCACAAAGACATAATCTAAAATGTATCAGCTCATGTCAAATTCCACCGTCTCGCAAAGCCAAAAAAAGAAGATCGCGCACTCTTTTGATTCTCTCTCGGGCCATAATTTGTTGGCGCAAATGAAAAGTTCTGCATTTGTGAGCTTTGTGGGAGTAGTCTCCTGGTTCCAAGTTCCTGGGACATAATATATTCAAATGCGATTCCGATACCAAGATCCTACACACTATCGAATCGCGATTACTGGCGCCGATGCTGGAATCTCTCGATTTACAATTGCTTCTTTCAGTGAGGATCTTCGATATATTTTTTTGGGGAAATAAAGTATCAGGTAGCGGAATGTCTTGAACCCAGAACTCTTTTAACTCGACCGCATCCAGATGAGGGGGCACGTTCTACGTCCAGGATAAGCCCGAATCTGATTCTGATCCAAAGAAACCCAGGGGTCACGAAGCCGAAGGGTTAAAGTCGAGATGGTGGAGTATCGAGTATGGGGGGGTTCAAGGATATCGAAGAATGAAACTGTCAAGTTGATCAGGGTCAGCTCATGATGTATATCTGAGGACGTCTTGAGTAGCACCACATGCGCCGACATACCTCAGTTCTCACGAGGGTAATATTGGCGTATTCTAGAGCGATATATATCAAGAGACCAAGCACGAGTTGGTCTATGCCCAAGGAAAAAGAGAAGAAGAGAAAAAAGAGCAAGAGGGAAGAAATAAAATCAAAGCAAATAAAATAAAATGAGATAAGATAGAATAAAATAGAATAGCCCTGGAGAAGAAGGAATTGATTACTTTGATACCTTGATACTTTGATACCTTGATACTTTGACAGGTTTGTATGATTTATTTTGATGCGCGATGGTAGTTGGATGTACAGAAGATACTAACTTTGAATACTCCGCACTTGAGAGAAGCTTGGATTGATCTAAGGAGCGCCACAAGCAAAAGTATAAATTAGTGCAAGTGATGCAACAGGAGGATTCACAAACACTCTTCCAGACCAGAATCTACAGTGCAGGGGGGAGGATAAAGCAATAGGTAGGTAGTGGGAGTGGGAGTGGTAGTGGCAGTGGCAGTGGGAGTGGTAGTGGAACTGATACTGGTCCTGATACTGCCACTAGATGGGCAATAGTCATGGAAGGGGGCCTGTAAGATTTGCTATGGGTATGGGTACTTGGTGGTATAGGTAAGGGGGTAGGTAGGTAGGTAGATGATGATGATGATGATGATGATGATGATGATGATGGATGGGTATGGATGATGGATGGGTATGGATGATGGATGGGTATGGATGATGGATGGGTATGGATGGATGGATGGGTATGGATGGATGAATGGGTATGGAGGATATAGATAGATGATGGATGGATGGGTGGATGGAGGGAGGGAGGGAGGGAGGGACGGACGGATGGGATGGATGGGATGGACTGATGGACTGATGGATTGATGAGAGGGTAGAAAGAACGAACTATGGGTACCAAAAACCACAATTCCGCCCCCCCTCCCCCCATAGATCGTAAGTTTCCCTCTTACCGAACTAATTAATATATTAGTATTAGTTTAGATGTTTGAGTGTTAGAAAGTATTTACCTCATAGAGATTGATGGAAGGAGGGATCATCGGTAATGGCAATGAAGGGGTAATGAGTAATGGGCAATGGGCAATGGGTAATGGGTAATGGGCAATGGGTAATGGGTAATGGGTAATGAGTAATGGGTAATGGGTAATGGGAGGGAGCATGGATAGTTGGTTGTATGGGATGATATGGGATTGAGTATTTGGGATTGGTTGGTATGGGATTGGTATGGATTAACGACTGTATAGTATATACCTAGTAGGTATGGATGGTATGGATGGTATGGATGGTATGGATGATATGGATGGTACTATGGATGGTATGGATCAGATACTGTCTGGATTAGATACAGTACCGTATGGGTATGAGGTTAGAAGTTACAGAAGAACTTGGATGGTACTACTGTATGAGCATTGAGCATTGAGCATTGAGCATTGAGCATCAAGCATCGAGCATCGAGCATCGAGCATAAGGGAGGGGAAGGATGGTCGGCTTGGTGTCAACTTTCAAGGGCCAACACCAACAGGTTTGACAAGACCAGACCCGCACATGAATGAGTCTGCCGGGAAGTGATGGCAGGGAACTCGAAACGGCTGGTTCCCAAGATCCCGGTCGAAAGAAGGATAATAAATACACAGTCCTCGAGTAGTTTGTAGTTAGTACTTACTGAAAGGGTATTGCAGTCCTATTACTACCACCGTATGATGACTACTGCGACGGTACGGAGTACAAGATGAGGCGAGGCGAGGAGAGCGAGTACGGATCTAGACCAAATGCAGGAGAGATTGTCTTTCTTTTGACTACCTAGACTTGGGAGATTGAAAAAGTTTTCAATATCTTCTTCTTCTTCTTCTTCTTCTTTTCCTCTTTCTCTTGGCACGAAAAGGGAAGATGGAAGGTGGAAGGTGGAAGGAAGGTGGAAGATGGAAAGGAAGATTCAAGGACGGGAAATGATATGGCGTTTATTTACTTTCTATTATGAAGGTTAGTTTTGGCTTGGTTTAGGTAATATAAATGATGATAATAATATAATAATAATATATGAATATTAAAATATATAGTCTAGTATAATATAATATAATATAATACTATATTATTATATATAGAAAATCTAATATATAAATAAATATATAAATAAATATATAGTTAAATATATAATAAATAAATATATAATTAAATATATAATTAAATATATAATTAAATATATAATAATACAAGTAATATTTATAATAATATAAGTAATATTTAAAATATAATTAAATATATAATAATATAAGTCGCCTACCCTACTTCTCGCCACCCCCCCCATTTGGCCAACATTTCACACCAAAAACGGCCATTTTAACGTATTTATAACTCTACGAAAAATGAATAATATATATTTTTTAAATTTTAATTAGAGCTTCTATATATAATTATTAATAGATTCTGAAAATCTTAAATTTTTGCGATTTTTTTATAAAGAGTAATAAAAGATTATAGAAAATTAAAATTCTAATTTTCGATTTGTATGTAAATCCCATACAAAATCAAAATCTTTAAAAAAAAGTTATATTTATTTAATAAAAATAGCTAAAAATAATCTAAAAAAATTTCAAGAATCTTAAAGCTAACTTAAATTGAATATGTTATTTTAATAATATATTATTATTTATAATAAATGTTTAATATAGATTCTTAGATTTTAACGATAAAATTTTAGGTAAAAAATTTCTAATTTCAATTTACTCAATAGTTTTAAATTATTATATATATTTTAAATAGTTTATTTACTATATATTGATTAATAGATTCTATAAAAATTTATAGATTATTTTTAATTATTTTTGTTTAGAAATTATAAATATTTATTTTAAAGTTTCAATTTTGTATGTGAATTTCCATACAAATCCAAAACCGAAAATTCTAATTTTCTATAATCTTTTATTACTCTTTATAAAAAAATCGCAAAAATTTAAGATTTTCAGAATTCTATTAATAATTATATATAGAAGCTCTAATTAAAATTTAAAAAATATATATTTCATTTTTTCGTAGAGTTATAAATACGTTAAAATGGCCGTTTTTGGTGTAAAAATGCTGGCCAAATAAAGGGGGGGGTGGCGAGAAGTAGGGTAGGCGACTTAAGTAATATTTAAAAAATAATAGTATATACAATAATAAAAATCATAGCTTTTAAGATAGTAATATACTATACTATTATAAATAATTATTAATAAACTTTCTTTTATATAATAAATAAAATAGAAAAGTTAAATTTAACTTTTATTAATATCTATATTAATAATAATTCCCTTAAGGTTAATCCCTCTCTATCTTTTTTTTAATTTCTTAAAATAGTAAGAATTTTAAATTATTATTATTAATATTATTATCATCATTATAGTATAATTAAGAACCAGGGGAGTCTAGAAAAAAAAGAAGAAAAAGCAAATCATACTATATTCTTCTCTTATCCCTGATTCATCACTTACTCACTTACTCATTTACATCCAATCCCCTCAAAACTACAACTATACACCTGGTATACCCAACTACCTAGTATCTATCGAATATTGAACTCATATTTCTTTCTAGAAAGGAAGTGACGGGATATATCAACTCCTGAATATAGATGGATGGATACTACCTAGGTAGGTAGATACTCGAGTAGATACTCCGTAGATAATAATACACCGGGTGTTAGAATCTAGATTACTGGGTACAAGTAGTAAATATAGTATAATGATACGATTTCTACTTTCACATGCATTACGATCACCTCCCCATCTCTCCATTCTCAATTTCTTAATTTCTCAATACAACACCTGGGCAACAACAACAGCAACAACAGCAGCAACAACAACAACAATAACAACACGGGGTACCTCATAATCCATACACAACCAATAGGGTGAATATCGATAGCGTTAGTAATAAACAGCAAAGGGAACAGAGATGATACGCCTCCGTACAGGGCACGGCTCAGTACCCGAAATAAATTACTGGCTGGTGCTGCACAGTACAGTACTGTCCGGAGTGCCGTCTAACACTGTAACCACACTACTACACTGCGCCTCTGTGCGCGCAGCCCAATTTCCGGGGGAGAGAGGGTTTGCAGTTTACACTTTTTGGCACCGTACCGTGGCCAACAAATCTATTTCGCCCAACTCTATTTCCTCTTACCAAAGCATCTGCCCAGTCATTCGCTCGAGCGACCATTGCGGTTAGCCCGTCCTGCGGGATCTGAAATTGGGTCTTTGTTTGCACTTGAGAGCGCAGGCACGCACCTGGTGACTCGGGGGAGGAAGGGGGTAGCATACGGAGTAGGAGGGGAGAGAAGATCGAAGAGTCATGTGCACGGGAACGGTATTCACGACTGCTCATCTTCTACCGCCTATCGCCTACCGCCTAAACCTACAACCTACAACCTACAACCTACAGCCTACAGCCTACAGGAGGCACACGAACCTTCGGATCGGTGACGCATGCATGGGACACTCCTCTCCCGTGCGGTGACACTGTGAAACAGTGATCGATGGAAGACGTATGTACCGTCCGTGAAACCTCGCAGTCATGTCTTCGCCATGGTCCTTTCCTGGAAGAGATGTACGGATCTGTCCCCGATCTAGCCTTCTGGATGCGTGAGGCCGAGTACGGTACGTCTGTGATTGATCTCCTGTGTTAAAGGTACATAGATACATAGATACATAGATACATAGATACATAGATACATACATACATAGATACATACATACATACATACATACATACATAGATACATAGATACATAGATACATAGATACATAGATACATAGATACATACATACATACATACATACATACATACATACATACATACATACAATACAATACACATAATCCATACATACAATACGTACAATCCATACAATCCATATATGTGTCCAAGCGATTTTGTCAAGTAAGGCTGGGCACTCAATCTTTAGTCTCACAAAGGAGGCCCTGTGAGTGGCAACCGCGGCAAATGCATACCTGCACCGTTGATTCTTTTGGTTACTGCCTACTCCGTACACTAGAAGAGAAAAGACATGCGAGGGAAAAGCCTTAACCGTCGTCCAGCACTGCCAAGCGGATATCAACTTTTCCCCTTAAACTCATTTCGAGTTGATTGATAACGATCCCCTCCCCCGTCCCCCCATGCAGGATTTAACCCCGAAAACCCCCGAGCAATTTAGGATTTAAACAAGATGGATGGATGCGTGCAGGTTGTGGAAAGGTAATATGGTAATATATTATTCATTATTCACCCTATGTGACAATAAGATTACAGTACCGCGCACCTTACTGCTACAGTGTGTGTTTAGCAACTATCTACCGTACGTACTATACTACAAACAAACAAAAGATCGTTGGTTTGCCGACACCTGTGATTGATTGATTGATTGATTGATTACCCATTCATTCCACGACGCTGGCGGTGAGAAGCAGGCACGTTCACGCCGAGGTACCGAAAGAGACCTGGACGTAAAGGAGGAAACCCATCCAATATCGAGAGCGCAGCCTGCACCTTGCATTTTTATTATTAAAATGTTGCATATTTTTCAATACTTCCTGGGCAGCCCGACCCCGAACTAATCCTTTGGTGCGATGGTGACTGGATTCAGGGATCGCGAGACAGCACTACTGCCCCGCAAAATACAGCACTATTCCGCGGTGGACCAACCTTAACCTGTACCGTCATCAGCCAGCCCTAGCAAAGCTTGCTGGGTTTCAGTTTTCTGAAGCAACATGGGACGGACGCTGACGCAGTTGGTAGCAAGTTTAGCGACCACTGCAGGTGTGGATAAGGTCTCGAAGGGATGCTGGAATGGCAAGACGGGTCAAAGATTGGATGTTGGGACCTCATGATTTCGTGCCACGGAAGCGCAGCCCACTCCATCAGCAGAGATGCACCCGACAATACGGTTCGGCGAATTATGAAGGCAATGTCCTGTGCTGGTACGTCCGTTAAAGATTCTTCACATATAAGGAATGGCATGCTGGCCGTCTTCTGGGCCGATTCTTCTGGCTGGATGCACAGAGAGATGAATCTTGATGGGTTTTGGGCGTCGACGGTCAAGCATTGCCTACATCCTGCAGATGGTTCGATGATCTCCCCACACATCCCCCTTGCCGCTTCCTCACGCCAGCGATCCTTCGAAGGCTAGACAGGCAGAGACCCCAAAAGGGTAGAGTTGTTCATTTTCACAGTAAGCTGATTTTGGTAACGGTTTGGCCAGGCAGGGGTAGAAGTCATTGAGAACACAGGCAGCGGGACTTGGACTGGGACACAAATCAAAACTCCATGCCATGTAAGGTAAAGGGATGAGAGTCAAGAGAATTCAGAAAAACGATACTACTATTCTTCAAGGCCGCCTCAACTATCGGATGATAGCTTGACTGATCTGAGCCTACACGGGACGGTCCAACGTGCCAGCGAGTTCCATTGTCTCGTAATTTGAGTTAAAGAAACCAGGTTTAAAGATCTTCCGGGACGGATACGAATAGCGCGGAACCTTCAACCTTGAAAGCGCAAGATCGCCACGAGATGCAGATGGCTCGTGCTTGTTGATCCTATTCTTCTGTAATAAAGCCTTTTCCCATGAAAGGAAGTTTTTCGCTTTGTACTTGGACTTCCAAGTTCCTTCCACTCCATGGACTTGTGTGCCAGAGGTATCTCAGGTGAGGTAAGTCTCTTCTCTCATGAGCGTCTCGGACTTTTGACGACAAGAGACGCTCCGTGGAAACTTTGAGATAGCAGTCGATATGTTGCTGAAATGGGCAAGAGATTCCCCAGGAGAGATTTACACGACGGGAGATATTGTTAATGTCTATTACTAATAAGGGTATAATATGCACAATCTTCCTGCTTCCATCTTGCATTCTCGGCAAAGGGGCTTGAATGCCAATGAATGATTAGTCATATGTCACAAATATGCCTCAGGCAGTTAAACCTGTCGCACGTCGCGCCTTTATCGATAAAGGAATTTTGATGATAACTTCATGACGCACACAATACATACAATTTTAGCAGCACCACTAGAATTCTGATACTTTCCATCTGCCATTAATTTTGAAGTGCACTGGCTTAGAGAAGAAGATCCGATTAAACTCATCTCCCTCGAGTTCAAGAGTAGGATTCGACAGCCTATCTGACTGACAGCAGAAAGTTTAAATACTTCCTGAAGGCAGAGCCTCAAGTGGCCCCCAAACCAACTCAATATGGCGGACGAAATCCAGAACGCGAACCCTACAATCTTAAATGTATCCGAAATATCACGTCGCAGAGAGAAGCGCAAAGTTCGCGATTATTCGAGCAAGGAAAATGGAGGAATACAGAGCATAATGATGGCGAAACCCAGCTATGCCATGGATCCCTTTTACCTGTCGGATTTTTCAGATGAAGACTCTGATGATTCTGGCTTGGAACCAATAGATGAGCAGGAAATATACGGTAAGGACCTCGAGTTTCTCCATTTATCTCCTTGCTGGTTACCTTCCAATTCTCGATACATTCTAGCAATCATAGCCTATATATATAACATAGATACAATCAAATAGTTCAAATATGCCTCTCTTTCTTTCCCCTCTATTTGTTGTTTTCCACAGTGCTCTCTGGAACTTCTTAGAATCAGCACAATCGATTGCTTTTCAAAGTTCGCATAGCTGACTTTCAAAGACTTGATCGCACCAATCTCGGATCCTGAGCACCCTCTTTCCCTAGAATCCCTCGGTGTAGTTAAGCTTGAGGATGTTCACCTTATTTCGCCATCTGATCTCACGAATCCGGTAGCTCTCTCTCGCGTCCTGGTCGAATTAACGCCAACGGTTTCGCATTGTTCCCTAGCAACAGTTATTGGGCTTGGAGTCCGAGTACGTTTGGAACAAGCTCTCCCGCCAAGTTACCGAGTTGAGGTCAGGATCAAGAAGGATACACACAGCCAGGCCGCAGAAGTCAACAAACAACTAGCTGACAAGGAGCGGGTTGCAGCTGCACTCGAGAATGATAGTCTCATGTCATTACTAAAGAAGATGATGAAAACCTGCCTCGACGGTTGATGATGTCACCATACGTGACCATCACATACATAATATTTACATACAACTGATTTCGCCTGTTGGGGAAATTACTCTATTCGAGAGTTACTGCCACGGGCGAGATGATAGCTCTATCTTGTACGAAATCACTTTCGCGATATCCTAGTCTCTCTGTCTCTCGCGAGTCATTCGTTCAGGCTTAACCACAGGAACTGGTCTACGTATATACATTATCATCAGGAACAATGACATAACATCCACACCAAGTCCTGTATCTCGACGTTCTCATATGCATGTGCGTGCAACTATGATCAGGCCATTGACCCGTGACCATGGTTGTGAAAAAGAGAAATCTCTAGCGAATCTTTCTGTAACACTTTGTTGGATTTGTGTCACTGTACCTGGTATGGTTCCCCAAAATTCAAGTGCTAGTGGCCGATTAATGAGGTCCGAGTAGTTCCAAAGAACATCCCCATCGTCGATCTCTACAAATGTCATATGTACTGTATACCACAGGACAGTACTCCGTACGTGCTAGACTCAGGTTACCAGCCCCTGATCTTTCATCCACTCCTCCACAAGCGAGCTTCGTAAATCGTATTTTCACATCCAATGAACCTTTCACAACCCTACTCCGTACTCTCTACTCTAAAGCTCCAACCAAATTCCACATCTCCACAGCGTCAAAGGCCATTGGCCTACCCAGAGTTCAGATTTCGACCAGGCCCCTCCCATGTACAGTAGATGCAACCCCCACCAACGTTTCCAACCAACCCTTTCTTTCACTCACAATTTACTGTACAAACACTCGAGAACCACTCGACCCACTCAAGAGTCACAACCTCCTGGCACGTTGCAACCTTCATCAGTCAAGCAAGCATCCTGCCATACAGTAATTTCACAAAGGAATTGCCTGCCTGCCTCGCTTCGTGGTGGTGGTGAAAAGCCACATGAGAAAAATTACGCGTAGCCTTTCGTTTCCTCCTTCCCTTCATGATTCATGAATCATGATCAATTTCTTCGGAGTCATCTTATTACCGTACTGTAACGTTCTCTTCATCCATGCATGCACGCATGCGTGCATGCATGCCATCTGACAATCTTACAGTACAGCACCCATTGACCTCCTTCTCCTTAACGTACCGACTGGACGGAGTCCGGAGTCCTGAGTCCTGAGTCCTGACCGTAGGGTATGATATCTCAGGGGTAAGGTGAGGTTCGAACGTTTACTGTACTGCGTACGCTACTCTGGAGTCTGGACAGTACATGCTACCAACATGCTACATGCTACATGCTACACTACATACAGTAACCTTACTCCGTACATCCTCGCTTGTCCAACGATCTCCCCACCAGATAAGCATAAATGGAAAAACTCAATTGTGATGAAAGGAGCTTGCGCGGGCCTGGGGAGTTTAACCTTACATCCTTGACATCTAGAACCGTTTCCCCCCTTCCATGCGCTTAATACACAGTACGGAGTATGTATGTACTGTATGTACTGTACAGTACAGTACAGTCAGTACAGTACATGAACCGTCTCATCACCACCTTTTATACCTTCTTGGGCCTGTCAGTGTCATCAGTAAGTATCATGATCCTCGTCCACGCACGAGTTTCACGCGCGTGCTCAAAGTTTCTCGAGAGGAACGTGCTGTCGGCATGTTTTACTCCCTTGCGCCTCTACGATCCATTCATGCATTCATTGATGGATTGATACTGTGCCGGGATAATTGGCAACGTCCTTCCTCTTTCTTCTTTCTCCTGTCCTGTAGCTTCCCCTCCCCTTCTCCATCGCACATTGGTTTGATCAAAGTTTAATTTATCGTCAGCCAATCATCTACGTTGACCCATCTTCAATCGCCCATCTCGTCATCTCGTCACCTCGGCGCTAAATCTCGTTTGCCCATCCTTCGTATCGAGTCTACAGTAAGTACATTATTGAGTTTTCCGCGTCGTACGAGTCGAGTCACCCTGCTTGACCCAACGAACACCGCCCCCCTACCCATCAGCCCAATATCTCGGCACCGCACCCATCCATCCTCAATACAGTGCAGTCAGTACATTTCGATCTTCGTCGTTCGCTCGTTCATCAGATGAAAATTGCCAACCGCTTCATTCCCGATTTTGTCGCCCCTCCATCCTGGTTTCATGTTTAATATCACCTCACGATGCGTTTACATCCGCTCCATTCATTGTGGTCCTTTCTTCGTGTCCGCCTCACATGCTTATCCTTATCTATATACTGTAGCGGCTTCAGCCATGCGGCACTACTTGCATTACATGAGATGTCGGCGAAGCCGAGCCGCACAAATCGTACAGGACAGTTGATGGGTAGATGGAGAGATACTAACCTTATGTATGCCAGCCATACTTGGAATTCGTGAGTGCGCGTCTTGATTTGATGATGCCATGACGATGTGATTCTCGGGGTTGCAGTAGAGTATCCAACAAAGAAACACCAAGTCGAACAGAGAATGGCAATTACCGAATGGCAAACTGGGACCGAGGCGTTTCGATGCACTTACTGGGTACGTACAGCACTGCACTGCACTGCACTGCACTGTGCTGTATTGTAAGAACAGGTTGGGAATGGGGTGGAAGGTGGGAACGCCATGGGTTTTCTGGAGCTGGCCATGTAAGATCTTGGATGCGCGGATCATCTTTTGTCCTTTCTTACTTGAGTCTACTGTGCAGTAGCGGATGGATGATTGATGGATGAAGGATGGATGGATGGATGTTTTATTTGATGTGTTTCGTTTTGTTTTGTCTAGCGCATTATTATATTGTATATATGGAGTAGGTATAATGATTATATAGCAATTCTGTATATATGTACAGCACCTACTGAATCTACTTTGACCTACCTAGTAGCTAGGTACATTTTCACACATATTCACACATACATACACATACATATACACATACATCCATGGATATAAAAGTGGTGGAGTTGCGGCCAAAACTTATCGTATATCTTGCATTTTCAATTATTTTATTTCGAAATTTAATTATAAGTTAATATGTGAATATTTTTTTTATAAAATTAAAACTATATATTAATAAATAATAAATAATAAATAATAAATAATAAATAATAAATAATAAATAATAAATAATAAAATAATAAATAATAAATAATAAATAATAAATAATAAATAATAAATAATAAATAATAAATAATAAATAATAAATAATAAATAATAAATAATAAATAAATAAATAATAAATAATAATAAAATAATAAATAATAAATAATTCTTTTACTTTGATTATATTCTTTAATTAGTAGATTAATCTTTTAATATATAATGTAAAATTTAAAGAACTTACTTATTCTATAATATTTTTAATTTATATTTTAATTCTTTAATAAAAGTAAATATAAATAATAGTTTTGAAATTCCTTTTTTTATTTAATATTATACTTTCTTAATAAAATTAAAATCTAGAAAAGGCTAGTTAATGCTTTATATAAAATATTTTAATTAAATTATACAAATATACTTTAAATATATCTTTGCTTTATCTTTTATAGATATATATTTAAATTCTAATTTATTAAATAATAAAAATATTATTAAAATAGAAATATAATTATAATATACCTTTTAAATAATACTTTTACTATTCTTATCTTTCTTAAAAACGTTTTTAATCTACTTATAAATTATTTTTCTTTTAGTTTAATTTTTTATTATATCTCTTATAATTTTTAAGAAAATCTTTATAATTAATATTAAAAAAAATTAATAACCCTTTTCTCTATATATTTTTCGTCTTAATTTAAACTTTAATATTCTTTTAATTATTAAATATTTAATATTAATATTTTTTAAATCTATAACTAGGATTCTTGTTAATTATATACTTAAAACACTTTAGCATAATAAAATATATTCTGATTTTATTTATTTTTATAATAATTATCTTTATCTCTAAAAAGAATTATTATTTTAAATTTTAGAAAAATATTAAAGAATAATTTTATAAAAGAATTTCGAAATATATATATCGACAAATAAATAACTAATAAATCTTGTTTAAAGTATACAATAAGCTATAACTATAACTCCTATATAGATATATAGATATATATAATCTTATATATATATATATAAAAATATACTAGAGATATTTAAGTAATTATTAAAAGTTTCAATCAAGGGAATTTATAATAGCGATTGATTTATTATTAAAACGAATTCTAAAAGTACAACTACAAAATCTTTCAACTCACTTTATATTTATTTATTTTAATAAATATAAAATAAAGCTTTATTTTTATTAAGTTAATTTATTATAGTAAAAAAGGGGGTTGATTATATAATCAATTAACGAATATAAACTTTAATATCTTAAATTTATTATATATTATATTATTTATATCAATATATTATTCTACTTATATACACACTAATCTAAAAAGTATTAAATTAGTTAAATATCTTTTGATAGAAATTCTATATTCATAGACTATACCTATTATATAAACTATAAAAATGAAAATGAAAACTGGCTAAATGTTTCTACTATACACCATCAAACCCAACCCAAACCCCAACACCCAGATATCGCCACCAATCTTCCAACCACCCCATCATTCAAGATCCAGGGGATAATCATACCCGACTCCAAACAACGCAATATAATACAACACAACACAATACAACACAACACAACCCCTAACCACCCGCCCAGTAAAAACCCCATCCAAACACAACGAACCATCCAACACCAACAGCAACAATAACAACCTTCATATGAAGGGAAATCGTTTCTCCCTCACTCCCTCCCTCCCCATCTCTACGGATCCACCCAACCAACTTCCAACTTTTGACTTGCATCGTTGAATGGGTGGGATCATTGATAGTAATGTACAGTATGTATCGAGTATCGAGTATCAAGTATCCAGTATTTACAGAAATCTTAATATCGCCTATCCATCCATCCATCCATCCACTTGCCGTACCACTTGCACCCACCCGTTCACAGTCAATCAATCAATTATTCCCTACCCCTCTCTCCCTCTCTCCCTCCCTCCCTCCCTCCCTCCATCCCTCCATCCCATGCCTCCCCACCACTCCCCTCCCCACCACTCCCCTCCCCTCCACTCCAACTCAACCCAACCCAACACCACCATTCCCAAACCCCGTATACCCCTTCCTCTCTTCCTCCCTCCTTCCTCCCTTCCTATCTATACAGAGTACGTACGTACATACATACAAACTACAGCACAGCACAGCACAGCACAGTACAGAACACAAGGGGGCTAGCTGTATGGACGAGATGCCGGTGCTGCTGCAGGACGTTTACAGAACTGTACTGTACTCTACTGTAAGGACATGAAAGAACAGGACGTGAAAGAACAGGAAAGGACAGGATAGGATAGGATAGGGCCTACATACATGCATACATGCATACCTACCTACCTACCTACCTACCTACCTACCTACTGTATATACATGCGTGCGTGCGTGCGTGCAATCACCGCAGCGTGGTGCAATGCGGTGCCATGCAGTCAGTCAGTCAGTCAGTCAGTCAGTGACGGTTCCAGGATCTCCAGTTTCTATTCTCCTGCTGAACACACAGTAGGCATGTAGTATTTATGATGTGAGTGATGAGCATTATTAGTCAATATTGGGCAGTACATTTCGGAGGGGTATTTATTGATTGATTTGTTGTACGGTACTGTATTTGACATTTATCTATCTATATTTGGTATTGAATTGCACTGTGCAGGATTGGAAAATTATACAGTACATACATGCGCTACTGTACGGATACTGTATGTATCCATTATTTTGCGTTTAGTTTACTTTCGATTCGCCGTGCATGAACCAACCTAAAACGCCCCATATCACTTATCATTTATCACGCCCCTATCTCGATTTGGAAGTGTATCACGCTGCGCACTTTATGTAATGTGATATGAGATAATTCAACCCCAGGAATGAGATCTCCTGCCAAGTTCCCACCCCTCTCAGGACGCGCGTTGGGTAGATTTGCTCGTCACATCGTCAATCCGTCAACCCTACCCATCCAAGATACCCGTCTCCTTCAAACTGGCAAAGAGTTCCGGTTCGAGGAATTTAGCCACGCTTACATCCTCACTCAAACCCTTTCTTCTTCTTGTCTTCAACACGAAATCTCGTGCTGTGGCTTGTGCACTTGCTGGCTCGAGTGGCCTGAGGATAACATCCTTGTCTAGTGGATCACCAGGGACAATACTCCAGCGATCAAAGACCAAGGAAACAGTTGCTTGACCTTGAGTGTGAATACGAAGATCCGTTTCGAACCCAAAAGAATCGATGACGGGTATGAGGCCACTGACGCGATAAAGAGGTGTCCCAGCAATGGGCCCGTCAGATAAAACGTGACCGCGCCGACGGGCAAGTACGGTATAAAGCGAGGTGACGGAATCTGCAGGTCCAGTCATGGAACAGGAGTAGACTGGTTCCATTAATCTTGGAGACGCCATTAGGAAGGAAGAATAACAGGCACGTCGGGAGGTGGGGATAATCTGACCACCACCACGGAAGATCGCTTCAGGAGCCAATATCACGTCTGTTATCTTGAATTTACTATTGCGGATTGCTACAAGGGACGTTAGCACCAACTCGGATAGCTCGACCAATGAAAATATTGTTCAGGGGTAGGGTGGTAACCGGAGGTCTGTGTGGACGATGGTGGACGGAATTTCCCATATTACTTCAGTAATATTATGATGATTAAGGAAAAGAAGAGCGTCTGGGGAAAAGGGTAAAATGAGAAATGTGTCAAAACTTACGTTCTTCACAAAGTGGCCCTTCACGAGCAGCCCAACTGAATCCTTGTCGAATAGTGTCGCGTACACTAAGTAATAATTTTTTGTCCACCTGTGAAATATCAGTCAGCATAAAAGGACCGAATAATTCCCTTTTGTACAATACGATGGTTATTAGCCTATGCAGGCACTCGTAGTAGTAGCTCTAGACTAGCCAACTACTAACAAGGGCTACAACAAGGGGTAAGCGAATAAATGATTTCTGGAATGCACTTGCCTCGGATGGAATGGTATCGTCTTGTAAAATGTTTGGTCCCAAGTCGTCGGGACCAAATGCCCAAATACTTCTAGAAGCCAATAAATCCCAGCCATAGTGCTCCTCAAAATACTTGCCAATCACTCGAGCAGGACTCTTGATGCTAACTTTTCCACTTTCGATATCTTCAGCAATACCCTGGTCGAGGGGTTCTGCCACCATTGTGATCTTGTTCTTCTTGTTTGGCGTCTGGGCATAACACTTGATAGCTGATGTCTCAACAACTGTCTCACAAAAGCGTGTGACAGGATCAGAAACTTTGATCTCCATTTCTGCGTATAATCGTCTGAGGTCATGCAGGACACAGTCCATGTAGAGCTCTCCCGTACCTAGAATGACATGCTCGCCAGATTCTTCGACTTTCGTAGTGATAAGAGGGTAGCTTTTGTTGACCTTTCTCAAACCATCCAACATCTTAGGAAGCTCAGAAGGGTTGATCGGCTCCACTGCAACCTTGAAGACGGACTCTGTGAAATGTGTAATCGGCTTGAAAATATACGCCTCCTCTTCATTTGGTAAAACAAGGGGTACGATGGTTGCGGATTTAACAATCGAATTATCCACACCCCCGAGCAAAACCCAATTGCCAGCAGGAACTCCATCTGTAGGTATGTTGTATCTTGTTTCAGCAATCCACACATCCGATATAGTGGCGATACTCATGTCCTCTTCATCATCAATTGAATATCCTTCGCCAAGGACTCTCACTTGGGTGCCGGCTCTTGCTATACCACTCAACACTCTTCCGAACGAATAAAATCCCGTAGCATCGCTTGTATTCAAAAGTTTTGTGATTTGAATGACCAATGGGCCGTCTTGATCACAACTCTTCATAGCCGCCCCGACCGTCGTATCCAATGGACCAGTATAATGACGTTCCAATTTCTTTTCTGCAGCTTCCACCGGGGAAGGTATATGCTGTACAACCATATCAACGAACCCGGTTGATGGACCGAAGAATTGTTCACAGACAAGTTTAAGGAGCACGCTGGCATCCGTTTTGTATTGTGATGGCTTGAGGAAAATCCCGAGTGTTCCTAGGGTATCTTTTAAATCATCCGGACTCTCACTAATTGTGTGAGAGTATAACTTATAGATTGGTTCCAAGATAAAATTGACGAAAGAGCGTTTTGACCGCTCTTCGACACCCTTTCGAGTAAACGTCCTCCTTGAGGGATTGTAGAAAATATCACCCCACAACCTCCTGGCAAATTCATGCGCATTGATTCCGCTCTCCTCGTTATTCAAGCCGGGTCCTCGCTTTTTGTTTGGCGTGTAGCTGTCTGCATACATTTTTGCAAATGATTGTAATGTGAAACACCATCCCATGCTGGTACATGCAAACAGAACATTACCTTTCTCTGGACTGAGTCTTCGACTTTCGCCTTGACCTGGTAGAGTTGCCTCGATGACAGTGTTGACTTCTTCAATGACATGCTTCAGTTTGAAATAGGCGTCCGTAGGTGGCAGCTTAAGCTCTAGAATTAGACGATCCATTTTATTGACAACGAGGGTCAAGGGCAGACCTTCCAACACAGCATGTTTAATGATTCGTTCTGTATTGACTTGGACTCCTTCAACAACATCAACGACTAAAACCACACCATCAACCAGTCGTAATGAAGATGCGACCTCATCCACAAAATTTACATGGCCCGGAGTATCAAGGATATTCAAAAGATGTGACTTTCCCTTAGTACTCTGAAGCACCAGACTCATGGGTGCAGATTTTATGGATAGCCCCCTTTCCCGTTCAACAACATGAATATCAGTATAGCGCAACTGCTCATCCTTCTTTCTCCCGGTTTTCTTTTCTAATCGCTCAGTGATATCGTGAGTTTCGAGAACCAGCATGTCCATAAATGCGGTTTTGCCATGATGTAGATGCCCAGCAAAAGCAATATTTCTGATTTGTTCGGGATAGTTCATGAGGTCGGACATGAAACTTCGATCGAAATGTACCGGTGGAAGATCCGCCTCCTGTATGTTGAATTTCTTCTGTTCGACGGGAGCTATAATGGGTTGCGTGAGGGGCTGCGCATCTTCTTCTTGCACCATAGTTTCCACATCTTCTCCATATACTTGTTGCGCAGTAGGATAATACTGCTTGTCTTCATGTAGAACCACGGCATTCGAAGGTCCTTCGTCTAAGCATCGAGTAGTTAGTAGAGAGCTTTCCAACTTTCCCAGAGAAGCTATAACCAACCATCAAGATCCATCAACTCCTGCCCTGTAGGTTCTTCTGGCGCTTCTTCTGGGTAATCATCGTAGGCATATGCGCTAGCATCGTTGCCATGCTGAGACTCCTCCTCCGACTCCTCGGCCTCACCAATGAAGTTTCCGAACCTACAAAAGATTAGTTGAGTGAAAACTGGGCAATTGATTGAGATTTTTGAAATAGCTTACTCATCATAAAGATCATCCATCGTGAGTTTATTAAAGGTAATTAATCTTTATGAAAGTCAAGATGTTCAAGAAAATAAAGCTCCAACCTCGCCAGCCTTCGCGTCGAAAACTTGAGGTTTCGCGCTGGACTTTTTTGAGATCACGTGCCACAGCCTCGTCACATCAGGTAAATCCCATCCAATAGGATCGCCAATGGATTAATTCATAGATACCCGTGGACAGTAGGTATAGTGGAGAATGAGGAAGAGAAGAGAAGAGAAGAAGAGATTGATTAGATTAGATTGTATACCGACCTCGGAGTTCTTAAACTTAGATTAATATTCTGGCCGCTTTTGCATATTCTTCTGATATATATTGTCCAGAGATTTGCCTTCACATTGTTCTATAATCACATAAAGCATATGTTCAAAAGTGGCGGGAGGTTTGGGGCAACGAGCGGGGCTAACTGCTGTTCTGCCAGCTCACCGTCTTCACCGCCCTCACTGTAAATAATGGCACATCTTTGTTGAGGTCGACTCTCTATTCCAAAATAATATTTGCAAACCTCGAATCTTTTCTGTTTCACACATCAAAAATGTCTTCAGCTACTCCTGTTTATATTGTGTAAGTTTCCCTTTATTCTTGGTGCTCAGGATCAATGCTACTTCAACGCCGTTCTCAATACATTTCACCCTTTCCACCCCTGATTATGCTATGAATTAAAGATACTGATCATTCGATATTTCTAGCTCTGCTGTGAGAACACCCCTTGGTTCATTCTTGGGTTCTCTCTCTAGTAAGACTGCAACTGAACTCGGTGGTATTGCCATCAAGGGTAAGTCAACACATCTTCGTGAATTAAATAACCTTGTTGCTAACGATAGATGTAGCTGCTGTTGAGCGTGTACCGGAAATTAAACCAGAAGATGTTGAGGAAATTTTCTTTGGTAACGTTTTATCAGCAAAGTAAGTTCATAACTCTTCTGCAAAAAGTGACAACTAATGTGAACAGTTTGGGACAAAACCCTGCTCGGCAATGTGCTATTGCTGGAGGTCTCACTGAAGGCGTAATCTGTACTACTGTCAACAAAGTTTGTGCTTCCGGCACCAAGGCAATCATTCTTGCCGCTCAAACAATTATCACTGGCAACGCCGATATTGTTGTAGCTGGTGGAACAGAGTCCATGTCTAATGTTCCTCACTACCTTCCAACTCTCCGCAATGGTGCCAAGTATGGTGACCAAACTTTGGTAGATGGTGTTCTCAAGGATGGTCTCACAGATGCCTATAACAAGAAAGAACATATGGGAATGGCTGCTGAAGAGTGTCACGTTGATCATGACATCAGCAGAGAGCAACAGGATGAGTATGCCATAAAGTCATACCAAAAGGCACAAAAGGCAACTGAAGCCGGTCTCTTCAAAACTGAGATTGTTCCAGTGGAGGTTAGCGGTGGTCGTGGAAAGCCAGCGATCAAGGTCGAGAGAGATGATGAGGTCAAGAACTTGAATATCGAGAAGCTCAAGGCCATGAGACCAGCTTTCTTACCAAATGGAGGAACAGTGACCGCACCAAACGCTGCACCACTCAACGATGGCGCTTCAGCTCTTGTTCTCGTCTCAGAAGCTAAGTTGAAGGAACTCGGCCTTAAGCCTTTGGCAAAGATTCTTGGTTGGGGCGATGCTGAGAAAGCACCTAGCAAGTTCACCACTGCACCATCATTGGCCATTCCCAAAGCTTTGAAGCATGCCAAGATTGATGCTTCAGCTGTTGATTACTATGAGATCAATGAGGCTTTCTCGGTTGTTGCCTTAGCAAACATGAAGATCCTCGGATTGGATGAATCCAAGGTTAACATCCATGGAGGTGCAGTCGCTATTGGACACCCCCTTGGTTGTTCCGGTGCTAGAATTGTCACCACATTGGTCAATGTATTGAGAGAACAGAAAGCCAAGATTGGTGTTGCTGGTATTTGCAACGGTGGCGGCGGAGCTTCTGCTCTTGTTATTGAATCTTTACAGTGAAGTGGTTTTAAAGAAACTGTTTTACAGTCCGGATTTGAACGGTACATATTTGGAGTATCAAAAAGCATGATTGGCGATAAAGCAAGATAGATTCAAGTTTGATAAAAGTCCCTCAAGACGATTCACAATACCCATAAGCCTTTTAATACAACATATTCTATTTTCAGACCCTATAAAATTGTTTTTCAGCTTTCATGCTCAGCCTTGTGAAAGGACTTGATCCGATAGTAGCCTTGCATATACGCTAGTCTAAAAAGCTGTTAGCGTCACAAGGCCCTGCCGAAAAAAAGTTCGAGATAAGTGCAATCGCCAAAAAAAAGTTACGGCGCATCAATATCTCCATTTACTGCTGCTTGTGTCGCCATCAAAGAAGTTTTGATCTTTAACATCTTTGGGAATCATGGTTGGCCAACGTAAAGCAGTGTAAGTTCTCAATGATTACCTAAGCTATATAGAAATCAAGTACTGATAATGACATCGACAGAGATCAGCGCATCCCCGCTCTCATTCGCAATGGCATACAGGAGAAGAAACGAAGCTTCATTGTGGTTGTTGGAGATAGAACTAAGGATGTCATTGTACATCTACACTATATTATGTCCAGTATGGATATGAAACAGAACAAGTCCGTTATGTGGGCGTACAAAAACAAGCTCTTGGGATTTACGAGGTCGGTATCCATATCACTGTCTTGTTAAGCTTTATACTAACATGCTTGCTGCTCATAGTCACCGGAAGAAGAGAGAAACTAAAATTAAGAAGGAAATCAAACGTGGAATCAGAGAGGCAAATACGGAAGATCCATTCGAGCTATTTGTATCGCTACACAACATTCGATATGTTTACTATAAAGAAACAGAAAAAATATTGGGAAACACTTTCGGGATGTGTATATTGCAGGATTTCGAAGCTATTACACCAAATCTGCTAGCCAGAACCATCGAAACAGTTGAGGGTGGAGGACTTGTGGTTCTTTTGCTTAAAGGTATGAACAGTTTGAAGCAATTGTACACATTGTCTATGGATATCCATTCTCGATACCGAACGGAGGCACACGACGATGTTACTGCTAGATTTAACGAACGATTCATTCTGTCACTTGGAAAATGCGAATCCTGTCTAGTTATTGACGATGAGTTGAATGTGCTTCCCATATCTGGAGGCAAAAATGTCAAAGCTCTACCTCCTCCAGACTTGGACGAGCCAAAGAGCGAATCCCAGAAGGAATTGGATAATATGAAGGAGGCTTTACAAGACACACAACCTGTCGGATCGCTCGTCACATTGGCAAAAACCGTGGATCAAGCCAAAGCCCTGCTCACATTCGTCGATGCTATTGCTGAAAAGACACTAAGAAACACTGTCACACTGACTGCTGGTAGAGGACGTGGAAAATCTGCAGCACTTGGTGTGGCAGTGGCGGCAGCTGTTGCCCATGGATATAGCAACATCTTCATCACATCTCCAAGCCCAGAGAACTTGAAGACCTTATTTGAATTTATCTTCAAGGGTTTTGATGCCCTTAACTACATGGACCATGTCGACTACTCGATCATTCAATCTACAAATCCTGATTTCAACAAAGCAATTGTTCGAGTAAACATCCACCGTCAACATCGACAAACAATTCAATATATCAGACCACAAGATGCGCATGTTCTTGGACAAGCTGAGCTTTTGGTTATTGATGAAGCCGCTGCGATACCGTTACCACTCGTGAAGAAGCTCATGGGTCCTTATTTGGTGTTCATGGCATCCACTATCAATGGATATGAAGGTACTGGAAGGTCTTTATCTTTGAAATTGATCAAACAACTCAGAGAGCAATCTAGAGGGACGACAAACGGAACTGAAGATGTTGAGGTAGCTGATCGATCGACTGGCAAGGCAGCTACCAAAGGATCTGATAATAGCTTTTCAGGAGGTCGCTCGCTAAGAGAGATCACCTTGTCTGAGCCAATTCGTTATGCACAAGGCGACGCCGTTGAGAAGTGGCTTAATCAGCTACTCTGCCTCGATGCCACTCTACCTCGATCAAGATTGAATACTCTTCAAGGATGCCCAGATCCTTCACAGTGTCAATTACTGAACGTCAACCGAGATACCCTCTTCTCTTTCCATGATGTTTCTGAAAAGTTTTTGCAGCAAATGATTGCTCTTTATGTTGCTAGTCATTATAAGAATACTCCGGATGATCTTCAGTTGATGAGTGATGCTCCTGCTCATCAATTGTTCGTCCTTGTTCCACCTATCGAAGAGAACAGCAAGCATCTGCCGGAACCTCTTTGTGTTATTCAGGTGGCTCTTGAGGGAAAGATCAGTAAACAAAGTGTTATGAATAGTCTGAGTAGAGGCCAGCGAGCTGCTGGCGATCTTATTCCTTGGCTTGTCAGTCAACAGTTCCAAGACGATAACTTTGCTGGTCTCTCGGGAGCACGTGTAGTGCGGATAGCCACGAACCCTGATTATATCAAGATGGGATACGGGAGCAAAGCACTCGAACTTCTTACTGCTTTCTATGAAGGAAAATTCACTAACCTCTCAGAGGATATGAATGATTATGTGGAAGAAACAGTCACTCGTGTCACTGACGAAGAATTAACGAGCGCATCTCTTCTTGATGATAATATCAAGGTTAGAGATATCAGAAAAATGCCACCCCTTTTCTCAAAACTATCCGAGAAGCGACCTGACAGTTTGGATTATATCGGTGTCAGTTATGGCCTTACACAACCTCTTCATAGATTCTGGAAACGAGCCTCATTTGTTCCTCTCTATCTTCGACAAACACCAAACGAATTGACGGGAGAGCACACTTGTGTTATGGTTCGCACGTTGGAGAATAGCGAAGATAGAGAGTGGGAGTCTGCTTTCTCTCGCGATTTCCATCGTAGATTTTTGTCTCTCCTTTCCTACCAATTCCGCGAATTTCCTTCAATTCTAGCCTTAAGCATCGACGAATCTGCAAACGCCGGTTCAAAATCCGACCCAGATGCTACGCCCAAACCACTTTCTAAAGGAGAACTGGATAATCTCATGTCGCCATTTGATTTAAAGCGCTTGGAATCATATGCAAACAACATGCTTGACTATCATGTCATCTTGGATCTTATTCCAACTCTCGCAAACCTTTATTTCACTGGTCGCTTGAAGTCTAATATTAAGCTTACTGGTATTCAATCCTCGATACTTCTTGCCGTTGGTTTACAGAGAAAAGACTTGTCAGCAATTGAGTCTGAATTATCTCTCCCATCATCCCAATTGTTAGCAATGTTCATCAAGATCATGCGCAAGATGAGTTCACACTTTAGTGACTTGGTTTCTGGAGCTATAGAGGCCGAGATGCCAGCGCCTGAAAACATAGGTGTCAGCAGAGAAGATGCAAATGAAGCTTTGGACGATGAAGTTGTGGATGACAGATTTGTACCTCTTGAACAGGGGCTCGAAGAGGAATTGGAGGAAGGTGGAGACGAAGCCATGAAAGCTTTGAGAGAGAAGCAACGGGCATTTATCGATGCTCTTCCTCTAGACCAGTTCGTACCTTGATCTCTTCTATTCAAACATTGAGATGCTAACATGTTATCTAGATACGAAATCGAAGCAGGAGCACCAGGCTGGGCAGAAGCCGAGAAGCAAGTCAGAAATGCTACTAAATCTGGAAAGAAGGCTATAGTAGTCGGTGTAAAGAGTGCAAAGACCAAGAGAAAGGCAGGGGAATCAGCAGCAGAGATATATGAGCAGGAGATGGGTGAAAAGGCGCATAAAAAGGCAAAGAAGGGTTCTAAAAAGGGTCATTAGTTTTCTCGCTTCAATTTTTATAATCCAGTCTTGTATATACCTCTGTATTTAATGAACTAAATAACATGGAATATCTTCTCAACTAGAGTTTCTTGATCCATGGATGTGAAGCTATCACTTGTATCGCATAAGATTTTCATCGAAAAATTCGTGACATTGGCTCGCCACACATGAAAAGCTGCCTATCTCATGACCACCGCTAAACAAAACCTTTCAAACTCTTTACACAATTTTCAACTGAGTTCAAATCATCATGGCTGACACTAAGGATACCAAATCAGAAGCCCCTTGGTGGAAGGCTTTTCCAGACGCAAGATCAAAATGCCCAGAGGTCACAGCAGATGATGTGATGCAGTTATTTGATGATATGGACATCACATCCGAGCCCCGATCTTTCCTGCTGGTGGACGTGAGGAGCGATGATTGGGTGGTACGTTTGCCTCTCCTCTTTCTGCTGCGTGGGGGACTGGCCTTCACTCGTTTGAAGATTTCCAATCGCTGCCCATTCGCGAATCCGTACTCGATGAGAATTCACAGGCTGTTGAGGATCGAGGGTCTCTGTTTCTGATATCTTCTGACGGCGTAGGGCGGAACCATCAAAACTTCCATCAATCTTCCGGCTCGGAGTTTTTATCAAACCCGGAAAACGCTGTTTGAGCTCTGTCATCGAGCGGGTGTCACGAAGGTTATTTTTTATTGTGGTATGTGTTTTCAAGTACCAGTTTTGAGGGGAGAGGGGGAAGATTTGGTTAATTTGATGTTGATGGGATGTAGGGTCATCTTCGGGTAGAGGACCACGGTGTGCAGGTTGGATGCAGGATTATATTGATGATGTAGCCAAGTTTGGGAAAAAGAGTAATATTGAGGTTTTGGTGTTGAAGGGAGGAATCAAGGGATGGGTCAAGGAGTTTGAGGGTATGCTTATGGATGGGTTTGAGGAGGGGAAGTGGAAGGAGGTTGATAAGTGAAGGTACAGATATCATGTTGAATTGCAGCTCGCATCGTAGCAATGACCGGATGAGTGAGATGCAAAAGTTCCTTTGGAAAGGGTATCAGCTATGGAAACCAAGGTTCATCTTGCCAAACAGATTTTCTTCTCTTCTTCCGCCCTCCTCGATGTGCAATTTGTATTCATACAGCCTGTAAACGCCCTGGTCCAGATGTGATCTCTGGTTTGTTCCCCCCATCCCCATCTCTCTCGAGATCTCGATGCCAATTCCTTAATTTTCCTAGCCTCCTTCTCAGTCTCCTCTGTTTTCCCTTCCACCACCTATTCTCTCCAAAGCCTCAAGCATCACGACTGAGTTTCCGCGAATCACCTAAGACCTTGTTAGCCTTCGCATCTAAGCCTCGTGGAAACGTAAGAACATACAACCATCCCAATCTTCACTTTCTCACCACCTTCCTTCTCCTCAACTGCATCGTCCAACACAATATTCAAGAAGACCTGTTCATGCGTATTAGCTATGGTATTTGGGAACGCACCCCAGAGGCAACTAACATCGTAACCTCTCAAAACACCAATAACCTTTCTGCTGCCATTCAATTGAACAAACAGCCTCTTATCGAGGTACTAGATCATAGCAAATAAATTAGCCATCCATCCACGATCCCTCTTCCTCCCCCGCAGCTCTCGCACCATCCACCGCCTCGTCGCGTCCCCAATCCCATCGCCTGCACCTTCGCCGCAGCACGACGCCGGAAATCGCACGTACCTTCTTAAGCTCCGGCTGAGCTTGAGGCATCTTGCCGATGGATTTGGATGAGATTCGTCGGGGAGATGTCGCGAGGTGGGAAGCTTGATGGCCTGCTCTGGACACACTCCAAAATTTCGCAGCTCCCCTCGCGCTTTCGTGAGGCTGATGCTGGATCACGTGCGATAAGGGGAGAGATACGGATAGGGATATGATTTATTTATCTTGGGATGGCGAGGCGCCAGAGCTTCACGTTAATCAATACGGTCTCTGTCCCATCACGATACAAGTGCGGTCTTCTTTTTTATTTCCTCCTTCTGAGCATTCGACGGGTTCCTGGTGGCTTCATATCTGTGAGGAATCGAAGAGAAGATTGGAGATACGAGATACGATGTCTGCAGTTCGCAAGCCGCTCAAGAAATCTAATTTGCGCCGGAGTATCGCATTCGAAGACCTGACACACGAGGGCGATGATGCGCCGAAGAATGATGCTGCCAGCGATGATAGTTCGAGAGATAAACCGCCGGTGGTGAAAAACGGCTTCTTTTAAAAAGAAAAAGAGGCCCGCGTCATCCCGTCTCTCCTTCGGCGTAGGCGACATCATATCTGGGTCCGATGCGGAGGAGCTCGAGGAGGAATCCTTCACGCCGGTCAAGAAGCCCCTTGCTCGAAAGGTGACCGAGGGAAATGTGAAGAAGACGAATGCGCGGTTGCCGCTGCCTATGAGGGCGCGAGACGAAGATGAAGATGGGGATTCGGGAATGGGAAGACCGACCTACAGCAAGGATTACTTGAAGGAATTGAAGAGTTCGCAGGCGACTGCGATGAAGGAGTTAGCGGAGGTGGAGGTCGGCGGAGGAGAAGAACCCTTCCTGGATGCGAGTGAGCTGGAGGGGGCCATGATTGTGGATTCCCAGGGGAATGGGGATACGGTGGCGGGATTGGGGGCGAGCACCTCATCGACGATACCCACGGACGCGGAGATCAGGGAGAAGAAAGAGAGGCGCGCGAGGATGGCACGGGAGAAAGATTTCATCTCGCTGAACGACGACGAACCGGACGGCGGCCGCACCACGTCACTCCTCCCGCGACCAGCGAAAGCCGAATCGAGATTAGTTCGAGAGGACGAAGAGATCATGGAAGGGTTCGAGGAATTCGTCGACGACGGCCGGGTCGCCCTCGGACAGAAGCAAGAACGCGAAGAGCGGCGCCGCCGCAAAAAGGAAATGGCGGACCTCATCCAGCAAGCCGAAGGCAGCACCGACGACGCCAGCGATGACTCGGACGCGGAACGACGAGCCGCGTACGAAGCGGCGCAGACGAGAGCCGGCATGGACGGCTTGCACAAGCACGACGACGACGCTGCCGCCGCCAGAGACGAACATCAGGTCCCGCCGAGGATCACCCCCGTGCCGGTCTTGTCCGAGTGTCTGGAACGATTACAGCGCACGTTGAGCACGATGGAGGTCGAGCTCTCCAAGCGGAAGAGGAAGCTCGAAGACGCGCAGAGGGAGCGCGCGGATATTCTCAAGAGGGAACAGGAAGTTCAGGTGCTCCTCACGCAGGCCGGACAGAGATACGCGGCGCTGAAAGCGGATGCTCGCGTGAAGGAGGTGGAGGTGGAGGTGGGGATGTCAAGGGGTTGGTGGATAGGAGTGATGAGATGGCGAGGGAGAGGGAGTGGGAGAGGGATAGGATCGGAGGTGGAGGTGGAGGTGGAGATCGGGGGTTGGAGAGTTTTGGGAATACGCCTGTGGGAGGGGGGGAGGTGGTTGATGGGTCATGAGATGGGTGGTTTGAGGGGTGCTGTGGAGTTTTGGTACCTTCATCCCGTGGTGCATCATGATAAATAGACGATATGAAATACGTTCACTTGCTTCTTTACCATGACTTGTATATTTGACGAGTATACTAATGTAGTCTCTTCCATGCTCATACTCCTACCCATACCCATAAATCTCCATCTCCGAAAGTAAAAAGGCAAGTAAAATAGAATTTGAAGGATTTTCAAATAATATATCTATCTTCTCCTTCCAAGCACCAAGACTTAATTCAGGGCTAGAGCTAAACCTAGTCTTAGACCTAGAGCTAAATCTAGTCTAGACCTATAGCAAAGCTAAAGCTAAATCACCCTCCCACATTCTAATAATCTCCAAGTTTTGAACCTTGGGCAAGCCTATATACTATCAACCCCAAAGTAAACCATCCCATCCCATCCCATCCCATCCCATCCATCCATCCCAATGCAACGCAGCACAACGCAACGTAGACTATTCTTTATGAAGTACGCGCGAAAAAACGAGACGCCTTACACGTATGCCCGCAGACCCGTTCCAGAATCAGAGGAAAGGAAAGCAAAGTAAAGTAAAGTAGATCAAAGCAAGAGACCCGACGCGCCCCTACCCAAACCAAGTGAACCACAAAAACACAGCCCCAACGATCCAAAGCACCCTCCAAACACTCCAGCCGATCTCCCTCACGATCCTGCCCACCACCGTATGTTTAAAGGTGGTCCACCAAACCACGATCCGCCAGGGCTTATAATTTCTCCTCCTGGTCTCCTCCTGTTTTCTCTTCCGCTCCTGCTCCACTTCCCGCTCGTATTCCCTCTCGCTTTCCCACCTGATTCTCCCCTCTAACCCCCCGTAGTACCCCGCCTTCTCAATCAGGGGCGCTTGTGGCTGATAAGGAACCCCGTGGGAATTCGAGGGAAGCCCGTATCCATTTGCTGGGCTCGAGGTGCGTGTGCGCGAGGTTCGCGTGGCGATATTGTTCATGGTGGAAGTGCTCGACGTGGAAGAATTGCTCAGACGGTCCTTTTCTTCCTCTTCTTCACGTTTGAGATCTTTGATGTTGCTTGGGAGGATCGAGGCCTCTGGGTTGCTGCAGTTTGAGCAGCATGAGGGGGATGCAGAAGGGGCGAATGGAACGAGTTTTGTAAAGGGGACGAGAATTGCTCGGATGATGAGGAGAATAAGGGAGATGCCGACGAGGATGCCATAGTTTATGAGGATGCCGATTTGGTCTGGTAGGAGACAAAGATGCGATTCCATAGTATTCGAAGCATGTGTATTTGCGGCACCATGGCCGGTAGGTATTGAATTTAAAGGCTTCCCATCAGCACCAACTGGATTCCACATACTCAACATGAGGAAACCGGGCTTCCGAATTCCCATTGCCCAGTTCATACTCTTGACTGTTATTTCTCGAACGTGGTTTTTATCTTCTGGATGAACAACTTCGCAATAATCATGATCATCCCCGGAAAAGACCGAGACGACATTGCCGATTTTCGAAATTAGCTTTTTGGAATCATCATTGCTAAGAACGTTTTGATATTGGTAGCCACGGGTTATACTGAGGGCGTTTCTGTTATCGGGGTAGACGGGCATGGTCTGGCCTTTTGGCGGAGGAGTCGGTGGCCAGCGTTCTCGAAGAGGACCGCATGGAGTCCCAGGATTTCGATATAGGGGTACGTGTGTCAGGAGAATGGTGGGAAATTCAGGACCATTCGGTCCAGGATCAAGAGTTGGCATGTGTGCGTAATCTACCAATTCCACATCCTGAACCGAATGAGGATATTGTAATATTCTCTCCTTTCCAGCTTGATAGTCCAATTCTCGAGCTACCGCTTTTCTCTTGGCGACTTTAACATTGTTTAAAAAGTCCTCGACTGGTTTGGTGATCGGTGCGGTCTCACTGACTGGACGGTCTGATACGCCAGCACTCAATGATAATGCATCCACAGAAACGAAAGTATGATTCGCAATGACATCCACTCTGTTAACATCCCCAAAGTAAACCTCAAAGCGATCGCGTAGAGGAACCTTGACTTGTGCACCGAATCCCAAGTCATGATTTCCCGGTAAACTCGCAATGAGTTTTCGTCCCCTCTGTCCAACCCTCGCTTCTGATCCTCCCAAGTTCCAGTTATCTGAGAAGATCCTCGAGAATCGACCGTATTCCTGCAACCAAAAGTCCTCCCCATATCTCTTCCCCCAATTCTCCACATGCTTTTGCTCTTTTGCAGGTCGACGTCCTTTTGCCCATGCTTGATCTTCTGAATTTCCATGCGCCGTCTTCCATTCTCTTCCGCCATCAAACAGATCCCCTAAGAAAAACACAGTATCTGGATGCAGCTGCTTCGAGAGTTGTACATAAGATCTCTTCATATAGTTATCCGTATGCCACACGGTGAACGTCGACAACGGCCACGGCCGATCCGGATACGAATGCGGATCCGTCAGTTGAGGATCAGCCAAAAAGATCAAATGATGCGGCGTGGTATTTGGAGGCTATTCAAATCACAGATATCATCAGCCTTGTTCTCATCCTCGTCCTCGACCATCCCATGCCCCTTCAAGAACACTCACCCATCTCTCCCATGTATCCCAAGCACAAGCGCGCACAGCTTCCTCAAAAACCCAACGCTCCCCGTACAACAGAGCTACCACCCAAACACACACCAATAAATGCGGTAAACTGAAAAATCGTCTCCAGCTCCAATTTCTCACCCACCCCCTCAGTGATCTCGGCATCCTCGATACTGTGCCCCCAACCGCACCTATATTCTGTTGATCCGCCATCCTCTGCACACTAACCGCCAAGTCCGTCGGCAGCGCCAATAACAACCTCTTAAAAACCGAAGGAGGCTCTCTAAAATGATCGCGAGTCGAATGGGGATATTGCGAATGCGAAGAAAAGGGAGCCATGCTGATATATCAAGTGACTCTCCTACTTGGGATTATTGAATGCCATACCCGACCCCCCTGGCTTGCTCGGTCCCAAGGAATGATGACGGGAAACTAAATTATATTAAAGTATGTGGACTCTGTGCAGGTAGTCGCATGTGTGTGGTGTGCAGTGCAGTGCAGTGCCGTGCAGTGCATTCATCCAATTCGTACTTTGTACGTTGTGCATGGAGAATTGAGCAGATGATATTTTTAGAGTAGAATGGAACATTAAGGCATTGGATATTGGATGTTGGGTCACTCACTGAACGATGCCCAGGTGGTAAATGAGAATTAAATTGGGGATCATGTGACCCTAAGACCATTAGAGTTTAACCCATCAAAGCCTATTCTCGCCCTAGCCAAGGCCCGGAAGTACCCTGTAGGCTGTAGGGATGGGATGGCTGCTACAATACTTACAGTGCTAATTACAGTATAAGGCTTGGTATAGGGGCTTGCTGAGCTGGGGAAGAAGGAGCGGGTAATTATGTTGCAGTAGAATGATATGGATAATTACTAAATTGCAAATTCAATCAAATTTTCAATAAGGGCGATTTCACGTGCTGTTGATTCAAAGGATAACTTATTGGAATTTCCAAGGTTTGATAATATATCTGTCTACTCGAGTATCTATGTGAGAATGGTTGCTTGTACTTCCTAAGGTACCCACGGTGACCTACTCAAGAGCGCTGTTCACAGTATCTCGGTGAAGTTGTGTAGTACTGGTGTCCATGAGTAGCTTTAGACAATGTAATCAGAGTACAAAGTAAGGTATTGGTAGGTATTTGCTACATTCTGTATGTACTTGTTAGATATCGAGGTAGAGTTACCTAAATAGATAATGTAATTAGTCTGTAGTCTGGTGATGTAGTCATTGAGGTGGTTTGAGAGAGACGAGTTCAGCTGTATAGTTAGGTCGGCTTGGATACTTCCTACCTACTCTGTAATATCTAATAGAGTCAATTCTTACTTATGCCAGCTTATACAGTATGACAAATCCTGGTGATATTAATATGTGGTACAGTATATATATCTAATATGTAAACTAATCCTTAGATTTCAAACCCGCATTAGATTCAACAATACAGACGAATCTAATGTCAAGATGGAGGGGTATCATCATTATCATTATCATTGGTATCATAGAATCTCGTTTCCATCTTTGTCCAGATTCTCTTTCAAGAATACGTGGTCCTTCCAACCCATTCGCTTCACTTGAATCTGCATACTTTCAAGTATCCTTTGCTTCACCCCTTTCTCGCTTCCGTTACCACCATCAACCACATCCATATTCATAAAAGCTCCATGTGTACTTGAGAAATTATGAGGCTTCAATACCTCCCACATCCCGAGAACCTCGTCCGCACTCAAGGGTATCATATTGGGTATGCTCCACATGAAAGCATAGCTATTCATTCCATCCGGCCGTGTATTCTCACCGCCTCCGGGACCTTTACTCCAATCACCCAAAGCACTTGGTGTCGTTACCAAGGTATCCGCTATCAACAATCTTCCATGGGCAAGACACACCAAACTTCCGGGGAAATGACCACCAAGTTTCAACATCTTCACACCAGTCTTCTCACCCCGTATCTCAAGTTCCTCCTCTCTCCCTTCAATGAACGTCCTCGCTTTGCCCATTCGATCAAGTCGATTCAACCAGCTCTTATCCTCCCAACTCAGATACACTGGACAATCAAATATCTCCGACCAGTCTAGATGAGTGGTATAATAATGCGGATGAGATATCACAATTGCCGCCAGCCCACCCAACCCATGAATCCAGTCCACCGTCTCATCATCCAAATATGTCAAGCAATCCCATAACACATTCCCCAAAGATGTTTTGATAAGGATCGCCCGCTGTCCAATGGCAAATTTAGGTTCGGTCCATATACTCCAAAATCTATCGTCATTATCAAATTGCTGCCACTTATTTTTATATTGTCCTCCGGCTCTCAGCTGCGCAAGAGTGGTAAAGGACTGACCGGTAGGTGGGACGAATTGTCTCGGATCATCGCAAATTCGACATCTGGTCAGGATAGATCGATCTTCCGCATCGAACTGTGTACCGCATGCGGTACAGATAAGTAGTTGCTCTGAGCCTGGCATTTTTTCGTATGCCGGTGGAGTTTCGTATTCGTGAAAGGGTTCCTCAAAATCGTGTAGAGCGCTATCGTAAACTATTGTTGCCGGCGTGGAGATGGAAGAATATGGAGTTGAGTAGGTAGACATATTGGATGTACTTGTATAACCCATCGGTAAAGTTATGTAACAAGTTGGGATGATACCAAAAAGAGGGGTAGAGAGAAAAGGGATCAGATGATCTGGGATGGAATGATATGATGGTGGCACGTTTGAAACTACTTCATAGTACTAGAGTAGTTACGTTACAATATACGGAGTAAGCAAAGAAGTATACTAGTGGCCTTGTGAAACCTTGATATGATTTGAAAATCTTAAAAGATGAATGGATGGATGGTTGGTTGGATGTAGATGGATGAATATAAAAAATAAAAATAAAAAATAAAAATAAAAAAGTAAAAGAATAGTCTTAAAGATAAATAACTAGATTTTTATATTAATTACTAATAGATTACTAGTAATTATAGATTAAGACATAATCGAGCTCGCTATATTATATACGTTTTAACACTTTCGAAAATTATAACGATCATTATTAGCGATATAGTTAATGTCGTCGACGTAGAAGCGATAATTATACCTATCTAGATAGGTAGTTAATATCGCTAATAGCTTTAATATATTAATAAATACGATATTATTAAGAAACTTAGTACTATTAAGAAAAATAATATAATTAATATAATTATAAATAGATAGCTTAAGTAAACTTAATAAAGATTAGTTTATTATAATCTACGTTTTCTATTAATAATAATTAAAGACGTAATCGAGCTCTCTATATTATACACGCCCCTATATTCTATACGTTTTAACATTTTCGAAAATAAATAATTATAGATTAATTAATTATTAAAATAATTTAAAATTTTATATAATAATAAATTAAAATAAATAGTCTATAATAGTAACTTTTTAAATATAAAATATTATATACTATAAAAATTAATACTAATAAAATAATAAAAAGATTTATTTAATATTTTGTAAATAAAATAAAGAATATAAGATTTTAAAAGATTATATTTAGTTTTTAAATGTTTATATTCTTTATAGTTTAATATTTATATTTTAAATATTTTAAAGATATTATAATTCGATTTTTATATTAAATTTCAAGAATAAAAAAATATTTAAGATTTTAAAGCAAAAAATAAAATCATTTTAAAAAATATTATATTATAATAATATTAATAAATATAGGTTTTAATATAATAAATATATTAAAAAATAATATAAAAATAGTTTTTAACTAATAAAACTTATTTTAAATTAGATATAAATAGATATTTCAAATTTTAAATATAAAAAAAACAAATTAAAAAAAAATAAAAATTAAATTGAAATTAAAGAGTATATATTATATATTATATTATATAAAAATAATATATTTTAATAATTATTATATAAATTATTATATATAAGTTTTTTAAAATAAAAAATTATATAATTGTTTTAAATAAAAATTTTATAGCTTAAATTATTAATTTTCTATAGCGATAAATATAGGGAAAATAATATCATTATTAAAAAATAAATTTATTAAATTTAGTATTAAATTAAACTAATAGTATATTTTTAAATTTCTTTTTATAATATTCTTTATTTATTTATTTATATATAAAAAAATTCTTTTTTTTAAAAAAAATAATTATATATTATATAATATAAGTAGTAGAAAACGTATATCGTAATAAAAGCTAATCTTTATTAAACTATCTAACGCTATTTAATTATAGCTAAAGTTATATTATTCGCTTTTACTAATATTATTAATAATATTAATAATATCGTTCTTACTAATACGCTAAAGGTATCGACTCTATTGTCGACTTCTTTCGTATCGGTCGTATCGACTATTATAATAAGAATAATAAGCTTTTCTTATATTTTTATAATATATTCTTTATTTTTTTTTATTATAAAATTTTATTTTTTTTAAAAAGTATAAAATTTTAAATTAATATTTATATAATGTTTTATTTTTTCATTAAACTATCCTTTATTTATTATAATAAAATTATTTTTAATAAATATTTCTCAATCATTAAATTTATAAAATTAAATCTAATATAATCCTTAGTTTTTTATAAGAAAAAATTAATTTTTATTATTATTTAAAGTTTTATTATTAAAAAAATATTATTTAGATAAAAAATACTTATTTTTTCATAATTCCTAAAAAATTATTTAATTTTTATAATAATTAGATATACATTTTTAAAATTTTAATTAATATTTAAATATATTTAATTTCACAAGTTTTATTTTTATAATATATTATTTAAAATTATTAAAAAATATATTATATTTAAATTTTATATTATAATATTAATAGGTTTTTTATTAATTAATTTTATTTGTTAATTTTCGACTTTTTAAAAAGCGTATAAGATATAAGGACGTGTATAATATAGGGAGCTCGATTACATAATAGATTACTAGGAGCTCGGTTATTAATAATATATTTATTGAATACGAGATTTTCCCCCGCATTCCAACATAGTAAAGGCTTGATTGATCCATCCTGTACAAGTACCTCAGGTAGAGTTCCCCGGACCTTCCTTAGCTTTCCCAATTAGGAATGTATAACCTCTTATCTAGACAAGGGACGGTTTGACAGTAGACTTGATGGAGGAAGGGTTTCAAACGGATATCAATGGCTTTAGTTATCATAAGGACAGCTTATATTATCTACAAGTATCTACTTGTATCTTTCTATTTGTCTTGTTATTTATCTGTCTATCTGTTTATCTATGTCATGTAAGACTACCTAAGTAAGATAGGTAGATAGATGTTGATACAAAAGTTTCTTACATTCCTCCTCTTCTCCCTCTTTAAATTGTAAATACCCAAGGTTCCAACGTTATCTTCACATTTATTTTTACAGATTCCCAAGTCTTCATATTCAAAATGGTCTATCTACTTGATTATCTTCAACATCGAAGGGATTGGTAAGTGTGATTCCATTCCCATTCCCATTTCCATTTCCATGTCCTTGGCCTTATCCTTTTCCTTATCAAAGTAACCTGGGGGAAAACTTTGGGAAAAGGGAAAGCATATCCATATCCATATACACAGGAGTCTCTAATATCCTTCTAGTCAATTTAAACAAGCAGAAAGAACTCAACGGATACAAAACCTCACTAGCTATCATGGAGCGATTACGAATTCAGAAAGACAAGTTCTATCAAAAACCAATTGAAGAACTTGTGAAAGATGTCCACAAACAATCCATTCAACCAATCGACATCCTCCGTGCTTATGGAAAAGCTGCCCTCAAAGCTCATGAGAAAACGAATTCCGTGACCGAAGTCATGATTGATGCGGCTGAGGGTTGGGTTACAGATGGAAGCATCAATATGAAAGGTCCTCTAGCAGGGATTCCCGTAAGTCTAAAGGATTCAATTGTGGTGGGTGGTTTCGATACAACTGTAGGATATAGTAGCAATGTTGGCAATAAGGTTGAAAAGGATGGAACAATGGTGAGAATATTAAAAGATGCGGGCGCAATTCCATATGTTAAGACCAACCTGCCCATCACATTACTAAGTTTCGAGTCAACGAATGATGTGTGGGGACGATGCACAAACCCTCATAATAACAGGTATTCTCCCGGTGGATCTACAGGGGGTGAATCTGCTTTATTAGCTGCGGGTGGTGGAAGGATTGGTATTGGCTCAGATGTTGCTGGATCGGTTAGAGTTCCAGCTCATTTTTCGGGGATCTATAGTTTGAGGTGCTCAACGGGAAGATGGCCGAAAAATGGCATGTGTACAAGTATGCCAGGTCAAGAAGGCATTCCAAGTGTTTTTAGTCCTATGACGAGAACTTTGGAAGATCTCTCATACTTCACAAAGTCTATGATGGGTATGCAACCATGGAAGTATGATCACAGTGTTCATCCCATCCCGTGGAGAAATCAGGTATGGAAAGAATTCAGCGAAAAGAAGAAACTTAGAGTGGGCGTATTAAGAACGGATGGTGTCGTTGATCCAAGTCCCGCTTGCATCAGAGCTGTGGATGAAGTTGTCGAGGTACTCGAAGAGGATGGCCATGAGGTCTACGATGTTAATCCACCATCTCCATATGAAGCACTCTATATTGGTTCACAAATCCTCAATGCAGATGGTTGCAAGACATTCAAATCATTTTTCAGAACCGGTGAATGGGAAGATCCTGGCGCAAAGGCAATGACTTGGCTTATGTCTTTACCCCGTCCATTCAAATGGGTGTATTGGGCATGGGTCAAGTATGTTAGGCGAGATGAGATTTGGGCCGGGCTGATCAAGGATTGGCATGAGAAATCGGCTTTTGAACAATGGAAACTTGTCGCTAAGAGAGAAGCTTATAAGGCTAAGTTCCATGCTTGGTGGGAAGAAGAAGTGAAACTAGACTTCTTGATCACTCCACCAAATGCCACACCCGCAGTACCTCATGACGGAATGAAAGATGCAGTCAGTAGCTGTGGTTACACTTTCCTGTTCAACCTTGTAAGCCTATTGCACATCTCATTGAACTGAACCTTCTCAGCTAACATATACATAGCTCGACTACACAGCCGGTATCATGCCCATAACCCACGTGGACAAAGAGGTCGACCAGCTCCCATCAGACTTCTCACTCAAATCTCTAAATAGAGTTGCATATGGTGCATACAAACACTATGACGCCATAGCTATGCATGGACTTCCTGTCGGAATTCAAGTCGTAGGACAACGATTGGAAGAGGAGAAGGTTCTTGCCATTATGCACAGAATTGAAAACTTATTAGGCGAAGATAAATATGAACTTTTGGAAATCGATTAGGTAGGAAGATATTGTGATGAACGAATGGGCATATCCTATTTGAGCGAAATCGGAGTTGGATGGCATATAGCATATGAACAAATGAGCAAAGCAGTCACTGTAAATGATATCAGGATTAATGCATGGATTTTAATCAACCTCTTAAATTCAAGCTCATGCGATTAGAGAAAATCTAAATCAAAGCCAAAACACATTTGAAACTCTTTCAGATTATCCAATTATATCATTGTAGACATCAAACCATGACGTACCATGACACCCGTCATCTATACCTAACCAAGCGCAATCGGAGGCCAACAACATAACACCATCTGAGTACATCCAGAGATAATCCTCCCGTCCAAATCAAATCATCACACATTTTTACAAACTGCTCTCATCTGATTGAATCTCTGAATGGGTAAGTACGTAGGTAAATATCTATTAGTACCCGGGCCCATCCCCTCATCCACCCATTCGCTCTCATCCTCCCCCCTATCTCACATCGCGCCGAGATCGGAGGTCAGTGGATCAGCGTTGCCCGGTGCGGCTTTATGCTCTCCTCGTGGGATTTCGAAGCTTGGGTATGTATTAGGTATATAAGGGATGGGAATTCTTGATATTGAGCAGATCTTTTTGTTTTTCTTGACTTGACGATGAATTGAATGGAATTTTGATTGAATTATATTGAATTGATTGCATTGAGGTCAGGTAGGTGATTGGGGTTGAGCGGCAGCTGCTACTTCAATTATATTTCTCTACGATACGACCAGATACGATACGATACGAAACGTACCATCCCAAGTCCCCAACATTAACGTTCACACTCGTACTCCCTCACAAAAATGTGCACCGCAGCAAGCAAAGACCAAGAAGACCACTGGTCAGCCTCGGTATGCCACCACACAGCCACCCCCCAAGACATCGACGAACTAACCACACCAAGGCCTACCAAACCTCGGCATCTTTCGTCCCCAAGCTCGCGACGAAAGTCCAGTCGTGGTTGGATCTCCAGAGCGACGATGTAATCCTCGACATCGGCTGCGGAGACGGCATTCTTCCGCTCCAGTTCACATCGACGCTCAGCAAGGGCTCGGGCAGCGTCCACGGGATCGACAGCTCGGAGGCCATGATCGCAGCGGCGAGGCAGGCGGCGCGGGAAGCGGGATTGGAGGAAGCGGGCCTCTGTCGGTTTGAGGGTGAGTGTGCGCGCGCGTGACGGCGGGGGACATCTGTCGTTCGTTTGCAATTGGGCGCAGGCCGTCTGTACGTTCCAGAGCTGACGAGGGGTGCTAACCTTACGCGCGGGTGAAGTTCTCGATGCGTCGCGGCTGTCGACACTTCCCGCTTCGGCTTACACGAAGGTCTTCTCGAATGCGGCGATGCATTGGATTTTGCGGGCGGAGCCGCTCCGGGCGTCGTTTTTTCGCCGAGGTCAAGCGGATTCTGCGGCCCGGGGGGGTCTTTGTTTTTGAGATGGGCGGCATGGGTAATGTGGCTGAGATGCGCGCGGCGTTGTTGAGTGTGGTGGGGAGGAGAGTGGGGATGGAGAAGGCGAGGGCGGTGGATCCGTGGTTTTTTCCCGATGAGGTGTGGATGCGGAGAGCGCTTTCTTCTTCTGCGTCTCGATCTGGGTCTGGAAATGAGAATGAGAATGAGAATGGGAATGAGATTGAGAATGAAAAAGAGGTTGAGAACGATGATGGGGCATGGAAGATCGAAAGACTTGAGAGGGAGTATAGGCCCACGCCTGCTGATAAGGGGGGGATTGAAGGCTGGGTTAAATTGATGGGGAAACAGTTTTTTGACGTCTTGGGGAGGGGGAGGAGAGGAGAGAGGCGGAGAGAGAAGTGTGTGAGATTTTGCAGACGGTTTGCAGGAGTCCGGGGGGTGGAGATTGGATTGGTTATGTGAGGTTGAGGGGCTTAATTAGAAAAGGTTTAGATGGGCTTGGGGGAGACAAGGTACCGGTGGCTAGTATGGGGGTAAGTAAGAGAGAGTGTTTTTACCGGTCCTTTGCATCTGTCTATCTTTACCTTTGAGTCTTCTAGTGAATGAAATACTAATCAACACCGGTTCCTTCTACTATAAAAGCCCCAACGAATCGAAACTTGAAGACGATCAAACCATCTCGACTGGGCCTGGTCCTTGACTTGGAACAAGGTTCTCCACCTATTCATACCCAACAGCAGTTCTACATATTATCCCAAATGTCTACAAGATTATCGTAAAAACTACACATCAGCCACTAGGAAGCAAGCAAGTGCAGGTCATTGGTGCTGAAGATTTGCTACTACACGTAATCGCCAAGGGGCTTGTGTGAAAGAAAGATTCTACTACTCGAGTACTATTATTATTACTGAATTAGGGTTATAACTAATTGCTGACTCATCCTACTCTGGTTCTATTGCGTGACTAATGGTTATAATGTACTAATTATTAATTAGTATATAAATACGAGTCGTTAAATTATCATAATCTAAAGATCTATAGATGATATAAACGGTAAGATATTTAAGAATATAAAACAAGTAATAAGATCTTTAATTAATTATATATATAAAAAATCCTAAATAACTTTCTTTAATAGATTATCATTCTTTAAAAGTTTTAGAAATAATATAGAACTAATCATTTTTACAATATCTTATTAAAGAGAAAGTAAAATATATCGTTGAGTTTTTTACTTGAGTATTAACAAAAAAAAAAAAACATTAAAATAATTTTAGATCTTTAAAAGTTTAACGTTTCTTAAACTATAATCCGCAATTAGATGTATGTTCGATAAAATATACATATATTTATTTCGAGTGCTTATATTTTGCTTTCAATCTGATTAATTTATTCCAAATCAGGACTGATAGGTAAAAAACGTGTAATCGATAGAGGGTGTGACGGTCGTCACGGAAGCAACACAGCCGACGTCGCCAACGTTTTGGCTGAGACGAAACACAGTGTCACAGGTATAAATAGACAGCCTAGATAGCTTTAATAAGAATCAGCTTTACTACGTTACTTCATTTACAGCTTATTTCGGCACAGAGGGTCTGAATGTAAGATAATTCCTTGAAGCTTACTATATCGTCGATAGATTTGCGAATCCTTAAAAAATGTCTCATCGTTCCTTGGTGGGATTATTTTCAGCATCACTGTCTCTGAAACCTTAAGGATAATCGAAATCTAAGACTAATCCATCTAACACCCTCATGCCACTCAAGCGATGGACTATTTTCGGGGACGGTGTAGTATGCAAAGGATGGACTAAGCTGTGTAAATAAATCATTGCGTGGAGTGGAAATCAATATGACAGAATTCTTACAGGCTATCAGTCAAGCGCAGCTCAAGTGAGTTTAGCAGCGGACTTTTGGTGCGAGGAAAGCGACGGCTTGAGCACTTACATCTTGGCTCCTTGTTTCATCTTTTGCTAGAAGATACAGTATGGGCTCTTTTTATATATGGATCTGTTAGATCATCGGTGGGTCATTACAGTTCTATCTACGTAGTTCTCCTCAGCTCTCCCTACCAAGTATATTTATACCGTCATAGAATTCATAATCATATCTGAGTTTGTTCTAAAAGGCTCTTGGAGAAACCAGATATTGGTTACAGTACCTCCTGGACGTTTCCCCAGAATCTAGATCTGGCACGTTAGAGCTGAGAAGCGAATGAGAAGTATATTGAGCCACTTGATATTGGTCCAAGCTGGGACATGAACTCTAGACTAATTTGCCAGAAATCCAAATAAAGCCAGAGAATGGATGTAAAAGCTTCAATGCTTTTAGGCCTCAAAGTTCTAAGCTTACCGACTTTAAAAGCAAGGGGAAGAAGTTGAAGCGAACCCGACATTTTTATCAGTAAAAGAACCGAAGAAGGTATCTATGGATGAACGAAATCTTTCTAAAAAGGTTAGATGGGGAAGAAAGCTTATGGCAGGCCGCATCTAGTCAATCGTTTAGATGTAGCTGTCTTTATTCTCAAACTACTGTCAATAATTCATATCCATCGATATATATCATCATTTATTTCAGTCACTGATAGTCCAAAGTTTGACATATACTATCATAGAATCATCATATTTTGCAAATCTCAACGCGAATCAGAGAATGTGTATTCCTTGAAGATTTGGGTGACTTGTAGCGATTAAATAGATAGAGAATCACTGACCCTTCTTCCCTTTGAAAGTTCTTCATTCTTAGGTATTTCATAATTTCTGCTGTTTTTTTTGCCTGCATTACCTCTGTGGTTGAGTAGTGAGTGCGAGGCAGGGTGGATTAGGCTGTGCTATCAGAGTCAGGAGTAAACTGACTCCTTGTGGCCCGCACAAGCTAGGTACAGTTTTTGAGTGAATAGTCATTCAATTCATGATCACAATTCTCGAGTCAAATCGCAGAGGAGTACTCTGGTATCGAACAGAAAGCTATAAGGATACAAGAAATCAAGCGACGCATGCTCTACACGCTGTTACGATCGCCATCTTTAACTCCAATAGCCTTTTCCTTTACTGCCGAGAGCATTCCACTGCATGAACTCCTGATAGCTGAGAAAACTGTAGCTGACCATTGCCAGTGGTTCCAGACTATCACCAATGCCTTTCATTGACGAGGGATCCTTGTCACTCACTAGATCAATGTTGTTGTCGATCAAGTAACGAATACCCTCATATCCAGTCAAAGCGAGATTGTTGGCATCTTATTACAAAGGGGTGTATGGCTCCAACTTTGGTTTATCAACGATTCAGACGATATACTACGACATCTCACTAAAGACCGTCGTATCGAACTGCATTGTTGACTGAAATAATTACCAAGCTGTGCGGATGTCAGGGCTTATATAGATACTCTGAACCATTCGCGTCTGTAATGACGAGGAGATCAAAGTGTGTAGATGGACCACATGATCAAGAGAGAAGATAAAGCGGCCCGAAAACTGCCTCAAAAACCATGTGCGGTACCTATTCCTTGCCAAGGGGAGCATATATGTCATACAGAGCTATATGAGAAGCACATTCGTACACTATGTTGCGTATCGACGGAGAATTCAATACATTTTCGCCTTCAAGATACGAAGAGAAATCTGTATGTCAACATAAACTTTTCTCCTCCTAGGTTTGTTTGCACATGGCTTTTCGAATTTGCATCTCCCTACTTTAGTGACCGCTGTCGTAGAGCTGCTGCCGATCCCAAGCGGACAAACACACTGTCATTCATGATGATTGTTGTCTGGAAATTTTGAAGATTTCCATCAAGGCCTTTGCAGGGTCGATTGAACTGCTTATCCATCCTATTTCGCTCTCGTCCTAGTTTACAAATCGTGCAAGTAATTTCTCCCAGGCCGTGAATATCCAACTCGAGTAGATTTGACACCGATGAGGCTGCGCGTTGTGGTATATTGGCAAGGTGATGTATAGGGTGAGATTGAGATTTCAAACGCAATTCTGCTGGTTTTCTCCAATAGGAAGCGGAAAGGAGGCCTGATAAAGTGATGTCGTGAGAGATTGTACATGAGTGCTCATTTGAATATAGATCAAGTTAAGCCTAAGGATTTTGGTTGCTTGAAGAGGAGCAGGTTGTTTGAGTTGGGGGTGTTCAGATGTACTAAGGATATTACAGATTCTTTGCATATGGGATGAATGAGAACAGTGAACATTAAGATGCTAAAATAGGAAAATAGACCCGAGTATAAATATCTCCAAATTCTAGGAATGAAATCGCGCTCCTAAATTTCGATAATACTCTCATGGTTAGCTCTTCTAGAGCTTGCAGGTGGTGTACTATTGAAGGCTTATCATTTGTAATGGTTCAAGATGTAAGTCGAGGCTTCTCATCCAGGGCGGGGGTGAACTGAGTACATTCATTTGTACTCGCTCCATAATATTGCAATCTGAAGCACTGCCATTAACAGATGATTGTCGTCGTTTTCCATGATTTGCAGCTGATAGAACCCATATCATCCCAATATCTTTTAGGTGTCGCCTAGTTATGGTGGATTTTTAGGTTAATCTCAGACAGCCCGGTTCAACGTTTCTTATAAACTGTGAAGGTATCCATATGCACGTATATCCTCAATTCTAAAGGAATCAGGCTAAGATTTATCCGGATCCTTCATACAACGCTCACGCTTTTACCTTTTGGTCTGAGTATTTGAGGAGCAGCTGCCATATAGCAAGTTTATTTCATTTATGCTTGTCATGAACTGTGATATCAATTCACTCTACTATGAGTCCAAAAATATAGTAAGACATTGAGTGAATGATTGATGAAGCTAGATGAGAGGATGACTATCAACTCTCACAACCAAAGTGGTACGATGTTCGCGTGATGGGGCAAGTTTGTTCGCATAGATCCGCACACGGAATCTGGCTGACGAGTTCTTTTTAACTTCGGGGGCAATCTCAATTCCAGACAAGCAACAATATTTACTCATCCTAGGAACCGGAAATACATCACAGCTATGACTCAAGAGCACCGACGCGCCACGAAAAAGAAATCGGACATATATCAATGCTGATATCATCGATTCTGGTGATGCGGGTGAAGATGGCTAGCATGAATCTGACCACTGTCATTCGCTCATTCATGTAAGCACGATTCCAAGTTCCTCTATTCCTATAGGTCTGCTCGGTAATTACTAGACTATATACAAACTTTTGAATATACAAGAAGAGTTCACGAGATATGAAGATCGCTATGCTTCTACGAGTGGTGCAATCATCTTCTCTTCTTTTGGAGTAGGATCTTTTGTTGCCTGTCTGGAATCTAGACTTTCTCCGGAATGTATAATATTTCTCCTATGAGCTGTAGATCAGATATTTGGTTGCACATCTGATATTTGGCTGCACATCTAGCTATTGAAGCTTTTCCAGCTTTTCCGGGGAGCACAACCCCTCTCAGGGTGCTCCTTAATTTGCTTGTTATTAAAGTTCCCATATCATCACCAATTGGTAAAGTATCAGGGACATTGGCAAATTCATCAATTTCCCGTACGTGGATAAATTTATAGTACCAAATCTATAGTACCAGCCTTTCTGATGACTTATAAGTAAGCCAGTTTGATCTTTCCCGCTGGCTCAGGTAACATCACTGGATGCTAAGTCCTACATTTAACTTTCCCGTTATATGGCTAATAAGTTCGTGGAATGGAAAAATCTTCGTTTTCAGAAAAGCTGACCAACTGAATGGGCTGGGCAACACATGGGCTACTTGCAAGCGACTAGACGCTCACCAGACTCGTGCCAGCTGGGATGTTCTGCTTCGTCAGAACCGGAGCGGACCCAAGTCGACAAAATTCATGATATCGAGTTATTGTATTAGAAAATAATGGATATACATGCCACTGTTACTGACAGACGACATGCTTTCGTGGAGATAGTCGTATTCATCGATGGAGATATATTTTGGAACAAACTTTTGAATATTGGGGTATATCTGGGGAAAGGACCGATTCCCCACGGCTCCGCAACTGCAGATCCATCATATAGTTTTATGCCTGATCTGCTACAGCCCACACAGGCTTGAAGAGGACCTCTCTCGGTGGTTTTATTGCAATAAGATAAAATCGCGGAGAATGCAGAAGCGAAGTAAACATCAACATTGACAAGACTACTACTACAGATGTCTATTCGCTTAGAAGTCGTATAGATTCTGCCGTAGAACCATTCGACTGGGTTATCTCATCTGATCTCGTCGGCGAGAAGTGCTACCAAACAAGGCATTGACTCTGCCACCCTCCTAACAATTGATAGACCATTTGCCAAATTATCTGATGGGAGGATCATGTAGCCCGCATGTTGAAAACGATATGAAATGTTCTACTCGAGAACAAAAACCTGTGATCACACTGTGACAATTCCCATGATGGACTTTCTTAAACTGGCTTATTCGTGGCTTTTTCTTCCGTTCGACACACGTTACCCATCTTCATCTAGAGAGAGCACTACCTAGGTATTTCTAGCATCTCCAAACTCATTCTTGCCATTCTCACTCTCGAGATGCGACGATAGAGCTCGTGCCTGCAGACTTATTATGGATCGTTTCCAAATTTCACGTGATGGTGGGTCCCACCTACGCTGACGCGTGTTCATTTGGGAAAGGTACTGAATGTCCACGGGTATCAACGCCCGTTGACGTTGCCATATACGTAGCTGGCACTGGTTGGTCACCATGTCACCATGTCACCATTTTCCTTTCAAAGATTCCTCCAATTCAAGCATCGATCGAGCCTTCTACTGCATTTCTTGACGCGAGTGCACGTTGTGCAAATGAAGATTCGTTTGTTGATTGATTAACCCTAGAAGTTATGATGGCTTTGTAGAATTAAAATGAGGTGAACGGTTATCGGCATACCATGGGGTCTCGAACTTGGATTTCCTTCGGATTGGTAATAGGCTAAATCTCGGATATCATACTTGTCCACGGGAATGGGGGCTGTCCAGTGTCTACTCGAGTAATTAATGCCGTTCCAGCATCCAAGCCTTGGGTTCGAAGGCGGCTTCAAGGTGGAAGTTTCCCTCCATCCACCCTCTAGTTCTATAATCTTTTGGTTGGTACTGTAAGTTTGTTGCTACTTGAACCTTACGCTATTATCTATACACAGTATGAGATGTTGGCTGTTTTGTGGATGCTGTTAGATTGTGTGGCTGTCAACAAATGCTCGGTTGTCAATCCCGGCAACCCGTTTTGGGATTAAAGAATATACGAAGGAGAAATCAATCTCAAAAATTCCATTCTCTTTCCTCATTATCATCAAGGTATGTGGATATACCTTCTTACGGTACCAGGAGGATGGTCCATTTGGAAACTAAACGACTAATTTACAAATTCTGAAAACCTAGGCTGGAAGTTCGGACTTGGTCTGCACCCCTTCATTTTCTAGAAAGTCAGAAGCCGGGCCATCTTTTCTCTATCCCATGGATGGCCCCACTATAGAATCCCCACTAGCGACTAGGGCTTACCAAAGGAAAAAGAGAATCATTCAACGCCCACTCGAAAGCTCTTACACCTATAGCGTAGGATCCAGTTTCTCCTCGCTCAACCTTCCATACTTGGTAATGTTGGGGTTTTCTCTACCCCGACAAACTTCGGGGTTAGAAGTCACTCCATCTGGAGAGAAAGGGCCGAATAGCAATGGAGACAAGTCCATCCACCGCCCGCAAATTTCCAGCAGCCTGTGTCAACTCGTAAATGCGGAGTTTGGCGGAGTTGTATATGCTTCTCGAGTTGAGAGAGCAAGTGCTGCACTTGATTATCAGATTTGAGTTGCACGTATGCTGTCATTTTTACTTCATGTCTTGTTGTTCGTTTTGCCTCGAAGTTATCTGTTACTCGCGCTTATTTGTTTGATGTCGTTGAAGGCCAAGCAAAGCTTGATGGTATCTAAATGACGAGCAGCACGCCTGTTGACGGGTGGCTTGCGGAACCAATCTGACAGTTGGTAAGCCAAGACCTTGGTCCCATGATGGATCGTATCATGCACTGTCATCCCTACCCCTAGTTCATGCTGTAGCCTTGACACATCATGCCGCGGCAATATCCAATATTTTCATCACGTCTTAGAGGTAGTCCCGCGCGCGAAGTCCTAATTGAGAAGTGAAAAGTAGCTTTTCGTTGAATAAAGGAGAGGAAATCCGAGTCTCGGCTCAGGGGAGGCAGGTTGGTCAGCAGACTGGAACGCGGCCCAAGTTCGACGGCTTTCAGAATTTGAAAAGTGGTACATAACATTCTGTAGGCAAATCACAATCTGAGAGTGGTTGAAACGACAAAAGATATGAAGAATCAAGAAAATCTTGATATCAGGCTGAAATTCGAGCTCGCTGCCCTGATAGGCAGCAGAAAAGTTGAAAGAATCAGGCTCACCGCGTGACATTCAGGGCTTCCACAACTCCTCTCCCAGTTCTTTCCATACATCAATGGTCAACTAGCTAGACTTTACCGCGTGGTATTACTCCTAGAGCGTCCACTTTCAGGGTGGGGATAGGACTTTTGATCAAGGGGTACATCTGTTCGATTCTTAGTATGTTCAAGTCTAGACTGCATTAGGAAACTCCGCGGGAAATGGTTTATCCTTGAATAGTATGTTTGCTCAAGAGGCTGTAGGTAGTTTGGTAAATATATGAGGGTTCCTTTTCCTCATGCTTCTCTTGCCAGAGATCGTTTTCATCCTATCTTCATAGGGTCCCGCCTCCGTTTCATCTCCTCTCGCCAATTGTGTTTTTATCCCATCTCCAGGTCGAAGATACAAGGACTTCAAATCATAGACTTTCACGATGGCCATAATGGCAGAAAAAGGGGCTCCGAGCCAGTCGCTCGTTGCTCGACAGAATGCAGCAAAGGCTCATGGTTTGATGGGAATGCTGAAGAATCCTTACGTGTTCATGACATGTTTGTTCGCATCATTGGGCTGTATGATGTATGGTGAGTGCATGATTTCGAGCTCTTGTGCCTAGAAAATCCATGAGCGCCTGCTAATATTGAAAAATGGCAGGTTACGATCAGGGAGTCATGTCACCAGTTCTTGTTATGGAAAACTTCCAGAACGAATTCCCAACCCTCACATCATCGACACTTCAAGGATGGCTCGTTTCCTCACTTGAACTTGGTGCATGGTTCGGTGCTCTCTTTAACGGATACCTTGCGGATAAAATTTCTAGAAAATACAGTATGATGGTTGCCGTATTGATTTTCACCCTTGGCACCGGTCTACAGAGTGGCGCTCAAAACCCATCATATTTCTTTGCTGGTCGAATCATTGGTGGTGTGGGGATTGGTATGTTCTCTATGGTCATTCCACTATACCAAGCGGAGATTGCACCTCCCGAGCTTAGAGGATCATTGGTTTCACTGCAGCAACTCTCCATCACCATCGGCACGACCATCGCTTTCTGGCTCGATTTCGGCTTCTCCTTCTCCGGTGGTAACAAGTGCAAGCCTGAAGGCATCGCAAACCCATATCTTCCTGATGGCACCTATAATGCTGCTGCAAACCATGGACATCACTGTACTGGTCAAAACCAAATCGCCTGGAGAGTCCCATTAGTATTGCAATTGATCCCTGCCTGGATCCTGTTCATTGGCATGTTTTTCTTGCCATTCTCTCCTAGATGGTTGATGTTGAAGCATCGCGAGGAGGAAGCTATCCATTCCCTCTGCAGACTCAGACGCCTTGATGCTAATGATCCATTGTTGCGAGCTGAATTTCTGGAAATCAAGGCCGCTGTAATGTTTGACGAGGAGACCCAAGCGGAGCAAATCGGACAAGGTGGAGTGTTGGCCCCTTGGAAAGCATTGTTCGTTCCTCACGTACTCAAGAGAATTTTCCTTGGATGTGGCATGATGGTATTTCAACAGTTTACTGGTATCAACGCCGTCTTGTATTATGCTCCTCAGATTTTCTCCAGTTTCGGCTTCTCCAGCACTACCACCACTCTTCTCGCTACTGGAGTTACTGGTATCTTGCAAGTCCTTTTCACATTGCCAGCGGTCTTATATCTTGATAAGTTCGGACGTAAGAGTTTTCTAATCGCCGGTGCCATCGGTATGTGTATCTGTCATATCGTTGTGGCTTCTATCGAAGGTACTTACGAAGACCAATGGAACCTTAATGAAGGTCTTGCTGTTACACAAGGCTGGGTCGCCATTGTGTTCATTTGGCTATTCGCCGTCAATTTTGCCTACTCTTGGGGACCAGTCACATGGGTTCTTGCACAGGAGATCTTCCCGGCCAGTGTTAGATCTCGTGGTGTCTCCCTTGTTGCATCCACCAATTGGATGTTCAATTTTATCATCGGCTTGACCACTAAAGATATGCTTGACTCCATGAAGTATGGTACATATATCTTCTTCGCTGTCTTCAGTGCTGCCGGTGGTTTCTTCATTTGGAAATGCTTCCCCGAAACCAAGGACAAGACATTGGAGGAACTCGATGTATATTTCGGGGGCAGCATTGATAGCATTGCGGCTGCAGACAAAGCGAGAATGCAGAGTATCAATGAGAGACTTGGCCTTGCTAATGCTGAAGACCCCGAAGATAGTAAGATGAACGAGGAGAAGATCGCTACAACTTCTCACCGGGAGTTGTAAGAAGGAAGACACATGACAGTCGTATGAAGCGTAGAGAAGTTCTCGGCCCTGCATTCCGCAAATACACTTCTTCAGATATTTATACTAATGATTAACTTTATAATGAAATAATGATATGAAATTCAACCAAAAACTAAATGCTCTCTTTGTGAACCAAAAAAAAGCTCTTCTCGTAATATCGCATAATATTTGCGGCTGCCAGCTCCCTTCCAGCCACCTGCCAAACAGGTACGCCTATGCGCAGGGATACTTCATTTGATATTTGGATGCAACCACTGAAAGCGAGAATGTCATTCATGACCAGCTGAATCCCACGGAAGAGAACCTGGCCTAGTCATGCCTTTTGCTCGATTTGCTTCGGTTGCAATAGTCACCAACCTCAGGACGGACGGTATCAGGGAAACCTGATCCACGTGGTGAGGATTGAGTGATAGATTGATGTGTAAATTTTCTCCTTTTTGTGAAACAAAGGGATGAGATCAAAGGGACCTATCTTCGAGCATCGTTGAAGCAGTGTAGGTGGACATGATTGAAATTTGTTACACCCAAGACAAGCGTCTGTTCTAACATTCGGTGCCAACATCGTGATTGCCATTCCACGTCGGGTTTCCTCTACGGAATGCGATATTATCACAAAAGTAAGCGACCACTTTTAAAATGGTCATGAGTTTGAAAACCGGGTTCAAAAATGTCTTGAGAGGAAGGAGGGAGGCGCTAGCCAGCACCGCCATATTATGCTACCTAAATTTACTTCTACGCCAGCACTCTTTCCACCATCATCAAGGCTCTCATACGCTCTTCACTATCAGTAATGCTGGTTTCAAAGTAACTGGTATTCCAGAAGCTTTGTCGATTCGCACTAGTGCCCCAAAGAGGGTGTACGCAACCGTTCCAGCAACGTCTGCGTTGAAACCTCTCTCCTCGGCAAGTACAGATAGCAGGCCTTGCCCATCATCTGACTCCTTCGGTACTGCACTTCCTGGCGCTGGGACCGCGATTTGAAACTCGCAGCCGGGCTCCGCTCTCAAAGCCTGGCTCAGATTGAAAGTGTCCGCACATAAGTGAAATGTTCGGTCAAGATACTCTTGGTGATTTTGAACGTCCGCGTGAACCTTGCAATCTCGTATGGGTTCTAAGAATTGTCGCAGCTCGGACACAAGAGCATTGAGCTTCTTCCCTGTGTCTCTCCTTGCGATGCTCTTCGCACACTTGAGCGTGAGTTTTCTCCATTCGTGCATGCAATTCAGATTGTCTGTAGAATCATTAGTGATGGTTCAGTGATGTTTTCGACTTTACACAACGATCACCTTGGGGAAGCCCTTCTAGCATTTTCTCGAATTCTACAAGTCCAGGTTCTATGGCGTTGTGGTTGTCTGCGTGATCAAGATCAAACGCCGGCTTCAAGAGGATTTCAGCATTCAAAAATTCAAATATCGCCGCTTGAACCCTGTATGCTAATGCATGCTTAGGCAGATTCATATTCCAGAGGCTTTGCAGAGACGTGTCCCTTGGTTTTGCTCTACGCCCTTCTATTGCCTTTGGTCTTTCTGTAATGATCAAGTATCGGGAAGCCAGTCTCCGGACATCATCCGTTATCCTTTGCAAGCTTTGGATCAATTCTGCATCCGAATGTGTTCTCGAGTATTTCGAAGCCTCTTTCATGATCACCCCGCGTAACGCTGCAGTTTTTGAATTGGCATCTTTTAGTTGCTTTTCTCTATCATCCGCATCGCTTCGTAATTTCGTATTCTGTCGCCTAACTTCTGTGAGCTCCTTATTCAAAAGTTGCAGATTTTGAGGAGGCGGATGAGCTTGAGCGTGATTGATGGACTCGGCCTGAAGTCTTTTGACATCTGTCTCAAGTTGTAGAATTCTCGAATTTGCTCTGCGGAGTTGCAATGCGGCTTGATTTCGGGCGTCATTATCGGGCGCTCGAGCTTTTTCACGGATGAATGTTTCGAGTTGGGCTCTCAGTTTCTGATAATTGCTTTGCAGTTCTTCGTATCTGATCCGAGCATCTTCTTTTTCTTTCACATGAGCATCATACTCATCCTGCAAATAAATCGTTAGCAGGGCAGTGCATGAAATGATACCAGGTTCTGGACTTTGAGATTTTCAACTCGTGATATGTGGTACTGGATGGGAACTTACGGGGTTCTTGATAGCTTGAAAACCCTCATTCAGTAGTCTCTCGAGTTCATGTTGGATTTTCCCGAGAAGTCCACCGACCATTTCCATAGCACCTTCAAGGTAATCTTCATGGTAAATGTCGAGGTCTTCTAGGGTTTCGAATTTCATCTTGATCAGTCGTACTTTTTTGGGTGTCGAAAATCTATTGTTCCCTCAAGTTTGTGGTAGGGATTTTGGCAATCTGAAAGTAGTCGCAATCTCATCATGACAGCTTGCGTCTAGTCTTGCTCTTGTGAAAGAACCTTTCATATTATGTTCAAGAATCATAAGGGTTAGAGCGTGATTCTTTGTTGAACATTGATATGGTGGTAGCTTATTCCGAAATGGTATCGAGCTCTAGAACAATCAACAAAGCAACAGCCATACAAGTTTCTCGGATTGTCAGACGTATTTTGAAATCTGAAGGCACGGATTTTCTCAGAGAATCAGGAATACCACACTAAAGTGCGCTGAGATTCTTCAGCTCACCGATCCAACTAGCTCATCATGACAGTATCTAATTTCCGCCATAGAGATGTGTTGATTATGAAAACCTTCCCCAAGTGATCTCTCCAAGGCCTTTGAATATATCATGAAATTGAGGACCCTCAATAGTACGTGCTGCAGTAAATATCCTTGCGAATTTTAGATTCCAAGAGATTTGGTGAATAAAGCGGGAACTAACATTTTGCTCTGGAGCATACGGACGATGCCAAAATGGCGGTGGGCCTGACGAACCAGTCATTGCATACGCGATCACGGGTAGTCGAAAGTGTATCCAGGGAATAATCCGGAGCACCGGATTGTTTTGAAGAAGGATAGTGGATAGTGCGGTAGAAAGTACTGTAGTAATAGGGAAGAAATTCTTGAGTTTTTTCCTTTCCTTCGTTTAGCTGTTCATTGTTCCTTGGAGGCTAAGTATGGAATAGAATGCTATGACGTGTTGGTCAGCATTGAATATACTCATCATCAATAAATGTGACATTGACGTTACTCTGGAGAACCAATGGGTCCAAGTTTTTATGAATCCAAGGACATTCTTGCCTAACAAACCGCTCTCTCGCATATTGTGGTATTCGGCACCATTCATGGTCCCTTTGGCATCCATCTCGTGAAAGGAACAGTCATATCACAGTCAAAGAGATAGAGATCAATATCTTTGTTCTTTGTCGGCTTTGATATTGCGGCACTATGTTCTGACGTAAATGTTAAAGGGCGACACAATAAAGCAGTTATCATCCCAAATGATCAATTTTATTGAGGCTATCAAACAAATCTCACCACCTTACTGGGCCGATAGTCAAGACTTCTTGTTTATATTCTCTGACATCTGATCAATCATAATTCGCCTCAACACTGCCTATTTCCTTGCCCTCGATCTCGAGTGAGAATTTCATCACAGCAGATGAGATGGTTACTACTAGATAATAGTGAACATCCCAGCATGGCATTCCCGAGCGCGAAGTTCGTTGCTTGAAGTTTGAACGATCAACGTTCCTCAAATCGGATCTTAAAACGCAATTTGGCTTGACTGCTTGTCCGGGGTGGATAGGAGCAACAGTACTTTCGCATTGAAGGAGTTCATCTCGGAAGATGAGTGCAATGTCCGTTATGCTACCTTCCAAAGTTCGAAAGAATGGAAATCGAAGCTTTTGGTCCCTCTTTAGGTCCTCACCAAGATGAATGTACCATGTCATCTGAGTTTATGTTAGTGAGCAATGTGACATCTAATGAAGCGCATTCTTACCGCTTGAGTTCTCACATCTCCATAACAGTCTACTTTCGTCGGCCGTCCTATATCTCGCTTCGCGTCATAAATCGAGTTGGCGCTCACTCCGTAATGTCGAGTCGATTGCGTTGAAATTATCGAAACATTACGGGTCTTGCGTGGAAGCCCACTAAGTACAGCACCCCTGCAGATTGTCTTAGTGAATTTTCTAGAAGCCTTTCCTCTTGGAACCTTACTTGACGATAGCAGCCCAAGCATCATGAGGCTGAATTATCTGTATAGTGGGGTGGCAGTCCCCAATCCTAGATTTGAGATAGGCCGAAGAACCAAATCCACCTACAAGAAAGATAGCCTAGATGCAGTGAGCAACTAACTGTAGAGGAAAGACGCAATGTGAGCATACCTTTATCTCTTTGGCTTTTGGGTGATCTTCCGACATTCGTTTGACCTTGACCAGATTGACCTGCTCGTCAACCAATCTTTCAATATCCATGATCAAGGGATCAAAGATTTTCTGGACATCCTCACTGTAAGAGTATTAGTTTTGGCATAAACATCTAATCAATCACTCCCTACCATCCCATATCCCAGCAACTTGAAGTGAGATTGTTGTCCTCATCATCCTGGAGTTTGGCCATCGGGAAATTTACGAAGTATCTCTCGTCCTCTTTACCACGAAAAGCCATCTTCACGGATGAATCAAATTGTTCGACAGCGCTGCTAAAACCCCTGGTGTTGCGTAAGGTGTGAAATTGATCTTCGCCGACAAGCACCCTGACCGCTTCTTCAAATCGCTTGTTGAGACCTAATGAACCTGCCATTCCACCTAATACCTCATTAGTGACAGATTTGCGAGATAGGAGGAGCTAAATGTACCTTTGCCTGGTACAAGTTCTTTCAATTCGAGTTTCGGCACTAAACTCGTAATTTCGTAGGAAATGAGATCAACAGTTCCACCACCTGCGTCGCAAATTACAAATGCATCGCCAACCTGTTTAGTTGTTAGCAAGTGCCTTCATTCTCCAATTGAGATAAAGTACTGAAAGTGCCTTATCCTTTAACGTGTGCAAAGTGTATATGGCGGCGGCTTCCGGTTCCGTAATGAGAGTTACTGGATGAATGTTGGCCCGCTTGGCCGCCTTTGAAGACCCAGTCGTTAGCTAATATTGTAGTACTCAGGTCCTGAGTGTCTGATACGTTACCTTCAATGTCAAGTCCTTCGCTTTATCAGACCAGACTGCAGGAACAGAGACAACAAATTGCTTCTGGCAGATTTCGAGGTAACCCCTGGGAACCTTGTTCCCGATGATCGTCATGGCATGTTCATATATAGCCCCAATAAAGTCCGCAGCGACATCTAAAGCCGGCTTACCCAAGCGCCCAAGTTCTTTGCTGGTACTTGATGTTGGAACATAGACAGGCATGGCTTGAGTAGGATCAAGAAGCAGTTTCATGCCACAGATTTTCTCACACCTGTGAGATTGGGCACCCCATGTGAATCCTGTCTCGCTTTCTGGGTCGTAGCAGATTACTGTGGGTACTTTGGGCTGCTTGCGTTGCTCGAGTCCTAAGTTTTGTTAGGAGTGGGATTGCTATTATTTTGCTGGGAGAGAGGAAAGACAATGAGGATGAGTTGGATAATGAAGGGGGCTGCGAGAAAGCGAAGAACAGGCAAGGGGAGCAGAGAATTGGTGATAATATGAAAAGATTCGAAAGGCTACCTGGCCAGTCTTCGATTGAGTAAATATCAGGCTTATCCTCGTTCGCGAATGCATATCCAATACCACTGAATGTGGTGCCGAAATCTAAGGCGATGATAAGCTTATCATCAGACTCAAATGCGCTCTGCTCGACATAGTACTCGGTATCACTATCTTCGTCGGTTATTGGTAATCTCATGATTGCGGTTAAGACAGCAGCGAGAGTTCAGTTGAGGTGTGGAGATTCTTGAACCTGTAATGGAATGATTTTAGGGAGGTAAATTTAAGGCAATATCTATGACCATCGCCAAGTCATGCGGCTTTATTCTTGTCTGGTCTTTTGTTTGTAAGGGCGGCGAGTTTAAGGAAATATGCATAGAAACAAGTAGCTGATACTACAACTCAGCCGCTTGCATTCAACATTGTTCGGGTGATCAGAAGCAAATAGACCCCTGGCGTCTCCTGTAGGCTTGCGTCATGAATCGAACTACTCAATGATATGAGATTCATCAATGCCACATAATATCTGAAGTTCTATGGTCTTATACCCTAGAAATTCAAAACAGCCCGTGAGGATCTAGAAAATGATGAAATGTTCTGCCCGATTCTTGAAACGCCTTTACAAAGGTCTCAATCTCAGTCGCACAATCTGGTTTCCAAATCGGTCAGTTGGGCTGGCTACATACAGAGGCGAACACCAGCTGAAGCCTGTACGGCTTCTAGCATATTCATGCAAGATGTCTTCCGGATTCTCACAGTTCCTTTCGAGATTTCCAGCTCCTTTGATAGAGTTTGACGCCATAGAAGTGGCCTACAAGAACACCTTTCAGTCGCCGACTTCATAGGGTTTTCCAAATGCAATTCAAGCCAAAGTCGTTTGTCGCGCAACAAGATCGAAGGAATTCCTCGTGAGGAAATGGAGCAACCGAATAGTTCACGCATTCCATCAGAATCGAACCCAGAGATGCAGGGCGTTCAAAACTCTGATCTTGAGACAGCTAATGATCCGTCGAGAGCGCTGGATATGATTCACGATATTGAGGAAGTATTCGAGGATTTTAAAAGGAAACTAAGTGGTAGCTACCTCCATCTTCGAGAGAGTTTGAAAAATGATATGCAGTCAACTGTTAGTTTTAGTCCCATACTCCACATTTTCTTTCCGGGGTAGCAAATTCAATCTCAGGTACCGAAAACTGACGAATGTAGCTCGATAAAGTTTTCTGTGCTTCGCGAGCAAAAATCTGCGCGGCACGATAGAGAATTGAACAAGCTATCTGACGTCAGACGAAATCTGGAGATTAAAATAAGCGCACTGAACCAAGAGACGGAGGAGTTGCGATTCGAAAGCGAACAAGCAAAGAAAATTTGTAATGGAGAGAGGCAAGATTCTCAACGTAAATATCAAGCACTAGTAGACAGTATCGCATGTCTAGAGAAGGATAACAATCATCTCAAGGGAGAAGAAGAGAGGTACAGACAAGCCTGTCTTGAAAAAGACGGCGCATATGCAATCCTCCGAAAAAGCCATGCCAATGCAATCCATTCCTGTCAAGCCCTTAAGGAGAGTATTAAGATACTCCAGGCTCAGCTCGTTAACTATAGAGATATCATATTGAAGAGAGATGGAGCAGCAACGAGGGAGCCAAACGATGCTACCATAATACAGGATTTTCAGAGGCTTGGTGAAGGCATTCAGCGTGTCATGGCGTTCTGCACCGTGAAGAATCCCCCGCTACGACCGCAAGATCCCACGCAGAACGAATTGATATTACTCAGTTATTGGCAATGCGGGATGAGCGCGTCTGAGATAAAAAATAGAATCAGAGGAAAAGTGTTTCACTGGTTGCACAAGTCTCTTCTCTTACAGGCATATTTCGGTCTTGAGACAATCAACCAGGGGGAGATCGAAAAGGCTCTCGTCGATTTCGAACATATGATTAGAAAATCCTCCTCGGGTTTGTCGGAATCCCATTTTTGTTTTTCGTCTTTTCTAACTGCCTGACCTCAGATGATGGAGCACATGCCGATTTTGCCACTTGGAGGATAACCACACTCAAGTGTGCAAAATTGCTCAATACCAAGGAGTCGCCTCTCCCATCAGACACTGCTAAGCAGCTCATATCATTCCTGGAGCCTATTCGAATTCGGTGCAACGATGAAGCCTCGGATTTAGTTCAGCGGGATAAGCTCGAGAAGCTATTAATGAAGTTGTGTACGGATGCATTTGATCTTTCAATGCATTTACGAGGTTGCAGAAATACTTATCTCTATGATGTTCCGCGGGATGGCGAGGTAATAAATACTGACGAGGCGGAAGCACAATGTGAGGAACAGCGACAGAAGCCTGGTGATGACAAGGGCAAAGAGAATATTGTAGCATATGCACTTTCTGGTACCTTGGTGAAGATTGCGGAAAACAATCCAGAAAATAGGGTCATATTACAGAAAGCCTGGGTTGTAGTGGAATGCGATTGACAGAGCTGCAATTGATGTTGCTGGGGTAACGTTGTCAGGAGCCCGGGGACAACCATATAGTTCTATGCATGGTCCATGGAGATTTGTGATCTACGGAGTACTCTGTACCTGTACAGAGGACCTACTCGTAGAGACATGATTGAGATCTAGTTCTAATCGGGCCCTGGAATCGAGGTCTCTCCAATAATGAAGTACATGTTCGTCCATCGATATATCACGTCACCTCCTTTGTGTATGTTTTGTGACCGTAAGCCCGAGGAATAACAATCGACTTCGTATCCGTGTTGGTGGTGGTGGCAGTGGTGGAGGTGGACGTTAGACGTGCAAAGAATTAGGAGTCTGTTGGTGACGCTGGGTTATCGACTCCCAATCTAGAATATAATATGCTTTTTGAATCACAAGACCAATCAATTGCAAACAAGCTTCTGCTAGGCATGTTGCCAGAGTGGTTAATGGGTAAGACTTGAATGAATAATTCGGTTATCTTATGGTTTCGGCCTCGTAGGTTCAAATCCTGCACATGTCGTTTTGTACTTTTGCCATTTTTTACACCCATTGACGACTTGAACGGTCTGCAAGAGTTCTTTTTTGTTTTCATGGTCGTGGCGGCAGCGAGGGACTCTTATTAGGTGCGGTGGGTACAAAGTACAAGTACAGTACATCATCCATCGCATGCGTAAAGCCCCGCATATTCGCATATTGGAGCGGAGTGGTGGAGATGTTTAACGCCGAAATATCAAATAATTTTGTTATCATATCAACATCTTATGGAGGACGGCGTTATGCTCCGTAGAGTTCAAGGTGCCAACAGTGCCAACAGTGCCGTCGCATTTCCACGTCATTGGTAAGACCTCAATGTTCTATTTTGGTCAAATCAATAATTGATTCGATTGATCCTGTTTTGATGGTTTAGATCGTTCAATTTCTTGCTTTGGAGGTTTCCTACAGGTAGATGGAACTGGATATGTACCAGCACACAGGAAGAAAGTATTGAATCGAACACATGCATGTCGTTAGGTCTAGATCAAGACTGTTGCATCGTGAAAGCATATTTTTGGTTGGGCTACGCATCAGTCGCCAGTTGGAAGAGTTCAAAGTGATACACCAGTCCATCGTCTTTCACGAGAGATGATGATTTTGAAGATTTCGTCAAAAAGGACAGGAAGACGGCGAAGAGGATTCTATGAGTAGATTCAGTAGAGGTACTGCATTAGAGTAAACACCCTCTATGTATCAGAGATATCTATATTCATTGTTATAAAGAACAATTGACGCGACTCTTTAGTCAAAATCAAGTCTGATATACATAGTAGAATATAATACTTGTACTCGAGTATTTCATAAAAACCAATAGATCTACTATGGACTTCCAAAGATTAATGAAAGTCGGCTAATCAAGGCGACAGCAGGTCTGGTATGATAAATGGAAATGAATAAGTAGGAAGGTAGATAGGTTAGTATATAGAGGAGGATTTCTAAGTATATGGATTCTATATAATTAATTAGTAAAATAAAATGAAATAAAATGAAATAAAACAAAATAAAACAAAATAAAATAAAATAAAACAAAATAAAACAAAATAAAACAAAATAAAATAAAATAAAAGAAAATAAAAGAAAATAAAATAAAATAAATAAAAATAAAATAAAATAAAATAAAATAAAATAAAATAAAATAAAATAAAATAAAATAAAATAAAATAAAATAAAATAAAATAAAATAAAATAAAATAAAATAAAATAAAATACAATAAAAGTTTACAATAGTTATAGATATAAGTAAACATTAGTTTATCTTCTGTTTTTTTTAATTGTATATCTATTGTATATACTCGAGTATATCTTGGTATACTTTATAGTTAGTAAAGGTTAATTACTAAATATCAGACGCGACAAGCAAGCATATTGTATTGATAACGTTGATGAGCTCGGCTGCTCGCGAAATTGATTTTCTAAACAAAACAAAAACTACAACCTTTTACAAACTCTCCTCAACTTACCATAAATAAATTATCAACAACACCCTTCTCCTCAATCGCAGACCTATCGCCTTTTAATTTCTTCACCATGACGGATACCGAAATGGACGTTGATGCGCCTTCATCACCACAAGAGCAACGAAATGACCCCAAAAATGCCTCCATGACAACTCATTCAAATGCGACAGCTGTACGATCTATTGAAGGCTGGATTATCATCGTCACAAATGTGCATGAGGAGGCTAGTGAGGAGGACTTGAATGACAAATTCGCAGATTTTGGAGAGATCAAGAATCTCCATCTGAATCTTGATAGAAGAACAGGATACGTCAAGGTGAGCTCATGCATACACTTACGGTTCCCATGGAAGCACTTTAACCAACTTGGCATCCTCGCATGAAGATTTATAAGATCAAAACAGACAGCTAATCAATGTCTACAACTAGGGTTATGCATTGATTGAATATCCAACCTTGGATGAGGCAAGAGCCGCTATTGATGGTGCGCATAATACCAAGTTGCTGGAACAGACTGTGGAGGTAGACTTTGCATTTGTTAGACCGCCACCAGGAGGAAAGTCCAGAGGAGGTCGGGCACCTGCCAAAGGTAGAGCAAGAAGCCGATCGCGTAGTCCCAATGGAAGAGATGGGGGCGATTGAATGAGTGCAGGTGACGATATTGTGCCACATCAATGATTTCTAATCATAAAAGTACATGATCAAGGGGCGGTGGGCGAAGTCTGGGGAAGTCACATGAAAGATCGAAGAAAATTAGAAAATCTAATCCATTAAAGGCCGATATGTTTTATGGGAAAGACATTATCGGCGTATGTTCAAACCATTACGATTGTAAGTCATCTTTTTGCCTTGGAATCGGGGTAGGAATGTCACTCATAATCTATATCTAGTAATGATATTCCAAAAATTGCCATTGAACTTCCTCTCATCTCTTCCAAGTTAACGAGTCTGAGCCCTGGGAGATTTGATTGTTACATCTCCGAAGTTTTGATCATATTGTTGGACATCGCCGAGAACCTAATACTTTTCCTCTGCAAAGCATTCTTTTACAAAAAGAGTTGTCTACGCAGTAGAGGAGAGGACCCTACTCACATGTCTCCAAGAACATAGTGAACCCTACATTCAGAATATTTACTCTCTTCCGATTGAACAACTTTGTGTGGTGGGCTGACAGAATGATGTGAGCGAACCTCCCCCTGGCCATATATAACCTTGACATGTACCAATGATTCTACTTTATCAACAGACAAGGCCTTATCCATATATTTCATCATACCCCTGACTACTCTGATACCTAAGTGACCTAACCTTCAAAGGATCATGCATGCATATCTGTTGATCTAACAACACTCTTCGACAGCATTTGAACAATACTTGGACCACTAGTATATAAGTGACCTGTATCACCAGGCCTTGGATCTTCATAGTACTTCATTTTGTACGCTGTACATACCCATTTTCACCGCTACACAACATAGAAGAACATAGAAATTTCTTCACATATATCAATACCTTCAGTTACACTACACTACTACTTATTATCTTACAGTCCAAACAGCTTATACCTCTCTCACCTCGGTGAATCTATATTGCAATGGCTCATACATTTTTAGACACTCTTCCAAGGGAGATTCGCGACCAAATATACGGCTACGTCCTATCATCACACACTCAAGGAGTGTATATCTATCTGAAAGCATTGTTAATGACCCTGACTATCCTCAAGAAGAACATTCGGTAGCTGGGAAGCCTCCATATATTCTCCGAACCAAATCTCATGGTGAAACTATCCGCCTGTCCTTCCTCCGAACATGTCGACAAATTTACCATGAAGCTAAACTTGTCTTCTGGGAACGGAATTCACTCATCCTCGATGGTATCCTACCTCGAACATATATCGATCATCCTATATTAGGCAGACTACCAGGCTCGGTAACCTCGATGGCTACTTCCGTCGAGCTCAAGATAGATATATTGGGTCGTTCAGCTTTTCGTAGGAAATCTGACCTATGCGAGGATAGCCCTTCTCTTGTTCCATTCGAATACCAATTGAAGGATTTGGCTCGATGGCCAAACTTGAAGACAATCAAGTTACATATGAGTCTTGGAGAAGACCCATGGAGTAACTATGATGGATACGGGCACAGTGGATTTTCAAGATTACTTTACTGGAGGCTCAGAGGTGGATCAAATGATCATTGGCATAATTTAGTTCGATCAAATATTGAAGCATTAGCAGAGGCTGGCGGGAGAAATGGTTTATTTATCTCACATCAATAAAGAGTTGGACATCAATACAGGCTGCGCACTTTCCAAATGGCAATGGCTTCCCTCAACGTATGTTAAAGATGTGCTCTGGGTCCCCTGGAAAAGTTTTACGAGAATTGAGTGAGGCATGGTTTGGTACTCTATTAGTTGATGGTAGACTATCCTACCTTGAGGGTGAAGAATTCGAAGACATGTTTGTCCAACAACCTGCACCACGTCTACCTATGCTCGACGATTTCTTTTTCTTCAAATACGATATTGATCGTTGGGTTGATGGACAATCGGGTATCAGGTTATGGGGAAAGGCGAAACAAATTTGGCCAGCAGGAGATGAGGGTAAACAAGCAAGGAGAGATGCTTGGGAGGACTCTGGGAGAATTGGGTGTTCATTTGATATCATGCGGGAGATTCATTGGCCTTGGAAACAAATGTCACCACCAGACTTTATTCCCTAGGTTTCTTGGTTTTATGGTTCTCCCTCGTTACATGTATTACAAGTTTTCCCTTTCAATGTATCACGTATTATGATGCATATTCTCAGCTGGGCGTTGCGGGATTTTGCTTTTACGATTTTAAAATTATATCTACATCATCCTCATTACATGTTCTATCCAATTCGATTCTTTCACACTTGTCAGAATTTACCCGCCGTGCTATTACCATTGAGCAATCTAAATAATGACTCCCATCTCGATAGCAACACAAGCACACTGTCCACCTACATACACAGTGCATACAGCTGCAGCAAGCGTTCTTGAATGCGGGGTAGAATAAATTGTGCCAGGTGATACAATCATACCTCTTGAAAATACTATGCTTACTTGCCACTTGGTGACAGGGACCAATAGTTGAGAAAGGCCAAGACGAGACCTGGTTGCGGTGTCAAAATGCCGGACCCGAGTGAACCTCGCGAGGCATTGTGGAGCTTGGTGCGAAGTGTGGTGACAAGGGAGCAGAAGGAGAATTTAGCGGATGCTTTCGCTGGGAATAGCTTGGGGTTTTCCGCAGGGACGGTGATTGTCGATGGGGTGGTAGGGGGGCTAGATGGAGATTCTTGCAGTCGGGGGTATGCGCTGGGTGGGTATGTGGTGGTGGGAAGGTTAAGATGCGAACGAAAGTGGGAGATTTGACAATGGAGGCGTGGAATCTTTTGGGGGGAGATGTAGACAGGTAGACGCGTTGGCCGGACGATGCATTGGTGTCTGCATAGGCCCGTCGCGATGGAAAATGTCCCCGTGTTCAAAAGATGTGTGTTCTTCCACCTCGAGAACCGGGCGGGGATAGCGAAACACCCTCGTGGAATTTGTGGTCGCGTGCGCGTCCGTTTTTACACAGTACAGCACAGCACAGTTACAGTTACAGTCTATTGCAGACACCATTGTCAATTGCAATTCCAACCCCGATGACATTTTCGCAAAGGGCAGCATATCCGCCCCTCTCTTCATCTCGGCCGTCGGGCGCATCATCTTCTCGTGGACCTACCTTGCTCACGTCTCGCTTGGATTCCCGTGCTTACCTAGTATGCTTAACCTCCATCGCATGTTCTCCTCACCGGCAAGCACCCCCCACGCAATAATCTCCATCGACGACTTGGACTCCACCCGCACGCATTCCCAACCGCATTCCCCGATCTCACAAAGCTTTTTCGTGCGATCTACATCGGGAAGAAATGATTTGTTGCGAGCGAGCGGAGCGATGGCGTTGCGTTATCGGACCCGAGTGCGGTTTGTGCGACGGGTGCGGGCTCTGACGCTGAGTGCGGGGCCTGGCTTTACTCGGTATTTTTGCATCGGAATGGGTTTTTGGAGGGTGAAGGTGGTGGGTAACGCGAGATATGCTTGGGGTGACTGGGGTCAGGGTGCGGTGGATTCGAGAGGGTTTTTCTCCGTATGCATGGAGGGTTTTGATGAGGGTTGTGAGAACTGGTGTGGGGGGGGGGGTGGGAGATGCAGGGATTGAGAGATGGGGTATGGTAGGTGTTAGGTGTTAGGGTGAACTCGGTGTAAACTTTGATGATACTTGCTTATTGTGTACTGGCTCACGGAGAGGGTTGCTTGATAGATGAAAGTGGTAATGGGAAGGATAGGGATGAAAACATCTGGAAGAACAAACTGTCATCGTACTAGATTCAGTGATGGTGATCTTGCAGAGCGCGAGATTCAGGATCGTGGAGATCGGGAAGTAGTATTTCAATGAGCGATGAGCTCGGCGATATGGCTTGGCCTCATGGTTTTCTTAGTTGCTTGGTTACTATATGGGTATCAACGGGGTTCCAAGGGCCTTTTACCCGAGACTCGGAAGTGCATGGGGTTGATCTTGCAGAGCGCCGTGGCTTCGGGGCTTTGATGAGGATCAACTAACTAGGGTTGAAGTTGAGCCGCACGGAATACTGTCTGTCTCTTTAAGCAGGTAAGGCTCATGTCAGCATGGTTCATCGTTTTTGAGGATACAGGCCGAGATAAGTGTGTGGAGCCTCAAGGTAGGTGCTGCAGATATCGCACATGTATGTATTCTATTGGTGGTGTAGGTACGAGTATCCATACTAATGCAAAGGAATTCTTGGTAACCACTTTCCGTGAATCAGCAATGATGAGCCAGATAGAATGCACAGGAAGGAAACTCCAGAGTCTGCGATGGGTTTCCCTAAAGATGTTGCGAGATTTACGGCGCTTCGGGCGAAGGTGAAGTGGTGCGGGTGCGAAAAGATACCGGAATCCGCGGCGGGAAAATCGTGCGGGTTGGATGAGGCGAGTCGCTCGCTGCTACGAGATAGAGGGGATGGTCCGACTTGGCTCATGGATTCTCTTCGGAATATTTCCCATACTACGATAACACTTGGATGGTCGGCCGGGGATGATGGTCAGTGAAGACATTCTTCCATTTTGGGAGGTGGTTTCCTAGGTTGGAGCCAATGCCTGGTAAGTCATCTATCACTTCGATTTTGTGTTTGAGATGTTTACAAGGGCCAATATCACTGATAAATGCAAAGGCCAAAGTCCTTTGTTAACACTCGGAATCATGAAACTCGACATACCTCGACATTGATACTTGTGGTGAACCTAACGCACCATAGCAAACAATTAATTCCTTCTTCATGGCTTCCAAAGTTTTTGAAAATGCTACTCGGTCTGAATTTCCAAAGATGAGTTTATCGGCGCGAAGAACTCCATTCTCGTTTGAGAAAATGATTCGATGTACTGTCGTGTTCGTACATCTAGGCAAAACTCTCTTCTCTTTCCAGACCAACTTCTTTGGGAAGAACTGAATAGAATGTGCAAATTCTTTTTTGACCCTCGGTAACTGTACTGTATCATGGCTGCTCAATCAATTGGTGTATCTGCTACATTTGTATCAGAGATCCTAAAGAATCCCATTGTTTCGGCCGAACCCGCAAAACTATCTCAAGGTCAACGAAATCCCTTAAAAGAACAAGTGCAAACACAATATTCACACTCTCATAAACCTCCACGGCCACTTCAAATCCCTAAATCTCTTCATCCCCCACAACCCCCACAACCGCCTCTCCTCTTCAACCCCTCAACGTCCTCCCTACAAACCCTCTCATCCCTCCTTAAATGCGGCTCCAAATCATCACATCACCACCCCTCATGCCCCATCTCCTTCCACCCCTCATAACCACCCTTTCTATCCCACGTATACACTTCACTATTAACCCAACTCGCACCACCCACGACATCTGCTCGATACATCAGACAGCTTCTATCATCACAATACCTCATAGGTTCACAAAGCCAGGTTTTGTTTCGATAGACGGAGACAGAATGTTAGCTGATATGAGCAGGATCCAGGAAATATACATATCATTTGCGGGGCCACGTTCCAGGAGAACTTTGCTCCCTTTCGAAGAGGCGCTCAGACGGAATGCGAGGACCCACCGGATGTTCCGCCCAGGGTGCGCGGGAGTGAGCTGGGTAACATGGGGAAATTTTCACACCAAGGGATTTAAGAGTGAGCGAGCGAGCGAACATACCTCGGATGGTAATATCATCATATTCATTCCGAGGTTTTCCTTCTCGGGGTACTTTGGGGAAGATAGCCAGGGCAATTGAATGGCGTGTGAGGTTTGGAGATTCCATCGGGACGTTCAAGCGGGGGGGTTCACGGGGATCAATCAATAAATGGGTAGATACTCTAGACTGATCATGAGCAGATATATATCCACCTACTCGAGCAATCATGTAAGAAAGACCGAAACCCAGCGACAAATTAAGCATACTCGAGAAGTAGCATGCCATGAAAAGATGTCAAGGTGATTTATCCGCACTTCATATATCAACGACATCTTGATATAAGTAACCTAATGAATCGAACAGTGGGAAATTCAATCGACAGTTACTTCGTTGACTCCTGACTCATTAAGATTACTGCAACCTAGGGTTTGCTAACAGTGCAGGCTGGAATCAATTCCAACGAGTAAGTTGGAGGTGCGGTCCGCGATTATCGGTTTGATGCGTATTTATATTTCGTCTTTATTCTGAGGTTTTCGAAGAGCTGGATTCGGGATTGCTTATGGGGTTTGAGTACCTAGCATATGCATACGGAGGGCTGCTTTGTAGTTGATTCGGAGAGGATGGTTAGTTCCAGTGAAAGAAGAACGTGTGTGTAAGGTTATGGAATTTTCAAAGCGGATATGTTGTCGACGTTGCGGGGTCTGGTATTTTCACATTTTTGTATTTTTGTATGTTCGAACGAGGATTCAAGAAGAAAGAGGAGACGTGGGTTAATGTTACTTACTGCAATTCTTATTGCAATTATTTCCCAGGAGAAGATCTCGCTGATGCGGATTCCCGGTGCACATCGTCGTCTAATTATCTATTCACCCCGAGCTCTATCTGTCATTTGATTATATCTCCAAAATTGAGTCTTATTGTCTAAAAACATCCTTGCATGGTCGGCAACTTGGCCGAGTGGTTATGGCGCCAGTTTCAGGTACACTTGATTCATTCAAGCTCAATGAGCGTACTGGTTCGAAAGAGCGAGGGTTCGAATCCCTCAGTTGTCAACTTTTTGCTTTTGCTTTTTAATATCGATGTGACCTGGATAATCCATGGATGAATGATACAGTCAGTATCTTTCGAAATTTGTTTTGACAATCACGTGCTTCGTCTGTCTGGCTGCATCGAACGGGTGATCTGTGCGGTGTTGCTATATTTTTTGATCCTTGGATGTTCATTCTGTTCTCGAGTCTCACTTTGTAATAATAATTAATATATTGTCAAAGGATTGTTGAGGCTTTTACCGTCAAAAGGTCCAAATTGATAATTGCTAGCTAGGGCTTCTCTTTCTCTACATTGACTTGGAATTTGTAGTTCAAGTCGATCAAATATTTAGGCTCATCGCTAATTCATGTAAGGTTACATACATACAGTCATTGAATGAGAATGAATTACTAGCAGAACCTACTCGAGTAGGTAATCAAAACTTTGATTTGAAACTTGGTTATGGGCAAGGTCATATACACATAGGTCTCCATCAGCAAAAAGGAAAAACAAAAGACCAAAACGAAACTCATACACTCCTTTCTACAAACCATCTACCTCCTTCTCCTTCCCTCATTCAACATCCGGCAAACACAAGTCAAATCCACATATCCTTTTCCTTTCGCACTATCACCATCTGTATGTATGTATCCTTTCACTTGTACGAAAGTCTTGGCGTTGACTGTATAGTATATATGAAACTCGAAGAATGCTATAGTATACATAGATCTACATCCGAGTACTATCCTAACCAACCCCCCGTGGCCAGTGATGCCCTTTTCAGGGAGGAACTGTTATATATACAGCAGCTCATGAATGATGTTCAAGGGTGTGGGTCCAGTAGAGCTTGATACATCCAGCTTCTGAATTTATTGGATCGTGTGGTTGTTGCTGTGGAAAGGTTTGTCGAGGGGGTAGATTGATGTCCACCAGTGGTCCTGTCGTTTGGGTTTGAGTAGTTGTAAGGATGTGAATTTGAGATCTAGTGGTTTGAGGAACGGAGTACGATTTTTTGGGGGAGGATAAAGAGGATGAAGAGGATGAAGAGGATGAAGAGGATGAAGAGGATGAAGAGGATGAAGAGGATGAAGAGGATGAAGAGGATGAAGAGGATGAAGAGGATGAAGAGGATGAAGAGGATGAAGAGGATGAAGAGGATGAAGAAGGATGAGGATGAAGAGAATAAAGAAAGACACAGTATCAATAGCTCGTCCGAAAATCATAGCATCAACACACACCATACCCACCACTATCCATCCTCAAACCTACACAAATCAACCTTAATAACAAAAGCATCGTGCTCTCTAAATCTGATACTGAACAATGAACAGTTCGAATTGGGGTAATTAGATCAACATTATTTCCTCGCAAGAGTAGCTCGCATCGGAAGACCTCGGAGATGTATCCGATCATTCACACTGCCAGGATGCTCCTCCCCAGGAGCTCAAGAGATATCCACCATCTATCAAGCACAAGCACAAGCACAAGCACAAGTTCACCGTCTTTGCGATCTTTCTCCGCAGCGGATCATCTCTCGCAACGGTGATGATTCCCACCCCTTCGTTCTAGCCGTGGCCGCCAGAATCCAAAGCTCCGTGGTGAAATTTCCCCATCGATCCCCGCAATCGCCCCCAGCATCCGCTCCATCCATCTCCCCACGAGCCCCTCACCGCATCCGATCCAATGTGCAGAGACGGAGAAAATACTGCACATCGACGGACTGGGGACGGACGAGGATCCGTGTAGATTAACGTTAAGAGCTCACATCTGCTCTGAAGAATGTACGTCCTGGCAACCGAGAGAAATGCAGCGATCTTTGTTCTGGTTGAGGATACATATATATATACATATATACATCCCTACATAGCTATATACCTATATACCTATATACCTATATACCTATATACCTATATACCTATATACCTATATACCTATATATACCTATATACCTATATACCTACATACCTACATACCTACATACCTACATACCTACATACCTAACCCCCACATCCAAAATAATCAGTGATCCTCCGCCCCAAGCCCCCTCAACGCCGCAGAAGACCAAAGCAGAGTTCAGGAGATGAGATGAGATGAACTCTCACTTGCTTCTTTCGAGATGGCCGACTTTTGGATTCAGATGTATGTATATCGTGGCGTGCTCTGACATCTTGCATCCATCGCCAATATCGGTGTGAGTTGTGATGTGATGTGATGTGATGTGATGTAGTGTGAGGCTCACAGTGTAAGGATGAATACGAGTATGTATATCAGGGTGGGAGATTGATTATACAAAAGCTCACTTGATCTTTGGACCTCGGTTGGGAATGTGGAATGTGGAATGTGAAAGAGGAAATGTGGGATGGATATACTGCTTCTTGATCCAGTCTTTAGGATAGTCTGCTGGACTGATGGAAGATTGAGAGCGGGTGTAGTGAAGGTTCGGACGGACTTTGGTTTTGTGGAATTTTTCTTCTGCGTTGAACTATGAGGGTGGTTGTGATGATGATGATTGCGATGGTTGCGATTGCATGTAGTGGAACGGGACTAGATGTCCCAATGCACCTATACATTTCTGCAAAAAGGTGAAAGCTGGTTTCGGGGGGGATGGGTTTGGGTTGGGTGTGTATGGTGTACGGTACTGTTGTACTCTATGCCTGCGGTGAGGTATATAAACTTACAAGAAGGACAGCGATTGGAACATTCGAATCTGAGATGTTCGCTATCGCCCTGTACTCGCGATATCAAAACACCCTCCACCAGACGCTCCCTCAAAACCAACAAGCCGCAGCATCCCAACCAAACGACATCGTCCGACAAGGGAAATCGAGACAGCGCAATGCGTGCACCAGGATCTGCATGCCATTCCCCGCGACAGACAGACAGACAGACAGACAGACCTCAATCAGTCCACAGAAAAAAACATCTCGACCGCGCAAGTCCCACAGATCAAATGTGTACGCACTGCGCAGCTCGAAACACGAGTTGCAAAATTTCTTCGTCGAGGTTGAGGACGAGCGGAGGTTGAGAGCTTGCAAGATGTGAGGCTAGAGCTTTGAAGGCTCGTTTATACTTTTTGTTTGAATGGTGGGTGGGATATGGGTTGTTGGATGTTGGATGTTTATCACGACTATGAGTATTACAGGTGAGAGATCGGCGGTTCGAGGACGTGAGCGAGAATCAGCTCTAGGATGCCAACAGTAGAGATTGGACCTTTGGGTTTTTATGGTGATGCTTTGTTTGATGGGTGTGAAGGACGGATTGAGTGGTGATGTATGGAGAATGTGTGAGACTTGACACTTGCATGTTCGTCTACGACTTGCTTGATATCTCCCCGGGGCTGGATGGTAGATCCAACTTTGGGAGAGAGATTTAAGAATCATGTTATGCATTTTCAACGTTGACAGAGGTAGTATTTCATCTCATATCATTTAATACCCTACTTTTATTTTCCAAGACCATCTCAGAAATCAAAGAGGAAATGTATGAAGCGCAAGACTAGAGGTTGAATGAATTCAAAATTCGTATCAAATCCAAGGATGCAATCCTACCATCAAACCATGTATTTCAAGAATAGAAGAGGTAAAATTTTGCCTTTACTATGCGGATGTTGATATATAATTCGACTTGAGACCAACCTCACAAGACAAACAGGAATGTCACATGATCTGCCTCGGTGGCACAATTGGTTAGCGCGTGGGCCTTTTAAGCCCAAGGTTGAGGGTTCGAGCCCCTCCCGAGGCGATTTCTTTTGCATTTTCTTGATCTCTTTTGAGTTTTTGGATGAAGAAGGTAATATTATTATATATATATATATATATCCATCCATACATTCATCATCATTATCTTTTGCTACAGGTGGTGACGATGGATGTTCAAGCTGTTGGAAAAGAAGGAGGAAGACCGTCAATCAATCGAGTTTGCGCATCTTCCAAAGTACAGTCAGTAACTACTGACAAAAACCTACATCAATAGCACAAACTCATCATTTTGATACCACATTTTCAAATGAATTTTTGTGATAAGAACTCAGACTTCCAATTCTCCTGTCAAGCAGTGCTAGCATTCAACCCATAGAGCAACCATGTTTTTTTCCCTTTGCGATTTTACCACAGAATGGCTTGTTGACTTGGATTCCATTCCTCCACCCTTCAATGTCCTTTTACTCATGCGATCAATATCTGTACTACAGTACTGTTCGGAGTATCAAATCAATCACAACATGACTCTTTTTGGTATAGTTCTACAGTATCATCTGCGGGTCTTGATAGAACATGCTCCTCGGCCCCTCCATACAGTATGTAATGTACATTGTAGTATTGCAATCTTACTGTACTGTCGCTGTGGTGACGAGTCCACCTATACTGGTCCCCTTGGACCCACATCATAACAACCTTCATCCACTCTCTGTACGGAGCATGGTATGCGACATATTCATTCATTCGTTCATTGACTTTGACGAGAAAGACAGAGCGATGTGTTCGCGTTGTAAAATAAAGAGGAAATGATTGAGACGTAGAAATGATTGAGACGTAGAAATGATTAAGACGTAGAAATTGATTGGATTGCTAGCATTTTCTTCTTCCGCTGAACAAACGGGAATGTTCGTCAACAGCCGGTTAGACACTTGTAGTCTTACTGTTGGCTGTGTAGGTTACTCTTACAAGATTCATTTGATCAGCACCGTGTGGGAATCTGATAATTTGTTGGATTGTTGATGGTTGAGTGTTGGGTGATAGGTGATGAGTGATGAGATAGATGGTGAAAGCTTTATATCGCTATTCTTCAAGAAGAGTACCAGGACGGCGAAGATTCAACATCTGTACATAGTGCCCTTTACGGATCTATAGCTTTTATTATAAGACCTCGAGTCTGTAGAGTTAAAATTGAATCAATCGAACTATTTAGTAAAGCTATATTGCTATTGTTTTTATTCTGTTTTCGGATTTTATTATTATTTTTAAAAGCTTTTTTAATAATAATAACAATATCGATTTTTTAATCTAATTATTTTTAACTAAATATAGCTTTATAATATAATATTACCCTTTATTCGAGCTAGATTTTTAATATTATTTTATTTTCGAAATATTTATATTTTAAATAATCTAATGCTTTTTAGAAAAAATCAAAAGTGGAAATAGGTTATTAGAAATAGCGGAGGAATATTTTATATATAAAAAGATTTTATTTATTTATAGGTATAATAGGCAGAAGAGGAAATTAAGATTAAAAAAATAAAAAGTATTTTTCGAATTTTCGAGAATTTGATATTTATAAATATTAAGGTTGTAAATTAGGGTTTTTTATTTAAAGCAACTAAAGATTAATTAAAGTGCTTTTTTAATTAGAAAAAGAATATAATATTTTATTCTAAAAAAACAAGAGGAGTATTAAAACTAATAATATTTATACTTTTATTTCGAAATTTTTAGAATAATATAGAAGGATTGAGATATTATAGGATTAAAAACCTAAGTTTATATATAAAAAGATAAAAAGCCTTTAGTAAACTTCTATTTATAGGATTCTATATATAATTCCTTAATTTAGTAAATTTTTATATTTTTAAAGAAATTAAATAGAATATAAATTAAATACTATTACTATTATTATTACTATTATTACTATTATTACTATTATTACTATTATTACTATTATTACTATTATTACTATTATTACTATTATTACTATTATTACGATTATTACTACTATTACTATTACTACTATTAAGAAGAGTACTATTATACGTGTATATAATAGACGTTAACTTAAAAGAATTCATAGTCTTGATATAATCGATTGACTTGTTATGTCTAATGGATAACCTGACTGAATATCTATATATATGATGGAAAATGTTCGAGGTATCATTTGTATGGACAGTAATTAGCTTTTTGAGAAGAACCGAGTCTACTCGAGTACTCCGTACTGTATTCCGTACTGAGCCACTCCAAGACGAGTGTGGCTAGAGAAGAGGAGAAAGTGGCTTGATCCACCAAACCTACCTAGTATCTACTATCTAGTATCTAATTCTCCCAAGCTAATAACCATTTTGGCAGGCCAGTCCCTCCGATCTTGATAAGCGGTCAGTTTCCTAATGGTTCTTTGCTGTCATCGCGCCTTTCACGGTCTTGGCTTTGTGGGACAACATGTAACCGCAGAGTATAAATATATGTAGTAGGTATGTAGGTACTGTATGTAATCTTTGTCGAGGAACTGGAAAAAAAGTACAACAAAACGAAGAAGATAGAAGAACAGAATACCAATTATGTCACTGATATATACTAGGTATATCTCTAAACTAGGTATATGCATATAGAACTTCAAGTCAAAAAATGCTCGCCATGGCTGAAAATTTCGACCTGCACTTTACAAATAGAAAAAATTAACTGACTGGGAATTTTTGGAATGAAACTTCATATCTTGACCGTTGATATCCCTCCCTATTGACCGACCTAAATCCATACTTCCCCTCCCAACGTCGATTGCCTCAACTAATTTGGATTTTGATCGTACTCCGTAGCCGCTTCTCGCCACGGGTTCCACCGCCTGCAAATGCAATGCCGATCTTCAATTTCCATATATCCCCGCATTAGTTGAACATACCAAACGAGTCAATTCATTCGATCACAGGATTGAATTTCAATCCCAACGGAGGACGTACCCGTAGGTATATCCATTGGAAGTGTGGCCAAAAGCATACCACAATGGAGTGATATTACTTTTAGCCTTCATGGCCTGTAGAACTATGTGTTAGGGTTGTTATTTATACTGATATACTGTAACGTATATCGATCACCTCAATATAATATATAATATTAATTCAAGGCAAATATATATGTGCATATATATGCATATATTAGCGTATTTTAAAAGTGGATTATTTAGTTCTATTTTAGGTAAGGATTGAATATTTTTAAATGGCCGAAGAGCTTTAAGGGCCGGGGATTAAAGAATATTTTAAGTAAATATTGAAAGATATTTTGAAAGGAAATAAATATGGATTTAATTGGATCATCAAAGGAAAAGGCTTTCGATACTTATTAAGCGTATCTTTGAAAAGTCCTTCGATGCTTACTAAGCATACTTTGAAAAGTTCTTCGATGCTTACTAAGCATACTTTTAGAATCTGTTTATATTCTTCAGCTAATAACATTACTTCATTTCAAGCTAATTTATAATGTTATTCGCTTCAAACTAACTAACAAAAGTATTCGTTCTTTGTCTTTTAACCAATCAAATATCTACTTGCAATATATCAAGCAAAATAATAGAATCTAATTGGTTCAACTAATATAATTTCATTTAAAATCTCTTATAAAAACGAATTCTTCATTCCCACCTATAAATCCCTTCAAATTCGATCCCACTTTCTTTCATTTCTAATACGATCTTATTGAATGAAAACGGTGAAAAAAAATGAACGTGATCACTAAGTGTCGCACGTGATATGCTTAATATAATATTTTCATAACGCTCAAAAAGCGTTATAATATAAAAATATATATTCGTCAGCCAAAATATGTAATTTATACAACCCTACTTCACAGTGTGCGTATCCTCTTCCCCAACCGCACCCCACCCCACCCTTCACGAGAATTGAATCTCTAACCCTTCAGCAGAACCTTCACATGTATCGGCGTGGTGCCAATCGCCCGACAGATCGTCCTGGATCTCGAGCATCACGAATCGAAATCCGCATCCGTCCTCCTCGTCACCATCTGGGAGCTGGGCGAAGCCGCCGGGCCATTGCTCATCGCCCCGCTTTCCGAAGTCTACGGCCGAGCGGCCGTGTTCAACGTTGCGAACGTGTTGTTTATCCTCTGGACCGTCGTGGCGGCGAGTAGTCAGACGTCTCGTTTGTTCATCCTGTCGAGATTCATGACGGGGTGTGCCGTGGCGTCGAATGTTTTGAATCCCGCTGTGATTGGCGATATGTTGCCGCCTGATCAACGAGGTTCTGCCATGGCGACATTGATGCTCGCTCCACTATTGGGTGGCGCCGTGGGGCCTGCCATCACAGGGGTAATTGCACAATCCATTGGCTGGCGAAATGTTCTCTGGTTTGCTGCCGTCATGGCCGGTGTTTGCGAAGTTGCTTTTGTTTTCCTTCTCCGGGAGACGTACAAGACTCGTATCCTACAGCGGAGAGTGGCGAGGCTCCAGAAAGAAAATGGGGATCTGGCCCTCAAGGCGGTGGTGGAACAAGAAGAAGAATGTGAGCATACCGCAATTGCAATTTGGAAGGCTGTCAAACGACCCGCAGCAGTGTTTGGTGGATCCTTCGTCTTGCAGATTTTGTCATTCTATGGCGCAATCATGTTTACTTTCTACTACATCATGTCGACCACTTTGCCGGAGGTTTTGAAAAGCGTTTATGGCTTCCCCCCGGCAACGATCGGTTCTTCTTTTTTCTCTTTCAGTAAGTATCTGAGATCACCGCATCACACTTTGATTGGCTAACGGAATCCATAGGTGTTGGATCAGCAATGGGAGTCTTTGTTTGTAACATGCTCATAGACCGCATCTACATCTATCTCCGAGGCGAAAATGGCGAACAGTCGAAGCCAGAATTCCGAATGCCCCTCACCGTCATCAGCGCCTTCATCCTCCCAGCCTCCGTCGCTCTCTTCGGCTGGGCCGCGGAAGAAGGATGGCCCGTTTCCCTCCTCCTTTTCCTCGTGGCCCTCCAAGGTTTCTCCATTCTCACCGCCATGGTCCCGTTGATGGCCTACGTCGTAGATGCCTTTGGACTTTACTCCGCGAGTGCTTTGACCGCGGTCCTCATCACAAGATGTCTAACGAGCACATTCCTGCCGTTGGCCGTCGGCCCATTGACCGACCGGCTTGGCTATGGATGGGGCTTCATGCTCGTCTCGGCTTTGTGTCTGGCGGTGGCACCCATCCCGTTATTGGTCATGAGATATGGAGAGAGATGGAGACAGTGCTCCGCATATACGAGAGATGAATGATTATGATTACGGATTTGCAAAACGGATGGGATTCACGGGAGACGAAGATGGTTAGGAATGTAGCAGAGGTCAAAATTCTGGTTTATCTCGATGCGGGTGTAATAGAATGGAGAGACAGCATTGATGTTGAAGAAATACACATCCATCCATGGATACATATACATGCAGATCTACTGGTCGTTTGGCGAAAGATCCTCACTTGGGGTATGGTACACATTGGGATAATTCTGAGTTGGTGTACCCGAGAGAGAATGTGGTTGCTCTAATATCAAGCTCGCTCTGTAGTGTGATGGGATAGGCATTTCATCAAGACGTGGACTGTAGTCCCTTTGTGGGGGTGTATCATACACCACGGGCATCCCTCCCCCATCCAGCTCGGAAGACTGATACAGTATCTATCTCGATCCATATGCTAAGCTTGGAATATTCAGATATTCAGATATAAGGTTACTATGATTGTGGGATTAATTTATTTTACTTTGGATTAGATTAGTTAGATTAGATTAGATTAGATTAGATCGGATTACTTTTGGTTTATTTTAGTTCATTTACTGGTATTGTGGTAACTTATAGTTAAAGAGGGAGTACTTTTTATATAGAGTAGGATATGTGGGTGGATGTTAAGATTGGGGTTGTGATGTGATGATGATGATGTGATGATGGTGATGGTGATGGTGATGGTGATGGTGTGATGGTGATGGTGATGGTGATGGTGATGGTGATGGTGATGGTGATGGTGATGGTGATGGTGATGGTGATGGTATTGATATGGCGGGGAGTTAAATGGAAATGTATTGGAAGTTCTAGTGGATTAAAGTGTTTTGTTACATTATAAATAAAAAAATGTATAAATAAATATCTATGGACGTTGTTAACCTTAGGGCAAGTACTATAAAATATGAATTTGCTTTATATACTTGTATAAAATTCGAAAAGGGTTTAATAAATCAATTTCGATTATTTTTATATTACTTTAATAAATATATTTAAGATTTATAATATATAGAAAATTTTATATAAAAAATTTAAAAAAAGTAAATATATAATTTAAATTGTATAATATTTTTACTATTTACTTTTTAATATATAGTATATAATATATAGTACATCTTATAAATTTTAAATATAATAAAAAAGTTTTAATAAACTAATAGAAATATTAATTATAGAATAATAATTATTGTAAATATTATATATTTAAAATGTTAGACTTCTTAGAAATACTATTTTTAATACCTTTACTATCTACATTCTAATATATAAATTTTTCATTGATGTAATCCCTGGATATTATAATTAATTAATACCTTTGTATATAGGAAAAGCTTAGTCGCTTTTATAGTAGCGTGTTTTATGATACTTACCCTGATAACCTCTATATTTGTATAGGAAGGGACTCAAGGGAGTACAGAATGAAAAGAGAGGGATGGATGGGTGGGTGGGTGAACGATGTAGTGCGGAAGTACCAAGTAGGAATTAAGAGTGGGGAGTGGAGTTTGATATGGGACCGAGAGGGAATTTGGATACAGTACAGTATAGTACATCGAATACAGGAGCAAATGGGTGGAGTATTCAATACAGTAGATAAGAAAGAGCAATTAGATGATGATTCTACAGCATAAAAGAGCCAAAAAAAATAAACAAAAATCAAAGTCACGATCCACACGCAAACACAAACTATCTCCCATCGAAAAATCTCCAAAATAAAGATCCTGGTTCCCAAAGAAGAATGAAACAAAATCGACTAAAATCGGCTAAAATAAAATAAAGCAAAATAAAATCAAATCAGATATCAACCATCGGATTCAAACCGACCGAATGTTTCATTGCAAACTAACACTCCCTACACAGGACTCGAACCTGTAGCCTCAAGATTAGGAGTCTTGCACGCTACCATTGCGCCAGCAGGGATATCATGTGATTTAGCCGAACTTCTATGTATTTCCATATATATAGATAGATAGATGGAAGAGAGGGAGGTGGGTGAGTGGTGAATGATTGATTGGGGGCTGGGTTGTGCTGGGAGGGAGTTACAGTATGAAATCAAATAACTGTGGAGCTTGGGTTACCAAGGTTGGCTTTGAGGGATGTTGGGCCGGTTGGTAGAGGTAGAAGGTTTTCTTCAGAGTCGGGTGTTGATGTGAGTCTTGAGGTGAGAGGATCCTGTAGTGTAGTTTACTTTGCTGGGTGGGTGCGTTGGTGGGTAATAATAGTAACAAGCCATACAGTACAGAGTAGGTCTACGGTATCTATCGTGTTTTCATCTGATACCGGCACGGTAGAGCTATTGGCTGCATTTGCTTGGTGTGAGTGTATGATTCATCGACGGTCACGTGTCGTAACATCGGATCCGATAAAAGATCATCCATCCGTCCGTCACCATAATCAAAGTTTCAAAAAGACAGTCTAGCTCCAGACTCAAACTGGACACAGTAGAAAGTTCTTGACTAATGGATAAGAACCTCTCTATAGGAATCGAACCAATATCTCCGGAATCAGAATCCGACGTGCTGACCATTACACCAAGTGAGGGTTTGAATTTGTTGCGTGTGGGCGGTGTTTTACACATATCAATAGATTTGATCTCTGAATAATGGATATAGAAATCTTCTATATGGGTGGTGGAGATGGATTACTTCTTATCTTTCTTCCAATACTCTACAAGCGAGGAAAAATGACCCCTTTATCTCCACTTTCTCCATCTAGATTTCAGCCCCTTCATTAATGAATCGAAGGACGTGAACATACAGGATAAGTCTAAGGAATTTCACCACAGATACTAGAGACATTTAGCCACTTTTCATTTTCATTTTCATAGTTTATATAATAGGCATAGTTGATGAATATAAAGATCCTATTAAAAGGTATTTAATTAATTTTAATACTTTTCGAATTAGTAAGGATATAAATGATATAATGTATCAATTAAATCTATTTAAATAAATAAGTTAGTTTTATTAGTAGTTTTGGTATTTGTTAATAAAAGTTATAGATATAAATATATATAATTATATAATAATACAGAGTGATATTTTACCTTTAAAGTATATATTATAGATTAAATATATCGGTATTGATTTATTAATATAATATTATATCATCAATAATATTATTATTAATAGCAGATTTAATATACTATTATTCGATGGTTTAGGGCTTTTCTAAAGGATAAAATCCATATTGTAGAGGGTAAAATATTTTGAATAATACCCTCTTTTATATTTTACCCTTAATTTAAATTTTACTTCAAAAAATTTTAATAATATTATTTATATAAAAATATATATAATTTAATAAAAATCAAATTTGAAGGATTATACTTTTTTTAAAGCTTAATCTTATTTAATATCCAAATAGTATAATAATATACCTTTATATAACTTTTTGTATATTATATTTTCAATTTTCGTATATAAATTAATGGAAAGATATAATATATATATTTAAACATTTTAAATTTTGGCTATATATCGTTTTTAACAATATTATTTAATTTTTAGTTTATTAATATAGAAACTTTCTTTTTTGGGATTTTCATCGATTTAATTTATTTATTATATATATTATTATAAAAAAGCTATAAGTAATAAATCTGGAGGAAAAAATATATATATATTTGTAGATAGTACTCTATATGGTATTATATATTTTAATATCTATTATTAACAATTTTTTTATAACAAAATAAAAAGAAAATATAGATTTAAATATTAAATAATTAATGCTTTTAATGGATTGTTTATTAGTATAGTAAGGTTATATAAAACTATTATGTATAATTGAATGATGTAATATACCTTACAAATTAAATTAAAGCTTTAAAAGCTTTTTCGAAAATATTTTTATAATAAGAAGCTTAAAATATATAAAGATCCTATATATTATAATATATATAATATTATAGGAGCATATATATAATTATCCAATCAAAAGCTTTTTAATTAACAATTTAAATTTAATTATTACATATTAATTATTTATATTATTATTAAATAATACTTTGGAATAATATTGAATTATTAGGGATTTAATATTAATTTAAGGCAATTCAAAATAAATTAATTTATTATTAAAGCATTTTATTTGATTTTTATACTCTTAAAGAATATATTAATATATATATATAATGAAAATTAAATATTAAATCATTTTAAATATATTCCCTCTTTACTAAAAAAGTATCTTTATAATAATATATAATAGTATTAAAATATTAAAAGAATAAAAATTGTATTATATATAATATTTAATAATTTATTTAATTTTAATGGGATCAATCTGGTTAATATAAATAACATTTATTTATATTTAATAATAATATTATTAAATTTTCGTTAAAAAGTATTTTTAAGATTATTTTAAATTATATTTAAATATTAGAATAATTCATAGTGTTATTCAATCTAAAATGATTAAATTGATTATTAATACAAAATTAACCAATTACAACCCCGGAATTAAACCTTAAATAAACATTTGATCTTAAAAATCCGGTTAGGATTTTCAAAATATTTAAATATCGAAAAAATCCAAAAAAAATAGAAAATCCGAAATCGAAATATTTCAATAACGAATTGATCAATTGATATACGAAATATATTATTTTAAAGAGAATTAATTAATTTATATACGCATATAAAAAAATAATCCAAATTCCATCTATAACCCTTCCCTTTAATATAAATAAGAAATATTAAGAATTATTAAATTATATATTTTAATTTATAGCATATATTTTATATACTTAAAAAAAATACTACAAATTGTTATATTATATAAAAAAAGATTTTCAATGTTTATTTTAGTTTTTTAATATCTCTTTAATTAATTCTATTACCTAAAATAATTAAGATTTTATAGAATTCATTTAAATAGTAATATTTGAATTATTTAAATTATTTCCTTTTATTTCAGTAAATGCTTATACGAATTTATTAGGTAAATATATTTAAATATTGAAATCAATATATAGAGTTTAAGAGTTTTTTTTTTGCTGTATATATTATCAATATTTATGCTTTAATAAATTAATTAATATAGAAGTAACTAATATTGAAGATATTAATCTTATAAAGGATTCCCTTCCCCCCCTTTCTTTATTATTAAAATATTAATTATAAAATCTATAAATATATAATATAATTTTATCTTTATAAGTATTAAATTCTATTTAGGTAAATTCCAAATTTAATATATTTCTCTTTATTATCGAATTTAATTGATTTTATATATTAATAAAAGCTATCCATTGATTTAATATAGTTTAAATATTATTAATAAACTATATTTCTTTCGTTCTATTTTTTTTTGTAATCAATTTATTCTTTTGTTTTTCCATCATATTTTGTATAGCATTTTTAATCGAAATAATGTAGATTATTAACTCTATATCTTTTATTAGATCATTGCAAATAGTTTGTTATATTGTATGTTTTTTTCTATAAATATAATCTATCTTTTAAAAAAAAGCTAATTAAATAAATATTAAATAATAATATAGATTATATAATATATCCCTTTGAAAAAAAGTAGATCCTTGTAAAAAGTTAAAGGGCTTTTTGATTTATTAATTAAGATCTTTTTATTTAATAACTTTTTATTTAACAACTTTTTGTTAAAATAATAAAGAAATAGAATTCTCACAAAATATACTCCCTATAGTATTAATATCATTCTATAACCAAAGATCAATTAGATTTATATTATTATTTAAAGGATTTAATAAATCTATATAATATATATTAAAAATAAAGTATTTTAAAAAGATATTTAATTGAAGAATAGATTTTAAACTATATATTAAAAGAATAGATTAAAGGAATAATAAAGGTATTTATATAGGTTATATAAGTTAAAATTATAAAATATAATTAGTATTATATAAACAAGGTTTTATTAATATTTAATTAAAATTTAATTAAATATCTCTATTGAATAATATAGATTTTAAAAAAAGAAGTGAAACAAAATCACTTTTATTTTTACTTATTATTAAATCCTAGAATTCGAATTTGTTTTTTTAATTTAAAATAACAATATTAAAAGGATTAAGATTCTTTATAGGAAAAAGAATATTTATAGTATTACTAAATCGATGATATAAAGGTATAGAGTTAGATTTATTATTAGAATTACTTTTAAAAAATTTATTAATATTTTTTAAATATAATAATAATTCCAAAAAATCTTCTTCTTTGTATAAAAGAGAAGAGAAAGGTATTTTTTTATATATAAAAATGAAATATATAAAGCTTAAAGTATTAATTGTATAATAATTGAATTGGAGAATTATTTTACTATATATTAAAAGGTTCTTCTTCGTTTCTAAAGAGTAAAAGATTAGATTAAAATAGCTGTAGAATTTAATTGAGAATTCTAGGATTTTTACAATATTGAAATAAAGAAAAAAGGGTAGAAAGTTAATTTTCATTTATTATTAAAATATATTATAATAATTTTTTACTTTTCAAATGTATTTACTTTTTAAAATTTACGTATTATATTATTATTATAAGTATTATTTATACTATTGCTTTAATATCTACTATAATTTTAATAATTGATTTTATTATTAATTTTGAATATTTTTATTTTTTCGATATTTATATATTCTATTGCCCTTTAGATCCCTGCCTGTTAATTCCATAATTAGCCCTTTTTTTCGCTATAATAGATTAATTTGATAAAAATAAAGCTTTACTTTATATTTATTAAAATAAATGAATATAAAATGGATTAAAGGATTTTATAATTGCCCTTTTAAGCCTCGTTTTAATAATAGATTGATCGCTACTATGAATTCCCTTATTCGAAACTTTTAATAGTTACCTAAATGTCTCTACTGTACTGTAATATTCATACATGCTCTCTCAGAATTGTCAATCATGATTCACAAGTAAAACATCAAGCACAGTTATACTTTTCTACCCCTCACAGCCCAACCAATCACACACATATTCTCGTCAAAAATCTTCATTATGCATAATTTGTTGCATATCGAAAAAAGGGCGAAAGATGAGGGCCTCCGGTAGGGCATGTAAACTCTGTACACACCTTGCGCCCTCAAAATGGCATATTGGAGTGTGTAACAGTGTAACGTTGACCTCATCATCCAATTCGATACAGTAATTAAGACTATTTATTTATCCATGGATGTATGCATATATTCATACTGTATATACATACTCTACACATGTATTTATCAATTCGGGATTCACTATGAGTAATAATACTTATAGTAGTAATAGCAGTAGTAGTAGTAATAGTAATAGTAATAATAGTAATAGTAATAATAATAGTAGTAATAGTAATAGTAATAATAGTAATAGTAATAGTAATAGTAGTATTTATTTATATTCTATTAAACTTCTTTAAAAGTATAAAAATATACTAAGTTAAGGAATTATATATAGAACTTTATATAAGAAAACTTAAAAAGAGTCTTTTACTTTTATATATATAATTTTAAATCTCTACTTATAATTTTATAACGTTTTAATTCTTTTATATAATCTTAAAAAGTATAACGATTATTATAAAAAGGAGTTAGTAATAATAAAACTAATATCTTTAATATATTAATAAGAGTAATATTATTAATACAATTAATATTATTAGTAAAAGCGATATAGTTAGTATAGCTATAAATAGAAAGCTTAGATAGATTTAATAAAGATTAGTTTATTATAATTTATATTTCTTACTAGAAAGTATTTTAAAAATAATATATATAATTAATTTTAATTCTCTTTCTCTTTAATACTCGTAAATAAATAAAGCCCTTTTATATATAAAAGAAGTCTTTATTTTATTAATAATTCTAATCTTAATTTAATTTTTTTTAAATATTTACTTCTTTAAAATAGATTTAAAATTAAAAGCCTTTTACTTATTATTATTATTATTATTATTATTATTATTATTATTATTATTATTATTATTATTATTATTATTATTATTATTATTATTATTATTATTATTATTATTATTATTATTATTATTATTATTATTATTATTATTATTATTATTATTATTATTATTATTATTATTATTATTATTATTATTATTATTATTATTATTATTATTATTATTATTATTATTATTATTATTATTATTATTATTATTATTATTATTATTATTATTATTATTATTATTATTATTATTATTATTATTATTATTATTATTATTATTATTATTATTATTATTATTATTATTATTATTATTATTTATTATTATTATTATTATTATTATTATTATTATTATTATTATTATTCTTATTCTTATTATTATTCTTATTATTATTATTATTCTTCTTATTATTATTATTATTATTATTTTATTATTATTATTATTATTATTATTATTATTATTATTATTATTATTATTATTATTATTATTATTATTATTATTATTATTATTATTAAAGATAATAATAAAATTTAAAAAATAAACTAATAGTAATATAGTTTTATTAAATAGATTAATTAATTTGATTTTAGCTTTATAAGCTTTTATAAAATTAGAGCTATAGGTTTATATATACAGGTTAACTCTAATTACTATAGGTATAGTACGAGTGTACGTACTCCGTAGATACAGTACTTTTCCATATCCGTACTGTAAGGTGACTCTGTACATACATACTAGTACATGTATGTAATTGGTTGCCAACTGCATAATCACCATCGCTGCACCGCCGCAATTGGATATCATGCAAGTGCAGGACGTCCCAACCAACCACTTAAGTTCCATGAATGTCAAAACACAGATAATTCAATCGCACCTCTCATGAGTCTCATCATCATTCCAGTGTTCCACACACCCTCTCAGGCTCTTCCCCTTCCCTCAGCCTCAGCCCCCCCTTTTTACGCACCTCCATCCCATCCAATCACAAGCCTGATTCCTTATCAGAAATCGTCATTCCACACCACTTGTTGCACATCGCACTTTTGTTGCACGTCGTGAGGAATGGGCATGGTGGCTAGGAAGTTGGAACCCGGATGGATGTCAGAGCGCTGAGCATTACGACTCAGGGATTGCGAGAACGAATAGGAAAAGCCCTGACGATGTCTTTTGTGGATTGGATGCCAGATAACGCTCTTGAGATCATGGCAAAAACGTGAAAGCCACGCTCCCGATTTTGAGATGTGCAACAAATTGTTTCGAGAGATGCGCGGCAACGTGATTTGGGCGCGTGGGTGGCATGGGCTGGTTATGTAAGCCGCTTGGGATGTGTAACGTAGAGGTGGTAGGTAAGCTGGATTATGTTTTAGATTCTGAGGGAGCTGATAGCGATGTTGAGTGGGAGATTGTTCTTGTGGGTGGGGACGGCCTTTCATTTCGTATGGGTTGATGGAATGAAGGTTCTTGATGCAAGTATCTATCATGGACTCTCGTCACTGGCTAAAAGTTCCGAAAATGGCCTTTAACCTTGCTGCTTATGTTTACGCGTCGTTGGCTGCCGGCAGAGAAGAGAAATACATGGTACACGACGGAGACGTCACTTGTGTTCATCTCTGCTGCCGCGATTATATCACCAGAAATATCACGACTGGAATACGGTAAAGCATCTTCTCGCATGTATCGATTATTGTTGCGTCTTTTATCTAAATGGACGAAAAGATAACATCGATTCTGCGGATTTGCGTTGCAGGATGTAATGCCAATGACTGAGCCATGAGTGCATTATCAGAGCAAATTCAGTGACAAACACTTGATTTGTGAAATCACTTCTCATTATTGGATGTTGTTTATCCTTGCGAGGCGGATATTTCATCTTATACTCTCCTCGAAGTTGTATATCATCGAAAGCAAGGGCGGGATCCCTATTTCAATCTTAGCAAGGGAGTGATAGAAAACTAGTTTCAATCTTGTTCATCTATTCTCCTGTACCCCCTATTTTCAGCCATCTCCTTTCTTCCTATGGTTACTTCAATCATCGTTGTATACCCCATCATCTTCTGCCGTCTTGTTACAGTGCCACATCATGAAGTCTCGGTGGAGCTCGATTATCTTTAAGATCTATATATGCTACAGCTGGTCAATGAGGCGAAGACGTTGTATTCTTGTTCAATTTAATCGTTCATATGTCATTGTCTTGCTGATCAAGTGGGTTTCTGGCAATATGCATACTGTTTTTGTTTATTCCTGTGGATGACTTCGATATGGTATCAGGAGTATTCTGTTTTGGCTTTTCCTGGGTTGAAGTTTGCACAAATGCAACCTTTGCATCTTGTGATGAAGACTGTTCTCACTTGGACCCTACACTATCAATGTCGGAATGGATCCCGTTCAATTTAAAAAGATGATCAGGTTGCCGAAACTTTATTTTGCAACTATAAGTCAATGTTATCACCGAGCAAGCGCTTAGCTTTGAATCACCATACCGTAGCTAATATCAGACGTGTGGCAGCTTGGAGAACAAGCTTTTGTGTGAATCTCGAAGATTAAACTAAGATTTGGATCACAATATCCATGACATTCCAAGAATAGAAGCATGAAAAACGGGTGCCACGCCACTTCACGCGGGGTACAACGGAGTATCGAAAGCAAAATCTTTAATTACCTTGACACCAAAATCACGAATCAAGACTATCCGAGTGCTGCGTTATCTGTTTAAGAAGAAAACGGGCTGTGAAATGAATAACCCTAAACATATTGCTAAGCTCCAGGGTGAGCGACTAAGGACAACCAGGTATCTCAATCCAGCCCAACGTACGAATTCCATCTACCACCATCGAAACATACCACGTGTCCATAGGAAGATGTATCGTAACGAGAATCTGACCAAATCTAATCACATCCAAGGATCTCATAAGAATTCCTCATTCTCATCTGATCTCACTCACCATGATGACCACTAAGCGAATAAACCATCACGCCCCTTTAAAACTTTTGTTGCACGTCTGAAGGCGCTGAGATATAGGCCTGAAGCCTGAATTCCAGAGTCAGGCGTTTAAGTTAGTACGTACCGAAGAAGTGCATCATTGACGCGACCCGACGGTTCGAGATGTTCCTTGGCTTGGGCAGGTATTGGGTTGCTTTTTATGGGTGCAATCGTCCCACGGAACGATTCATGGATCTATCTGTAGACTGTGGCACACAATCTTCCCCATCCCTTTGAAATGCAGACTTCAGACTTCAGACTTCAAATTCCAGATTCCGAGTACCCGGATTTTTAATTAAAAAAGTTTGATTAATGAGGAATAAGCGATATGACTCCGTAAGAACCCTTGACAAACGAACTAATATGCTGTATGCTGTATACTATATAGAAATCCCATAAATCCCCATCAAGTCAAAATGCCACGATCAGGAAATAACCACAAGTAAATCCGCTCCAGCCAACCCGATGCAAGCCCCGAGATAAACCATCCATCCATCCATCCCACCAACATCAAAATAACAGTCCACAACGACCCCCCTCCCCCCACACCAACAAGCACACTACGCGATAACTCCTGACGCCTCAAACAGAAATCACCTATCACCTACCATCGCACCGCATATCAATCCGCATCAACACCAATCCGCGCCCCCGCCCCCATCCCACAAGGTATATAAACGACATCCGACCCGAACACCCCACGCTCCTCCCTCCCCTCTGTTGCATCAGAGCGCGTGTGTATCTATAGCGGCGGAAGATCTTACATGTGTGTCAAGAATCAAGATTGAGAGATGCCAGATTGCGCGGGATGTAATTAAGTTTGTTGTTTGCTGTTCGAGGAGAGAAGCGAGTGGTGCTACTTTATTCCAAGAACGTCCCCCTCTTGTCGGAACGTAGAGCTCTGCAAATTGGGTCGAGTCGAGTCGAGTCAAGGCTAATCATCACAGCTACGGTATATATGTAGAGCTGGAAAACTGGGATCGGATATATATCTCGATTTCGAAATAGAAGATGCGATGAGATACGATGTAATGTAATGTACCAGAAAGGAATCGTTTATTGTTGATTGCTTTGTTAACTGTGGTTCTATCTATCTATTAGCTAGCTAGTTATTCGAGGGTTTTGAGATGGAACGGGGTGGGATGATGTGTATGTGTATGTGTATGTGTATGATCATATGGCTATATATATGATTATCTGCTGGCTTTTCAATATGAAGATATCTAGAAGGATATTCCTATATCCCAAACAGATCAAGTCCGGGGGGATGAAAGTATCAATCTACTCAGTAGTATGAAAATCAAACCATGTATTCATTTAATAAGAAATATATCCATCATTAAAAATATGTATTCTAAATCATGATTAATCGTAAAATGTGTCCAAGAAGAGAGTGGTATATGTACTGTAGTCCAGCCACCCATCAATCTCAAAGACATGACTGCTTTTAAATTGTACATGGTTTTTAAGGGTATCATCCAAGCCATGAATCCATCATCAATAATATGCAGCGTCCAACTCTAGAATATAAACAAAAATCCACGCCATGCAACGAAACGACCAAAATATGCACCTCTCACCCATCTTCAAACAGCTTTCTCATTCCCTGCATTTCCTTGAACAACTGGACCTCCAGCCTCTAGGTCCCCCGTCTTTCTCGCATTCTTAGCTTCCCGTCTTAATCTTTCCTGTTCTTCCAATCCAACCTTGGTAACTTCATGTTCCTTACTGAGTACATGTTGACCAATGGCAAAACTTATTGCTAACCCCAACGCTGCAAATGCTACGTAGATGACCCACTAGATTAATATTAGCTTCTCTCTGCTTCAAGCAAAATACCCAATGACTGATAGAGCCACCAAGAAAACTTACCATGATCCTTAAACTCTCCCAGTAAGCATCTCTTGCAACCTCTCTTTCAGCAGGAGGCAGGGCTTTAACAATATCCACACTGGCGCCCGCACTCCCACCTCCCAATTCCGAAGCAATGCTGCTTCCCAAAGCGCTAACTAGCTCTGCACCTCTCTTTTGCATTTCATTCTGGAACACTACGCTTCCTACCACGACACTAATACTCGTGCTCAAATTCCTAGTGAATCCGAAGGTGGCGGTTGCTGTAGCAATATCTGATCTTTGAACCAGAGTTTGAAGGGCGATTAGTGGAGATTGGAAATTTGGTCCTACTCCAATACCGGCGATTATTTGATAGATGATGATTTTCGACCAAGTTGGATTACGTGGTAGGTTAATGAATAGGCCGAATCCGAGGGTCAGGACCGTAAGACCAAAGTATATGGGTGGGAGGTATTTGCCTGTTTTCTTGATAAAGATACCCGTTGAAGCCGATGTCAAAGATAGAGAGAGAGCAAATGGTAAAAGGTAAACACCAGAAAGTAAGGGGGTAGCTCCAAGGACAGCTTGGAAATACAAAGGTAGATAATAAGAAGCAGCAATGAAGACGAATCCATGACAGAAACACACGCCCAGGGCCGCAACGTTCGAAACATGCTTGAACAGTCGAAGAGGCATGACGGGATATCGAGCAAATTTCCATTCGTTGATCACAAATAGGCCGGCGACCAGGATTCCGAAAACTATGAGACAGATGACGGTTGCCGAGTCCCATGGTTTTGTGACGCCTCCAAATTCGAGGCCGAGAAGAATCATAAGTGTACCGCCAATAATAAGTAAACTCCCAAGCCAATCCACTGCCTTCAATCCATCCCATACAGGTGTTTTTGGATTTTCGAGGTGGAGGAAAAAGAAGAGTGCTATTGCCACTGTGCCGGTAATGGGTAACTGTTCATTGTTGGTTAGGTTTTACATTCCTCAAAATCCGACCAAAGGGGAATGCCAAATCTCATGCAAGACTCACATTAATGTAAAAACACCATCTCCACGAAACCTTTTCCGTAAATGCACCTCCGAGTAAAGGACCAATGGCGCTGGCAAAAGCCCAAGTCATCCCGATCAATCCGAAATACGCCCCTCTCTTCCTCATACTAAACAAGTCGCTTATACAGATGTTCACCAAGATAATCAACCCCCCTCCCCCAATTCCCTGCACCGCTCTCGCTACAATCAACATCCCAACACTAACACTCGTAGCCGCCAACAAACTCCCTATGAAGAATACCCCGGCCGCTATCAACAAAATCGGTTTCCGTCCCCATATATCTGAGAACTTCCCCCAGGAGGGCGTACTGGCAGCATTGGCGAGCAAGTACGCAGAACCAATCCAGGTGTATCCGGCGTTTGAGTGGAAATGTTCGGAAATGGTGGGAAGGGCCGTGGTTATAATCGAGACATCGAGAGCGGCGAGGAAAACGGAAGAGCAGAGCGATATCATGATAATCGTCGTTTGCAATTTTGTGCGCGAAGCTTCTGGGTCTTGGGGCGAGGGCCCAGGAGGAGCTGCCGCATCTGCGTTTGCGGTGACATCCTCGGATGAGGAGGGTTCTTTGGATTCGGGTAGGTCGATGCTACTTTCGTTCGAGGTGTGGTTTTCCGAATCGACGGTGTTCTTTTCCGTATTCTCGGCGTGGGTGTGCTGTGCATGGTTTTGTATGGGTGGTTCTGTAGGTGTCTGTTGTGGTCCAACTGTTGTGTTGGCAGTGCTTGTCTCTCCCGAGGTAGCACTTGCCATTTCTGCGGTGTACTTGTACTATGTATCCAAGTACTTGGTACCTTTTTGAGATTCTATTCAGTTTTCTGATCCAATCTCATACATTTACACTTCAAGAACTCCGGTCCACGTTCATATGGATTGCTTTCTCTGGATTAGAAGATCGGTTGATATTTGCTTGTTTGGAGAAGAAGAAATTATAAAAGGAAGATTGCCGTTGCAGTATTAATTTAGTTTGCCATCGAATGCCCGAATCGTATATCACAGAAATGAGTGAAGGAATCATGTAATTTTTAATGAATAAAATCTATTAAGAATAATGGACTACTGATTATAATTACTATGGAGTAGTTAGGTGGACGATTAGATCAGCTCAATTCATCAATCGTTAGCACCTTTGAGCTGTCGCCATGAGTGTCGGTATGTCAAAAGTTAAAAATCATCCATCTAACGGTGAATGCTTCCTTTCTTCCTTGTTCCCAAAATTCAATCTTTGGTGGGTCTTCATCGTAACTACTAGATCTTTTGACTGGGGAGTGTGAAGCTTTTATTGGTAGACGAGCACGCTATTCCCTAAATATATATTAAGAAAACTTTAAAGGTACCGCCCGCCATCCTTTTGTTCTGGTATCGAATGCTTGCTCGCTCTTTGCCTGCAGAGTAGTGAGCAGTACTGTATCACGGGGTTGAATAAAGCGAGGATTATTAATGTGACGATCAGGTCTTACATATGTCCGGAAAGCTACTTTCTCATCTAATTTGTATCTCTATGTTGAATGAAGGTATACCCTGTAGTTTTCGTAAGGATTTGTGTATTCACTTGCCTCTGGGGTATGATATGAGAAGAAACTTCAACAGAGTGGGAGAATCAGTTGCATACGGAGTACATCCATTTGATCCGTTCGATAGTTCGGTCCCGATCCGAAACGTTTCCACTTGACGGAGTTAGGATTTAAAAGAATCTTCCTGGTAAGTTTGAGAGAAGGACTTCGGTCCCGAAATGAGGACGATTACCAAACTTAATATCTGACGTCCACTCCAGTCGTTCCTTGTCATTACGTAGATATCAGCACTCTCGCTTTTTCTAATCTGTATGTATGGCGTAAGTCTGGCAAAATGCTTAAATACAACCAAGCTTTCGAGAGGGAAAAATGTTTATGAGAGAACAGTCTATCAACGGGAATGATTCTATCTCCCCGGATCTTGGCTCTTGGCTCTTGGATTTAAAAACGTTTTAAATTTTTTTCCAGCTTTGCAAGGGAGAGATCTCTTTCAATGGAGCGGAGAACAGCGACTGTCGAAAGCTCGAGTACTGATCGAAGACTTTCAGAATGACCATAGATTTGTGTATTAGAATTGGACGAACTTAACAAATTAGATAGTCGTGTATATAATTTTGTGTTTGAAACAACGACATACTGTACCATATTTGTTGAAGAAGATTCATGTTGATTACTGAGCCGTTTAGTTCTTGAATTGGTTAAACGTCATGTATTTTGTATGTACTCGTAGAGTGTGCACCATTACCATTCTCGATTAGAAGAATTTACCAAACTTCTCGTCTTTCCCACCCCAAAAGCCTCATGTTTGTCAATTCCTTCATTTTCAGCATTCATAGAATTCGACTAATCATAAATGGCGCCGCAAAGTTTCCATATGAGATCTGGGCTTTGACCTTTAGGAGCTTAATAATTCTCACTCCCTTCTGTAATTCATCCTCCTCTATCGCCATCTCTATACTTCTTGTTAATAGTATTTATCTTCTATGTTGATGGCCATAACATAAATACGATCAACACACAACGAGTATTTCAATATATGGCATTGCCACGAGGTCTTTTATGTTGATTGCTTACTAAGCGAAGCCCCTTCATTTTAAGCGTTCAATTGATTTCTCAATCCAGCCTTATTGTTTTTACTACAGACAAATTCACGAATATCACGGAGTTTCCTGGGTCATATCTCCCTATGTGTGTCTAATTCGAAGTTCTTGATCATAAGCTAGTCTGCACCATAGCAGAAGCCTTTGGAAATAATGCGCAATATGAAAGTTCAAGACGCGAGAAGCGCAATCACAAGACGGAAAATTAAAGCTCACCTCGAGGAATCTCACAACAGCAGCCCTGGAGAGTCTTGCAATATTCAAAACACCAAATCGCCGGGTCCATTCAAGGCAAAGTAGAGAAATAAGGTAGTGCATGCCTCAAGTTACTTCATAGGTTTCGGAATCCTTCGCTTGTCACACCTGAAACCCGTCGGATCTGTAAAGGTTACAAGCAGCTGATTCCAAGGGGAGTCCAAACACTCAACCACCGCCAAGAATATCAAAAATAAACCCTTCATCCCAACTACAGGCTGTCATCTCATGTGTGAAACTTTGTACGTCGGTAACTGTCAATAGGTTATTTGGGATGAATGTAGCTTTAACGCTTCTTTGTAATTCCACTCGTTAAAGTCTATCTCCTGTCATTTCAAGGTTCAATTCTTGCTCATTATTGGTCTAGTGACCAGATATATCTCTGTTGAATGACAAGCGCTTTGTAGATAAGTCTGAAGACGTCAGATTAGAGCAGTTAATCCTAACATATTATGTTGGCCTAGATATACTTGGCGTGTCATTCCCTAGTATTTTATACTGTTTTGTTGCTTCTGCAGGAGAAATAGATAGCATCTCTAAGAGCTTGGGTGTATTGTGCCTGTCAAATGAAATTTCGAGACGAAAAGAATAAGCATGAAACTGAGTTCATCACTACATATAAGATCACCATATGTTCCTGCATTGTTCCTTCATTGAACTTTTTCATTGTATACCTTCACTATCTGATTTACCTATCTTCAACACATACATACATTCGTTCATCCCAACTCAATTTCTACTTTCTTAACAGCTGTGCTGTCTATTGAACTATCGATACATTCATTTCATATTACGAAGTTCATTTCCTGACTATTTACTTCAACTATCGTTTCGCTATATCATATACAGGCCAAATCAAGACAATCAAAATGCGTTTCTCCCTCCCAGCACTTGTCCTCCTCCTTTCCATCGTCGACGCCTCTCCTCTTCCCAAGAAAGAAAAGGCCGCTGCATCCTCTTCTACAGTCTCATCAGCAATCGCGTCTTCAACTGCAGCTGCCACATCATCAACATCTAATTCTACTTCTACCTCCACCACATCGGCCGGAAGTGTTCTCACTGCTTCTGCATACAATGATTTCCAAATCTCGGATGGAACGGCTGGAACCGCTCAGGATCAAGCTAATTCTCTATTTACCGCCATCGACAAGAACAATCTCGCTGCGGTGTCTGAGTCTGATCTCGACATTATCCAGGGAGTTCATGACGCTGCAGAAGATGCCGAGACCGATGCTTTTAACCCAGCGATCGCTGCTGCTAGTGGTGATGCTGCTACTGCTCTTCAGGTATGTTCTATATCTTATCCCTTATTTTCCCCTCTCTTCCTTCACTCCCTCTCTCCTCTCACTCCCTCTGCCCCCCCACCCCGCCCCCATCCAAATTTCTCCGATCACACCGTTGTTAACATCAAATCTAGAACGGCAAAATCAAGAACAAAGTCCTCAAACTGACAGCTGAAGTTTTAAGTATTCAGGTCAAAGCTGCACAAGGAGGCGATGACACGGATTTGGCGGCTGAACAGACAAAATTGGCCAACAATATTAAGTTGGATACTGCGGCTGCGGGACAGGCCAGCACTGCAGTTAGTTTTGATGCTACGAGCTAGAGAAAGGGCTAGAAGATTGAAGGTTTGATGGGATGGGTTATTGGGAGATGGAGTGAAGGGCTGGATGGGGAGCTTGGGAGTAAATATGATCCAGATTGGAAACAATGTCCAGGCATGGGTTTGGAAGAGGTGTATATTTGTGTGTTGGTCAACGGTAGATGGATGATAGCTTTAAGATGTGATGTGTTGACTCAGGGAGCATATCCAATGTATCTACAGTATAGCATAATGAGAAAGATTCATGGCACATGACACCTTGTTATACCTGCATATGTCCTCATCACTTACTTGATTACCCAATCCAGAGAATGCGATTTAAATCTACAGGATATTCTATATACATATGTAGTCCCACTACTCCATAGGTCTTCAATAGTCGTGATCATCATACGAGGCTTTATAAGGTAGGTAGTTGTTGATTACGATGCATCAGCCCCATCGTCCACTCCCATTCTGTAACTCCGATTCCTCAAACTATAATAATCCAGAACTTCCACCTCTCTTGCTTGCCCCTAGCCATAATCAACAGTAGATAACCAACAATCCCTCAATCTCCTCTGTTTATAATATGATCATCCACATATATCTCCGCTCTTCGATCAAATCCGTCTCGTATATTATCCCCACGAACAAGAAGCTTGTATTGAGCATGCGTATATGCACCGGGAGAAATTTCCCCACGTTGAATCCTTTAGATGAGTATGATATCCGTTCATTTTATAATGATCTTGATATCGTCATTGATCTTCTTCTTGGGATTCAGATTACATTCTCATAAAGTGTACTTCTACATGACGGGTATGTAGATTGGATAGACGTTCATCTTGGCTTACATTGGTCTATAGCGCAAAGCGCAGGTATGGCACTTGTGAATAGCAACGTTCTGGATACACAAAGAGATATAACTTAAGCAGATGCAATCAATTCCAGGGTATCGCTCGCATAGGATTGGAGAAAGGGGGTACGATGCGTCGGAGTATACCCAGGTGAGATATACAGAGTTGAAGGGTATGATATATATCTCCCTTTTCCCCTTAGTTTTTGATAAGATCATTAAGACAACTCATGAATACTTGAGGATTAATTAAGGGATGTAATATATATTACTTTTTTCTCTGCTTTCTCTATTCGTCATATGTATAGAAGCATATATACTCGAGGAGAGGAATTGTTATCCTAGTGTAGGATGATATTATATATTATTCAATATAATATATATAATATATATGATATAGGATATACACCATAACCATAATCCAATTAAACCAAAAACGGAATCCAATGGATTTTATCCTTCTCTCGTTATAGAAATTCAATTATTTTAATTCGGTCCTTAAAGAACGTACGCCAAGAATGTTTTCTAGTGCTTCACGTTAGCGTCGGGTGTAGAAGTTGAGATGGCGGGGCGAAAGAATTTATTATTTATATATTTAATTTTACGACCCCACCGCAACAAAAACAACATCTTTGATGGTCTAACGGTCATGATTTCCGCTTGTCATTCACACGGCAAAGCGCGGGAGACCGGGGTTCGACTCCCCGTCAGAGAGTTCAATCAAGAATTCTATGAATTTCATGATACATTTCAATTTTTTGGTGGTTTTTCGAGTGGAGGAGAGAAATGATGCGATTTTTGGTGTGCGAGGGAGGAAAAGGGTTGCTTGGTGGTATGTGGGGTGGAAGCTTTGAAGCGGCTCGACTTTTCCCTTTTTGTCCTTTACATTTTGGGGTTTTCATTTGCTAAGTAGGCGTTTAGGTAGCATTTGTTTTATTACTAGGTTAGCAAACGCATGGAAGTACAGAGAAGTGATCGGATGGACGTCCATTTGAGCTCATATGAAGTCGGCAATCGGTAAAACGTCGGGTGGATTTGCGTTGGAGATTATTTTCCAGAACCTGTGCTATAAGGTATATAGGTCGGATGGACGTCCATCCGACCTACATACCGTCATATGAGTTCAGTCTATTAGATCTGTAGACTAACTCTGGTGGAAATTCGCTTGGAACATAAATATGACCACCAGTAGCTCTGGAGATGTAAAGACTCATAGTCATAGAGTGATTTCGAAGTTGGAAATCGTTTCATGTATTGGTGTATCTACTTGATGAGACATATTGTTCTATTTTTGAGGATCCTTATGGTGAACATAAGATCAATCAATCTAGATGCCCTCCTTCCCAGATGATGTACTGAAAGAGCGGTCAGGTCATGTTCTTCCAACATTTCTCTTCCTTTCCACTCGATTCAACGAATTCGATGAATTCGATGAATTATCGTAACGAAGCAATCTAGCTGAATATGGGAAAGGGTTTAAATATCTCAACTGGAGCACCAGATAGATAACCGTCATTTTCGACCGTCTCGTATCAAAGAGAATACAGCCGGGTAGACCCTTATGGGTACAGTGTACTCTTTCCTACAATAATTCGTGGTCCCGAGAACAGTCTGTTTAACCTTGAACGTGGGACAGTTGAGATGAATGTTCTCTCGACGTGTTACATCGGGGATGAGCCATAGTCTCGTTTCCAACCTGATAAACTACATCCTCACTCGGTCAACACTTGCTCTTATTGCTAGAATAGAACTTTGCCATTTCTTACTCCGATTTCACAGAATGGAAACCACTCAACATCTACTCCTGGGTTGTTCCATTTCATCACGAGCTATCTTAGCTTTACAGACAATCACAATTATTGTTGGTTTTGCCTCTCTTCATTGCTTCTTGAAACGGCTGTATTTTCATTCCCTGTCCAAAATCCCTGGACCACGGTTGGCAGCCGCCACCTTCTGGTATGAGTTCTATTATAACGTCATTCGCGATGGAACATACATCAAAAGATTCCCGCAACTGCATACAAGATATAGTTAGTTTATTCAAGACTTACTGCGTAGACTTATCAGTGCTCTCATGTGGCTAATCCACCATCGTTCAGATTCTCCAGTCATTCGCATTTCCCCCAATCATGTGCATGTCAACGATCCGGAGTTCTACTCAAAGTGAGTACCTGTCAAGGCGAAGGCTTCGTATGTGAATGTTGAAGCACGATAGAATCTTCCACAACAAGACGGATTATCTAAAAGACCCCGGGTTTTTTAAGTCCATAAGTATGTCCGAGTCACTTCTCGCCGTGCTAGACCCACAAGATCATCGTATACGACGACAAAAGGTCAGCCCTTTATTCTCAACAAAGGCCACAGACATGATGGCGCCAAAGGTCCTCGCCATTGCTCAGAAAGCGGCTAAATGTATGGCTGAGCGTGGAAGACAACAAAGACCTATTGATATGCATCGGCTTTGCCGCTCATTTTCTGTCCGTTATTCCTGTACTTTCATTATAACCAAGCCTCCACACGTCATCTCTCTTTCTATCATGAGATAAGATGCTGACTTGGATTCATAGGCTGAAGTTCTATTCAAAACGCTATTCGGCCAATCTCAAGACTTTATAGGCTCACAGGAGGAACACCCGGAGTTACTGAAAAGTATCGATGCCTTCCTGAGCCATATATGGATGAGTAAGTCTCATTAATACGGAAAGCCTCTCTCGCTGACTTTGGTTTTCTCACCGCAGTCAAGTCATTTCCAATTATTTCGTGGTTAGCATTAAACATGCCTCAATCACTAGCCCAAAAAAGCAGTTCCCGGGTTCAAAAATTTCAGAGATGTAAACATAATGCACCTATTTTCATCCATCGTCCTTCTCTACCTGTGCCCCTTCGCTTTGTACTTCAGACTAATCAAGTGATCTTCCAGAATTGCGAGAAATGGGCCGAACTGTCAATTAACCGCCAAGCCTCCGGCAAAGCCGCCAACAATGACCCTTTGACAAATACGCTGTTCGATCTCATCCTTGCACCTAGTACTGACTATGATCCCTCCCCGAGCACTGTTCCCGAGCTGGTAGATGAGGCGTTCATGTTTGTAATTGCGGGGACGGATTCTGCGGGAAATACTATGGCAAATGCTTTATACTATATTCTCTCTTCACCTGCAGTATCTTCGAGGCTGTTGACGGAACTCCAAGACAATGGTATCACATCACAAGAAAGCTTCGATTATAGACTGGTGCAGAGGTTGCCATATCTGGTGCGCTTTCCCCATTTCCCACGAAAGATTCTTCACATGGAAACCCCAAGAGTCAAGTTCCATTCACTGACACTTGGATCCAGACAGCGGTCCTCAAAGAAACCATGCGGATATACACTTTAGCCCCAGGTCTCTTCCCCCGCATCGTGCCCGACGGAGGTGTGACCATCGGTGCCCATTACATACCCGCTGGCGTGAGTATAAAATCCAAGCAAGAGTTCCCTGTCCCCATGCACCAATCACGAAACACGTCTCTAACGCGCACGCCACGGAAACAGACTGTCATCTCGGAAACAATACATTCAGTCCATCACAACCCCGCTATCTTCCCCGCACCCGAGACGTTCGACCCGGAAAGATGGCTCAACGACCACGACAAAGTACTCGAGAAGTTTTTCGTTCCCTATAGTAAGGGCTCGAGGATATGTCTCGGGATGAAGTAAGTTACCCCCCCCCCCCCCATTCTCGAGGTCAAAATGTGCCATGTAGCTGAACGAAATTCCCAGTCTTGCCAATGCAGAGATGTACATCATCCTCGCGCTGCTCTTCTCCCGCTTCGAGATGGAGCTCTACGAAACAGATGCCAGCAGCGTGGAGTGGGTAGATCGTGGAAATGCGTTTAATCGGTCGACGGTCAAGGTCCGCGTGCAGCGTGATCGTTGGGCTTCTTGAGAAGATGACCATCATAGATAGAGTTGATAGCAGTCCCCTTCACGATCGAATGGCTCGTTGGATCCCAAGCCCCAGCTGCATCGTTGGCGATATCGGTCGGTCAAAAGACGTGTGTTTGGTGTTTACGAAATCGGCCTCGTGCCATGGAATTGGGTCGTGCATGGTAGTGGGCTGTGGGGAAGATGAGATGCATGTTTTTAGGCTTCGAGACAAGCTGGATGAAATGGTCTTTCCACGGTCCGCGCTTTCTGGAAAATGAGCATTGAGTGTGAAGATCATTACGCTTAGGGATATATTCTGTACATTGCTCACTCCGGGACGTATATCGTCCACAGGCCGAGATACCACCCCATGATCGGCCGGTGCAATCCTGCAATGACGCAAATCCCGTAGATTGATCTCCGACAGTTTGCTTGTCACTCAAACTACCCGAAGAAGCCTACAACTTGAGAATGGCAGAAATAGGATATCTTTTTTTGTAGTTCACCACTCTGTGATATGTGTCAGGACATCATCGTCGCTTGCTCTTTGGCGGCACGAGCATGCTTGGGTATTGATGCTTGAAATGGAAATATCATGGCGGCGACACCCGGTTACTTTGGCTAGACAATCGATGAATAGTTTGAGTTAAAATCAACGCCCGTGTAGATCAACACTTCCGGCACTCCTCATGCAAAACTAGGATTTCATAAAATCACCTCACCTCACCTCACCTCACTTCACTTCACCACACCCAGCACCAACTTCCCCCTCCGCAGTGCCCAAAGCCACCAGCCCAAAACCACGCCCACATTCACAAAGTCAAAGACCAGCGCGCCCCCAAAAATCACCCCGTGAAACGTCCACGCATTCTCAGCTGTCATGCGAATCCTACCCACCGCCACAGCCCAAGGCAACATCCACAGCAGATTGCTGCCGAGACTCTGCACGAAATACCACCTCGGGACCGTGGCGAGGAGAATGGCGGCAAGTTGCGTGGTCAGGGCGTAGAAAACGTAACACCAGTCTATGGTGCGCCACATGTGTTCTGTGATGGCGGCCACGGCGCTGGATTCGGAAAGGTAGAGGGAGAATTTTTGGATGCCCCAGAGGGAGAGGAAGATGCAGAATGTGACTTCGATGAGGAGGGCTGTGAGGCAGGATATGAGGGCGTAGTGGATGATTTCTGCGAGGATCTGGCATTTAGCGTTTACTCTTTTCCCGCCTTCCCTTTCCCTTCCCTTCCCTTCCCTTCCCTTCCCTTCCCTTCTCTCTCTCCATCTATCTATCTAGAGAAATGATACGTACTCAAGATATCGCCCCTCTTGGCCTTCGGCTTCCTCACTGCAATCCCAACATCCTTCCTCCAAGCACCCCACGCATGCCCCACAAATGTCGACGTCGAAGCCTCCAGTGCGTTCACAGGCACCATGACGATACCCCATCGGATATTATTAAATACACCCCACGCAGTAGCGTAATCCAAGCCCATCGACACGATGCCATGAATCAACCATAAGTAGATTGCGTTGCGCAGAGCGGACTCAAGGAATGTCCATTTCCCTGGCCGAACGAGAGTTTTCAGTGCTGCGAAAGTAATTTGGGGTTTGGGCTCGACCTCGGGTGATGATGCCGATTCAGGTGGGGATGGCGTTGGAGATGAGGGGGAGGCTGTTCCATGTGGAGGGGTGGATATTGGGGGGGCAGTGGGGCGTGGGATTTGGAAAGCAAGGTGGAGGAAATATGCGAGTCCACATCCCGCGGATGCAAGATCACACGCCATTCGAATCACGGCTTGGGTGTTAACCGTCGGTGTGTAGGATCCCACGTGGAATTTGGAGATGATGAGCAAGTCTAGTAGAATGTTGATTGCGAAACTGCACGGAACTGATCAACAGGGGTACATCGGGGTGATCTAATGCCCTCGTTGAGTTTGCGACTGCGGTACTCATCGCACTAGACAGCGCTTGTACTGATGATATCCTCACATATGTAAGACTGGCCTCCCTCACTACTTCTGGTACGAATGCTGCGGCGAGATGTTCGGCACTAGAGAGGAAGATAATCATGAGAAGGGCACCGAGGAGAATTTGGAAGGATATGAGGGTGTAGGTAAGAGTCAACCGGGAATGAACACTGCGGTTTGATTCATCCGCTATGATGACCCAGACGGCGCGAGGAAGCCCTTCGTTGAGTACTTCGACAATTACGCCGATGTAAGTGTATACATCTGTGGTAACTACTCGACTAGAATCGATCTTGGCTACCCATAGCTTACTGAGGGTGGAATAGAGAGCTGGGAGGACGAAAGCTCCGACGTTGAAAAAGAGAGATCCTGGGTAGCTGTGGGGTGTTAGCACTTACTGTGGGATAGAGGGTAGGTCAGCGAACGTCTGTCGATCGAAAACGCTTCTCCATTTGATACTGCTCCATCTAGACGTACATCTCGTGATACCTTGGCGTTCTTGTTCTTCGCGTGGCACCTCCTCGGGCTCATCACCCACTCCCTCGGTGGCCGCAGCAATGATATCATCATCTTTCGTCGGCACCATCTCGTATCTTATGTTAGAAGAGAATGGCGAACGAGACATATTGCGCGACGTTAATTTATAATTTTTCTTATCGTCGGCATCTGAAAGGCTGAGATGAGGGGAAATCTGCAATTGTCCAATTTTGGAAGAAGTATCTGGATGTAACTCTTGATTGTGGCTTTGTGCAGGGGAGGTTTGTACGATTGACAAACAAATCAGATATTTGGATGGAATGTGGTAGTATCTTCAATCGTGATTTTCCATTCTACCATTCCTCACGTTTTTTGCACAGTCGTATCAGCAAACCCCCTGGTGCACCATACTCTGAAACCCAAAATTTGAGCTGTACAAACAGTTTTGTGTAGGTGATGAAACTATCATCTCTACCATCGTGATCATTGATTATTTGATTACTTGAGATGTCGAGGTATTGCAAGGAGACTTCTCCTGAACAAAGGATACAACGGCAGCGTGTCCAAATGAGCACTTGCGAATCTCTGGGTAAACATCGCGATCTTCAATGGAATCTTCATGATCTATCGGCGGTAGCAAGAGAAGTATCACAGTAACGAATCCAACAAATATGTTTGACAAGCCCCCATCCTTCGACTCAACCCTCATTCGTACTGTAGGGTCCAGAGGGATCGAATGTAAAGTTAAGGTTATATCGGCTGTGAGTAAGGTTATCCCTCCACTTAAAAGCTTATTATAGATCTGCAAGGCACTCACTATCTCCGTCCGATGATAACCCGATTGATGCGAGTACGAGGTTTATTCATGTGGCATTGATGAACCTTATTAACCCCAGCCAATGAAGTCTCCAGATAGTCTCAAGGGTCCTTTTGCGGGGGGCCCAGATCCGTTCTCTTATTAGCTTTATCCAGCACTAAACTTTACATCTGTAATGCTGTCATGAACTCTAAATCTTCAACTCCTGTCATCGCCTAACATTCCTCTAGAAGGTTTTGTTATCGCCGAAAGCTATTCCACCCCAGCGGGGTTTTGACTTCTGATTAGTCAATATGATGTAATGTGGCTACCGTTTTGATGCAAAATGCAGACTAAGCAGATATCTTAACCCCGCACCCACAACGGATGTATTCCGAGTGCAGCTACTGTACTGTATTGTATGGTCATCTTACAGCCAGCGGGGTAGCTCATTCCATTGTCTATCCCTGTCCACATTCCTCCAAAACACCCCGTATATTATCTAATTCTTCCCTCTCATAAAGACTTATAACCCCTCTCGAATCCCCAAACCCAAGCATACGAACGAATACCATAACAAACCTCCCAAGCCATCTCCAACCACAGCCCAATCACTCACTCATCTCCAACATGTCTCTTCCCAAAACCTACAAAGCCGCCGTCTTCGAAAAGGCCGATACCCCTTTCGTTATTAAGGATATCGAGCTTCGAGAACCAAAAGCAAATGAGATTCTCGTCAAAGTCATCGCTTGTGGTGTCTGCCACTCGGACGCTGTCGTTCAAAACGGAGCTTTCGGAAATGGTTTTCCCATCATCCCCGGCCACGAAATTATCGGTAATGTTGCTGCCGTAGGACCCGGCGTTGAGAAATGGAAGGTTGGTGAGAGAGTTGGTGGTCCTTGGCACGGAGGTCATGACGGTACTTGTAAACAATGTAATCGCGGCCAATTGTACGTTCATCCTTGTTCTTGATTTCTCCATTCTCCTCCCAACACTGTTCTTGGTGAGCCATACTGACGCCCTAGTCTTACAGCCAAATGTGCGCTAATGGTGCCATCAATGGTGTTACCCGCGATGGAGGATTCGCCGAATATGTCCACCTGAGAAGCGAAGCCGTCGTTCGTGTTCCCGTAGATGTCGATCCTTATGAATATGCACCAATTTTGTGCGCGGGTATCACTGTTTTCAACAGCATGAGAAAATTGCAAAATTACGCCTGGAGAAGTAGTTGCTGTTCAAGGATTGGGTGGATTGGGACATTTGGCTGTGCAATATGCTGCCAAGATGGGATTCAAGGTTGTGGCTATCAGTGGAGGCGACAAGAAGAGAGATTTCGCTCATAAGCTCGGTGCTCATGAGTATATCGATACATCCAAGGACGATGCTGTTAAGAAGTTGACGGAGTTGGGAGGAGCAGCATTGATTGTCTGCACAGCTCCTAACCCCAAGGCTATTTCCCCATTGACAGCCGGATTAGCAAGTGGAGGTAAATTGTTGATCTTGTCCCCTTGTGGCAACGTGGAGATTAACTCGGCGGATCTCATCGTTAAGATGGCTTCCGTTTGTGGTTTCCCATCTGGTCATGCTTTGGACAGTGAGGAGGCAATTGAGTTTACACAGCTGCAAAATGTTCACTGCTTGATCGAGAAGTTCCCATTGAAGGATGTACAAAAGGCATATGATCATATGTTGAGCGGAAATGTTAGGTTCAGAAGCGTTTTGGTCATGGATCAATAATTGCAACTGGGGAATAATGAAATGAAAAATGGAGAGGGGAATAGGTTACGGTGGGCGGTTTATGCTCAAGGCACGGAAAAGTTTTAATGCACCGAAATTGAATGATTAGTTATTAGTCTTTTAATATCATGATATCGTTCATTTTCATGCAATAGCTCCATAGTGACATTGTGATTGAGTGCGTACATTCCAGTCTGTGCAGAGGTCAAAAATATGGACAAAAATAGCATATCAAAGCATAGACTCACAAATTTATGACAGGGCAAAGAATAGAACATCGATGATGATCGATCCCCCAGTTCCCATGGAAACACTTCAGACGTGATAAGAAAGGATGGCGATGTGCTGTGAATTTGAACATACTGGAATATCAATTTTGACCAACAATTTTGCTGTCGCAGAGCCTAGTATCCTTCCTTTGCGCTTTGTTGTGCTTGTATACGTTATATCTAGATATTCAGCCCCCATGCATCGAACACTCGCCGAAACCTCCCAAACCACCAACTAGAATGTCCGATGTTTTCTCTGATCCACACTACCTGACAGCTTGACGACCTTGGGAATTTATTTATCGCATCGAAAGAATAGTCCAAGGTGGTATAGCGCTTAAACATGGGATCGATTTTCAAATGAATGATCAGCTTTAGTGTTGAAAACGGGGTTGTACAAGGAAGTTTTTTAATAACGACCGAGCCGTGGATATCAGTAAAATCCGAGATCCCCTAGATAGCTCGCAGCTGAAATGATTCAGTAAATCTGAGGTAGCAAGATCTGTTATTGTTGATGTTATTCGGAATGTAGGATAGGAATACACTCTTGCTATCTCCTCGTATTGGCCCACTGATCAAACTCGTGCTAAGCTAGAGTCTAGATGGTTTTGGAGCATACATATATAGAGGCATTAATGTATATCTTAAGCTCCTATGGCAAGATGTTAAATATTTGGCCATTTCATGGAACCGACTTAGACAGTCACGATTAATTGCAACACGCCTGGTTTAAATCGAAACCCCTCAAGTACATTCAAGGCCTCCAAAATATCCCCAAAGGTTTGGTCATACTCGGAGATTTTTTGAATTATAACATATCAAGCATTTGGTGTAACGTTCAAGGACGGTTGGACCCTGGAACCACTATTGCTTGGCTCTTCCCATGACCAATGGTTGAATGACAACATTTGATCAATTCACAATAGATAGCATCCCCATATGGTAACCTATCAATTGTCCTCTACAATTGGTTATGTCGTACAGAAATGGGATGATCTCTGACGTCGCTCAGTTGACGTCATCTTGATACCCCCTGTTTCCTCGGGAAAACTTGGCATGAAGCAAAATCAAATGAGATTATGGGAAAAGGTACGAGTGAAATGAAGGAATAAGTATTAAGAGACTGCTCATAATCCTTAGAACCTCCTCAATATCCAAAAAATTTGCACAACAAGCTTTTGTCAAGTTCTACTCCAAGACAATCCTCTCATCTCAGAACACTTAATCAGAATCAAGCAATCGAAACAACCATCAACATGCCTCTTTTCGGCCGTCACCAAGAAGAATATGAGCCGGAGCCAGTTGTGGAAGAGCCACCAAAGCGCAGCTCGTCCATTTTCCATCGTAACCGTGCCGAGTCTATCTCACAATCCGAACGTTCCATGTCTACAGCCTCATCCACTCCCTCGCAAAGTGGTACTCGCAATCGCGGGTTCCTACATAAGAATCGAGATGCTCAAGATCCAATCATTGCAGCTGCTGAGCAGAGAATAATCAACGCTGAACAGATGGAGAGAGAGGCCGATAGAGCATTGATTAATGCTAGAGAGGCAGTGGCAGAAGCAAGAGAGCATATGAGACAACTCAAGATGGAGATGGAAGCACAGTGAGTTATCCAAACTTTGAAGGCACATCAAAATGAGACACTGATCCGTTATGTAGAGCGAAAGCCTTGAAGGTTCGACAAGGACAGGCGAACAATATCTATAAAAGAGCCAAGCCTCTTGGTCGTAAGTAATGATGGTAAAACCATTCCAAAAATCTCACTAAGAATGGCAAATAGGTCATCAAGTCCCAGGCTTGTGAACATTTTCGATATGTGGCACTCGACACGATATCGGATTCTTTTCTTTTGACAGTTTCTATGAACGTTAAGCGGAATTGGTGTTGGGTGGATGTATGACTAGCGTTTTGCGTGGAGTTAGTTGGAGCAATACTTGGGAGAATTATTTTGAATGACAGAAGCCAATGAATGTAAGATCATTTCTCATCAGAGAGAGAATAATAACTTTTTTTTTCAAAATTCCATGTTGCTATAACCACATACCTATCATCATGTATCGGAGTCGACGAGGCGAGAAGAGTATTCATTCATGAACATCCATCCATAAGGTTGACCTCGTATAACATGCTTCTTTCTCCAAGAATGTATGATCGGGAAGCACCTGGGCAGAGATTGATATCAACCTGGAACCTCAATATAAGACCATGATAGGAAATGATGCTATTCACATAAGAGAACGGGACGAACGGGACGAACGGGATGAAAGGTGAGACGGACAATGTTAATAAGCAATGAAAGGAAGAATTGATCAAATGAAACAAACACCCGTGGACCGTGGACAGTGGACAGTAGACATAGACAGTAGACAGTGAACAGACACACTTGATCATGAATCATGAATCATGAATCATGATCTCATGATCTCATGATTCATGATCTGAACTGCACAGAGAAAATTCTCCGAGAGAACTACTGGTAAGACGAGCACATGATGCAACCCCGCGCCCCGCCATTTTTTGAAACCACTATTCTTAAAAAGGCATAGGATAAAGTCTTGGCATGGATCCAAGACCACCGCAGAAACACGAGATGAGGTCTTTCTTTCTTTCTTTCCTCACCCGCAACCTCATCCATCCATCCATCCATTCATCGCACAAGTATTGATTTATTGTATCCATTGATTGATCCTCTCTTCCCTTTGTAAGACCTCGTGATCAAGTATCTTTATTGTCATTCCATTCTACAGTACTACATTCCATTTAAATGTCTTCATTTCCTCCTTGATTGAAAGGATAGAGAGATCCTTTTGTTCATTTCAGTATCATTGTGCTTTGCTCACACTTTTGTTCAGGTTTTGATTGCTGCCCTTCGACCGAAGGAGTACGGGGTAGTCTCAAACATGGTTTCTTTCTCATTCATGGTCAATATACAACCACGAATATCTTTACTATTGCTTTGCATTTTCTGCACCTCATCCTCATTGCTCTCCATTGGCGTATCTGCAAGATCGCACGACGTTGTACGGCAGAATGATCAGACTCAACGACCACTTACAAATCATGAAGATATCACAATAGATGGGCGTCCTCAAAACCACATCAAACCAAAAAATCCAAAAATCTTACCAGCATTGGTCAGCGCGCTGGACGTGTTACAAGATGAATACTTTGCAACCTGGCAAGGTATTTATCCAACAGGAATTGACTGGACCTCAGCTGTGATTGGAACGTATGTGGCTGGTGCCCTTACCACTCTCACAAGATCATTCTCTGCACTCTCCTCCCCTAAGACGAATGAAAACCTCATTAACAAATATTTTTCTGAATTGATTGGCTTCTATTTTGGACAAGATGCGTTCTCTTTACGACAACAAGCCTATGATGATATGTTATGGGTGGTTCTGGGTTGGTTAGATACGATCAAATTCATTGATCTACACTCCGAATTACATTATTCGAATTTCTCTCAACCAGAATGGTATGGAAAACAGTACAAACCCGCGTTTGCCCATCGGGCACGACTCTTTTGGGAACTAGCATCACAAGGGTGGGATACGACTCTTTGTGGTGGTGGGATGATATGGTCTCCTTATCTACTCCCTTACAAGAATGCAATCACCAACGAGCTCTATATCGCTGCCTCTATATCAATGTATCTATACTTTCCTGGAGACTCTAACCAATCTCCGTTCATGCTTTCAAATCCTACATATCCATCGCGCGATGCGAAGTACTTGAAAGCAGCTGTTGATGCTTATAATTGGCTGAGCCATTCAAACATGACGGATTCGAAAGGATTATACGTTGATGGATATCATATTTCAAATCTTTCTGGTGGTGAAAATACCCACTGTGATTCTCGAAATGAGATGGTATATACTTATAACCAAGGCGTTTTACTCACTGGGCAGCGTGGCTTGTATGATGCAACTGCTGCAAGATCATATCTTGAGGATGGCCATAAACTCATATCAGATGTTATTGCCGCCACAGGCTATGACTTGAAGAAGGATGTTGTCATTTCACCGCCGCCCAAAGATGGTTCCGCTTTAGCGAAATGGTATGGTCTCGGTAGAAATGGTATACTAGAAGAAGTTTGTGATTCACGTGGTTTCTGTTCTCAAAATGGACAGACGTTCAAGGGCATATTCTTTCATCATTTGACTGCATTTTGTAGCGATTTACCAGAGAAACCTAATTCGGGTACGGAAGAAGAATTGAAATTGGATAGAGAGTGGCATACCGGCAAGTGCTCGAGATATGCAAGCTGGATTAAACGAAATGCCGAGGCCGCATTGGATACTAGGGACGAAGAAGGGAGATTTGGAATGTGGTGGGGCGCACCGGTAGCTCATCATTCATATAATGATGATACCCCGGATCAGATTCCAGAAGATGCTGTAGATTATCGAAATATGGGAGTTCCCAAGGACCCCGAATGGAGAGGTGGAAATTATCCCATGGGAGCGAAAAGTGGGAATGTTCTTGGATACGCTGATGGTGACCACCACCAGATTGGGATAGAAGATCTCAATGATCGAGGTAGAGGAAGAACTGTAGAAACTCAAGGTGGAGGATTATCTGTATTGAGGGCATTGTGGGAGATTTCGGATCTCAAATGATTTTGTATATACTCGAGTAGTTGGTTGGTTTGTTATATTCTTTAACCCACGGGATGGGTGAGGTCTGTCGAGGATTCGGTGTTGACAACAAGATGTAGATATCAAATACTGACAAACGTACTATATTCCACGATTTGTCATATGACGATCTTCATTGATGCCTTCTCAGATTATCACATTCATGAGTCCCCCCTTGCTTTGACAGCTGCCAAACCACAAGAAGCTTCAGCCACAATTTAGCACAGCCACAAGCCAAGAGAGCGTATCGCTGGAACTGAAGGAACAACTTGTTACATTCCCCCTGTTCCTCATGCATCACAATCAAACTGTCATCTTTTACTCATTTGATTGTTATTTATGATTATCTAAATAACAAGTCAACAACTCGGTTTTCAAAGATTTGTATACACCAGTCCGAAAGGATAGTGATGCACTATACTGTCGCATAACACCCGCGACGCGCAATCTGTCTGATATCATAGCTTCGTCAGCTCAACAACCACACCCCTCATCTCAATACGGATCTTTAAAACAATACTGCTAGAGATTCGCACATACAAACTTATAAGATGGTTGGTTTCAACGTATGTCAATCCTTGAGCGCATTCGAAGCTTTTCCTCATCTCCTGCCTTGCATCTATTGACATCCCCTAGTTCTTCCGCATATTGGGAGATATTTCCCATACCCTCTCAAAATGCATCCTGATATACGCAATCCACAGGAACTCATCTGCCGAAGGTGTTTCCCCTCTCAGTCCCATGAAATGCCGATCAAGCTAATGGCCAACCAGGTGTTTCTCTCATTACTCAATCTCTCTATGCCATGGTCTTCATCACTCGCTATCTCGACCTCTTTTCGGGGTATTTCATCCTATGGAATTTCATCCTGAAGATCTTCTATATCGGTTCTTCGCTCTATATCCTATTCCTCATGTTACGAGTATATGCCCGGACGAGGGAACGTGAAAAGGCATGGAAGCTGGGTGGACTTTGTTTTGTGGGAAGTGCGGTTTTGGCACCTGTTTTGATGATGATTTTTGAGCGGAAGTTTGCTTGGGGCTTCATGGAGGTACGCTTATTTCCTAAGGGTGGTGTGTGTGCGATGCTAACATAATGACTCTAGGTTTTATGGGTCTTTTCCATCCTCCTCGAGTCGACATGTATCCTCCCACAACTCCTCCTTCTCCGACAAACTACTGTACCCACCGTTCTCGATTCTTTCTATCTCGTCACGCTCGGTTCTTATCGATTCTTCTACATCCTAAATTGGATTTGGCGATCTCTCGATATCAACGATCGATCACCAGATGCTATTTCCATTATCGGGGGAGTTATTCAAACAGCATTTTATATTGATTTTGCATGGGTTTACTACACTCGACAACGTGTCAAGTTAAGAAATGGAGGAGTGGTAGATGCAGATGATATAAGTAGGGGATGGTTATTGAATCGTGTTTTGGGCAACAAACATATGGCTGGAAACGAAGATGATGAAGGCGATGAGGAAGCAAACCCCGCAGGCAGCGGCAGACGAGAAATAGGACGCAATGGGAGTAAGTGGGGAGCGAGAGGTATCTCGGTGAGCGCAGATGATGGTGTTCTCGCAGGGGAGAGCCAAAGACAAGCATCGTTCGAAGGACAGGAGAGTGGTGTGATTGATGGAGCGGATGTGGATGGTGATGCGAAGATGAAGGATCCAGATGAACTGGCAAAGATTCTAGATGATGATGGAGATGAGAGTGAGGAGGATGGGACATTGCCCATACCGGGTGAGAGTAGTACTCATGGCGTGAGCAATGGTTCAGAGTGGAGGGGGTAAATGATATTAGTCATTTAAAAACGGGCATCTTTCAACGGACTGAGATTATTGTATTATTTGAGATATCAAATGGGAATTGCATTGGGATCTGGGATGGCTGATGGCTGGTGGATGTCATATATGGATTTCACTTTCTTCTAAAGCTAGATTTTCGCTCCTATCAAATACCCAGTTTTCGTCTAACACTTCACTTCACTCCACTTCACTTTAGTTCACTTCGCATTATGTGATGATGTTTGCCAGAGAAGATTCAAGATGGCTGGGTCGAAGATATTAGAGGATGATGAGATGGAAGAGCGAGGGTAAGGAAGGGGGTGGAGAAGTGTGATGCTGTACGTGAACTGTACTGATTATATAGGGAGGGGGCGGGGGTGTGGGGAAGCGGGGAAGGCGGAGGCGGAGGCGGAGGCGGAAGCGGAGGCGGAGAGGCGGGGAGAGGGGAGGAGAGACGGGGAATGGTAGGTAGGTAGATTGTCTTTTTGATGGGTTTTTAGAAGTCTATTTGAAGATTGGGTTGGGGTGGGATAGGATGGGATGGGATGAGATGCGATGGGCTAAGTTGGGTTGTGTTGAGATGGGGATAATGGGGATGGGGATGTTGGCTGCTGGCTGCTGGTTGCTGGTTGCTGGCAAAACTGTAAATGCTCTTGTCTCTTCTGTTTTTTTTCTTTCCATTTTTTCGGCGGGCAACGGGGGGGAGGGAGGCGGGGCGTTTGGAGAATGGAGGAGTAGTGTAGTCGTAGGAGTAGTATCAATTTATATTCACATAATTACAGACGGGTAATATAATCAAGGCTTACTGACGGTAACTATCAAACGTAAACCTTTGTAGAGATTGTGATAGGAATCAATACAGCAATTGAGCCTTGGAATTGTATGTAGAATTCTATAGATGGAGTTTTGAAAAGCATTTGGAAAATAAAGCGTAGAGCTGGTTTTTGCATATTTTTTTACGCGTAACTTTGTTGAGGATGGATTATTCTTGCTCTTTTGAAGGGAAAGATGATTTGATGGATAACTTTCAACTCTTCAATCTTACTTGGAGGATAAGTTCTTAAGTCGCTCACCCTACTTCTCGCCATCCCCCCCATTTGGCCAGCATTTCACATTAGGAACAGTCATTTTAAAGTATTGATAACTTAATGAATAATTAATATAATCAACCGAACATTTAAAGAGTGATTCAATATATATAAATTAATAGGTTTTAATTTTTTTCGATTTTTCTATAAAGTCTAATAGAGGATTATAAAAATTTTTAATTTTAATTTTTGATTTGTATATAATTAAATCCTATACAAAATTAAAATCTTTAAAACAAAGATTACATTTATTTAATAAAATCTTAAGATTAATTCTAATCAAATGTATTATTTTAATAATATATCATCATCTATAATTAATACATAATATAGATCTTTAAATTTTAGCGATAAAATTTAAGATGACAAATTTAGAATTTTATATTACTCATTGATTATAAATAATTTTGAACTATTTTTATTTAAAAGTTATAAATATTTTTTCTTAAAAAGTTTTAATTTTATATATGATTTTTCATACAAATCCCCAACTGAAAATTCTAATTTTTTATAATTCTATACTACTACTTATAAAAAAATTATAAAAAATTAAGATCTCTAAAATCTATTAGTAAATTTAGTTAAAATTTAAAATGTATATATTTATTTTCTAGAAAGTTATTAATACGTTAAAATGGCGGTTTTTAGTATAACATGCTGGCTAAATAGGGGGGGGGGTGGCAAGAAGTAGGGTAGGCGACTGTGACGAATATCACGTGCCTAAGGCACGTGATATTTCCTCACGCTAAGCGATACTATATATAAAAGAGATCTCTAAATCCCTTAGAGATCTCTTCCCTCCTTAGCTTTCTTATTCTAGTTAATTGACCTTTATTGACTCACTATAGTATGTGATCGTAACAGCGACTAATTTATAGTTTTAGTATTTATATACTACTTGAGTTTTTTAAGCTTTTATAAAATACCGCTATAGTTTTAAAAGAGTTTTCTATATTTGAATTTAATTATTTTATTCTTATCTTTTTATTATAGTAAATAAATAGAGAAATAAATAGAGAAATAAATAGAGAAATAAATAGTTTTAATTTTATAGATTTTATAATATGAGTTGTAGATTTATAAAAAGCACTATGTACAGATATCGATTGAATCTTCGCCTTCTGTTCGGAAAATGGAGATTTGGTGGTGGGGATGGGGATGGGGAGGGTTTTAGACAAAAATGCAGAATGGACAATGGAGGTGAGTTGATGAGATGATGTGATAATCTTTGAGTTTGATGATGGGGGGTTGAGATGTTTAGATGTTTCACTAAGGTATCGTTATTGAACCCTACTCTAGGTTATTTGCGATAGTTGAGTGTATGCAATTTTTCCAACATGTTTGCGAAAGCAAGGTAATATGTGCCGAAACTCGGGTTCGCAGTATGTATAGATGTTCAAGTTGAGTATAATCATCCCCATATCATCAGCTGGCTTGGATCACTTGATTATACGTAGGGTTTACGGGAGATGAAATGATACGCTGCGCTTATGCAAAGGCGAAGAGATGTCATTTCTAGATCCTCGCGGCGTACAAATCGATAGGGTTATTGCTGTCTGATTCTTGTTCGTGGGGTAGAGAGGATGCGTGGTAGAGATTGGATCCCATGCGCCTTCCGGTTGGCTTTGAGTAGATGAGAGGCATGGATGTCCAGGTAAGAGAACATCTGGATCTATTGTTTTCTGGACTATAGGGCTTGGTGTTGGGGAGTGTTGGGGATTGCTGGTGCTGGTATTGACATTGATTCTGGATATTAATATTCTCGCAAACGGTGGATAGGATTGGATTGATGAGTCTCCTGGTGAAGTACCAGTGATAGAGTACGTCAAAGTTTGAAGGAGTTTTGTGGACATAGTTCGTGGTTGTCCCGAGTTTCTGGTAGTGTTGGTTCAAATTTTCAGGATATAATTGAATCTGCGGCATCGATATCTACCCAAGCCCAAGCACCTCCAATCCGCCAGCAATCAAAAATACGCCGGCTCCAGATCCATCGCCTCCTCGATATCCCTCGCAGTTTCGACATCCCCTCGAACTCTAGCCTCCCACAGATCCTTCAAATCTTCCTTCTGAGCCTTCAACCACTCAAGGACGGGATGCAATAGATTGAGGATGTTATCGTACTCGCTACAACCACACACACATGTTAGTGCAATCCCCAAGATTCGACCCAAAGAATGACAAATTGGAACAACGCACCTCAAGAGCTCAACTTGTCGCACTCTGGGCGTGATGCTATCGCTGGCTAATTGTCTTCTCTTCCTCTCCATGACCATGATCTTGAAGTTGGTATTGAGAAATCGGTCTTCGTAGCGGGCGATTTGCTCGGTAATTGCAACCTCGGTTTCGTCCAACATCTCCCAGTAGGCGAGATCACTGTGTATACTCTCGATATACTCATCAAAGTTCATCTCAAATTCGTGGGTGGTATTATTTTGAGACATGTTTAGAGCGTAGATGGGTGGCTAAGATTGTAGGGGCTTGTGTTTTCTTGGTACTGGTGATGGGGAGATATTTGGTTACTACTTAGGGCGGATACTAGTGAATTGAGCAAATGGAATTTGAGTACATGAGAATTGGTGGAAATAAAAAAGTTTTGTTTCCTCTCATGAAAGCCTTGCCGAGTAGTCTTGTTGAATTGCGGCACTTGATGATATACCCCAAAAGAGGAAAGGTAAGACCCTATCATAAAGGCCTACCACAATATTATAGGATTAATTTTACAACCAATTAATATGATGAAGTTATATGGTTGTATGCTCAAATCCGACGCAAATCCTACTAAACTAGAAGTTCCTAGGTATTCGGTAAAGGAGAAAAGTCATGTTCCTTACCGAGATTAACCGAGCATTAGTCTGTTGGTTTAAAGAGGTCGGTTTAAAGAGGTCGGGAGTATACAAAGAATGTCTAATGATGATTAACTCAGGAATTAAGAATATATCGTGTGTTTGTATTGATTAGGGAAGGTAAGTTGTAATTCCCTTGATGTGACAAAAGTGAAGCATCACATCAAAGCCCACTGAAGCTTTAACATATTCACAGTGCTAGATATGGACACAAAATAACTAAAGGCATCAAGATATCATGATTTTCACACAGATAAACTATCTTGGACAATTGTAAGTTGCTTAAAGCATGAACCGAGAATTGTATTTGGGTTAAATAGATAAAGAAGTTTGCAAAGCTTGATGCCACTGCTTGTCGACAAAAGCAATTACATACATGCCCAATGCCCAATTTCCTGTACTTCGACACGATAAAGCCAAATACACAATAGTCTATATGATTAAGACCTTAATTGAGACCTGATCTCTTCTTCACAGTCTCCATATTGCTTGTTCCTTGGAGGATGTCCTCGAAAAATTCCTCGCGGGGTGGGCGCAAGATACCTTTGATGGCAGCTTTCTTTTCTTTCTCTCCAACCTTCTCTCCAGGGGGCGAAACAATACGATGCTGTTGATCTTCAGTTGTTATAGGTGCCAATGATGCACGGCGACCGCGATCTCCCCGAGGAATTGTTGTTGGAAGTCTGGAATTGTTGCTAGCACTTCCGAGCCGATGTCTTTCTTGTAGATCCAGCACCATAGTAATAGTGCGCGACAAGTCCTGCTCAATAACTTTCATTGCCCTCACCAGTGTCAGTATTGCTAGCTTTGATTATGTAGAATTGTAGGATTGTACATACTCGAGATCTTGAGATATCACTATGTTTTTGAGCTTCTGAATGCAGTATCTCACTTCGTCGATTTGGGAAGACAACGACGTTTGAGCACGCAAAAGATATGCCATGCGATCTTCTAAAGGTAGGGTTTGCATCTTGGCATTGATTTCGGTGATGCCTCGGAGGACTTTTTTCTGATATTCTTCGACGAGGCCTGGGGTGGACAACTTCAGAGTATGAGACATATCTGCTTTACATATGAAGATAAATATCTAATGATAGATAGAAGTGTCAGTCTTTAAATTTGCATGGAAATAGGCAAGTCGGCAATGGAAATAACAGAGGGTAAACAAACCAGAGGTAGGAATTGGTGTAGACTTTGTGTTTTTCTGAACGGTCTGGGGAAGTGACTTATTAACAATCTGATTAGTGATTAAAGAAAAGATGTGTGCGGCCTATAATTATTAGTTACAGTTGCTGTAACAATGGTTTCATATATTTGAATGAGGTTGTCAAAGGGAATTAAGTTTTGAATAATTTGGCCTTTGCTTTCAAGTGTCTAATAAATTGCCGATAAAGATTATAATAATTTAAATACTCCAGGGGCTTCTTGAAAGCGGTTTCATAGTACTGTAGTTGATTGAGGAAGCTGATGGTTGGCACAGAGATGAAGGGAGAACTAATATCCCTTTATACACATGATGAACTAGATGGTACAGCATTAGATTATCATAAGAACTGCAACCCAGATTCAAAACTTGCAATGACTAAAGCCTGTTAATGTTTGAACTTCAAACAATTGCCAGAATGTATACAGAGCCACGCATATGTTGAACGGACCTGTTAGATCCAAGACATCATATGTATTCAATCACAGGATACTCTGATTCAGAAATGTAACAATGGTAAGAACACAGCCTACGGTGGGAATAGTATGTCTCACAGAGGAAAATAATATACAGGTGCGAAGATGAGCCACTTGGACCTGAGAGATTGTGATTCATAGGGCGCATATCCGCAAAAATGTTGTTTCAATCACAGTAGAAATAGGGCAGAATTTATTCAGTAGACGATATAATCAGTCTTTGGAAAGCTTTTCGTGAAAGTCTTTACTCATTTAGTTGTAGTCTAGGTCTCTCAAAGCTTTATCACTTTTAAATTACCATACATTCACACGCCCAGGACCTTCCTCTAGATACTTGCGAGATGTTGTACTCTCATATGGCATCGATATTAGAAGCTAAAAGCTTTTGAATTATGAAGAACGTTCTATACCTAGCCTTAAGCCTTTGATTATTGAATGGCAAGGAACGGTAAAGTATCCTCCATCATTCTGCCCAACACCGCAAATTCAGCATATATGGTACATGCAAGACAAAAGCTAATAGTCAGAGGTGTACAACTATAGCCCCATTATAGCTCTGATTGATTCGAGAAAATCTCTGTACCGCTAACTTGCTCTTTCAATGTTTTGACATCAAGAAGATGTAGGTATTTCCACTGCGGACATTTTTCATGATCTCGAAGAGTCTGTAACAAACGATTAAGTCAGCAGAGTCTTAAGAAGATGAGATGCGCTGAAGATGTATCAGAGAAGAAAGAGAACGTTACTACTCACAAGTTTACTTCCATAAGCCCCATGTCTCACACCAAGGTTAAACATCATCTGTCTTCTTGAACTTAAATGAAGCTTATCACTAGCATCTGAGAGGAAATCATCCACTTCTTGAATGCGGACTTCTATATTATTTCGCATAGCTGAGGACTCGGCCATCAATACCAAGGCGGTGCTATAATGGAAGAATAAATCAGCATGTAGATACTCTCAAAGAAGTAAATAGTTCTCATAATAAAGTCAGATTGTCGGACTTACTTGATCTTATGTTCCACAGATTTGTCGTCTGTGACATCCAACTTTCGCAGGAGGAACAAATATTCCTCGGCAGTCTTGATATCCTCCTGGAAGTCTTGGAGATGCTCCTTTAAAATCTCTAACCTGGCTTCCAAAGTATAACGGAAGAGACTATTCAATTGATTGTTTACCGAAGCTATGATGTGGCGATGTTTAAGGATTACTGTTTCCGAATTGTATTCACACTCTGATCCGATGAATTTTTGACGTCTTCTAAAATTGGATGTAGAATATGACGACTCTTTTGACTCCTCTTCCATGCCATTCCTGGCCATTTCCTCTGGAGACAATGGGTTTTTGTGCACTAAAAATCGCTCCAGTGTTGATGCGCGCTTTAGTATAGTATCTATCGCTTCAGCCCGCGTCATGGTTTCAAAGTTCTACAAAGGCATTAAGTCAGTCAATGGTTAAAAGACCCGCATCCGTGAATTGATTTCTTAAGTGTTTGAACACACCTTTCTCGGACATGCTTCCAAGTCTTTGTCAGCAGAGGAAGACATGCTGCAGTTAGCTTTTTCTTGGAATTATGGATTTCGCTTGGATGGCGTAATTAGCGAATGAAGGATTCGAATAGATTTAGAATCAAAGAATGGTCTAGATGAAAAGTAGATTGAAGTTACTAGATGATTCGATGAAGCTATAAGTCGTGTGAAGATGCTTTTATGGTCACAGATACCGTATTTGTTTGCACCAATTCGTAATGGGACTATAATCATGTGTATATGGATAAAACGAGGGTCGTATTCTTAAAGGCTCATTAAGCCGTAAATACTTTGGCAATCTGGGTAGTACATCAGAATTGCACTTTCTGTGACCTCCATTGAGAGTAGCTCGGAGCAAACAAGCGACGTAATGGGGGGAGGAGGGGGGGGGAACCTGCACAGACCCCGCAGTAGACAAAGCCGTATATTTAAATGAATTAGCCTTTATGGAGCAAAGTAGTTTTGATATCTAATTTCGACATTAAATCCCTGAAGCCGTATCAACCAACTTATCATACTTTCCTCAAGAAACAAAAGATGGCAGGTCAGAAATTGCGCAAGGAGAAATCCACCCCTCCCAACAAGGGGAATAACTCAGACTCCGACTCTGCAAAAATCACGGGCAATCAGGCTAAAGATAATGAGATTCAATTTCTCAGGGTTCTCTCCTCCGTTGCAGTACTTGCTCTCCTCATTTTATTTGCATTTTACAAATACGAGGTTTCCCGACTTGAAGCACAGCTAAAGGCCAGAGATGAACAGCACATCAAAGAGTTAGCAGATAGATTTATATCGGCGGGAGGAGATGCCTCCATCTATTTTTTGATGATGGACCAGTTTATTTCTCTGATTTACATCATTGCGATTGTGGTTGGCGTGATTACCTGGTGGTGAGTAAAATTCCCGCAATTCATTCGAAATGTAAGTTTATTAATATGCGTGGAAGTCTCAAAATTAGTGAATATTAGTCTCATATCCTGGCTACCAATGCGGGACCGACACCAGTTAAGCTTTTGCAAACATTGATGCTTCTTTAAGAGGGTGTAAAACAGCGCAACAAGTTGATTTTTGGATATATCAGAGAGCTTTTCATCAGATCAGGGAAGTGATGGAAACTAATTTTCTGCATCATTTTGGAAATGGTATGAAGAATTGTTCTATATCAGACAAGTCAAATCTTGTGTGCCATGAGTTGGTTCAGGGTGTAGGCTAAAGCTATTTTTCTCCAAAGGATACTTACTCATATACAAGAAACTCATCGGGGTTGGGCTTATCTGGAAATTGTTGGTAAAGATTGCAATTGCCATAAGACTAAGAAATTTACGATTCTAAGTTGATGTTACATGAGACCAGTGAATGAGATAATTGGAAGATACCACTTGAAAGCTTTTAAATAGGCATGAGTCCTGTGAAAGAAAGAGGATATCATGATGGATAGCAAAGAAGATAATTCATATAAAAGCTGCATTTGATAGGTAGATTTATCTATTTATTCAGGGTAACATAACACAGTTCTCTTACGCCTCTCTCGAAGTACATTGTCAGACAGCTAGCCCCATTGCTACAAAGCAGAGCCCGAACGACTCCTTGAACCAGAGATATCAGAGAGAACAGAAACACAGTGATATTTGACTAACTTGGCAAAGTGTATATGGCGAGTTGTAAATGGTAGGTATCTTACCTCTACCGAAAACAAACTGGAAAGGGTTGTCCATGATTTCTCATGTATCCTTCATTTAAATTGTTCAGAAGACTGTAGAGTTTCCTCAGGATGGCCATTATGAGTCCATGTGACTTTTTCCATAACCCCTTCAAGTATGGCAACGCGCCTTCCCGGAGATATTGTACTTATGATAGATGTCTCGGCCAAGTTCTTCATAGTGCTAGTTGCATCTCGAACGGAAAGCTTTGTATAAGCTACCGAAATCTTGGGTGCATTGATTGAGTTAGATTCGGTGATCTGTTCAGTCTGGGTAAGCATTTTTCTTGAAATTGAATAAAAAAGTTGGAAATGATAACCTTCAGTGTGCTGGAAGCAGACTGCGAGACTACTTTCGCAAATGTTTCAAGACTGATTTGATTTATCGGCTGAAGATATCTCTGGTGATCATGCAGACATAACCCACGGAATGATATTCCCTGAGCTGGTGGCTTGTGGAGGGAATCATGCAAGTGAACGAGCTTGATATTCAACATGGTAGCCTTGTAGAATGAGACATCGACCTTCTTTTGAACTTGTCCAGCACCCATTGTTGAGATAGCAGGACCATGAAGCCGGAGACCATGCAATCGAAGCATTTCTAGGGCAGGAGGGTGCACTTTTTTGTGGAGACCGACTAGCTTTACATTGTGAATAGAGCGTGTGGAGGTGGTGTTATTGAATTGAAGTGCAGGGAAAGCAACATTGTGCATGCCACACCGAGTTTGTTTTAGCATTCGTAACATGTCTTTGGATTTGTTGCAGTGAAATGAAGGTTCAGTTTGAGTTGTGCTGCGTCTATAATAGATGTGGCTTCAGACGAGGGTTGTATCAACAGCTTTGCGGTCGAAAGTCTGTGACCAAAAGGCTCGAAATATATGCAATGATGAAGCAACCATCTACTTTTATAAAAGAAAAAATTTGTGAAATCTACAACAATTTATTTTGAAAATTGTGGTGGTGTGCGCTTGCGGAAGCTACTGTAGAGACCGTTTTGTAGCGACCAATCAATCGAAAGGACTGACCTGTACCTTTTAACTTCACGACGTATAGCTCAAAAGCGTTCGAAAAAAATGCTTGCTGAATTCCAAATCATGTATTTTATCTCTATTACTTTTGAATAAGTGCATTGATTCTATAACTCATAAAATGGATATTTCAGCTTCGCTTTGCTTTATTTCTATAATCACCTGTGATGGGTTAAGCTCCCCTGAAATTAGCGCACCAATGAAAACGGCGTGAGCACTAATGCCTAATTTGGCATAGATGAAATCATTCAAGCTGTCACTCTTAGTGTGAAAACCACCCGAACTCTTTATTCACAACTAGTAAGTCAATCACGAGACTCATGAGCATGTAAAGGTAGTCACGGGAACCGTACGATGAGTGTACGATAATATCTTTTCATCAGGATAAAATTAGTCATCTTTCATGTCGAAGTTTACAGTCGGTTTTAGAATTCATGATCCCTTAGTGATGCCTTGGTTCTACAAGATTCCAATAGGAACATTATTCTAGGATAAATGCATTCAGTGAGTTCAACTCTACCATTGCTAATAATTAGGACGGCCGCCGGCCGTAACCTAAGTTTTCGAACAACGAATTCGAAATTTTAATACTTTATATTATTAACAAATTTAGAAATTAATAAATTATTATATTAATAATAATTATAATAATTATAGTATTAATAATATATAATAGAACTATTGATTATATATTTTGATTAATATATAACTAATTAATAATAAATATATAATTTTAATTTATAATACAATAGTAAAACTATTTTTATTATATATAAAATAATAAAGAATTAAAAAATTAATAGTTTAATAAAAAAGTAAATGAATATTTTATTATTTTCATTATTTAAAAGTTAAGTTTTATAAATGTTCATATATTATTATTTTAGAAAAGAAATAGAAAAAAATTTATTTTGTTATAAAAAATTAATAATTAATAATTCTTTTTAGATATTATAATTATTTATTATTTTTAATATAATATAATATTTATTTAATAGTTTCTTATTATAAGGAAATATTGAAAAAGAATTATAGAAATATATTATATATATATATATATATATATCTTTTAACTATATTTTATTATAATATATAATTTTATATATAATATCTTTAAATCGAAAAAATATATTATAATAAATAAAAGACAATAAGTTAAATAAATATAATATAATCTTATAATTCTTTTAAAATTCTTTTCTAATAAATAAAAAGAATAAAATTTTAATATCTATTAAATAATATTGATTTAAAGTAAAAAATTATATTATTATATATTATAAATATTATCAAAATTCTTTATTCTTTTTTTAAAAAAAATATTATAATAATATAAATAATAAAGAAACTATTAAATTTTAAGAATTTTATATTTTTTAATAATTTTTTTTATTGTTAATTTATTGATTTTTGATTTTTTATATAAATATATATTTTTTATTATTTATATTATTTTCTTTATCTTTAATATAATCTAATTAAATAAAATTATCTTTTTATTTTTTTAAATATAACTTTTCAAGAACAAAATCTTAAAATCATTCTTATTTTTATATTATTTATATTATCTTTATTATCTTTATTATCTTTATAATCTTTATAATATATACGCTCTTACTATATTTTATTTTTAATATTTATAATTTCCGTAATATTAAATATATTTATATGATTTCCACGTAATTCCTTTAGAAGAACAATTTTCCAGCTAATAAGTTGTTTGAAAAATTTTACGTAATTTACGTGATTTTCATTTTGAATTATAGAAAAAAAAACCAAAAAAAACAGCTGATTTTCTCGGGGGAATAATTTTTCAGCCGACAAGTCGTTCGAAAACAAATTTAGACCATTGGAGATTGATTTAGTATTTCAGTGAATAATGATTTACCAACACGGTAGTATGAAGATATTCCTTCATATTCGATCTTTCGCTTTGCAGAAATGGAATTATTGAAATATCTAGGAGAGGGAGAAAAGTGAGGCTACTTGCGGAGTTCTTCTGGGAATTCATGGGTAGGGCAATAGATGATATGGAGCGAGGAAAAGCTCTTAACCCATGATACCGAAATTATTGCAGGTACCATAGTCACCTTGGCTGATTCCACTGCAGTTGTTTTTCTTTAATTCAAGCTGCTGGTTTTAAAACTAGTTGGAAGAAAGACTTGAGGCATGCAAGCTATTGGATGGTTTATTCAAATTCTGCATTCTCGGAAATTTTTACTGATGAAACTTCATAATGTTAGGTTCAAAATCCGTTAACAGTGTCAAATAGCACCTGGAACACTTTTGATTTCACTCAGTGCACATTATGGATTCAAGAAGTCTGGCATCTTAGTGTTCCCCACGGAACAAGATTTTGTACAGCATCAAGGAGCGTGAAGTTCCTTGGGAACGATATACAAGTACAGGAAGAATACTGTTGAGTTCATGATATGTCTACTTCTTAACGGCAGAATTTTTGAGTGGAATCAAGATTAATTCAAGTTTCAGAAAACTCAGGGTTTATATTTCCATCTAATGGATTAAGATCACCATAAAATGATGAAAGATTGTAAATCTCAAAATTGAGATCTTATTGGAGCTGTTGATAATTCGAATCCGCTGCCATCCTTGCTACTGAGAGACCAAAGTTGACATGAATTTCATCATAATATTGAGCAGTTTATAATCCCAACACGAAACTGTCTGGAAATGGATCATGTGACATTGGGTTGCTGTACGAATAATACGTCTAACCGTATTGGGTGTACAAGCACCTCGAGGACGTCTATAGAGTCGTCCTCCATTCCATAGATTACATAGAGAATGACAACGATGATATACCAAAAGAATTAAGTACTTACACTTTAACTGACCAAGTTTATACCAACAGAAACAGACAAATATCTGAGAATATACTACTTATAGCGATAGATCGAACCATACTTACTTCCTACCTTTTGGCTATCGGCGTAAATTATGTGCCAATTAGACTTTGGTTGTTTAGTTAGTAGGATAGGGATGAGATGGGAAAACTAGCAATTATAGCCATAGTAAACCAGTTAGGCACTCGTATCTTTCGTCGAATACCAGGCTAGATGCTTTGATTCCAGCCTTCAGGAAATACCTAAGTGGAAGCTATATCTCGAAGAATTTTCACCACCACTGAGCTCACCATATTCAAAAATGTTTCTAAATCACCTGGAAAAGATCATATTAATCCATACTACTAGCTTCTCGAATATCTTTGACTTGTCTATCTAGTGCTCTTAATATTCTCCTATTCCTCCCTAGAAGCAAACTATTCCCCAAGAGGTTCCCTCACAATAATGGTACCAGCCGATAAATATTGGGACTAAACATGTTATTTTGGCACGACTACAACCCGCACCAGTCATATTTTCGGATGCCACATTCGACTTGAGTCATCATAAGCTTGTACCTTATTTCTCCATGGTTGTGCTGCGAATGGGAATGCAAACATGTTCTGAGGTTGTCAGTGGTGGTAGAAAGAAACCTTGAGCGATTCGTCTTTAGGAAGCCAGAAATCTCTACGCACTGCTTTTGTACTGGTTAGCATCTTCCCAGGTAATTTGAGAGGCCACAAGAAGGCAAAAAAGGGCAAGAAATGTAGGAGACATACTTTGATTGCGACCGAGGCAGATTCTGTATGACATGATAGCGAGACGTGTCCATAGCCCACGGGATTGAGATTGGAGTTTCTTTGTTGAAAATTCCAAATTTTTCCTCAAGGATCTCGAGAAGAAAAGTATGTGGAACCATCAAATTGGGCCCGTCTGGTGGAGCGACAGAATCGGAGAAGTGTTTTTGAACCATTTCGCTCGAAACATGAGTAGTTGTAATGATAGAGTCAATACATAGTCTTCTGAGGGGAGATTTTGGCAGAGTCCCGTCCCTAACAAGATTGATAGATTCAATCATGTTATCACATAAGGGTGTTAGCTCGTCGCCTGGCTGATCTTCCCAATTTTTCAATGCCTCAATCAACGCATCCATGATGATATTTGCATATATTGGAGCTTGGATGTAGTCGGCCATCAAATAGCAGTGTAAAAGTTGTAGCCAACGCTGGGAAAGATTCTTTTTTTGTGTCTCTGCGTTAGTTTCTTTGGAAACTTGCAAGCTACTCGCATGATTGATATTCCCAGTATTAAGCCATGCCATGAATACTTCGAAGGTTTCGGGCCGTTCATCAGGAAAGTTGAGGGTTTTGTCGGTTTCACTCCATGCCTCTGAGCAAGCGCGCTCAAAATAGAATGACTGGGGTGATAAGAGACCTGAACAGGCCGCGAACTTCTTTTTTTTCTCGCCGGAGCCGACAGTTATTATGAAGGGCTTGCAAAAGTCCTTTCTAAGTCAGATGTTAGCTTAATGGGCTTGATCCACAAACAACTTTGGGTCTTACAACTCGAGTTTAACATTGGAAGTCGACATCTTGCACGGGTTTTCTTGGTAAAAGCTTCTTCATGTAAGTAAAGTTGATGAGTGCAAGATACTCAAGGTGTTTTTATGTCTGTTGGATGTGAGACTGGGTACTCTTGTTTGATAAACTTTTGTTGTAGTAATTAAGAAGACGACTTGAGGTTGCTGTAATTTGAAGAATATTGATAGAAGTCAAGGACCAAAACTCAAGCCCGCGTTGTTGGATACGGGTATGTTTCGACGAGAGTCCTACGCTCTGAGGTAAAGTTTGAGTGGTAGCGAGCTGGATGGAGGAAATTTAGTTCATTATGGAAGCGGGTATTAACCAGAATCTTAGAATTCAAGCTGTTGTATAGTAGTGAACAAAAATGGCTTGCAGTAAGTAATTCCACAAACGGTGTAGGTCTTAGTCTAGATACCTCTAAGAAGTAAGCCGTACGATTTCGTCTTCTCTTAGGTCACGGGCCCTATTTGGATAGACCTGTGAAACCTTCATTCAACAATTTTCCCCCAAATTATCAAGAAAGCAACTCTAACTACCAAAATTTTGGTCGGATATATCATATACAAACTTTTAACCAGCTACTCAAGCGGCAAAAGATGCCGGACGTACGCCATCTCACTGCGTCTCCGGCAATGGTAAAGGATATCATGGACGAGATTCTGGTGCTCTCACTGTACGTTGTTAAGTTTTATCGATCGAGACATAGCTTGGTATAGCAAGAGTTTACTGACTATAGGTTTAGGGACGACTACAATGACATAGTTACAATTATTGTGGGAAAGGGAAAAGAGCAATTACGAGTTAATTTCGCAGCAAAGGTCTTGGGGCTTCGTTCTGAGTTTTTTCGTGTGAAAACAAAGTTCAACTCATTCATGAATTATGAAGACCACCAAAATCAGATAATTGATCTGTCAGAACAAAACATCGATGCAATGATTGCATTTTTTGCCTGGAATACAACCGGGGATATCTTTTCTGCAAAGTATCTCTCCAAGAATACGATACCAAGAGATGCAACGGTAACGACCCCTCAGCTTGATGGATATAGAGTACTATGGGATCAGCTGCTAGAATGCTATTTCTTGGCAGACTTCCTGGGTGCTCCCAAGTTCGGAAATGCCATAGTAGATGCTTTGTTCAACGCTATCGATCACGAGAGACATCATCGCGCAAATTGCGGAGTGGAGGTCGAAGAAAAAATCTTTCCCCATCAACCGTTTCCAAACACTTTACTTGATAATAACGAAAATAACTCAGACGACGAAGATTTGGATGATGATGACGAAAACGAGGATGGCAACGATGATAATCAGGGAAATCAAGCTAGGAATAGAGTTCCAGATCCTTTTGGGTTGAATAGACCTCAAGCGCAGAGTAGGCAAATGCTCGGTACTCTACCATACCAGATTCAACGAATGTACTCGAATACCAAGAAAGGATCGCCAGTTAGATATCTGCTTGTGGATCAATTAATCAACCAAGGTATGAGTTGCGATTACTACAAAGAACTACATAGTATCATAGAGGAAGGTGTTCCCCTAGAATTTCTTCAATCCTTGGCCGATGAGCTGATGCTCACTGTAAGAATAGCAGTCGGAAATAACCAAAATCATGGCATGAGAGCGGATCATAGAGCCGCAAAGAGGTGTTTATACCACATACATAAGACGGGTGAAAGTTGCTCCTAGTTCTAAACAGGGCATCGAGAAGTCAGCCCAAAAAGCTATCGCAGCTATTTATTAGTGGCGAAAAGTATTTTAGGTCTTATCGAAGTTGTATGTAAAGATATAAGATACCAAGTTGATGGGGAATCTTTTCTGTTCGTACAGAGTAGAGCAGAAAGATGCAGGGAATCAACTTTTGGCACAACCCACTTTCCTTGAACGAGAGGAAGAACAATTAGGGATGTTGTGGACTACACCTTGATTGGCGTTTGCAATCCAGATTAATGATAAGAAGCAGCAATGAATATTTAGATTGAGTATCATCATGAACGTGTCTCAATTCAACCAAACTATTAATGAATTAATCATTGCGAAAGGTGATGAATGTCTGTTAATTCTTCAGATCAACACAGATCTATTTGGATTGTAATCATGGTGTCGAACATATCAGTCTTTCATTACTTATACAAAATTTCTCCAGGAAAATTCTTGAACTAGAGGAGTTATATACAATTTCTAAGCTCATTCACGAGAAAAGATGGCAGTGACAAATCCTTGCACAAAAAAAATGCTAAATAGAATTCCCACGCAATTCGAATCAAAATTATCTAACTGCATGACAATTACGTACAAAAGGTGACAAGAAAAGTCACATGTAGCGAGATGAAGGGATTTTCAAACGCAACAAGACTTTTATTCGTCAATGTCAAATCAGCAGGCGGAGATTCCTTTGGTGATCCAGCTGGTCAGATTATAGAGGCTTACTCATGTTGAGGGATATGAATGACATGATTTGACTGGGCAAGGTATACAAAGAGAGCAGTTGTTTTGGTGGAAAGACCTAAAATTAGAACAACAAAAACGTCACATCCATTTCATACTAACAGGCAGATCATACACCATTTTCCCATTTCTAAGCAAATTTCAGAACACATTTGACAGTATAAAGCCTATCCCTTTTCCTGCTCAACACCTGGTACGGATCTGAATTAGCATTGTCAGTGCAAAATCTCACGTGATAAATTAAACTTATCATATGACGTCATGGCGACAGATATTGTTCAAATAAGCGAAGGGATAAAGACAAAATACAGTAGTTCATGGTACAGTAGTTCATGATACAGTAGTTCATGATACAGTAGTTCATGATACAGTAGTTCAAAATACAGTAGTTCGAGAGAATACACTAGAATCGAGCTGTATTTCAAGATCCAACCTCTACCACACTATCAACAATGCCTATTTAGTTCCCTCAGTGGCCGCCGAAATCAATTACTTCTCACCAACATCCCATGACATTCATAGTCGAGAAAATCAACAAGTCTTCCCAATTTTACAACTTATTATTTGGTCAAAGAAATCCATAGTCTCAGGAGACTTTGATCAGTTTAACAAAGTTAAGTCAGGTCATAGCATCGGGTGTCAAACACACAGCAGGTCTCAAAGATGGCTGCGAATGGTGCATTTATGAATTTGGCCCCGGGTGGACTGTTATTCCCCCTTCTCATGCCAAGCATTTTGGGTCCAAACTTCGTCCCTTTCATGCGCTATGATTTTGAAGCTGCTCATGAGGAAATTCAGAGCCTCATGGCTGGTATGGATCCCGATTCCTTCAATGAAATCACTGAATTTCTGTCCGTTCGTCAACAAGTCCTGAACAGCCGGAAGTATGTCCAAGCATTACTCAAACTAGCCAGAGCTAGATCCACCAAATTGTTCCATGCGCCTGATCCGGCAACTACCGATGAGAGTCTTCTGGCACCACTTTCTAGTGGATTCGATGTGTAGGTGTTCCTGACAACAAAAAATTATCATATTTTTGCTAATATTTCCATACAGGTACCACCAGAGTGATTACAATAAAGTAGTTACAGTCCTAGTAGGAAGCAAAAAACATCAATTAAAGTTCACCGCAATATCAGGAGCTTTAGCTGCCGAAGCCGACTTCTTCAAGCCTCTTTGTGATGATAGATGGAAGTGTGGACGTGCCAGAGTCATTGAACTTGAGAATCATCAGCCAGAAACCTTTGCAATCTTTATTACTTGGCTCTACACCCGGGACCATACCGATGCAGAGGGCCTCGTAAAGGTTTGTCAATATGGTCATGATCACTCCACCTTTCGGATTCGAAAATCCTCCCACAAAAAGAGATGGTTTCAACTACTTCACTGTTACTTCCTCGCGGACTATATTGGCGCACCGCAATTTGCCAACCACATCATGGATGCTTTGATTTTCGCCTACAAAGACTGGGTCGAAGATAACAGTTTCCATAAGGTCCTAAAAGAGCCAATATTTGAGGATAGAGAAACCGAACAGCTGGTTGAGGAAAATACAACCGATTTATCACCACTTAGACTTCTGGTTGACGATATCTTGTCTCCTTTTCTTGTTTTGAGAAGCCCGGAGGCAAGCACGAGTTTCCTAGAGCGTTTCCGTCGGCCGGTAAAGTTTCAAAACCATTCTCCTCTTCCATCTCAGGATTCTGCATTTTCAATGCCTTCACATCACGCCCATCCAAATCATGGAAATATCCTTTATTCAATGCATACACCAGATGCATTGCCAGATCTACCGCCGAGTCATCCCGTTCCGTCCCATCTACAAATCCCTCCACCTCAATATAACATACTGGATCCGGCATTGTTTGAAACACCTCACCCATCCGCTCGTTCCAGATTTAATTCCATGTTTCATTTGCGATCCGACTCAGAAGATCTGGCGATGAATCTCATGAAATCCGAATACTTGAAGAAGATTTGGGAAGGTTCTAGATGCAAATATCATATACATAAGCAGGGCAAAGATTGTTCTGGTGATGTGGTTCTGGGAATATCTTAAATGGTATTGATCCGGTCTCAAACGGGGTATGTGGTGCTTTGGTGACTTGATTTTAGCATTTACTAGAATTATGGTGAGCTGCAAAGATTGGTGGTTATGGTTGAGGGTTTATGAAAGGAATTCTTAATATAAATGGTGACCGCTGCCTTTTATGGTATAGTGGGGCCGAATATAACGAAATATTTGTATTCTCTACAGTATCTGCTGTCCCATGATGTTTCAGATAATGCTCCTATGTAATTAGTCGAAACATAAGCATTTAAGTCAATTGTTCAATCATCTCCTGCTCAACTTGAAATCTTTCATTTAATTTTGATTCCAATAGATGTGAGATTTAGTGATTATTGTATCTACCAACCTGGATCTATAGATTCAATAAGGATGAGTGTTGTTTGGGTTCAATCGATTCACATCATCACTTGGTATTTATATTTTCTTCCATCTCATTAATATTGCCCAAGCACTTCACATAACGTTAATTATGTTCTTCAGCGCCATTTCATGTTTCTGACCTAAACGTATACAATGGATAGTTATCTAATTGATCAGTAGATTCAGCGTATGATGATTTCTACTATATTCCTATTTTATACCCTCAACAGAAGTAATTCATGTGGAACCAAGTATCTACTTCTGAAGTTATGTCATACTTGAAACATAGCTATTTCTTTGAAAATAGAAACATTCATCAATCATGTATTTTCCATCGTGCAACGGTTGGAAGAGAATACTGATGCATCACCAGCAAGTTCAAAGCTAACAATGAATACCTCATCAAAGTCTTTATTCAACCATCCAAATCTGTCTGAGTGTTGATTCAAGCTGGAAATTGAAACATTTCTCGAATATCCGCATTAAAAGAATATCGAATATCTCTTTTTGAAGAGGGAAATTAGTAGAATGTTTATAACTGTAGTAATCAAACAATTCATCTGGCTGAAAAATCCACTCTTTTCTCAAGGGTTGGCTACCACTCATGCCGACCTTACTCACCGTATCCAAACCAGTGAACAAATATCATCACCATGGAAACTATACCATATCTCGATACTTTCTCTTCATGACTTTAACCAAATAGACGGCTAGGGACCGCATCAACTACGATAGTGTGCTTTGCTACCGTATTAGATGCACATATATGTAGAAGCTGTATGCGATGTAATCGTACGCTAATTATGATGCAAGTCGTAGCATTCGAAATGAAAATGTTATTAAGGGCTCGGAAATGCTCTTCAAGAATACATCATCTCTTCCATTAACATCTTGATACAAGCAAGTACTACTTGCAACCAAGAAGATCGAAGAATTCTTAAGTGTTCATCTATTCGACCAAAATATCATAATCTTGTTCCTCAATACATCAAAATCCTCGATACATGCCCTTTTGAAAGAATCATCATAGTCAGAAAGAATATCATCAATAATGTCTTCCCTTTCAGAACTTTACAGAGACCTCCCAGAAGAAACAGTGGCACAGCAAACAGGTCTTTACCGAGTCACGAACACTCCTTGGTTAGCGGAAAACACTCCTGATGAACCCATCGTGCTCAGAAAGCAAGTGCCTTTTCCCTCTCCCTTACATGCATTCCGATCACATACACATCACATACACCTTCAAAGTCCCACCTCATACTAATATCACCCCAGTGAAGATTATACCCGATTAATCACCATTATAATTGGGCATCCCTCCAGCCCACTGAGAGTAATTTGGCCCTTCAAGCTCTTTTGTCAAAACTCTCTCTTCTTCCGCAGTATCTGCATGCCCGGCATCCCGGTAATCCCAGACACCACACCAAACTACATCCGCATTCTCCGCGAACAATTCCACACCACAGCCTCCCTTCCCTTCCCCTGCACCACAACCAAACAATGCGACGCATTCGCCATTTTCCTCTCATGGAATACCCATGGAGAATTAAAACAAGCCAAACAATTCGCCGGCATCACCAGCATCGATATCCACCAACGCTTGGCACAATACGTCATCCTCTGGGACCAGCTGGTAGAATGCTACAAGCTCTCCCAATTCCTCATCGCCCCCAAATTCGCCAACAAAATCATCGACACCATGATCCTGGCCCTGCAAGAAGAACCCTCCGTCCAGACCAAACGCAGGAAGCTCCACGTTCACGATCACGAAAACCCTCACATGCCCACCAGCAGGGAAGAATACGAAGCAACGATGCACTACCTAAAGCTCCAAGGACGCGAGGACAACAAAGACGCCGCAGACTGGATCGTCAGCGGCGTGCCATCCTTCGCCGCGTGGAATGCCCTGACTCCCGGGTCCCGCCACCGGATTCTTCGCCGCCCCGCCCTCGCACCCGATAGGAGACACGTGCTTGGGGCGACGCCGACGCAGATCACAAAATTGTATGCGGATACGCATCCGGGATCGCTGCTGCGGTCCATGATCGTGGATATGATCGTGTTGTATTCGACGCGCTACCCGAGATACTACGGGCAGAATGCAGGATTTGGAGAACTGCTCGGTGGGGAGGAGGCTGGCACCGAGGGGGAATTCTGGGTGCCGATGGAGTTTGTGCGGGATGTGATGGCGCAGTATGTGAGGGCTTCGCGGGGGAATGGGCTTGTGAGGTGTGTGGAGGATGTGGATAATTGTCGGTATCACGATCATCGACATGGGGCTATTTGTCCACCAAAAGCTGTCGTTGCACATAACGATTTTCCGGCGCCGGCGGCTGATGCGGATGAGCTTGCGGCGGCTGCGGCATTGCTGGTTTTGAATGCGGAGGGAAATGACCTTGCAAGTATCCCGAGTATAGCTAATAATTGGGGTGCACCTTTGGTATGAGGAATATTGTAGACTAGAATTAGTTATACTGCATTCCATGCCCAAAATGTTTCAATAACATCAAACACAAGATCAAACCTATCATTAACCATACAAAACCCGAAAACCCTCAATTCCAATACCTACCTATGTATTTATCTCAATCTACCTACTCATCCATCCACCAAGCCAAACATCTCCAACCCCCATTTCATCAAATCCAGTTTGGAATGAATAAAAACTTTATTTCTCACTCATACATCCATATAACATCCATTTATCGACTATTATTATATCATCATCAAAATCAGCATTCACCCTTATAAGACTTCATAAGAAATTATTGAATAGCCTCTCCATATCAACTGGATTAAGCAGTATACGATTATGTAACTTATCCATAATACAACTTTCATTGTGACTCGTGAAATTAATTTATAATTAATATAGATCATTACGGAATAACAATACCCATCAACTTATATTAAGCGAAAGGCCTTTGTATACCAAAATGCATCCATTTCACTTGAAATATTCACATAATATAAATAGATCTATAACAAAACCTTCTCGATATGTTAAAGATTCTTTTTGAAAAAATAAATCAAGATTTTGTAAGTTAAAGATATTGATTTTTAAAATTATATAATTTTGAAAATAATTGTTTTCCGATTTATATATTTTATAATAAAAATAATATAAGAATATAATTCTTTTAATTCTTCTATTTGAAATATCGATTAAGAGAATTTTAAAAAATAAATTCTAAACCTTTTATTATATATTAATATATATAAATACTTATCATCTAAAATATTTTGAATACTTTTATTATTATAAGAAATCTTATAATTTATTAAAGTATATGAGTTTTAGTGTGAAAATAGAGTAGGGAAAATATAAGTTGACTAGTACTATAGGATTTTGTTTAAATCAGAAGATGAATTCTATTAGTTAAACTTTTTCTTGATTATAATAATACAAATTATTCTATATAATTTATTTTAGTCGAGTAGATCTTTTCTATCTGAAAGTAGGAGATAGACTAGCATGTAACTCTTATCTATATTATTGAAGGAAGATTCCAGGTTACTTCCAAAGCATTCTTTGGGAAACTAGCACTCGCGGAAAATAAATTTTCAGACTATGGATTCTTCGAATTTTATTACTTAATAAGGGCTAGCCCCAAACCCCTAATCCTTATTTCGTTCGAGGCTAATAAAATTCTACAAATCCATAATCTAAAAATTTATTTTCCGCGAGTGCTAATAATAATAATAATAATAATAATAATAATAAAATAATAATAATAATAATAATAATAATAATAATAATAATAATAATAATAATAATAATAATAATAATAATAATAATAATAATAATAATATAATAATAATAATAATAATAATAATAATAATAATAATAATAATAATAATAATAATAATAATAATAATAATAATAATAATAATAATAATAATAATAATAATAATAATAATAATAATAATAATAATAATAATAATAAAATTAAAGAAAGAAATTATTTTTAAAATCCTTTACTATTATATATTTATTTTCTACTTTCTTAATTTTAATATAAATACTCTTAAATATAAATATATATCTTATTTTAATTATATTCTATATTAAATATATTAATAATATTCATATTATGTTTTTATACCTCTTTTTATTTTTATACCTCTTTTTTATTTTTATATCTCTTTTTATCTTTTTTAATATATTTTCTAATACTATTCTTTTAAATACTTTTTTTATATTATTCTTTCTTATTCTTTTTCATTTTCATTTATTTTATTTTTTACCCTTTTTCTATTTAATTTAAAATTTAAATTTTATAAAAAAGCTTTATAGTTTTTTATAAGTTTCTTAATATATTCTTAATTATATATAAATTATACATATTTATTATTTATATTATATTATTACATATTTATTATTTATTATTTATTATTTATTATTTATTATTTATTATTTATTATTTATTATTTATTATTTATTATTTATTATTTATTATTTATTATTTAAAAATAATATAGGCCTATATATAATAGCTGAAATGAAATAGCCGGAATAATTAAGCTCCAAAGGTAGAACGGAAAATCGGCATCAAAGATTAAGGTTTTTGATTACTAATGTTCGATCAATTAGAATTTTTGCGGAATACTTATGACCAATTATACAAACCGCTAAAGATTTAAAGTTTATGTTTTTGCATTTTGAACCTTCTATAGTACAAGTATAATAATCACATGATATAACAAATTAATGAACTAAGATTCTTCGAATCCATAAATCATTCAAATATTTTTTATATTAATATAAGTGTGACGGTTGTCACGGAAGGGATGATGACGACACAGCTGATATTGTCGATGTATTGGTGAAAACAATATAGTCAACGCAGCCAACGTTTCGGCAAGGACGAAGTATAGCATTATAGATTATAAGTAGACGGCTTAGGTAGCTTTGATGAAGATCAGCTTCACCACGTTACTTAATTCGACCGTTGTTACGACATGACAAAGCTTTCTATCAGGGCGGGTTTTAAAAGAGGCATACTCAAATATAAAACTTATAAATATTAAACGAAAATTTAATATAATTTTATATAACTTATAAATACTATATATGTAGTATATATTTCTATTTGCTATATAATAATTTCAAATTATAAAAAATATAAGAGTTGCGGCTATAGCTTATCGCACATCTTACGTTTTTATATTAAAATCCTCTCATTCTTAAACTTTTTAATATCTTTGGTAAATTATTAAATAATATATAAAAGATTATAATCTTTAAATAAATATATAAAGAATTATTAAAAGATTTATAGAGATAAGCTAATTTTTTTTATAATTTTTTTAATAAAAATATCAATTCTATAAAATTAAATAATATAGATTTTTTTTAAAAAATCGCTTATTTTATATAAGAAAAGCGTTATATATAAGATTTTTTAAAAATTTTCAACCTTTAAAAAATATAATTTTTTAAATAAAATAAATAAAAATAGATGATTTTATATTTTGTATTTTATTAATTTTAAAATAAAATTAATAAACATTTTAAGAATATATATAAATAATTATAAAATTTATTAAAATTTTTAATTTATATAAGAAAATATGAATTTTGTAAGGATTCTATTACGAAAACGTAAGTTGTGCGATAAGCTATAGCCGCAATTCTTATTTAATATAGATAATAGTATAATAAAATTTAAAAATATAAAAAGAATCAAGACCTTTAATAATATTATAGTTAAACTTATAAAACTTTATTAAATAAATAGATAAAAGCTAAATTCTATATATTATATTTTAAAATCTAAATATCTTTATTAATATTTAAGATATATATAAATGAACTTGAAAATATAAGGAAATTTATCGATTTTAAAAGAGTAAATTCGCTAATTACAATTGTACGAGTATAAGTATGTTTTTTATTAAAACTTCGAATTCTTTACTCTTTATATTAATATTATCACGCAAAAGTGATCATGTGATCCTACCATATCAGGAGTGGGGAATAGACCGACCAAACCTTTAATACCGATCTTAGATATATAAAGCACTCTATGCATTCATATTAGAGATTATACACCGCTCTTTAATTATATATAACCGAGCTCCCTATATCATGCACGCCCCTGTATCTTACACGTTTTAACATTTTCGAAAATAAATAATTATAAATCAATTAATCAATAAAATGATTTAAAATTTTATATAATAATAAATTAAAATAAATAGATTATAATAATTTTTTGAATATAAAATATCATATAGTGTTAAAATTAAAATTAATAAAATAAAGAATATAAGATTTTTAAAGATTATATATTATTTTTTAATATTTTTATTATTTTTGATTGAAGATTTGTTTTTTAAATTTCTTAAAAATATCATAATTTGATTTTTATATTGAATTTTTAAAAATAAAAGATAAAGAAAATTTAATACAAAAATAAAATAATTAAAAAAATATCTTATAATAATAATATCAATAAATATAAAACTTAATTAAATAAATATATAGAAAAATTATATAAAAATAATCTTTAATTAAAAAAACTTATTTCAAATTAAATTTAAATGATTATTTAAAATTTTAAATAATATAAAAAATAAAGTAAAATTAAAATTAAAGAATATAATTATATATTATATTATATAAAAATAATATATAATATTCATTATCTTATAAATTTATTATATATAAGTTTTTTTAAAATAAAAAATTATATAATTGTTTTAAATAAAAATTTTATAGTTTAAATTATTGATTTTCTATAGCGATTAATATACGAAAAATAATACTAATATCAAAAAATAAATTCTTTAAATTTGATATCGACTTAAATTTATAATATATTTTAAAATTCTTTTAATAACAATTTCAATTTATTTATATATATTACAAAACAAAATTCTTTGTTTAAAGAAGTATTATATATTATATAATATAAAGATAATAAGCTTTTCTTATATTTTTTTATAATATATTCTTGATTTTTTTTTATTATTAAATTCTTGATTTTTTTTAATAAATATAAAATTTTTAATTGATATTTATATAATATTTTATTTTTTTTATTAAATTACTTTTAATTTAATATAATAAAACTATTTTTAATAAATATTTTTTTAATTATCAATTTTTAATAGATTATATTTAATATAATCTTTAAATATTTATAAAAGATTCTAGTTTTTTTTTTAATTTAATTTAAAGTTTTATATTATAAAAAATATTATTTAAAAATAAAATAGTTAGTTTTTTTTATAATTTATAAAAAGTTATTGAATTTTTTATAATAATTGAATATATATTTTTAAAATTATAATTAATATTCAAATAGATTTAATTTTACAAGTTTTCTTTTTATAATATTATTTAAAATTATTAAAAATATATAATATTTCAATTTTATATTATAACATTAATAGTTTTTTATTAATTGATTTTATTTGTTAATTTTCGACTTTTTGAAAAGCGTGCAAGATACAGGGACGTGTATGATACAGGGAGCTCGATTACTATTTTTACTATTCTATAGTAAAAACAAAGTCTTCTAGCTTACTTAATATAACCTATTATATAATCTTAATTAATCTTATTAATAATTCTCGTATACTTGTATATAACTCAACCTTCGTAATAAATATATATATTAATATTATAAATTTTATTACACTTTAAAAATATCTAATAAAACTTGAAACCTTATATTATTTTTAATAGGAAACGTAGATCGTTGTAAAGCTAATCTTTATTAAAACTAATTAATGCTTTTTATTTATAATTATTTTATCTTAATCGGTTTTTATCATGCAGTAAGACAGAAACTGGGGGCCAAGAGAGGGACGGTAACGTAAGTAGAATTCTATAAAGGGGAAATAAATGGGATCTGAAGGATTCTGTTCCTTTATAGGACTAGCATAAATACATAATGCTAAAATGCTTGGTATTACATGCCGATCTTAACATTATCTCTCCTTTTTGTAATCAACGCCTCAATGATTAATTAATTAACTATATAAATTATAAATGCTATTTAATATAAATAATTGATTTATTTATAAAAATAAATAATTATTTTTAATAAAAATAAAGAATCCCTAAATAACAAATTAATTCTTATTAAATCATAATAATGTAATTAATCTTTAATTTATAATTTTTTTTTGTTTTATAAACGTATACTAATTTTTCTTTGGTGTATAAAATAATCCCTTTTTAATATCATTACGAACATTCTTTATTCGCTTTTTTATTCTTTATTAAAAAATTCTTAAAGTTATTTAAACCCTTATTATTCTTATTTTTATCAATATTTTCCTAAATATCTTCTTTACCAACCTTTTCACTTTTGGTAGCCTTTTTACTAAATTCGTAATCTTCTGCCCTTATTTTTTTAATACTAATCTTTTTTATTAGTTTTTCCTTATTAATTTGTTTTTTAGGTATTACAGATCTAGTGATTTTTAGTCTTTTGTTATAATTAGTTATATCACACTAATAGGGTATAGTTTTCTCAAAGAATCGATTTTGTTTGTATAAATAATATATCTTTTGAAATGTTTTTATTATTGAAGCATTTATTATATTTAATTTTATGGTTAGATTAAATATTTATTTATAGGTTTTTATTAATAACAATAATTTAAATTTTCTTTTTGTGAACAAAATATAATAATTTATTTATTTATTGAATAATATTGGTGGTTGTATTGTGTATTATTAGTATAATCTTTTTTTTATTAATTAAACAATTATTAATTGGTTGGTTTAGTTATATTTAATTTAAAACTTTTTATTATAATTTTGTAGGGTTATTTTAAATTAGTTTATGTAGATACTATTTTCGTTTAGTTATATATTATTATCTTGGCAAAATTGGGAATGTTTATTATAGAAATTTACGATTAAACTTAACATTCCTAATTTAATTTTTATGAATATTAATGCTTTAATGTAATGGTGATTTAATTTAAGTTTAAAATCTATTGTAGATAAATGTTTACCCGTTGCCTTAACCTTTTTTTTCTTTGAGATTATATAACAGTCTTTTTTAAATTTATTACATTTTATTATCATTTTATTAACTTTTTATTTTAGAAATTAGGGTTTATTCTCAAGGTTAATTATAGAATTCCAATGATTAATAAAGATTTTGGTTAAAAATTTTTTTTGATTTATATTCCTATATATTTATATTAATTCGAATAAATTGTTAATATTTTTCTTTAAATTTATTATATCGATTATAATTATCTTTTTTACATTTTATAAAATGTATCTGCCAAATTTGTTATTTTGTACATTTATATTATTTACTTTTTTTATTTTAATATTATTATTGTTAATTTTTTTTTTATTAGAACCAGATTTTGGTAAGCTTTTTTTTAAGCTTTTTAATAATGTTTTGTTTATTTTCTTTTTTGGTGATTTTATTGTTGTATAAAGCTTATTTATTTATTATTAATGTTGATTATTAATTTTTTCTATAATTGATCTTCTTTTTATCTTTTTTTGTTTTCTTTTTTTTCAATATTTAATTAGAAAACTATTTTAGTTTTTTTTTTATTGTTTTTTTTGGATAAATTGTTTTTTTTATAAATATTTTTTTGTTTATTAATAAATTAAACAATATTAATTCTTATACTTTTTCTTAATTAATATTAATCTTAATAGCAATTAGGTTTTATTAATCTATTTTATAGTTTTTTTGTTACAGCTTTTTTTTATTTATTTATTTTTTATATTAATTATAAAATGTTTTTTTTTTAATTTGATATACTCTTTTAATTAGTTTAATAAAACCTTATAATCATTTTTATTATTTATATTCAAATCCTGTTTTATTTTTTTGTTAATATTATTCTAAGCGTTTATTAAAAGCTAAAAATATTATAGTTTTAATAGTTTATCGTTAATATTAAATATTACTCTTAAATTATTTAAATTCATTATCATTATTATTTTTTTATTAATTAAAAAAATAATAATAATAGTATAAAAATTGTTATTATTATAGGATTAAAAGAAATAGAATTTTAAAAGCTAAAGTTTGCGATCAATTAATAATAATATTAAAGTTTTTATTTAGTAAATAAATTAAATTGTAATAATAATATAATTACTTTATTTAATTATTAATTTAAGCTTATTACTCCTTTTTTTTTTATTAAAAATAAAATAGAACTACAATTTTATTTTAATTAATTAATTATTAGTTTTATAAAGATTTCTTTAATGGTTTTTGCAATCTCAGCTTTAAGTTATTATTTTTCAATTTATTAGTTTTATAATTATTATTTATATTAAATTGCAATTTTATTAATTATAGTTTTTAATAAATTTAGGAGTAATCTTCATTATCTTTTTATATTATTTTAAGATAAATTATTAATTAATATAAATATTAAAATCATTTATTAAAGAAATTAGTTTTGTATTTTTTTAATTATATAGGTAACAATTTCTTATTTGAGAAGGTTGTTTTTATTCATCCCGATTTAAAGCTTTTTTTAATGTTTCTATTGTAAATGAATAAATCCTATAAAATGTTTTAATTATTTTTTGTGTATTTTTTAGATTTTTTAGTTTTTGCTAAATATCTTTTTTTTTAGAATAACCTTTTTAGTATATAAAGTACTCAAACTTTTTTCAATAATCTTTTATTTTTAAATTAAATATTTTTTCTACTTTTTATTTTAAGGTATTATTGTTGTAAACCTTATTTTTTACCAACTTTGGTTTTAATAGCTTTATAATATTATTTAATCTATTTATTTTTAAAATCGTTTAATAAAAATTTAATAAACTAATATAAAAAATATTATAATATTTAAACTTTATTAAAAGTTTCAATTTATAACTCTATAATTTTATTTGTTTTAATATTTTAAATAATCTTAATTTCTTTAATTCTAATTTAATATATTTTCTATTAATAAAAAGGTTCTTACAAAATAACCAAATTATATCTTTAACATTAAACGTTTGGGGTTTATATTTTTAATTATAATATTTTACTTAAGTATTTTAATAATATATCAAATTGTTTAATAAATTGATATATAAAGTTTTAAAACGTTTTATCAATTGTGTAATATCTTTTAATTTGTATTATATATTCATTTTAATATATAATAATAGTACAATTTTTCTATTTGTTTTAAATAAAAATAATTTTATAATATTTAATAATATCAAATTGTATATAAATTCAACAAAGTATAATAAATCTAATTAATTATTCTATTTTATAATTTATAAATATCCTTAAGAAAGCTTTTAATAATTGGTTTAATTTTTTGATTGATCTATCAATCTATAAATAAAAAGTAATTAATATTTTTCTATAGGTTCTTAAATAAATTATAAATGCTTCCCAAAATATGTTTAATAAATAAACTAGCTCTATCTATAATAATTAAATTTAGTATTCCATATTTTGTAAATATTTCTTTTAAAAATAAATAAACTATATATTATCCTTATAATATAATATAAACCTCCCTTCTTTTATTATTTTATAGGTTATTATTAAAATTAAATTATATATAGAGTAAAACGATTTATCTTTTCTATTAATTTTACTATTAAAATCTGCTTTTGATTGTAATATAAAGAAATCTATTATTAAATCAAACACTATACCTTTTTATAATCTATTTGAAATCGATATTAGTAATAATTCACTAAACTTCTTCTCCTAAAAGCTTTTATAACATTAGCAAGTTAAATAAGATTTTGTATAGTTTTCAACATTTGTATTTATTTCCTTCCAATATAAAACTCTTTTTATAGATTCTATAGTTACTATTTGTTTAAAATATCCAGCTATTAAAAAATTATAGAATTTTTATAGTAGTAATTTTACAAGTTTTTATCTAATAATATATATAATTATATACCATTATAATACCATAATCCATCATGCATTGTATATTTTAACTCCTCCAAATCTAAGTATTTGCTTTAAATCTTTTTTATTTCTAATATTAGTTTTTTTTGGTATTATGAAGCTTTTCTTAATATTTTTGGGAATGTATAAATTACTCTATATAACTAATAATGCTTTTAAGCAACCTAAATCGTATCGAACTCTATCTATTTCTTCTAACTTATTTAATAAGTGTTTTTTATTTTTTTTTGAATAACTCTAATATTATTATTATAATTTTATACAATATATCTTTATAACCTTCCATTAATAAAAGTGATTTTAATGTTTAATCTTGTAGTTTTAATAATAGTACTAATGCAACATCCTTATATTAATAATTAGCTTTTTTGGAATAATCCATCCACCAGGTTTCTTTTATCTAACCTATAAATAATTACAAAATCAATGATTATTTATTAATATTACTGTTTTTTTGTTTATTTTCTAATTAATAATCAAGAAATAATAAAATGTTTTAGATTATTATAATCGAAAATAATTGTAATTTAATATTAAACACCTTCCAGAAAATATCTCCAATATTTAATTGAATTCATTATAACTAATAGTTCTTAATTGAATATAGTATAATTCACTTCTATTAGTATTAGTTTTCTCAAATAAAACGCAATCGAATATTTATATATATTATTTTTATTGTTGCAACAATATGCTATAAATCACCCTAATTAAAGCATTTGTTTTTAGAAAATATAATAATATTAGTAAAAAATGGCCTAATAATAATGTTTTTGTAAACGTTTCTTTTAATTTATTAAAAGTTAATTTTACATTTCTTTATTTAATAGAATTTTATTCCTCCTTTTGTTTATTATATTATTAGTAATACTATAGCATTATACCCTTCTATAAATCTTCAATAAAAGTTGCAAAATCCTAAAAATAATAATATCTTTTTTATATTTTTTAGTAAAAACCACTTTATTATTAAGTCCACTCTAATTGGATTTTATAACGATATTTTGGTCAAAAACCATATAATCTAGAAATTCTATTTTAATAACTTTGAAAAAATATTTTTTTAGTTTATAAAATAATCTTCATTTTAATAGTTTTTTTAATATTTATTCAATATAATTTTTATATTTTGTTAAGTTTATAAAGTATACTAGAATATCGTTTAAATATATAATTACTATTTTGTCTATAAATTTTTTAAAGCATTTATCTATATATACTTAAAATGTAATTAAAATATTATATAAACCAAAAAGCATCACTAAATATTCGAATAATTTAAAACAGCTTTTAAACACTGTTATTTATTCCTATCCTTCAATAATACATATTAAATTGTATACACTTTATAAATTAAGTTTAATAAAAATTTTCGCTTTTTCTAATTTATTAAAGATTTCTAAAATTAATAAAATCAGGTATCTATTTAAAATAATAATTTTATTCAATCCTCTATAATCTACGCATAATCTCAATTTTAATAATCCTTTTTTTAATAATAAACAGAATTAGCGCTCCTACTTTGAATTTAGATGATTATATAAACCCAATCAATATTATCTTATCAATATATTCTCTAAGAACCTAAAGTTTATGCTCTACTAAATTATATATTAAATCAAATAGTAATATAGTTTCTTTTTGTAATATAATTTTGTAATCAATATCAGATCTATATATAAAGAAAGTTTCTCTGCTTTTTTTTACATTAAAGACCAAAGAATATTTCGTATACCATAATAAAATTCGCTTTAATAACACTTCAATAATATCCTCATCTAAATCCTCGGGTTAAAGCTAGGAAAACAATTACTATATCTATTGAAATATTATTTTCGGCTAATTCCGCCTTTTTTCCTACATTCCACATTAAATTTAAAAAAGTTATTGTATTTATAATAGCTTACAACCTAATAATTCCTTCATTATTCATTAATTCCCTTATTCTCCAGTCTATCCTAGGGTTGTACTAACATAACTATAGCAATCCTAGTATAATCTTACCTACTTTTAGATTTATCTCTCTAAATCTAAAATAATTTTGATTCTTCTATTAACAGATAATTAATATATATTTCTTTAATGATTAATAAGGATGCAGGTTTAAGGATGGTTTTGTTAACATCCCAAACTGCAAAGTAATAAATGTTTAATTATTCATGTTTTATTTGTTTTAGTATTTTAAGATTAATAAAGTTTGAGGTTATTTTAAAATTTATAATAGTTTTAAACTTTATTGATAATTCTATAATGTTATTATAAATAATAATGGTTATTTGGAAAATCAAGCTTATATTTGTAATTTATAGATAATTATATATAGATTTTTTTAATTCATATTTTGTATACAATAAAGCCAAAATGATATTTTGTTTTAATAATAATGTTATTATTAATAATACATACTTTACCTCTACTATTATTTGTTTTTTATTAATAATTTTGTTTTTTTGAGAAAGTTATTGCAATTTTGCCTCAATCTCTTATCAAATTCGCCTTAGCATTATAAAAGCTTTTTTTTTTTTTGCTTTTGTTGCTTTTATTAATAAAAAAAAGCAATATTTTTTAATTCTTTTGGTTTCTTAATACAATTAAAGGTTTAATAGTTTATACTATTATAATAAAAAACATTCTTTATTTGCTTTAGCTTTTTTTTTTGTTTTTTAAAATTTTAAAATGTTTAAAAATTTTTTTTTTAAGTTTTTTTTTTTATTTAAATTTTTTTATTTTTTATTTAAATATACTAAAATTGTTTAATAAAAGAGTTTTATTAAAATCTTTTATTAAAAATTATTTATTTTAAAAACAATTTTGTTTTTATTTTAATAAAGTTCTTTGTATTTTTAAATGATTATCTTAAATCCTCCATAAATTATTAATAGGTTTTTATTTAAATTATAGTATTACATTCTTTTAAGAATATTTTGATTTAGCTTTATTTTTGTAGTTTAATAATTATTTTTTTTCCTTATATATATTAAATTATATTTTATAACAAGCTTTTAAAGTAATTTATCTATTTTTAAATTAATTGTTTGTTCTTTTTTGTTTAACGCTAATTAATTTTTAGGTTTGCTTTTAAACCAATATCTTTTAAATTTATATTTATATAATAACCATTCCTTTAAAAGGATTTAATTATAGAAATTTCGCTATTTTAGTTGTATTATTATTTAAACGAATTATTTGGATATATGCTTTTTAATCGATTTTATTAAATAGTTTTTAGCAATTATTGCTTAAACTATTTTATTATAAATACTTTTTAATATAAAGTAATTATTTATTTTTATAATCTATATCCTAATATCGTTATTACTTTTTTCTAAATTGTATAAAATAAAGGTTTTTGATTAAGAATGGTTTTTAATCGAGTAAATGGTTTTATTCCTTTACATATTCGAATTTTCTTTTATTATTAATTATTTTAACATTTTGGGTAATAATTTTATTAAACGTAATTTCGTTAGAGCGTTTATAATTTAATATTATTATAATTTTATATTAATATAGTTTCTTCCTTTTGGTGAAAAGCAATTGTTACTATTAAGAGAGGTTACTATTTGTTTTTTTATTGTTAGTAATTTTTTTTCTTGGTTACGTTCTCATTTTTTTAAAGCTTCAATTTTGTGATATTGAATAGTAATGATAATTTGGGATTTTTGGAATATATTGAATATTGGGAATAAACTTATTATATTATTTTCTGTTGGTAGTATAATCTTAATTCTTATATATTCGGTTATTTCATCATTTATAATTTACTTAGAATTATTATCGTTATTTAAGTTTTTTATATTGATTAAATCAATATTGGTTATATATCTCTTTTGATTTTTTAATCAGAAACCAAGGTTAGACTTTAATCATATTCGCAAAATTTATAATAATATATAAATAATAAATGGTTTTAGTCTTTTAATTAATTTTTTGCCATTATTTATTAATTAAGCTTATATGGTTTATTTATTGTTAATTCAGAACAAAGTTAATTCTTTAGTTATTTAATTAATTATTTGTTTTCTTTTATACACTTTTTCCTTTTTATAAGATTTTCTTTTGTTTATTCAAATCTATTGTTTCCTTTTAAAGTTTTTCAGCGAATTTAAATTCTGAATATCGTATAGTTTAAAGATCGTCATTTTAAAGTTATTTTGATTGGATTAACAAGCCAACTTAGCTTTTTAGTTTATAAATCGATATTGTAAAAATTGATTTATATATAGTGTTTTTAAGGAATATTATATTAAGTTTATTTTATAAAATTATGATTTTTTCCTAGTATATTAGGGGTAATATTCAAAAAATTCGGTAATAAATTTTTAAAATGTTGTTGATTATTAATATTCAATTCTTTCTTAACAGGCCCAATGCTTTATAAGATAGAATTTAATATCATACAATAAAAACAAAAACTGGGGGCTAAAAAGAGGGATGGTAACATAAGTAAAAATTCTATGAAGGGAAAATGAATGGGATCCAAAGGATTCCGTTCTTTTATAGGACTAGCATAGGCATGTGATGCCAAGATGCTTGGCATCACGTGCCGATCTTGATAGTTTTTTTTTAATAATATTAATAACGTTAATAACATCGCTTTTGTTAATGTAAGAGTTGTGATGATAGCTTATCGCATACCTTACGTTTTTGTACTAAAAACCTTTATTTTTTTCACTCACTTTTAATATCCTTAATAAATTATTAAATAATATAAAAAATTTTATAATTTTTAAATAAATATATAAAGAATTATTGAAAATTTTATAAAAATAAGCTAATTTTTTTTATGATTTTTTTTGATAAAATGTTGATTTTATAAAATTAAATAATATAAAATTCTTAAAAATATCGTTTATTTTATATAAGAAAAGCATTATATATAAGATTTTTTAAAAAATTTCAATTTCAAAAAAGTATAACTTTTTAAATAAAATAAATAAAAATAAACGACTTTATATTTTATATTTTATTAATCTTAAAATATAATTAATAAAACTTTCAGAAAAATATATAAATAATTATAAAAGTTATTCAAGTTTTTAATTTGTATCAGAAAATATAAATTTTGTAGGGATTTTATCACGAAAACATAAGGTGTGCGATAAGCTGTAGCCGTAACTCTTATTAAAGCTATCGACTCTATCGTCGCCGACTCCTTTCGTGACGATCGTTATAATTTTTCTATATTTTTATTTTTTGAAATTTGAATATATTTAAAATTAAAATTAAGAAATTAAGAAATTAAGAAAGTCACTATCTTTATATTACTAGTAGTCTTTTAGAATAAATCCTTAAAATATAAATTTTTTACAGAAAGATATTAAAGTACTAAATCTTTACTATATATAGATGATAATAAGATTTCGTTAAATAATTATAAGTTTTATATCCGCCTATGCCTTTTTAAAACCCCGCTCGAGTATATTCCTTATATATTTAATTAATTCCTACGCTAAAAATGAACGGAGTCTTCTATACATATAATAATAATAATATTACTATTATTATTATCATCATTATTATCATTATTATCATTATGATCATCATTATCATTTATCTTTAGCCATACAAAAAACACTCTCTAATACCCTATAATAATTCACCCTCACCCTCCCCCTCCCCTATCTCTCTTTTAGTTGAATAAGCGTATAAAATAAGCGAACCACTCCTATCTTGCTTTCTTTATTTATTGCTATATACTTCCTTCAATTTCATTTATATATATATAATATATATATACATACATACATCCATTCATTCATTCATCCATCTATTCATCCATCCATCCATCTATTCATCCATCCATCCATCTATTCATACATTTATTTACTTACCCACCTATCCACCCACCCATCCACCCACAGCCTTCCCAAATCCCCCATCAACCTACCTCCCTACTCCCCAAAAACCCACCCACTTCCCCAACTAAATCCCTAGAAAACCAATCACCAAACCATAAAATCCATCTTGATTATACAACCCGCCCCCCCCTTTCCCATATATCCTATAGCCCCATCGTTACGCCAATTTTATATTCATACATCCATCCATCCATACATCCATCCATCCATCCATTCATCCATTCATTAAACCCCAAACTTATTCATATTCATTATATTTATCCCATCCCATCATCCCATCCCATGATCGCATCCCAAAATCCCATCCCATGATCCCATCCCACCAAAAATCACAAACCTTTAAATAGCCTCTACTCTACTCTACTCTACTCTACTCTACTCTACTCTACTCTCCTCTCCTCTCCTCACCTCTCCTCACCTCTCCTCTCCTCTCCTGTCCTCTCCTCTCCTCTCCTCAACCCACCTCAACCCACCTCAACCCAATAAAAAAACCCCCAAATCACCACCTCACCACCTCACCACCACACCACCACACCACACCTCACCCCAACCCAAAAACATCACACAAACGAATCCAAGGGGCAAAATGGATCATTAAGCTAGGGAAAATGAAATCAAATCAAATCAAATGAAACCAAATCAAATGAAACCAAATCAAAATCAAACAGATTACCCAACGAATTACAAAGAAGAAAGGAAGGAAGAAACAAATCAATATTTCCATCTTCACTCGAGTATGGATCCAAAGGTTATGTATGATATGATGATATGATGATATGATGATATACCAGACCCGAGCTTACCATCTTGGAATTTTGTCAATGGATTTCAAATCCACCGATCCATGCACTGGATGAATATGATCCAAGTCTTTCACTTGATGTTGAATCTGTTTCTGTTTCTGTTTTTGTTTCTCTTTTCGTATTTATATATAACTTCTAGATTTATCATCTACCTTGTAGTCTGTTACCTCGTGTATGTCTGTTCTGTGTATCTCTAACCCATGAATCATCCATCATCTCTCTCTCTCTTTCTCTCTAAACTATTCCAGAGTCAACCATCAATCTTAAGCTAACCAATCAGCCGCACTCTCCAAACATTTTGAAATAATTCCAATCCATTTCTCAGCATTCTCATAATCCTCTGCATCAATACTTTCAACCAAACCCGGGAAGACTGCACCTGCATAACCCGTCCAAAGACCCGGAGCATAAACTACATGTTTAAACCATGGTCTACCATCTAATCCTTCTGGGTACAAGAATTTTCTCTCTAAATACTTGTATTTTTCATTGACCGATCGAATTTGATAATAAAGTTTGATCTTGGATGCCCATTTCCACCATGGGATTTCCTGACCTGCTTGTTCAGCCAGGGTAGCTGCGGAAGAATCATGACGTGCTGCTACATCTTGAAGTACAGACGCACGGCTGTGAAGACCTTGGAAGGATAACTTGAGAGTTTCGATGTTTCCTTTGGTTTTGATATTGGTAGGACGGAAACGAGCTTCTTCATCTTCTCCATCCGATGTAGATTTGGCAATGATGGAATCCAATTTACTTTCGGTTTTTGCTAATGTAGCCTTGTAATGCATTTGCATAATCCGTGGCATTGAAAGAAATAATTGGAGTTTTCGGCTAATCTTGCCGTGTAAAGAGCCCAAATCTTTGAGATGGCTTCATGGTAATGGAATCCTGGGTCTCCATATGTATCCATCCAATAAAACGAATCGTAATTGGAGTGATAATGGTAAATAGGTCCAGTACCACCCTCATGATTGACATCTGGTCCAAATCCAATATCGATGGATGGAACACCAGCAAAGTCTTGGAAAGCTGTAAAGTCACTACCACTACCCATAGTGTGAATAACTCCATTCCAAACATCTCCCACAGTTTGACCAGGGACTGTCTGATTTGGTGATTGAACCAAGCTTAATACTTCATTCAAAGCTTTGTTGTGAAGTGGACTTGCGGATGCTCCAAAAGTAGGCCCACTGGTTCCCACATCGCAATTAATATATGCCACGTTGGCATTGTTTAGCCATGGTAGGTATTCCTCGACCCATTCTGTTGAACCAACTAAACCATATTCTTCACCATCCCAACTTGCAAATACGATGGTACGTAATGGTTTCCATCCTTTCGAAACAGCCACACCAAAGCTACGAACAACCTCATTGAGAGCTGCTGAACCACTGTTTGGATCGCCAGCACCACCAACGATCCAAGCATCATGATGATTTCCGATGACAATAACTTCATCTGATAATGTACCGTTGATTATACCAATTAAATTCCAAATAGGTGTTGTGACATATTCAACATCATTGACAAGGTTAAGTACGAGATCATCTGGTGAAGGACCAATGTTGTATTCAACTCCTTTATATGCCAAACCCAGGTTTCGATCCCACCATTTATTCAAATCTTTTGGTCCAGGTCCGATACCATTCAAGGATTTGAGGATGGGTAAAGCATCGACGTAGGAGATTGGAAGAGACGGAATTGAAGGAATTTTCCCTTGAACAGGTTCACGTGGAGCTCCAGGTTTCGATGGATATCCTGGGGTAGTTCTGAGCAGGTTAGCTTGATATTGAAGTACCGGTGAAAGATAACTTACGGATCTCCAGGTGCAACACTTAAGTATTGAGCACTTCCTCTTTGAACACTGCTTGGATTTCTCGCGGGACCATCTGGGTATGCAATAGCTCCATTCTCCTCAGTATTGTCTCCATCATCACCCGGATCACTGAAAGAGAATAGCGCCAACCATTCCCAACTCCTCTGCACGCTTGATTTTGAGACCACGGAAGATACCACCATATCTCGCAATAGCAATCTTTCCTTCCAGACTAACATTGAGCTTCAATAAGTCTTCAAAGTCTTGGTATGTGCCATAATTGACATAAACATAAGGGGCGGTAACATTTCCGTATGCTGAATATCCGTGAAAGGTAGGAATTCTGTTGGCAAATCCAGTTGTTTCATCTTCTTCCAGGACATCCTCTTCCAAACTCGCTTCAAACTTAATCTTTAATTCATCGACATCGGAATTTTCGCCCTTCTTCTTTTCGTATAGAGCGAGTCGATGACCACGAGGATAATTGAGATAAACATCATATGAAATGACTTCCGACTCGATACCAAAATTCCTGCCATTTCTCTTGGGTCCACGTAACCTGACTCTTATTTGTTCCGGCTACATGAGGTCCAGATGTGTAGTATTTACTCCATTCCCGTGCCTTTGCTGCCTTGGGAGTATCGAGTAATATTTGTTGAAGTTCTTCGTAAGTGATAGAGGTAGATGATACCTGATAAAGATTTATCATCATGCCAATGTCTAGGTTGTCGAGTAATGAATGTCAGAGGAGGAGGAATAGGAAAACGGCGACCATCAAAGCACATGTTGTTGCGATGGTAAAGAATCGACGAATGGTATGATGTTGACATCTTTGCCGTTGTTGACCGATGACAACTGTCGCGATCAACGGAGTATGCTCATCGCTATGCATATTCTTCTCATCTATGATTCTCCCCATGATGATGGATGGTTAGTCAGGGAAGAAGTAGGTAGATTGAGAAGTGAAGAGAAGAGAAGGGAAGAGAAGAAAAGAAAAGAGAAGAGAAGAAAGGAACCATCAAGAGATGTTGGTTGCTTTTATCTATGACTGACGATAAAGCAAGGACTGATTGCGTTATTTGAAATTCCACTAGATTACCAATTGTAGCTGGTAGATAAAGCTGGAGCTTTTATCTACGTACCTGGAGTATACCTAGAGTGTATACCTAGTGTATACCTAGTGTCCGTATACCTAGTACTTGTATACCTACCTAGGTAGTGGTTACCGGGAAATCGATCCGTCCTGTGTCAAAGTAAAGATGCGGGGAATTAATTATCAATTACTCTATTCACGCCCGCAAGCTAGAAAAGCTTCCTTGGTATGACGGGATGATATGATGATATGGTGATATGGTGATATGATAAAATGACAGACAATATGGATAAATAGTTGGAAAATTGGATAATTGAACCCTCCAAGGCTATTCTGGATTGTGATGATTGATGATTGATGGATGATGAATGAGATGGATTTGGATATGATCGTATCTACCTAGGTATGCTCCTCCGTCCCAGGTGGCTGTCGGCAGTAGTTAACCTTCGGTAGCACAAACTGATAAGAAACGAAAAGCGGAGAAACTTCCATCCGGTGACTAATCCTATCAGAAGTGAAAGGAAGGAACAGAATGGACTTTATGACTCCATTTAGTAAGTACTCGTAGTCTTGTACGGAGTACTGCAGAACGAGATGATTAGATAATTAGATAATCAGATAATTAATCGATGGCAGCTAGTTCTAGTATTAATAAATGATTGATTGTTCAAAGAGGATAAAGATACTTAAATGCTTAAACGGGTAATTAAAGATGATCTTGGGATGAAGTAGATACTACTAGGTCTTAGGTAATTTAGTATCATTAAGAAGAAGAGAGATACTTAAATGCCTAAATAGGTAATTAAAGTTATTAATCTAGATATTATTATTCTTTATATTTATGAATATTATTATTACCTAGGTAGTTATCTCGAATGAGTACGATAAGTAAATTCTAGTTATTATATAAAAGAATATAAAAGAATATAAAAGAACAAGAAAAGAAAGCTTTAAAGTAACCAATCGACTTATAATTATAATAATGGCACAACCTTGGAAAATCAAAAAAGTCTGCTTTTAGTAATAACATTTTCAATAAGGCTGACAAAACAAACCATCAGTAGTGCAAATGGTGGGGTACTGGGTCTGCATCTCCAAGTCACGTGTCGTGTCTCACTGAGTCCAAAGCCATAATCGGTGTAGAATCCTTGAGCTGGTACTGACTGCATGGAGGAATCTGGATCCATTGAAATCAGTTAATGACTCAGGAACGCATTCACTGATTTCCCACTCGACCAATGAAGATCCATCCGCCCCTTCCATTTTATGCATGTTTATCCCATCTTGATGCATTGATGTCCATGGATATATTTAAACAAGGGAAGGTTGCATTAAATCCTCATTAAGTCCATACACTTATCATAATCAGGAAAAGCGTCCCTGGAGATGCTGCACAGTTGCAGAGTCGATTTATCTTTTGATCCACCTGACTTTAATGCCTTTTCGTTTTTGTAAAGTATATTTATCACCTGGTGGCATTTCTTACAAACATTGCTTGCTTATATATTCTCTTTCTCTCTCTCTCTCTTTCTCTCCATAACAAATATACACACACTCTCACATCTCACACTCTCACACATATACACTTCAAGTCTCTCTCTTATACTTTATATTCTCCCATTTCATTTCATTTCATTTCATTTCATTTTCTCTTCATATCAACTCTCTCCTCCTTCTTCCTAACCAGTCCAACACGTCTCACCAATCTCGCTCATCATATTGTGGTATTCCATGCTTACTTCGAAGAAAGATCATAGTTTCGATTGTCAGATTTGGGAGGTTGAGAAAGTTTTCTTACCGCCATCAATATGGTTAAGACAAAGGATTCTGCTCCAGCAAAACTACCAGTTGCTCAACTCATCATTCTTGGTAAGCTATTCAATCATCTCGCTCTGTTTCCAAATGTTCGGCAGATCTTCAAATCGTTGAAAGTTTCTTCGTTGTGGTTGACGATGATGGTGATGATGATGATGAAGAAAATCAATGCAAATACAATAGGTTAATGATACACACCGCTTCTAGTGTAACCATTGCACCCGAATCTCTCCTATTATCTAGTCGTGTTCATTTTGAAATGAAGATAGTTAGACATATCTCTTCTCTTGATGTTTGTCCTTCATGCAAAATGGGTGATTGGAATGGATTTTTGAGGACAGGATGAAGGTTGTTGTTCAATTGTGATTTTTTCTTTTTCATGCTTAAATCGAATCGGATGTATTCTTCCGGTCTTACCATCCATCCATCCATCATCATCAACATCAACATCATCATGTAAATCCATTCAATCAGCAGATCATTTGAAGGCGAATAACACAAAAGTTCAATCTCTCTTTGTCGACCTGTCCATACTAACTTCTTCAAGCAATATGTAGATTCGCAGAACCAGTCGCCTTGACTTCAGTCTTTCCATATTTAGTAAGCATTTTAAATCTTCTTGGAATAATCTTATCATGTGACTAACATTTTATAGCCTGAAATGATAGAAAGTTTCGGAGTAGAGAAGAAAGATGTAGCACAATGGGCAGGGATAACATCTGCTGTCTTCTCACTATCCCAATGTATGACAGCCATCATGTGGGGTAGAGCTTCCGATACATTCGGTCGTAAGCCTGCAATTTTGATGGGTTTAACATGTACTATGATATGTAGTATCATATGGGGCATGTCAGTCTCTTTACCTATGGCAATTATTGCTAGAGCGCTTCACGGAGCATGTAATGGAAATGGTTTGTTCCCGTACGACACTCGGACTCTGGATGGAAGCTAATGGGTAATAGTTGGAATTATCCGAACAATGGTAGCAGAAATGGTTCCTGAAAAGGAGTTACAACCGAGAGCATTTTCAATCATGCCTTTAGTATGGAGTCTTGGATCTATATTTGGGCCATCATTTGGAGGATTTTTTCGCTCAACCGGCTCAAAACTTCCCAGATCTTTTTGGAAAGAATAAATTTTTTCTTCATTTCCCTTTTGCACTACCAAATCTCATTGCTAGTTTTCTTTTTATGATTGGCATCACAACTGGATTTTTATTCTTAAAGGTACTCTCAAGAGTTGCGGTTTCCGGTCCCTGCTAACAAACATAGGAAACCCTAGAATCAAAACGTAATAAAACCGATTTGGGCATAGAACTGGGAAAGGAAATAATTAGCTCTTCCAAAGCACTATGTTGGCAACCTAGATCAAAAACATCATTCTTCTGGTCACCCAGCATACGATGAATCATCTGAATCACTCCTCAGACCAGCATCTGCTTCCGAATCAGATTCAAATACAGCTTTCGAAGATAATTACGAATCCTCTAAATTGAAACGTCCAGTTTCCCGGCCCAGTCTTCGCGAAGTATTCACACGTCAATCAGTCATCAATCTGATTGCGTACACATTCCTCGCCCTACACTCCGTCTCATATGACCAAATACTCCCAGTATTCATGCACCATCCCCGACAAATCCACGACCCCACCAACACGCAACTTCCCTTTAAATTCTCCGGCGGTTTCGGGCTCCATTCCGGAAGAATCGGCACAATCTTCACCCTCTACGGCGTCGTAGGCTGCTTCATCCAATTCCTCATCTTCCCGCCCGCGGCCCGCAAATTCGGCGTCCTCAACTGCTTTAAAGCTTGCGCCATCACCTTCCCTATCATCTGCTTCGTGACTCCCTACACCGCGCTCATCGCCTCCTCCGCCCATCAGCAATTTGCCATCTTCGCTATCCTGGTTGTCAAGTCTTTCGCCGTCATCTTCGCCTTCCCCTGCTGCGTCATCCTCCTCACGAATTCCGCAGTGAGTCTTCGTATCCTTGGCACCCTGAACGGGTTCGCCGTCTCCATCTCGGCCGTGGGGAGGGCGCGTCGGTCCTGCGATTTCGGGCGCCGCTTTCACCTGGGGCTTGAAGGAGGGTTACATTGTTGCGCCGTATTTCTTGTTGGGGACGTTGGCGGCTGTGGGGGCGCTTCCTATCTGGTGGTTGGAGGAGATGGACGGGTTTCATAAGGAGGGTGCGGGTGCCGATGGAGATGAGGAGGAGGGATCCTCGGTCGATACAGAAGATGAGGAAACGGCCTTATTAACGGCTGAGGAGGGGAAGTCCAGGCGCATCTGCGGAAAGTGCATCGGATGTCGCGACGGCTTCTCCGTCCTCGAGTTCTCGTATGTATCATAGTCTAGATCAGAAGATAGCTGCGGGTCAGGGTAGCAGCGATGAAAGAGAGGAGGGGTAACGGGGTCATGCCA